>BSBM01001433.1:6777500-7977500 GCA_027924585.1 Larix kaempferi | reverse complement strand
TAGCATTGCTTTGGTAAAAAGTTGGAAAGAAAAAGAAAATTTCTCCTTCCCATACATAGAGTTCATTGAAAGAAAAGTGTATTTGTGCATGTAGTTAGGGCATGCGTTATGTTTATGATTATGTACTCACCTCATGCATTCACCTAACTGTCCAGATAAAATTAACGGTAGAACTAGGGTAAAATATTTAGAAACTTGTGTGTAAGTTAGAGACGTGTTCTGGCGTCGTTAAGCATGGCAGCTGTCATTATTTTCCAGCACTGTATCCCGGGGGTATTGTAGTCT
Source organism: Larix kaempferi (assembly GCA_027924585.1). Classification (NCBI taxonomy): domain Eukaryota; kingdom Viridiplantae; phylum Streptophyta; class Pinopsida; order Pinales; family Pinaceae; genus Larix; species Larix kaempferi. The sequence goes on along the minus strand of BSBM01001433.1, from coordinate 7,977,215 downwards.
TCCACATACTTATCGGTATATCGAGCTCCTTCACGTACCCACCAAGTCACCTTGAGTACTTGGCGTATATCGAAGGGTGTATCACGTACTCGGTAGTATATCGGAAGGTCTCTTGCCGAACGGTTGTGCAGTAGACAACACCACTACGGATTTGAGCTCCCACGTACGTTGCATATATCGGGAGACCCCTTAGGATTCCTGAAACCAACTGAGTTAACTTTTTGGCCATCTTGGTGGAGCAATACACCGAGAACAACACTCGAGGATCTACTATGCAAGGACCGTCCAGGTAATCGGGTATGCAGGAAAGGGTACGGTCCCAATCCTCCTTGTCGCGTCATATTGTTGGACCCTGCGGTATATCGCGAGTTGAGAAGCCTTGACAATCCTGTGAGGTTCCAAACCTTGAATCCACTCTTATAACATAAGTTTGCTTGTGGCCTTAGTTTGTGTAGGGTTTTGTCTAGTCTGATTTTCTTTTAGTTTTCCCTTAGGAGAAACTTTTCGTTTCAGTCACTCTGGCTGAATTTCCTTGGAAAAGGTCTAACAGGATTCATAATTTGCCACCCGAATTTCCCCTTAACCAGAAGGTAATTTCGAGGGTAAGAATGGATCCACATGCCAGGGTTGGGTCACATGAAGTGGAAAACCCCACTTTGAATGTTGGAGGACTTTTGTTTCTTCGTACTCCTCCATATTCACCTGCCTCTCATCCCTCGCAGGGTGAAGAAGCACAAATCCCCACTTTACAAGACTTACCTCCCATTGCACTGGGAGATCCTGGATCATTGGAATGGACAAATCAACCCCAGGACGACCCTACAATCGTTGTTGGTCCATCAGCAGCTTATTGGACATCTTCTACCGGTCACCCAGTGGCCCATTTTTCCATTGCATCCCCACCCAGTTGGGCTAGCCCCGACGACCGCTTAGCGCCTTACCGTGAGCAATTGGCTTGTTTACGTGCTATGGGTGAGGAGTTTCGAAATCGAAAATTTCAAATAAGATTCGATGACAGACCGATCCTAGGTCGCTCTTTATCTTTCGAGTCACCGGAATCATCTACACAACACGTGACCACTACTAAAACTAGTCAACCATCCATTCCTGCACATGTATCTCCTAGACAGGAGACTAGTTCAATACCTCCCATAACCTAACCTATTGAAGGACAATAGTCCAACACACCCGTGACTACCACAGTTATGTCACCTGTTCCTTACCCACCCCAAACTTCACGGAGAGGATACTCTTTACCCCCTACATTCTTTATGGGTAGTGGTAACCCTACTGTGAATAAAACAACCTGTGTTGGGTCAACCTTTACCTAGTGGTTAGCAAGTTGTTGTTGGGGGGAAACCCCCGTCTCTTAACCATAATCCTACAACAGGGGTTCCCATCGGGCCTTCCGTTGGAAATTCCTTACCTCCTGGACTTTCCACTTTGGGACTATCCCATGTTGGGGGACCATCCAATGTAATTCAACCTCCATCGATTCAAGCGTATCCAGGTCATCTTAACCCTGTGCCTGGTCAACTTAATCCCAGAAACGCACTCTACGGGGTACCTTACCCCGGTAATCCTTACACTCTATGGGGCCAGCAAAATCTTTTACAACATGGACCCCCACTTACAGTCCCTCAAGTCCCTCCACCCCCACCTCCCATTGGAGGCGGCGGGCCACCACATAACTCTGTGTTGATGTATATGTAACTTCGGAATGTATTTCATATATATTTATTGTACCCTTATTAGAGATGTGTTATTCCTCTATAAGGAAGTGTCGTCATGTGGATTGACACATGTCACAAGTGTGTGTACTTGTCGATGGGTTATTAGACCACCATGTGTGGGGTCAACCCTGAAATATATATTATATTGTGGATGTATCTAGATAGACAAGTCGGCCCCATAGTGTAACTGGGAAAACAGGTTAAGTATAAATAGAGATCGGGAGATCTCTATTTGGATCATTCAGAAAGTCATACTTCTCTCACTCAAAAAGTGGCGCACTAGTGAGGAGGAGGATCATCTGCTACTAGGAGACTATCTCAGTGTATTTTGGTTGTACTTTGGTTGAGCCATTGCTCTCTCTATCTTTAAGGAAGTTGTGGGGTTTTTCACCTTAGGGTTTTCCCCATGGAAACTTTGTGTCTCTTGTCTCTCATGCTTTTGATTCTTGTGATGCTTGTCATGCTTATTGTGATTGTTATGAATTGATATACTGTATATGTCATTCTCTCAGTGAAGATCCTAGAGTATTGTGAATTAATGCTCAAAATTTAACATGGTATCAGAGCTAACTTGAGAAGAAGACATTTTGCAGTGACGAAAACTTGAGTTTCTTGTTTATTGGGTTTCTCTCCATAGTTTTTGGAAAAGCAGTATAGTATATTGACTCTACTCATCAAGGAGAATCTATCTATCCAATCAAAATTCAATTCTGAGCATTTTCAGATTCTGCCCTAAAACTTAGGGTTTCCACAAAAATAGGAATTTCTGAAATCTAAAGACATAGCTGGAAGATCCTTGCAAAAATCGAAGTTTAGAGCTTTGGATCGAGATTTTTGGCTGAGTAGATCTCCGGGAAACTCAAACCCTAATTCAGGGCTCTCCCAAGTGAACCCGGGAGGACAAAAAGGAAAATATGAAGGGTAAAGCTTTGCTGATCTCAAATTCTGAATACACCAAGCTGATCAGCTCATCAAGGCGCATCTTTCTATCATTTCAGAAAGTTGAAATTCACATTTTGAATTTTTAGGGTTTTTCTGACAAACCCTAATCCGGGACCAGATCCAGTTTTCAGCATTTCAAGTGGTAAGACCTAAATCTTTTCTATTTCCATTTGAAGTACTCTTTAATATGTCTCACCACACCAAGCTTGAGGATAAGCTTGAAGGGGATGATAACTTCTGAGCTTGGAAGTATAGGATTGGGTTAATCCTGAAAGAGAATGAGTTGGACTCATATATAAAAGAAGACATCCCTATCCCAGAGGATGAAGAGGCTAAAGTATTGCACAAGAAGAACTTGGTCAAGGCAAAGAGAATCATTGTTGATTCTATAAAAGACCATCTCATACCCCATGTGTCTTCTCTAAAGACACCCAAGGAGATGTTTGACTCTTTGACCAAGCTATTTGAAGGGAAGAACATAAATCGGAAGATGACCCTGCGGAACCAATTGAAAGGAGTAAAGTTTCATAATGGAGAAACCATTCAATCTTATTTTTATAGGGTCTCCCAGATTAAGGAACAACTGGAAGCGGTAGATGAAATGGTGGAGAATGGTGAAGTTGTCATGACCACTCTAAATGGCCTACCCAGGTCATGGGATTCCTTTATTCAAGGAATTTGTGCAAGGAAGAAGTTGATCTCCTTCAACATATTGCGGGAAGAATGCTCTCAAGAAGAAGCTAGACTTGTAGCTCGTGAGGAAAAGATGGGAGGTGAATATCAAGCTCTCGCAGTTCACACCAAAAGAAGCAAGCCCAAGAAGGAGCACTCTCGCTACAAGAGATCCTATCAAAAGAATAAGAAGGATTTAAGATGCTTCACATGCAATGAGAAGGGTCACTTTGCCTCAGACTGTCCCAAGAACAAAAGGGATAATAACAACAACTCCAACAAGAAGAAGAAGGGCAACAAAAGAAAGTTCCATGCTCATGCTGCCGAGAATGATGAACCTCCAAAGAAGAAGGCTAGAGCAGAAAGTGATGATAGTGATGATGACTCATCAAGTGAAGAAGAGTATGTTCTAATCTCTACTCTCATAGGTACTATCTCCCATGGTTGTAATGATTGGTTGATTGATAGTGGGGCTTCCAAACACATGACTGGGTTCAAGGAATCTTTTGTACACCTATATGAACATGAATCACCTCATAAGGTGAAACTTGGGGATGATTTTCAATATCCAATCAAAGGAAGTGGTGAAGTCTCCTATAACCTAGATTCTGGAGAATCTTTGAAGATGAAAGAAGTCCTTTATGTACCTGGGCTCAAGAAGAACTTACTCTCCATCTCTGCATTGGATGCAAAAGGTATGAGGGTTGCATTTGTGGATGGCCAAGTCCTAATGTGGCAAAAGGGTAAAACAACCGATGATGCATTAGTGATTGGAGAGCAAGAGGGAGGTTTGTATAAATTGAAGGGTCAACCTGAACATGCCATGGTACATGAATCCATGGAGCCAAGTGAACTTTTCAATAGAAGACTTGCTCATATACATTATAGGGCACTTCCAATTGCAAGCAAGGCTCTAGAGGGTCTTCCTGAAATCAAGACCAAACATGAAGGTGTTTGCAAAGGATGTGCAAAAGGTAAGAACATTAAGAAGGCTTTCCCAAGCAGTGAAAGCAAGGCAAAAGATATCCTGGAAATCATCCACTCAGATGTATGTGGTCCTATGTCATCCAGTTCTCTGAGTGGGTATGTTTACTATGTCTCTTTTATTGATGACTTCTCCAGGAAGACTTGGGTATACTTCTTGAAGAACAAAGATGAGGTGCTTGATAAGTTCAAGGAATTCAAAATCTTGATGGAGAATCAAACTGACAAGAAGATCAAAACATTCAGATCTGACAATGGTGGAGAATTCACCTCAGGTGACTTCAAGAAGCTTTGCAGTGATTCAGGGATTAAGAGGGAGTTGACTGCTCCTTATAATCCTCAACAGAATGGAGTTGCAAAAAGGAAGAACAGAACAATCATGGAAGCAACAAGGGAAATGCTGCATGACCAGGATCTACCTATGCATCTATGGGAAGAAGCAGCTAGAACAGTTGTATATGTGCAGAACATAACACCCCACAAGATATTGGACAACAAGACACCAGAAGAGGTCTTTTCTGGTAAGAAACCTGAAGTCAGCCATCTCAAAATATTTGGTTGTCCAGTTTACACTCATGTCCCAAAGGAAAAGAGGACCAAACTACATCCTTCAGGAAAGAAGGGTATTTTTGTGGGTTGCAATGAAAGCTCGAAGGCTTACAGAATATACTTTCTAGGGTTCAAGAAGATTGATGTCAGCAGTGATGTAACATTTGATGAAAACTCAACATTCATCAAATCAAGGAAGGCACCTATCGAAGTTTATGAAGAACCTAAGGAAACTAGATTTCAAGACACTACCATGACTGAAGCAATTCCAGAAGTTGTTCGTGAGTTTGAAGATCCGCAAGAACCTGTAGATCCCCCCCGTGAAGATAACTCTCACAAGAGGAAACCTACATGGGCTAGAGAGCTCATTTAAGATGCAGAAATATTTGGCATTCCAGAAGAAGAACATAGAGCAAAGAAGAGAACCAGATCACATACCAGCTATGTTGCTTTACTCTGTGACATTATGAACAAAGAACCTTCCAGTTATGAAGAAGCAGCAGAAAAGAAAGAATGGAAGGATGCCATGGTTGAGGAATACCAATCAATAATGAAGAATGATGTTTGGGATGTTGTCCCAAGACCTAAAGAGAAGTCTGTTGTGACTTCCAAATGGATCTACAAAATCAAGCATGCTGCAGATGTCAATGTAGAGAAATAAAAGGCAAGATTTGTAGCTCGTGGATTCTCTTAGAAAGAGGGAGTAGATTATGAAGAAACTTTTGCACCTGTAGCCAGGTATACTTCCATCAGAACAGTACTTGCCCTGGCTGTAGCAATGAAATGGAAAATACACCAGATGGATGTCAAGACTGCTTTCTTGAATGGTGTAGTTGAAGAGGAAGTATATGTGGAGCAGCCACTCGGTTTTGAAATACATGACAGGGAGTCATATGTGTGCAGATTGAAGAAAGCCTTGTATGGCTTGAAGCAAGCTCCCAGAACCTGGTATGGTAGGATGGACAGTTTCCTATCTAGTTTAGGCTTTACCAAGAGTAAAGCGGATTCCAACCTCTACTACAAGGTTGAGGAAGGGAATCCTGTGATTCTACTCCTGTATGTGGATGACTTATTTGTAACAGGAGATGACAGATTGATTGTAGATACTAAGAGGAAGCTTGCTGCCGAGTTCGATATGAAAGATTTGGGAATGATGCATTATTCCTAGGTATGGAGGTATGGCAGAGTGCAGGTGGGATCTTCCTTGGTCAAGGGAAGTACACAATAGATATCCTGAAGAGATTCAGGATGATGGATTGCAAGGCCATGGACACACCTATGGCATCGAATCTGAAGCTTCTATGTGATGCTTCATCTGAGCCAGATGATGTCTCTATGTATCATCAGATGATTGGGTCCTTGATGTACCTGACGAACACGAGACCAGATATTTGCTTTGTTGTGAACACATTGAGTTAGTTCCTGACAGATCCGAGGAGTGTTCACCTGGTTGCTGTAAAGCATGTTCTGAGGTACCTGAAGGGTACAGTGGATTATGGGCTCAAGTATGAAGTGAATCAAAAGTTTAATCTGCAGGGTTATGTTGATTCAGATTGGGCTGGCAGTGCTGCAGATAGGAAGAGCACATCTGGATGCTGCTTCAGTATGGGATCAGGTGTGATCTCTTGGTTTAGCAGGAAGCAGTCCTACATAGCACTGAGTACAGCTGAGGTAGAGTATGTTGCAGCCTATTCAGCTAGTTGTGAGGCAGTATGGCTACGGAAGCTATTGTCTGAGTTATTTGATCTCCCGTTGGATGCTACTAGTATCTTTTGTGATAACCAGAGTTGTGTGAAGCTGTCCAAGAACCCAGTGTTTCATGACAGGTCGAAACACATAGAGATCAAATATCACTATATCAGGGATATGGTGCAGAGAGGAGCTGTGAATCTCTTGTACGTTGCGACGGACGAGCAGATTGTAGATATGCTGACGAAGCCACTAGCCAGGGTGAAGTTCGAGTACTTCAGGGAGAGGCTTGGCGTTCTTCAGATTGATGACACTTCAAGAAAGAAGTGATGGACACATTTGCTGAATCCATTCCAAGCATGTTGGAAGGAGGATCCTTCACATGGTTGTGGATATAAGCGCTGGATGATGAGCATCAGGATGATGTTCTGGTTTCTGCTTTGTATGATCAGTTGGATCATTTATATATGTATGTATGCATCATGTTGGATGCTGGATATAATTAGTTGGATCATTTATATGTATATGTATGTACGCATCATGTTGGATGTTGGATATGATCAGTTAGATCATTTATATGTATGTACGCATCATGTTGGATGCTGGATATGATCAGTTGGATCATTTATATGTATGTACGCATCATGTTGGATGCTAGATATGATCAGTAGGATCATTCATATGTATTTTGTATATGCATCATGTTGGATGCTTGGACCATTATCTGTATATGTATCAGGTGGATACATTGTATGATCAGGTGGATCATGTATGGTGATATGTATCATGTATTTGTATTTGTATCAAGTGGATACACTGTATGATCAGGTGGATCATGTATGATGATATGTATCAGGTAGATACTTGGTATGCATCAGGTAGATGCATTGTATGATCAGGATGATCATGGATGACGAGCTTCAGGATTTTGCTCTTGATGACATGCAGCAGGATGTTGCAATGATGATGATCAGGATGATCATGGATGACGAGCTTCAAGATGTTGCTCCAGATGACATGCAGCAGGATGTTGCAGTGATGATGATCAGGATGATCATGTGTACATCAGGATGATGTATGGTAAGTATCAGATGGATACTCTATGGCCGTGGATCAGGTTGTGCAGATGAGCATATAATTTGGCCCTGGGAGATTTGCAGATAGTCTTTCGAGGTTTTTCCTATGGCATATAATTTGGCCCTGGGAGATTTGCAGATACTCTTTCAAGGTTTTTCCTATGGCATATAATTTGGCCCTGGGATATCTGGAAAATGCTCTTTCGAGGTTTTGCTCTGGGAGGACATATAATTTGGCCCTGGGAGATCTGCAGATAGTCTTTCGAGGTTTTTCCTATGGCATATAATTTGGCCCTGGGATATCTGGCAGATGCTCTTTCGAGGTTTTGTCCTATGGCATATAATCTGTCCCTGGGAGATCCGATAGGTTGGGTTGTGTGCCCATAATAAGTCCTGGGATGCTCTTGCGAGGTTTTTCCATGACCACATATAATTTGTCCCTAGGAGATCCTATAGGTAGAGCTGTGTGCTCGTAATAGTCTGGGATGCTCTTGCAAGGTTTTGTGGTGATCGCATATAATCTGTCCCTGGGAGATCCTATAGGTAGAGCTGTGTGCTCGTAACAGCCTGGGATGATCTTGCGAGGTTTTGTGGTGAGGTCAAATATAATATGGCCCTGGGAGATCCTATAGGTAGAGCCGTGTGCTCGTAACAACCTGGGATGCTCCTTCGAGGTTTTGTGATGCACGTAATAAGTCCTGAGGATTCCACAGTATGGCAAGTGATGACGAAGACCTACAGGTGGTGGGCCTATATCCAGTATGAAAAAGGACTGGCTTTGTAGAACTTCCTATGACGAGTAGAGTCAGAGATTGGTTGAGATAGCAGCAGCAGTGACGATGATGATGACGATGCATCGATGACGATGATCTCGAGAAGAAGACTTGTCTAACATATCTGTGTCGAGAAATACCTTCCTAGTTAAGAGGGAGTGTTGATGTATATGTAACATCGGAATGTATTTCATCTATGTATTTCATATATATTTATTGTACCCTTATTAGAGATGTGTTATTCCTCTATAAGGAAGTGTCGTCATGTGGATTGACAAGTGTCGCAAGTGTGTGTACTTGCCGATGGGTTATTAGACCACCATGTGTGGGGTCGGCCCTAAAATATATATTATATTGTGGATGTATCTAGATAGACAAGTCGGCCCCATAGTGTAACTGGGAAAACAGGTTAAGTATAAATAGAGATCGGGAGATCTCTATTTGGATCATTCAGAAAGTCATACTTCTCTCACTCAGAAAGTTGCGCACTAGTGAGGAGGAGGATCATCTGCTACTAGGAGACTATGTCAGTGTATTTTGGTTGTACTTTGGTTGAGCCATTGCTCTCTCTATCTCTGAGGAAGTTGTGGGGTTTTTCACCTTAGGGTTTTCCCCACGGAAACTCTGTGTCTCTTGTCTCTCATGCTTTTGATTCTTGTGATGCTTGTCATGCTTATTGTGATTTTTATGAATTGATATACTGTATATGTAATTCTCTCAGTGAATATCCTAGAGTATTGTGAATAAATGCTCAAAATTTAACACTCTGGAGGAGGCAGACCTCTACCTTCTGGCGGAGGACCGCCCCACTTCAGTTATCATGGCCCACCTGGAGGAGGTGGTGGAGGACCACCCCCTCCTCCCGATGGAGGTGGGGGAGGACCATCTCATCCTAGTGGTGGTGGAGGAGCACCACCCCCTCCCGGTGGTGGTGGTGGAGGACCTTCTAATCCTGGTGGTGGTGGTGGTGGACCCCCACCCTACTATGGTGGAGGTGGTGGAGGAGGCTCTTACCCTTCTGGCGGAGGTGGTGGGGACCCATCATATTCCAGTGGTGGTGGTGGACCACCACCTCCTCCCGGCGGAGGCGGTGGGGGCCCATCCTACCCTAGCGGTGGTGGAGGACCCCCACCATTTGGAGGTGGCCCACCCCCTCCCAGTGACGGAGGCAGGCCCCCACCTTCTGGTAACGAGCCACCTTACTATGGCGGCGGACCTACATTTGGTCCGGGTGGCCACTATCCCTACGGCCAGTTTCCTCTTGGAACACCCTATGGTCAGTCAGTACAAGGTCCCATAGGTCCTTACATGCTTGATCCGTACTATCAGTACTCGCAGCCTAATCAGCAGCTGCCCTTTTTGGCTACTTTGGATCTACCTAACCTGTCTTGTTTAACTAATGACCCCATTTACCACGGAACTAATTGGCCACCCATTCCGGTGAAACTTCCGTCAGATATCCCAAAATTTGATGGTAAGCTGGGTGAGGATCCTAAAAACCACATGATGACATACCACTTATGGTGTTCATCCAACTCCCTGATGGACGACTCGATCTGTCTTTGGTTATTCCAATGGACTCTCACTAGTTCGGCTTCCAAGTGGTACATTGAGCTACCACCACATTCTTTTCTTGATTTCGGTTCTCTTGTTATGAATTTCTTGACTCATTTGCAATTGCCTATACGGTATAAAACTGGTACAGATATTTTAACCTTACTCTGTCAAAATACTGCCACTCATATCTCAGATCATATACATGAGTGGCGGAGGAGACGACGTCTCATTAAGGCTCCTATTCCAGATCACCTCCTAGTAGACTGGTTCACGAAGTCTCTCATACCAACCATAGCACGAGATGTTTCCATGGGAGGGGAAATCACTAAAGAACAAGCCATCGCACGTGCCCACTTACTAGACTTAGTCTATGCTCAGTCGGGCACATTGTTTGATATCCTTCCTGACGCACCCCACAACACTCATGACCCCGTGAAACCACCCAAGGGATCCCAAACTGATGGCATCATTGGATCCCTTACCACCCAGCCTTCTACTCAAACTGTTGGTTCGTCGAACCCCTCGGGTTCTTCCCCATCACCAACTCAAGCTGGTCACAACACCGCCAAATCATCCACTCCTGCTGTCATCGAAGAAGTGAATTCTATTTCATCAGTTTCACCTCAAAAGTCTGGTGGTAAGAAAAAAAACAAGGGGAAACCTAAGAAATATTCCACCCAGCAGGAACAAAAGAGCACCCATGATGATACCAAACAGAAAAGGAAGTTGAAGTATCCTTGCCTACTGTGTGGTGATGATCACTTTTCTAAAGAGTGCCCCCATAGAGACGAAGTTCAAAAGTTTCTTAAGGGTAAACCCACACCCGTAGTTCTCAACAATCCCTTCTCTGCTCAAAATCAGGAGTCGATCGCTCACACTTCTTCTTCCCAAGGAGAAGCATCCACCGTTTCACATGTTCTCATGGTGCGTAACGAGACTATCAACTTAAACACCTGTTCTCGTTCGTATGACCCCGTTCCAGCTAAGAAACCTTTTGGAAGTAATACTAAAAAAGATTCCACCTCGATGCCCGATGTCACCATACCGGTTGCGCCTCTCACCATAGAGAATTCCTCTCTCGAGTCAGTGTTGCATCCACCCAAGAGAACGATTAGAAAATCGGTTTTCAATCCTAATACTTGGGCTGCTCAGAACTACAACATTGTAGAGGACCTAGCACAAGCTCCTTATGCTATGTCGACGCTCGAGGTCTTGCAAAACTGTCCAAATCAGCGCAAGAATCTCCTCACTGCCATCGATGCAGTTGACCCAGATTCATCGAACACCATTATGTTCCGGCTTGAGTATTTCAAACTGAGGCTCTCCCACCAATTAGCATTTCAAGTTGCTACAAACATTGTTGGGAAGATAATCCATCGTACCATTTTGGACGAAGGAGCCTCAACGTCAGTCATGTCGATCTCCTGTTGGAGAGCCATTGGTTCTCCCGAGTTGAACCGTTCCCCCACCACTTTGAGAGCCTTCGACGGACGTGGCTTTCAACCTCATGGGTTGTTACAAGCTTTACCAATCGACCTGGGGGGCAAGACCACAACCATTAACGTGGAAGTAGTCGCTGCCCCGTTGGATTATAACATTCTGCTTGGTTGTAATTGGTTTTGCACCATGACTGCGGTCGCATCATCTATCTTCCGCATAGTCACCAATTCCCCCATCAAGGCCGAATTGTCACAGTCGACCACTGGATTTATGCACACCTGACACCACTTCTCACCCAGGTGATAACGTTCCTTCGATTGGACAATATTCACAGAAGTATGAAAGTGTGGTGGTTGGCCTCCTTAAGGATTCATCCTTTATGGGCGTCTTTCCTACTTCGGATCCCCCAAACCATGTTGCTACGGTGAACATGATCTCCTCACAGATTTCATCTACCCCCAACTCCACTGATTCATGGCTTGTACCTGATGAAGCCACCACACACTTGATTGGAGACACTATGCCTCTATCACCCGCTGAACTCATGTATGAGGCTATCCAGTCAGCACCGGAAGACCACTTAGCCGTGGCCTCCACCTCTTGTTCTCTACAACGGGAATCATCCGATCCTCTGCTACGGACTTTTCATTCTGACGAGTCCATTATGGAAATCATGAGTGCAGATGATCCGCCATGGGAAGACCTCCACCATCGTTCGTCTTTCCTTCCCTTGTTGGACACTGTGGAGAACAGGATTCACACCATCTTTACACCGAATTTCTACTTTGGCTCTCAGTCTTTGATACACGCGTGTCAAACGAATTATGAAGGAAACTTTTCCAACATCGATCCCACCACCTTAATAGACATTTCGGTTACTCCTGGTGTAGTGGAACACATTCAGTTAGTCCAGAAGTGTTCCCCTGAAGAAGTCATCACCGCCACGGCCTTATTCAAGCGATTTCGAGACGTTTTTGCTTGGACCTACGAGGTGATGCCTGGGATAGACCCCTCCATTGTTTTACATGATATTAAAACCTATCCTGAAGTCAAACTTGTTCGCCAGAAGCTCCGACCGGTACACCCTCAGAGGATTGCGGCAATCAAGGCAGAGATTGAGAAACTCTTGAAGGTCGGCTTCATTTACCCTGTCCCATTGGCATAGTGGGTCTCAAACGTCGTCCTTGTTAATAAAAAACAGGGCACCATCCGCGTCTGTGTCGATTATCGGGATCTCAACAAAGCTTGTCCCAAAGACAACTACCTGAATCCCTTTATCGACTAGATTATCGACAATTGTGCTGGAAGTGTAATTTCTTCATTCATGGATGGCTTTTTCGGCTACAACCAAATTGAGATCCACCCCACCGACCAACACAAGTTTGCATTCATCTTCCCTTGGGGAATGTTTGTGTATCATAAAATTTTGTTTGGTCTTAAAAACGTTGGTGCCACATTCTAGCGGGCCATGTCGTATGCCTTCCATGATGTGAAGGACTTCGTGGAACCTTACTTGGATGACCTCCCTGCCCACTCAAAGCAGCGTGAGTTCCACTTAGATCATCTGACGGCCGTTTTCCTCAGATGTAGGCGGTACAATATCCGTCTAAATCCTCACAAGAGTATTTTTGTGTCAAGTTTGGGTGCCTCTTAGGGTTCATCGTCTCGAAAGACGGGATCCACATTGATCCCTCGAAGGTGGAAGCTATCGTCTCTCTTCCACCTCCAACCAACATTACAGAACTTCAGAGTCTGCAAGGACATGCGACTTATTTAAGGCATTTTGTTTGTAATTTCGCACAAAAGATGTAGGGTTTTATGAGATTGATGAAAAAAGACGTCCCATTCATTTAGAATGATCAAGCTCAACAATCTTTCGAAAGTTTGAAACATGCCATCACGCTGCCCCTGTGATCCAACCACTGAATTACTACCGAGATTACATTCTATATCTTGCAGCTTCCGACACCACTATCGCCATGGTTTTGGTGCAAGAAGACCAGACCACCCAAGAACATGTGATATATTATGCCAGCAAAGGTCTCATTGACACAGAAACTCGCTATTCACATGTTCAGAAGCTCGCTCTCGCGACAGTCATTGCCATGCAGAAGTTTCGTCATTACATTTTGCTCTGCACCACCACTATCATCATTGATTCAAACACTATGTACCACGTTTTGACTCGTTAGGTTCTTGGGGGAAAGTATTCACGCTCTATCATGATACTGGAAGAATTCGATCTTCTTTTCGAAAAAGACAAGTCGAAAAAATCTTTGGTGTTCGCTGATCTCATCTGCGACCTCCCCCGTATTGATACAGAATCTGAGCCCAATGACTCATTTCTGTATGAATCATTGTTTCTTATCAGTACGTCTGATCCATGGTATGGATATATCACATTGTATCTTCAAACCTAACGCTTCAACCTTGAATTGTCTCGCGATGACCGTCAACGAATACGCCACCATGCAAAGTATTATCTAATTATCATTGATACTTTGTACCGTTGTGCCATTGATTCTATCCTTCGACGTTGTCTGACTCATGATGAGGCTGAACGCGTTCTAAATGACTGTCACGCTGGGGCGTGTGGTGGTCACCTCTCTAGGATGGCCACAACCCAGAATATTTTGCGTGCAGGATATTATTGGTCGTCTGGCCGTAAAAAAATGTCCTCCATGTCAAAACTTTCATACAAAAAAGCACACCCATCCCGCCTCGTTACACCCAGTTATTGTTGTTGGCCCCTTCGCTAAATGGGGCATTGATTTCATGCATTGTAAGCCTACCTCGATCGGGGGGGCATAGTTACGTCATTGTAGCTGTGGACTACTTTACAAAGTGGGCCGAGGCAATGCCTACATACACGAACGACGGCAAGACCGCCGCACTCTTCATGTTTAACCATGTAATAGCGCGGTTTGGAGTTCCTCAAGTGATAGTCACAAACCATGGTTCACACTTTATGAACCACATGGTTGACGAGTTGAGCGACAGATTGGGTTTTAGCCATGAAAACTCAACACCGTACTACCCTTAGTCGAACGGACGGGTCGAGGCCATTAACAAGGTCTTGAAAACTATGGTCCAATGGATGGTGGGTACGCACAAGGCCAATTGGCATAATATGATCTTCTCCACACTTTGGGCTTATAAAACCTCTGTTAAAACTGCCACCGGATTTACTCCTTTCCAACTAGTGTATGGATTGGAGGTAGTCCTTCCCATTGAGTGCGAGATTCTGTCTCTCAAGCTCGCCATCAAACTTCTCCCAAACACTACTGTCGAGGAAGAACGCTTCCTCTACCTAGATAAGCTCGACGAGACTCACCAAGATGCCGCTCTTGCCAACATGGCTCATAAGAAACGCATCAGAGCGCAGTACGACAAGTTGGTAGAACCTCGCACCTATAGTGAGGGGGCAGGAAAGTTTGAGTCCATGTGGCATGGACCTTACATAGAGAAATGAATCTTAGAGAAGGGATCTTATGAGCTTGAAGACTATGACGAAATATCTTTGGGTGAACCCCGCAATGGGCTTTACCTAAAGAGGTACTATGCTTGAGTCTTTCATGCACGAGTACTTTTGTATATACTGTACATGGCGTGCATGTGTGTTTTCCATGTGGTGTGACACTTTGATTTCTTGCGTGTTTAGGTCTTGTTTCGTTTCTTATACCATGTTCTGTCTACGTGTGCAGATGGCAACGTGTTATGGATTCGCGGACGGGGCCAGTCGACATACTCGTAACCTTGCTTTGGAAGCTTGGGTACTCTATTCACCTACCGGCAAGCTCATCAACTCAAGGGGAATTTGTCTAGGTTTCACAACCAACAATGCTTCAGAATATCAAGCAGTCATTGGAACCCTAACTAACGCCATTTCTTTGGGTATGGACCATGTTGTCATCCACCCGGTTTCTCAACTAGTGGTCTCTCATCTTAACCGAGTCTACGTCATCTGTGATCCTACCTTACTCCATCCCTATCGGCGAGTCCGTCTTCTGTAAAGGTCCTTCGAGTCCATTCAGTACCTGCACATTACATGAGACGTTAACACAGTTGCCGACTCTATGGCCAATTTCATCTTAGATTGGTACATTGCACACACATAAGCATATATTATGAATTGTTAAAAGTAGACATAACATGTAAATAACTCATTTTATATATAAGCAAACACATAACAAGACCACACCATTCATTTATTTTGAAACACATAATGTATAAATCGCCGGAATGTCTGTATATATATATATCTCAAAAAGTAGTGCTGGTACAAAAATCTGAAGCACGACGGCTTTCAGTGAGTCTCTACAAAATCTGAAGCCTCGTAGCTTTCAGTAGTACAAAATATGAGGCCTCTAAGCTCTCAGTGCATACATAGTAACAACATAAGGCCTAGCGCCTGGCCCATACAACCCTAGGTGGTATAACAGCTCTGGCCTGCCAAGTGTGGAAACAGTCGACTGCTCTCGCGACCCTGCGAAGCAGCGCGTTGAAGCGTGCAGTCACTCCAACCGTGTATACCTGCATGGGTCGCAGCACCTCATCTACCGTCGGCTCGGGAATATCTAATGTCAACCCACTTAGGTTGGCATAGACTCCATCCATGTCTGCAATGGAAGCATGCACTGTAGGTCCCATGACTGCTCCCTCTTCTCTCTCTCTTCGAGCGAGAAGAGAGACTCCCACCGGTCGTACAGATCCCACATCTGCACACACATGTCGTTTACTTGTCAGCACTACATAAAAAAAAATCATAATTGCACAAAACTTAAAAAGTACAAGGGTTATTTGTTCTTACCGAGGTCTCCCCATGCTGCTCCTTCTAGCAGCGACAAGTCTGGATCATCTCTAAAGTCCATACCACTATATGGAAAGTCCTCCACCATCAGTAAATGGCCCTCCAGCCAAGTGAAAAAATCGATGCCATATGAGAGGATGGGACCCCCACCGTGACGGGACATCACCACCGTCCATCTGGCCATGTGTGGATCCCTGGGATCCCTGTCATCTAGTAGTACTTGAGGATGCAAGAGGGGAACCCGTTCCAGTAAGAATGAGGTCACTATTGAACCATAGCCAAATTGTTTGAGCTCTCTCCGTTGACACTTGGTCAGCTGAGCTCTCATGTTTGCGAGCAGTCCCTAGCACCAGTTAAAGATCTTCAGAGACATACAGTCCTCCGCGTATAGCATCTGTAATCTGATGTATAAGTGTGGAGCTTGGCTCCCTACCATCCTAGTAATGGTGAAGAGTATGGCGCGTAATGGACGTTCCCGCACATGTTTTATGGGAATATTCCCACTAGAAGCAGCAGTGTTAGGAGTACAATACTGTAGGATCATGTCATCCATGGTCCGCTCACTCCCACATGATCCAGTTAGAAGCAAATTGTCCCCTCTTCGGGACAATCCAGTCAGGAAATAGATGTCCTCGACATCTATGGTAAGCACATGCTCACCGATCACGAAGTATTGTTGGGCCACATCCCCGCATCGGAGCATATGGGTTATTAGTGGGATCTGGGACCTCATCCCCTGGATCTCGAAGAACTTGAGGAGCCCACAGTTCCTCGGTGCTTCCACACAACGCGGATCATTTGCAGCTTGTTCATCATCTAATTCATGCTCCCATTCACGCCACTCCAAAACCATTTTGGATGCTTGGAACCTGCCAAAAGGAGAGTCTTAACATTGTTAGAACTTGCTTCAACCACCAAAAGTTCCCTTTTTTAGCTTGGCTTGAGTTTGGGGATGGACGTTTTCGCCGTCGCACCTCATTTTTTTAAATAGTGCGATGTCATCGCAGTCTAGTTATACGACCGTTGTGACAACTCAGTCTCGTCGCAGTTCTCGAAAGGGTAGCCTGCGACGAGCCGAGGGCACAATGGCCCTTCCCAAACCAAGCCAAAACCCAAAAAAATGAACGAAATTAAAAAATGTAAACCACTACAATTTTGCTGGATGAAGTTTAGGGTTACCTGCTCCGGACGGTGGGTGAAATGGCTGATCAGAGCTCCCAGAACCGACGAGTGAAGTTTTGGCTCCAAACGACACTACTCCTCCCAAATTTGGCAAATAGAACAATGGTGACTATATTTGGTTTTTATTTCTATTTATAAACAAAATAGAATATTCCTTTTTCAAATATTTGATGCCTTTATGCCATTTGCTATAGTTTTGATTGATTTTATCATATTTGAATGTTCGGTTGACTATTTGACCTAGTTTCCGAGTGCGCAAGAGTTGTTAAGTGTCTTTTTATGCCATTTTCGCATTGGAATGGTCATCTCAGGTATGAACACTCCTTGTGAATTTTTGTCATTTATCTTTCATTAGATTGTAATTATTTGATGATTATGAGCTTACTATTTGTTCTTTCTCGTGCTCTTGAAACTATGAGAATACATTACCGAGTTACAATTTATCACTTTTCCGGGCTCGTTAAACTCCTACGGAAAAGGAACCCCCCTGAGTCTATCTTTAAGCTCTTTTCAGGCTCTTGAAATACGAAAAGAATTCCAAGCGAACTTGTCGCGTTCATGCTTGTAAAAGGATTTGAATGGTCGGCTTCCTGGTGATAGTTTACCCCTTTTTCGGACCAGGGGGCACTACTTACGAAAAAGGTATACTCCAGCCAATCATGACTGGAAGAGTCTTGTCCCGTGTTGTTTTACCCTTTTTCGGGCGATGAGGCTAGCTTTACGAAAAAGGACCATTGGAGTCTTCTTTAGTTCTTTTCAGACCTTCTAAACATGAAATGACGACCGATTTTACCTTCTATGGACTCGTTAAATTTTTACATTGCAGGGCCCGCCATGGGACGAACCCCTCCTATCCTAGGTTCGAAAAATATTTGGGATTGGACTCATCTATGAGATGAGATATACCGAGCATCTGGTTACCCTCATCAAGCTCGTACAAAACACATGAGGCACTCATCGTTCATGATGGGGAAAAAGAAAAGTTTTTGTATTACACCTTTATCTGTGGCAGTACTTAGTCATTCTTGAACATGGCACTCATTTGCATTTGCATACAGTAGTTGGACCATCTGTTTGTCCTCGAGTTCCGCTTACTTCCTGAGTCTTGTTACTCCTTTGAGTCATTCAAATAAAGCTTCCATCATCAGTTGCATTAGGATTTAGTGTCGTACTCGTTATGTCAATACTTCCAAGTCATGGCATGCCCATGTTCAAGAATACTTTCACCATTCATTATCTGCAGTCAGTACACCTTCCATCATGTCGGTCTACTCTGAGTCAATCACGCATGTTACTGTACCATCCGATCCACTCTACACATACTTTGTCGTGTTTCATGTTGATGATGCAAGATTCATCATGGCCCTCCTTCGACGGATTCATCCTTGTTGACTTCAACTCATCATCCGAGGATTGAATCTAGAAACCAACCAAGTACCTTGGCCCTGCATGCCTCAATGGCAGGTTACCTCACTTTCAACATGAGTTCACATCATTGACTCTTGATTGAAAGATTTCATCTCGCATTCGACTTCTACTCATTTATTCACGCTTGACGATATGTACTGTGATACCTTGTGAATCATTAACATCAATGGTGATTTCCCTCGCACTTGTTAACGGTATACATCAATTACCGGTAATCAAGTGGTTTCTACCATGTTCGACATCAAGACATTTGTAATCACATGGCTAGATTCGTATCATCGTGGGTTCAGTTTGAAGACCCTGGGGAGTCATGTTTTACCCAGGTTGCGATGGAGTTTGTATTGAGTCATATTACACGGATCCACATTTGTATTGGTCATGGCTGTGTTACCATCTCATCATGGATCTACGCTTGTGTCTAGTAGCCATGATTGTGTTCAGTCGGTCTTTACTACCATGGATCTGCATTGTATTGGTCGGCAGCCATGTTGTACATCATGTGAGATTGTCAATTCAGAGTCAGTTGTACTGTAGCAGTGTTCTTCATCCAACAAGTCCATTTTCCATTCTTCTGTCAAAGCATCTCACTTGTCCAATATTTCAACAGCTTCATGCTTTTGTGGGCATTCTGTTACACCTAAAATCTTACCACCATTAGATTCAGTGTATACACCCCTGAAGTTCCAATGGTTAAGTCATTTACCTGGAAGGGACATCATTGTGCTTATGTTAGGTTTTGAGAGGTCGTTGCAGGCTGCACTTATGCAACCTGCAACGTCGCACCTTGCTCCATTACAGGGTGTGATGAAGTCAGTTAATAGGCAAAAAATAGATTCTCCGAGCTCATTCTTGAAGGTTGTTGACTTGGATCCTTTTCCCTGACCTATTGGGGGAGCTGGCCTTCAGTTCCTAACCTCTTGGAAGGATCCCCTATCTCTCTCCTACCATATCTCAACCTACCCTATCCATATCCTATCCACTTAGCCCTATATAAGTGAGGCCCTAGCCCTCTCTAAAGGGAGGAAGTCTATGGTACTCTTATGCTGGTGAAATTAGGCTTAATAGACTTAGCACTCTAGCTTGGGAGACATCCACTTCTCTCTAGGAGCTTTGGCATGGCTTGTTGGAAGGAGCTTGCAATATTAAGTCTATGGTTGTAATCCTCTTTTCTATTGTACTCTCCATTTTTCAATACAGTTAATACAATTGCTTTCCATAAATGTTGTCATGTTGATGATATTTAGAGTTTTCCTCCTTAACTATTAACTTAGATCTATCATATGAAATGTATGCTTTCACTATTCTTGGTCTGTTATATGTTCAACAGGGTACGACCGTTTAAGATCTGGTAGCGCTGGAGCATTGGATCAACGAAGAAGAAAGGGATCTACAAATCTAAGGTAAACGATCTATCTTTCCATTTGCACTTCTATTTGATCTAGGAAAGTATTTTGTGTTCTGTCCTCTTTGTTCTATACTTACGTTAAGCTAGGGAGATCAGGCCTTGAGTCCGCTCTCGGTAGATTGTCCGTCAAACAGATATCAAAGAAGATCTAGTTAACTAAGTGTTATTGCATGATGACACTTATGTTAAACTAAAATACGACACTTGAGTTGCGACACTTGCATGAAGACACTTAAGTTAGACACCTAACTAAGTGGGAAATATTTTAATTAAGGGGTGAGTCCATCCTAAGACTCGGTTCAGTGATTTAATGCACTGCATGATAAATGGGGTACTCTTCTTCATGCAAGATTGATCCATCTAGATGGAGGGTGAGTTCATCATGAAGTTAGAAGATAAAAATAGAAGCCAATGCATGTGAAGAATATATAAATATGTTATACAGGATTGATGAATTCAATGTGAAGCGAATTCTCTTCTGCCTTGAAGGTAAGGCGCTTATATTTTTGTAGGATACTATTCTAAGTCTCTCTTCTTTATCTTTCTCTTGCTTTGAAATTGCACCGGGGGTGCTTGATGTAAAAGACATTCTCTGTTATCTATCATAATTATACTCTAAATATTTGTTGGGGTTTTTCATCCTCATTGCTTTGAGGGTTTTCCCCATGGTACATCTTGTGTTATGGTTGAATGTTTGATGTGATTGAATGGTTTATTGATTCAAGTATTCAGTATTTCCGCACTTAAAGTTTTAAAGTTCAAAGCTCATCATATTTGCTAAAAAATTAACATGGTATCAGAGCTCAGGGCATGAAGGAGATAATATTTGTCAAGCAAACTTGAGCCTACGTAGAGCCTGAGGAGTTGAGCTCAATACTTGATATCCATGGCATCAATCTATGTTCGACCGAAAGACCATCTTGAGGGCACTTCGAATTTCAACACTTGGAAGGCGAGGGTGTTGAACATCTTGGAGAAACATGAATTGGATGTCTACGTATCCACTATGGCGGAGGATCCTACATATAATGCAGGGAACATCAAATTCAAGAAGAACCAAGATAAATCCAAATGGATCATCTATGATTCAGTAAAGGACAATTTGATGTTCGTGATCACTCCGTTGAAGACCGCAAAGGATTGTTTTGATATATTGACAAACCTATATCATAATAAATCCCCAAGTCAAAAGAGGGCATTGAAGAATAAGCTTTGAAACCTAAAAATGGAGAAGGATGATACAATGGCCTCCTTCTTCACCAAGATATCTCAGGTATGAAATCGGCTTGCTAGTATTGGAGTAGTGGTGGATGAAGATGATATTATCCATACCGCTATTGATGGTCTCCCATCCTCATGGGAGACATTCTTGGCTGCTGTAAATAGTCGAGAGGTACAACCTAACTTTGAAAGGTTGTGGCATGATTACTTCCAAGAGGAGGGGCGAATCCAGAGAAAGTTAGTGTGCATCAAAGAAGAAAACTGTGCCCTCATTGAAAGGATGAAGAAACACAAGAAGAAATTCTCTCAAAATAAGTTTTCCCATTCGAAGAAGAGGGTATACAACAAGGACTTTGACAAGTTGAAGGTTAGATGCTACAACTGTGACAAGAAGGGCCATTATGCAAGGGAGTGTAAATCAAAGAAAAAGGTAAAATGAAGGCTTCATGCTTCTACTGCTATAGAATATGAAACTACTCAAAAGAATGCACGTAAAGAAAAGGAGACAATGAGGGAGTATTACCTAGTCTCAGCACTTTCTGGATCCATCATCACAAGTGAGGAAACATGGTTGGTTGAAAATGGTGCATCCAAACATATGGTTGTTTATAAGAGTTCCATCACCAATATCAAGGAGAAAAATTTTGCATGCAAGGTAGATTTGGGAGACAACACAACCTATTCAATCCAAGGAGTTGGATCCACCTCCTTCTAGCTGATTTCATGATATATTTTCCATGTGGAGGACATTCTTTATGTTCCAGGATTGAAAAGGAACCTCCTATCAGTTTCGGTTCTTGAATGTAAGGGATTTTGAGTTATCTTCATAGATAATCAAGCATTATTATGACCGAAGAATAAATACTTGAAATATGCAGCAGTGATTGGAGTTAGAGAGGGAGGTCTCTACAAAGTACCGGGGAAGTACATTCAAGCTATGGTTCACAACACTACCATTCCATGCGAGCTATGGCATAGGAGACATGGCCACCTCCACTATAGAGCGCTACTAGGATTACAACAAATGGTGAAAGGTATGCCCATATTTGATTTTGAGCATGATAGTGTATGTAGGGGTTTTGCACTTGGGAAGAATGTTAAAAGGAGTTTCTCTAGCAGTACTAATAGATCTAAAGGGATTTAAGATTTAATACATTTTGATGTATGTGGTCCCATGTCATCCCCTTCCCTAATTGGCTATTTATATTATGTATTGTTTATAGATGAATTCTCTAGAAAGTCATGGATTTATTTCCTAAAGGCTAAGAGAGAAACCTTTAGCAAGTTTTAGGAATTCAAAGCCCTAGTTGAGAATCAAACAAGAAAGCACATCTGTGCTTTGAGATCTGACAATGGAGGTGAATTTGATTCACATGCGTTTAATGATTTCCTTAGTGATGCAAGAATTTGTAGACAGTTAACTGTATCCTACAACTCTCAGCAAAATGGGGTTTCCAAAAGAAAGAACACAACCATATGTGAGGCTGCAAAAGCCATGATGCATGATCAAGACTTGTCTACCTCATTATGGGCAGAGGCCACCAATACAACAGTATATATCCAAAATAGAATTCCTCATGCCATTCTAGATGAGAAGACATCTGAAAAAAATTTCACTGGTGAAAAAATAGATATTTCACACCTAAGGATCTTTGGGATTTGATACAGCCACGCAATTAACTCAAAGAAAACTAGGTCTCAACATGGACGACCCCAGTGAAGAATGCCCAATACTCCCAGAAATCATGTTTTCTTCCAGATTCTGGTAGAAGGGCATTTTCAACAAAGGTCCTGGCTCCATTTCCAAACACCATGCTCAGTCTGCAAATGATCTGTGTTTTTCTTCTTCCAGTGGAGAGGTTACACAGGAGCGATGGATTGTAATTAACCGGCTTACGTTTCCTACAGGTGGGTTTGATGTTCCTTCTGCCAAATAAAAACACACTATCCGCACAACTGATCTCTTCCACGCAATGTAAGCTACTCAAACATAACACTGAGCATTTTAAAACAATCTCAATGCTATAATAAGTTCATTTATCATCTATGAATGGAGAATACACGATTAAAAACAGAAAACACAATCCATTTGACAAATTCTGGTTTCTATTTATTCACACAGAAAAGAAATCCAGTTCCAGTGTCTGCCACTGTATTCTAACCCCTAGACAATGAATTCACAAGCTTAAATAAAAAACAGAGCATAGCTCTCTTCCTCAAATGAGGGTAACCAACAACCACCCCTAGCCCATCTGTGATCATGCTCAAAACGGTTACAAAAAACTACTGAAAATGCGTTTTAATCCTAACCTACCACCTGTCGTTCCAGGAACCACTCCTGTAGCAAGCCAAAACTGATTCGAGTGATCCGGACTTATGAAGGAACGCAAGGAATTACAAAAATACACATAAACGCAGAGATGCAGTAGAAATAAGACTTCATTTCATTAATATCACATAACGGAAATATGCTTACAGACAGAATGGAAATAAACTAGCTAGGGCGTTGGTAGCTTATCTCTGAGAAGAGCTGTGGCGGCCACCGACCTATGAAATCTGACTTCCAATCGGGATCGAAACCTATCTATTATTCAGAAACAAAGGAAAACCCTAAACATCCAAAAACCTAACCCTCGGAGATGAAAATGCCAAACTATGGGCCCTGTTGGGGTAAATTGGTACATCAATTTCCCGGCGTCATAACTTTGGCATACGATCTCCGTTTGACGCACATGATACCTCATTGGAAAGATCTGTCCGAGGAGTACACTGCTTATAAACCATAAGTATTGAGTCTTTGACCTATATTTGTTGGAACAAGATTTTCCAAAAAAACGTCGTTTAGGGCCTCAAAACGGCTCCAGAAGTTTAGGAACCGAAAAAACTGCTAAAAATAGTAAGCTGTGCTATAATTAAGGAAACTGAAAGAACTGAAAGAACAATGTTGGGGCCCGAAGTGGAATAGGCGGGTGGCCACCAATATCCACCTGTATCATTCCTCCCCCCTTAAGAACCAATCGTCCCCATTGCGTGGAGTTCCTCCATGAGATGAGGAAACTTCTGTTGAACTTGGTCCCTGGTGAGCCACTTGCCTTGGTGTAGGAGTTGGCCAACTTTAACAACTGATACAATTGGATCTCTTGCTGGCTAGTGTTCTTGATTTGCATGTCCATGATACGATCTGTGGTGGCATGTTCCCTACAGTATGGGTTTAACTATGTTGTTGTGAGTTGTTCTGCAATATCGGAGATGTCCAATAGAGGTGGAAAGTAGGGCCGAAGGTGGTCCACATTGAACATTGGGTGCAGACCAAGGAATGGTGGAATACTAAGCTCGAAGGCATTTTCCCCTATAGCCTTGGTGATAGTGTATGGCCCATATCAGAGTGGGAAAAGCTTATGGTAGGGTCCAGCGAGGCGCTCCTTATGCAAATGTAGCCACACTTTGTCACCCACCTGGAAGTTGTGTGGCACCCAATGTTGATCATGGCGCTGCTTGTATTTGGCATTGGTTCTGTTCAATATGTCATGAACTTGTTTGCAGATGTGCTAAATGCGTTCGATGAAGTTGTTTTCCTTGGAATCTTCCTATTGGACATGAGCCGAATTGACCTGAGTGACCGAAAATGGCATGGCTATGTCAATGGGACATAGTGGCTGGAATCCCAAGCCAACCTGAAAGGGGCTGTGGTCGGTTGAGCTGTGGAGAGCTCGGTTATAGCTCTGTTGTACATAGGGGAGGCTCTCATCCCATGTGCATGGATGCTTTGAGTTGTACATGCGCAGAATGTGTATGATCATCCTGTTGACGACCTCTGTCTGGCCATTAGTTTGGGGATGGAAAGTTGTGGACTTGGTGAACTCGGTGTCCAGCATTGACCAAAATTTACTGAGGAACCTACTGTCCCGATCTAAGATGATAGACTATGGGATCCCAAAGTGTACCCACACTCGTTCAAAGAAGATTTTAGCATTGGTTTCTACTGTGATATTCTTCTTGCAGGACACCATAATGGCCATCTTCGAGAATCTGTCGACAACCACGAAAACACAGATGTTGCCATGCTTAGTAGAGGCCTTGCTTCTTGATGGTCGGTTTGGAAATGGCACAGGAAGTGCAGGATTTGATGTACTTCCCGACATCCATTCGAAGGTTTGGCCAATAAAAATACTTCTACAGTACTGCCATTGTTTTCTCGACCCCGAAATTCCCAACGACCCAACTGTAGTGGGATTCCCAAATCATCATGGCATGCTTGCTTGAAGGAACACAAAGGTGTCCCAGGTGACATAACAGTCCATCCTGGAGGTGAAAATTAGGAACTTGCTTACCCTCTAAGAGCGTCTTGTATGTGTGGCCAAATTCTGGATCACTCTTGTAGAGAAGTGGCCAATCAAAAGTCTTGTGCCCACAAGAGTTGAGCACGATGGTTAGCGCCACGATCGGTGGTCGGCTGAGGCAATCTGCAACATTATTGGTGCTTCCCTTCTTGTACTTGATATTCAAATGAAACTGTTGCATATATGTGGACCACTTTTGATGGCGATCGTTCTACAACTTCCCTTGTGTTTGCATGAACTGCAGGGGTCGGTGGTTTGTGTGGATGACTGTTTCCTTCCCCAAAATGTAATGCTTCCATTGTCGGCAAGCCTGCAATATGGAATACATCTCCTTATCATAAGTGGGATACTTCCGGATTGTTTCAGAGAGTGTCTCACTATGATATGCCACTGGATGTCCCTGTTGAGTAAGAACTGCCCCAATAGCATAGTCGGAGGCATCTGTCTCGATCTCAAATGGTTGTTGCAAGTCTGGTAATGTGAGCACTGGGGGGGAGCAGAGGCGATGTTTCAAATCAATGAATGCCTCTTGTTGATCTTCATACCAAAATAATTTTTCTTTTGCTCCTCCCTTGGTAACTTGGCTCCAAGGCCAAGTGATATGAGAGAATCCCAACACGAACCTGCGGTATAAATTGGCAAGACCCAGAAAGTTGTGGAGCTCTGTTAGAGTGGTAGGGGTTGGCCAATCCCGAATGACTTGGATATTGGCCGGATCAACATGCACCCCTCACTCATCAATAATGTATCCCAGATACTGAACCTGGGTCATGCCAAAAGTGCACTTCTCCAGATTGGCACACAACTTGTATTGCCGCAATGTTTAGAGGACCTGTTGGATGTGGTGGAGGTGCTCCTCCCAAGTTTGGTTGAAGATCACGATGTCATCCAAATACACTACTACAAATGAGTTGGTGAATGGCCGCAAGATGTTGTCCATCATCCTCATGAAGGTTGCGGGAGAATTTGTCAGCCTGAAAGGCATGACCAACCATTCGAAAAGGCCCTCCTTGTCTTTGAAGGCAGTCTTCCACACATCGGAGGGTTCAATTGGTACCTGGCGATACCTGGAATTCAAGTCGATCTTACTGAAATATTTTTCCCCAACAAGTCGGTCCAGAAGGTCATCAATCCGTGGGATTAGGTACCTATTCCAGACAGTGATTTTATTCAGCGCCCTATAGTCAATACAGAGTCTCCAAGTCCCATCCTTCTTTTGCACCAACACAATCGGGCTCCCACAGGGCGATGAACTTGGTCGGATGTGCCCTTTTTGCAACAACTCCTGAATCTGCCTCTTGATTTTGTCATTCTCCAGAGTAGGGTGCCGATAGATTGGTCCATTGAGAAGCGACGCACCTGGGGTCAGATCGATGGGTGCTTGACCTAACAGTGAAGAGGAACCCATGCGGGTGAGGTGAATATGTCCCCGTACTCCTCCACGACCTTGTCCATCTATTGTTGTCGGGCGGAGGAGCTCTATCTAGAGGTCGTGGCCACCGTCTTATTCTTTCCCTGAGGGCGGATTACCAGGAAAACAAATTTCCTCGTTTTGGAAATGAGCTTACTGCATTGTTCTGCAGTAACCAAAGAGATGGCGGCAAGCAGCGCTACCTTCAATATCCTATACAACTTATTTGGAAAAGTAACAATAACAACGCGAGGACATGACTCATACACAGCATGTCGCTTCCACAAGTATAGTTGGCCTAATAATACATCAGAAACATAAAGAGGAGCAATGTCACATAATACCTCATCTGTGAAGGGATTGATGTTGTAGGAAGGCGACATTGCTGGCTGACGCGGAGATCCCGTCCTTGGTGAAGCCACCCAATGGTGTACGGTTGTGGGTGTGTTGTGGTCAAAAATCCAAACTGCTTCACGACTTCTGCTGAAATGAGGTTCTTTTGGCTCCCATTGTCAACAATGAACTGCAGCGGAGAACCCTTTACCCACATCTGGGAATGGAAGAGGCACTCCCCCTCCTCTATATCTTTCGATTCCTCCTTCTGGATCTTCATGGTGGAAACAATGGCATTGGGCTCCGCATCGATAATCTGCTTCCCCCTGTCATTGCCCATTTCGGGTTTTGGTTCGGAGTTGTAGCATGCATCCGATTCAGAATCCTTCAGCTCGGCCACCAGTGACTGCTTGGCTCGACACTCACTTGTGTTGTGCGTGGAGCTCTTATGAAACTCACACCACTTTCCCATGTCCTTCTTTGTCTTCGCAGTGTTGTTCTTTTCTTGCATTTTTTTTGAGTTATCCTGGGTCGCCCTGCCTTGGCTTTGTCCTTTGTTCTGCGGTTTGGGGGCACCTTTCCCTTGCTTCTGATTCGCAGATCCAAAGTCTCGCTTCTTCTGTTTGAACTTTTGCTCAATATTGGAAACAAACCAATATGTTGTGCCAAGCGAGGAGATGTCTAGGAACTCCATTTCATCCTGAATGTATCTGTGCAGACAACTGTGGTACTTCAGCACCAAATGTTTCTCTGAATCTTTGATACCTAATTTTGTGCACAGGGTATGGAACAGATTCCTCAGCTCATGCACATCTTGATCCCTTTGCTGTCGCAGCATAGTCCATTATATGCACTTGTCCTCATAGCTTCCCATAGGATAATATTGTTCCTTGATGGCGTCTTGGAAAGAATTCCGAGTGGGTGTGGCCGAAAACAGAAAGGATGCCCTCTCATTCGTCTGCTCATAGTAGGTTTCCTACTATTCCTTGACATGGGGGGCAGCTTTGAGGAGTGCAAAAGTGATCCTTTCCCGGCTGGAGAATTCATGCACTGAGAAGTACCCTTCTAACAGATTCAAGCATCTATCTACGATGCCTACATCTATTTGGCCTTCAAATATGGGAATTTCAAAGTTTACTTGTACCTTAAAAGGGGTTGCGCCTCCAGAATCGCTGCTACTGGGAAGTCGTGGAAGCATCTGGGAAAAGTTATCCATCATCGCGTTCCTTTGCTTCTCGAGGGCCTCCTCGAGTAATATTTTGATAGGATCTCTTGCTCCCTCATCTTTCTTTTCGTCCGCCATGGGCGGCCATCGGGGTTTGCGAGGCTGATCTTGCAAGGGTGCCACCAGGTCGAGCCCTAACTCCTTATACCCCAATTTCGTTGGGGACATGCAAAGAAGGGTCGAGAAAGAGTAGACCCTCTCTGATACCACGGATCCAGACTTATGAAGGAACGCAAGGAATTATAGAAATATACATAAACGTAGAGATGCAGCAGAAATAAGACTTCATTTCATTAATATCACATAACGGAAATATGCTTACAGATAGAATTGAAATAAACTAGCTAGGGCATTGGTAACTTATCTCTGAGAAGAGATGTGGCGGCCACCGGCCTCTGAACTCTGAGTTCCAATGGGGCTCGAAGCCTATCTATTATTGAGAAACAAAGGAAAACCCTAAACATCCAAAAACCTAACCCTAGGAGATGAAAATGCCAAACTATGGGCCCTGTTGGGGTAAATTGGTAAATAAATTTCCCGATGTCGTAACTTTGGCATACGATCTTCATTTGACACACATGATACCTCATTGGAAAGATATATCCAAGGAATACGCTTATAAATAATAGTGAATATTAACTCTTTGGCTCATCCGAAATAAGATTTTCCAAAAAACGTCGTTTAATGCCTCAAAACGGCTCCGAAAGTTTAGGACCCGAAAAAACTGCTAAAAATAGTAAGTTGTGCTATAATTAAGGAAACTGAAAGAACAATGTTGGGGCCCCAAGTGGAATAGGCGGGTGGTCACCAATATCCACCTGGATCATTCCTCCCCCCTTAAGAAGCAATGGTCCCCATTGCATGGAGTTCCTCCATTGGACGAGGAAACTTCTGTTGAACTTGGTCCCTGGTGAGCCACTTGCCTTGGTGCAGGAGTTGGTCAGCTTTGACAACCTGATACAATTGGAACTTTTGATGGCGATTGTTCTTGATTTGCATGTCCATGATACGATCTATGGTGGCCTGTTCCTTGTAGTATGGGTTTAACTCTGTTGTTGTGAGTTGTTCTACAATATAGGAGATGTCCAGTAGAGGTGGAAAGTAGGGTCGAAGGTAGTCCACATTAAACATTGGGTGCAGACCAAGGAATGGTGGAATACTGAGCTCGAAGGCATTTTCTCCTATAGCCTTGGTGATGGTGTATGGCCCATATCGGAGCGAGCGAAGCTTATGGTAGGGTCTAGCGAGGCGCTCCTTCTGCAAATGTAGCCACACTTTGTCGCCCACGTGGAAGTTGTGTGGCACCCAATGCTGATCATGTCACTGCTTATATTTGGCATTGGTTCTATTCAATATGTCATGAACCTGTTGGCGAATGTGCTGAATGCGTTCGATGAAGTTGTTTGCCTTGGTAGCTTCTGACTGGACATGAGCCGAATCAACCTGAGTGACCGCAAATGGCATGGCTACATCAATGGGACATAGTGGCTGGAATCCCAATCCCACCTGAAAGGGGATGTGGTCGGTTGAGTTGTGGAGAGATCGGTTATAGCTATGTTGTACATAGGGGAGGCTCTCATCCCATGTGCGGGGATGCTTTGAGTTGTACATGTGTAGAATGTGTATGATCATCTTGTTGGAGACCTCTGTTTGGCAATCAGTTTGGGGATGGAAAGTTGTGGACTTAGTGAGCTTGGTGTCTAGCATTGACCAAAGGCTGGACCAAAATGTACTGAGGAACTTGCTATCCCGATCTGAGATGATAGACTGTGGGATCCCAAAGTGTACCCACACTCGTTCAAAGAAGAGTGCAATGGTTTCTGCTGTGATATTCTTCTTGCGGGCCACCATAATGGCCATCTTCGAGAATTTTTTGACGACCATGAAAACACAGATGTTGCCATGCTTAGTAGAAGGAAGGCCTGACATGTAATCCATCGATATGGATTCCCAAGGTTGACTAGGGGTAGGTAGCGGAGTGTAGAGGCCTTGCTTCTTGATGGTCGATTTGGCAATGGCACAGGAAGTGCAAGATTTGATGTACTTCCTGACATCCATTCGAAGGTTTGTCCAATAGAAATACTTCTGCAGTACTGCCACTGTTTTCTCGACCCCAAAATTCCCAACGACCCGACTGTAGTGGGATTCCCAAATAATCTTGGCGCGCTCACTTGAAGGAACACAAAGGTGTCCCGAGTGACATAACAATCCATCCTGGAGGTGAAAATTGGGAACTTGCTTACCCTCCAAGAGAGTCTTGTATGTGTGGCCAAATTCTGGATCGCTCTTGTAGAGAAGTGGCCAATCAAAAGTCTCATGCCCACAAGAGTTGAGCACAGTGGTTAGCGCCATGATTGGTGGTCGACTGAGGCAGTCTGCAACATTATTGGTGCTTCCCTTCTTGTACTTGATATTCAATTGAAATTGTTGCAGATATGTGGACCACTTTTGATGGCGATCGTTCTTCAACCTCCCTTGTGTTTTCATGAAATGCGGGGGTTGGTGGTCTATGTGGATGACTGTTTCCTTCCCCAAAATGTAATGCTTCCATTGTCGGAAAGCCTGCACAATGGAATACATATCCTTGTCATAAGTGGGATACTTCCATACTATGTCAGAGAGTGTCTCACTATGATATGCCACTGGATGTCCCTATTGAGTAAGAACTTCCCCAATAGCATAGTCGGAGGCATCTATCTCGATCTCAAATGGTTGTTGCAAGTCTGGTAATGTGAGCACTAGGGGGGAGTAGAGGCGATGTTTCAAATCGATGAACGCCTCCTGTTGATATTCATACCAAAAGAATTTTTCTTTCGCTCCTTCGTTGGTGACTTGGCTCCAGGGCCAAGTGATATGACAGAATCCCAACACGAACCTTCGGTAGAAATTGGCAAGACCCAGAAAGTTGCGGAGCTCTGTTAGAGTGGTAGGGGCTGGCCAATCCCAAATGACTTGGATCTTGGCCGGATCCACATGCACCTTTCGCTCATCAATAATGTATCCCAGATACTGAACCTAGGTCATGCCAAAAGTGCAGTTCTCCAGATTGGCACACAACTTGTGTTGCCACAGTGTTTGGAGGACCTGTCGGATGTGGTGGAGGTGCTCCTCCCAAGTTTGGCTGAAGATCGGGATGTCATCCAAGTACACTACTAAAAATGAGTTGGGGAATGGCCGCAAGATGTCGTCCATCATCCTCATGAAGGTTGCGCGAGCATTTGTCATCCAAAAAGGCATGACCAACCATTTGAAAAGGCCCTCCTTGTCTTTCAAGGCAGTCTTCCACACACCGGAGGGTTCAATTGGTACCTGGTGATACTCGTACTTCAAGTTGATCTTACTGAATTATTTTTCCCCCCTGATTTGGTCCATAAGGTCATCAATATGTGGGATCGGGTACCTATTCCAGATAGTGATCTTATTTAGCGCCTGATAGTCAATACAGATTCTCCAAGTCTCATCCTTCTCTTGCACCAACAGATCGGGATCCCACAGGGCGATGAACTTGGTCGGATGTGCCCTTTTTGCAATGACTCCTGAATCTGCCTCTTGATTTCATCATTCTCCAGAGTAGAGCATCGATAGATTGGTCCATTGGGAAGCAATGCACCTAGGGTCAGATCGATGGGGTGCTTGACCTAACAGTGCAGAGGCACCCCTATGGGTGAGGTGAAGATGTCCCCCTACTCCTCCATGACCTTGTCCATCTGTTGTTGTTGGGCGAAGGAGCTCTGTCAGGAGTTCGTGGCCATAGTCTTATTCTTGCCCTGAGGGCGGATTACTAGGAAAACAAATTTCCCCGTTTTGGAAATGAGTTTACTGCATTGTTCTACAATAACCAAAGAGATGGCGGTAGACGGCGCTACCTCCGGTATCCTGTACAACTTATTTCCCAAAGTAACAATAACAGCGCGAGGCCGGGACTCATACACAGCATGTCGCTTCCACAAGTATGGTTGGCCTAATAATACATCAGAAACATCAAGAGGAGCAATGTCACATAATACCTCATCCGTGAAGGGATTGATGTTGTAGGGAAGGCGACATTGTTGGCTGACGCGGAGATTCCATCCTTGGTGAAGCCACCCAATGGTGTACGGTTGTGGGTGTGCTTTGGTCGGCAAGCCCAACCGCTTATGTTGTGCGTGGAGATCTTATGAAACTTACACCACTTTCCCGTGTCCTTCTTTGGCTTCGCAGTGTTGTTCTTTGCTTGCGGTTTTTCTGTGTTATCCTGGGCCGCCCCGCCTTGGCTTTTTCCTTTGTTCTACGGTTTGGGGGCACCTTTCCCTTGATTCTGATTCACAGATCCAAAGTCTCGCTTCTTCTGTTTGAAATTTTGCTCAATCTTGGCAGCAAATTGATATGCTGCGCCAAGCGAGGAGATGTCGAGGAACTCCATTTCCTCCTGAATGTAATTGTGCAGACAACTGCGGTACTTCAGCACCAAATGTTTCTCTAAATCTTTGATACCCAATTTTGTGCACAGGGTATGGAACAGATTCGTCAGCTCATGCACATCTTGATCCCTTTGCTGCAGTAGCGTAGTCCATTGTATGTACTTGTCCTCAAAGCTTTCCACAGGATAATATTGTTCCTTGATGGCGTCTTGGAAATAATTCCAAGTGGGTGCGGCCGAAAACAGAGAGGATTCCCTCTCGTCCATTTGCTCACAGTAGGTTTCCCACCAGTCCTTGACATGGGGGGTGGCTTTGAGGAGTGCAAAAGTGATCCTTTCCCGGTTGGAAAATTCATGCATCGATAAGTACCCTTCTAACAGTTTCAACCATCTATCTACGACATCTGCATCTATTTGGCCTTCAAATATGGGAATGTCAAAGTTTACTTGTACCTTAAAAGGGGTTGTGCCTCCAGAATGGATGCTACTGGGAAGTCATTGAAGAATCTGGGCAAAGTTATCCATCATCCTGTTCCTTTGTTTCTCGAGGGCATCCTCGAGCAATATTTTGATAGGATCTCCTGCTCCCTCGTCTTTCTTTTTGTCCGCCATGGACGGTTGTCGGGGTTTTCCAGGTTGATCTTGCAAGGGTTCAACCAGGTCGAGACCTAAATCCTTATATCCCGACCTCGTTGGGGACATGCAAATAAGGATCAAGAAAGAGCAAACCCGCTCTGAAACCGCTAATCCAGACTTATGAAGGAACGCAAGTGTTAGCACCCAAAACGTACCCCAAGGTTGTGGAGAGGCAGAATCGGGGTAACCACTAACCACTTTAGCTTATGCTACTGACCCAACACAAGCAGAGAGGGCTCTCTCTTAATATTCATAAAATACTGAAAATACTCAATAATGTTACAATCATGAGGGACACACAAAGAATACTGAAAACTAATCAAAGATAGACACGCATCATTCTTACCTAAGATGTTCAATCAAAGCGAACTCAGAAGGTCAAATTTATGGAAGGGACAAATTGTGTAGAAGTGTGGCGGGATAATCATAAGAGAAAAAATGTTGGGCGATGGATTAAAAGCGTTACACGTAAATCGGACAGCAGTGCTGCAGTGCGGACTATTAAAACAGAGGCAAGGTACCTACCTTCTTGCCGTCGTAATGCTATTTTCTGGTGATAAAAGAAGAAAGAAAGTACAGACCATTGATACGAGCACCCAGAAAAGATGAATTCGATATCAATTTTAGTAGCAATATTGAGTGAACACCTGAGATAATAACCAGAGCTTGTTTCCAAGAATTCTAAGCTATCATACACTGATCTCAGATATGAAAGAGAAAACATAATGTAAATGTATAATAGGAAACACGATCACATGAAGAAGAGGGAAAAAATAGACTACAAGTAAAGAAACACATAAATCTCTGCAAAATGTCTGCCATAAGCACTGCCAATTGTATTAATGAAAAAAAATTCAAAACAGAGTTTGATCCCCAAGCCTTAGCCAAATGATTTTCCAGCCTTTGGCTCTTCTATTACAATGATATTTATAGGCTTTTAGCCTCGAATTGGTCATCAAGAAACAGTTAAAACTATGTTGTCACCTTGACAGCCTCAAAATTGGGAATCATTACATATGTGTCGAGCTCAAAATAGATTGATTAAGATGGGAAACATGAATACTATGAGCAGGGCGCTACCTTACTCCTAATCCTTTAATTGGCCCTACGGATTAAATAAATTCTCTATTCTCAAAGATTTGTCCGCCTACGATTCTTCTGTTGGAGGGGGAGGTGTCGCTTCCTCAACGGATATTATGAAATCCTTGAGAATCTCCATGTCCTGGTCGATGTCTCCCTCATCTTCATGGGTCTCCTTCTTCCCCCGACATTGAACCCTTCTGCACACCTGTCGCTCTTTGGGCTCTTCATCTTCGCTAGTGGTGCTAGTTTCTACGTGGTCGAATACCAAAGGAGATGAAGGAGTGTGTTCTTCCTCCACCTCAGACCACACCTGCTTGGACATAAAGACCAATTCGGATCCTTGATCCTTCTCCATGACCAGACTCTAACTGAAAGATACCTAGGCTGCCAGGTGCACCATTTTTCCCATGTACTGATTTCGAATAGGGGACGAAGGGACCATGTCTATAACGGTCGTGATGATGACGCTAGCTACGCGCGATCACCTTCGCCATGATGACTTGACCGAATCTCCCAATCGAGCAGCAATGATGTCTAAGGCTTGAGCTGACGTGAAACATGCTTAGCCACGATTTCCAGATAGGTGGAAAATTATACGACGGCGCTGAGGTGGCCCCCATCCTACTTGCAATCATTTTGGTGGCAGTAGGGATGCATTTAAACCGTTTATCCACATGGTCAAATCTACGCCATAGATCTTAATCTCATTTTCATCTCGACTGTCGAATGGTGCAGGTCATACCATGTTCACAAATTTTAGGCTAGCTAATCGCCTGCAATAGTAAGATCTACGAACTAGATCTCAGTCGTAGATCTTAGCTCCATCACATCCAGGCCATCTGAACTTGCACCCTAGCTTTGTTGGTTTGTGCCTCTGATAGATCGAGGCCATACTTGAGCAGCTTGATGTAAATAACCTCCCCTATTTCTTTGTGTAGTATGATCACATCTTGCACTGGATTTGACTTCTAAGTCAGGGTTAAGACAGGTGGCTAAAAAAGCTTGGCGGTTCTCAGGGGAAAAATGTCTATATGCAGCGATAACAGAATCTTCGGAAAAAACTCTCGGACTCAGGTATTTGGGACATAGGGATTCCAAAAGAACTTCTAACGAGTGAGGAATTTACTGTGCAAACAATCTCAGAGTTCTGGGAATTCATACTGACTCTCTGGGGTTCAGAATAATTTGATTCACACCATGATAGGAACTCGGAGAAAGGCATAATCTGGTAAATGCAAAAAGGGGTAAAAGATGACTGAAACATTCTATACATGTCTAACCCCTCTTCAAGCAAAACCCTCCATCTTCTCTTGATTTCAACCACAGACAACCGAACTTCTGTATCAAATACATCAAAATCCCTATCTTCCAGAGCAATTTAACCCTAACATTCCCAAAAACTGGTTCTTTATCCATTTTCTCGTTGTAAATAGACTTAGATTTGCTACAAGCGGCGGTTATGAGGCCTTACCTATCACTGAGAATCTAGAGAACGACTCCTCCTATCGCCTTCTTCGTCTTCTGCACGCCCGGAAGCTTCCGGCTCCGACAGGTTCCAGAACAAATGTCAACTTCTCATGCCGACTCTTATATATATAACCCTTTTCATTTTAAACTTTTGTCTTCTTTGCCAACTGTCCATCTTTTTCATCCGTTGATCTCTTATGCAATGATTTTGGCCGTTAGATCTGATCCCTTTATTGATTTGATACCCCTTCCATATATG
Organism: Larix kaempferi; assembly: GCA_027924585.1. Classification (NCBI taxonomy): domain Eukaryota; kingdom Viridiplantae; phylum Streptophyta; class Pinopsida; order Pinales; family Pinaceae; genus Larix; species Larix kaempferi. Next base: position 7,940,601 of record BSBM01001433.1, on the reverse strand, counting down.
TCGTCAGATCACTTTTTGTGCTTCAATCTCCGCCGTCTATCATCAACACGTCATGTCTACATAGTGGAATCGCGAACCTCCAAAGTGGTTTCAAATACCACTTTCTCTCCTTGCGACAAAGCCTAGCGTCGACACCTGTCCATCAGTTTTATTTATCGCAACCACCACATCCTTTAACCATCGTGCATCTCCCTTGTGCGACGACCATCGTGAACCGTCGATCTACCATGCAATAATCTGGATTGCTCTTTTACTCTGCCGCACATGCACCTTTTTTAAACTTTGAATTTTAACCGCAAGATCTTCCTTGGCTCATCTTAGCGGTCCACGTGGTCAATAGCATACCCATTTACTTCGGTGGTATCGCATCATCTCCAGTCGGTTTTGCATACTGCCTTTCCTGTTTGCGATACCCTCTACGTATGACACGTAGCACCCGGCTTTCCTCGTCGCAACCACCTGTGCCCCTTTCTCCCATGCATCTTGGCTATGGGACGGTCAACGAGAACCATTGATTTCTCTTGCGCACATAATCAACGGCGAAACTGGCGCAGCTTTTAATAATTTCAATTTGTGTCCTCGGGCTATAGTCTTTTTACCTCCTTCTGCTCATTTGGTCACATTTTTTCATTTTCTCTTGCAATTTCTTCAATTTTATTAACTCTTCTCACATTTAGCACGTAGCCATGGGAAATAAAGGCAATTTAAAACTTTCTCCAGGGGAATTTTCAAGATATCTATGCATTTCACCTTAGTTCTTACGCTGAAAAACTAGGTGCTAACAACTGGCTCCAACTGGGGATGTTATCCTCCCTATGAGGTATCAAAGAACCTCGTAGACCAGGTGCCTAATCCATTGGGTGGCTTGCGCAAGAAAAGCTTCCTTGTAGAACAAAACTTTCACCTACTACCTTGTTTGGATCACTCTAGAAACTACATTGAAAATTTCGGAACTGAAATTGAAAAACTAAGAACTGACTATTCATGCTGAAAATTGAAACTTACTACTGAAATTGGAAATGCCGAAAACTTGGGCCTATTTATATACAGACTACTCTATTCTACCCTATTTGAAAGGCTACGGCTTTAGGTTGTACAAAAATTCCAGTGTAACCAGTCTAGCAATTGACACCCCAGGTGGATCCGCCCATCATGCCCAATTAACGTCAGAACAACGAGGGTCAATGGCACTAGGCAATGATGATGGGAGAGGACCCCTTGAGTGAAACCAAACTACGTACTCCAGCTGATGAAAATTTTCATATACTCTGCCGCTGGATCATATAAAGCGTGGTACCCTCTAAATTCCTCTTACATCCTAGCAGATTTTCTTTCAGAAGAGCTGTAAGTAGGCCATTCATTTCCCCAGGTGCTCATGTAAGGCCTAGGGATTGCGTACATTTGACAAACTCCAATCAAGACCCGAAAATCATGCCTATTGAAACCCCCGGACAACCTAGTGAGACTTAAATGAGCAACTTCGAGCACCTCTCTGCGACGTGGCTATCACTTTATAACTTGGGAGGTTGTTCATGCACAAGAGCTATCTATAAAATCTCCTCTTTGGCTACTTATGATCCCTGGGTTGAAAACCCGGTTCTGCTCTGGAACTTCAAAAGAAACTTCGCCCTATCCCCTGAAAGGGTTGAGAAAAGGCCATTCTTCTTGAAACTCGGACTATAGGTTTGAAAAGCCTGCACGAAAATCATGCTGCATAGCCCGGTCTCCCTCAAGCACCTCTATTATCTGGTCAGCTGGTTGGAGATATTGGCCAGGCCCAAGAACTTCTTCAAGGATTCTATAATCAGCTTCCATCCGAAAAGAAACCTCTACCTGCTAGGGATCCCCAGGAACCCTTTGATCACTAGCTCTTCCTTCCTCTCTCGGATGATGGAAAGGTTCCTCCTGCAAAGTCTCATGGTTTTCTTCATTCATAGCTTTAAGAATTTCCTTTATTCCGGTGAATGATTCAGCTTAGGGGAAAGGGGTTTCACCACCTTTGGGCTCAATATTCTGATGGATCTCAAAGGTGGATTCAAGACCTGCCACCGAGTTCCCCTCTTTGGCTGGTCTTCCCGAATGGTGAAACTAACTGCACAAAGACTCATATTTATCCTCTACTTCAAAAAATCTTATGAAGTTCTCCAAACAGTCCTCTTCATATTCATCATACTTAGGTGGATTGAAATCTTCATTAAAACCATCACTAACAGAAATTTTAGCAGACTGATTTCAATTTACATAAAACAAATCGGAATTACCTTCTTCTGGTGCATCACCGAGCTGATCACCACTCTGTTCATCATGGGAGAAATTGGGATGCAAGGTGTTGGTCACCCTATATATCAATTAATTAAATTTAACACACATGATGGTCAATATAAATTGTCAAACCTAGGAAGGTCTTTTATTTCAAAGGAAATAAGCACAATCTATGCATAAACAGATCAAGCAGTTGATTTACTAAATGTAGATAATGGCCCTGCCTATATGCTCAGCCAACTCATTCCATAAGAAAACTAATCTAATTCATACATCTAAGAATCCAAAGTGCAACAACCTTCCTACAGAAATCAACCCAGCAAGTTAATGATCTAATAATGAAATGGAACTAGATTACTTTTACAAGTTAAATCCTATAATTATCAAACTACAGTATTCAATCTTTACCAAAATGATCTATCCAGTGGCTACTGTAACTCTACCATTATCTGTCTAATCTATGAATGCAATTGAAGATACAACAGCAACCAGAATTAAAATACAATCTTGAACTCTAAACTGATAATTACTGGAAGTCCTAGAAAGCATAAACAACTGAAAGATATTGGAATTGAGCTTGGCTGTCACAGCTGATTAAAACACACATGCAATTGAATAAATTATCCTACACAGTCGACTGTCACACCAATCTGCTACAGATATTCGAGATGCAATTATAAACTACCAAAAGGAAAGCTAATTCTCTGTTGCAGCTACCAATAAAATCTGCAATAATTCCACACCACACAACATAAATAAAACTAAACTACTCTACCTACTTAAACCGGCTATCTCTGTGAGAAGGCGGGCCCTGGCCTTCTAACAGAGACGTCGAGAGTCACAACAAATAAAGACACAGAAATGAAGAACTTTGCTCTCATATTAATGATGGAAAATCGTCAGTATCAGTGCTCTGTTACAACTTATGTAAAATGGTAATTGTCCAACCCTAGGCTACGAGAGCCTTCTGAAATTTATACAAGGAAAATATAGTTTTTAGATCCATTATATTCGTGTAGCAATGAAGATCTATGATCTTCATGCTGCGGAGTTACAGCTAACTGATACAACTGTATTAAACAAGGTTGTTAATTGTGAAGGATGTTGTTGCTCTGATAATTAATGGATCAACAGACTCAGCAACTGGAATGCAACATGTCTGTCGCAGCTAAGCTCTGTTTCAGTGGAATCTGTTACAGTGAGGATCTCTTACAGCTCACGTGGAGGATGCATTGTTCCTTGGGGTATGAGGAGCTGGTGATTTGAAGAGTAATAGCTGGTGCCACTTGGCTGATACACCTGCGCTTTAGACCTTGGCTAAATGAAATCACACAGATCAGTACAAACCAAGGACTAAGATCCATAATATTTAACAATCTTAGGCATAAAATAAATAAAGAAATAACAAATTATACCTGTCAATATTATTCATTGGTCTGGAGAAAGGCATGGATATAGCTTATAAAAGTAGGATGAAATCAGGGCAAAATGACGTAATCAGGATGGCCAAAAAGGGGCATTTCCTAGACCCAACATCTCCCCCAAACTATCCGATTGCATGTCCTCATGCAACAACCTCCCCTAGTCTAAATCTGAGTCTGAGTTGAATCTGTGGAGATTTCTAAGATTATAGGCAAGTTCTGGTGTCTCCCCTCGAGGCACAAACCCATAGCAAGATATCCAATGCTCCCACCACAACTCTTCTTCTTCTAATGTCAAAGCATAGTTTTTTCTGTAAGAATTCACAGGCAACCATATGAGAGGGAATTTTAATCTTAAACCAATCCACCAAGACCCACACCTTTTCATGCATTGCACATATCTAGGAATCCTTGTCAAAGCTTTCCTGAAATTTTCAAAGCCATATGGATCCATTTCCTTCAGAGATGAGGAAGAGTACAACCATCTGTATTCACTACCTTCCAAGGCATCCTGCTGCATATAAAGAATCATTGGGACACATGTGGTAAGGATTTTATCTCGCAGGCTCTCAAAATATCGGGTAATTGAAGGAACCCTGAGAGATTTAGCATGATTTTCTATGAATGCTGGTGGATTCTGAGGTTCCCCCCTAATCCAGAGAGTAGAATTCTCCTCATTCCTGAGGATGGTTTGGAAAGCATATCGCCATCTTACATGGTTAATGACAAAAGAGGCAAATGCCCTCTGCTGAACATCCCCTAGAAAAGGTAAAGGATTAGATGGAAAGTCAATATAACAAGCCCTGTCATGTAAATACAATTCACATAACAAATGTTGATCCTCAAAATCACTCTTCAAAAAAGTCTCCAAAAACTGAGTAGTTGTTGCCAAATAAAATGATCCCCTTTCCTTGAGAGCTCTTAATTGAAATAAAGTTGTCTGCTCATGGAGAAAGACAGGGTAAGAGGGGGATGGAGCCCTGCAACTCAACAATTCTATGGAAAGAGTGTACATTTTGTCTTTTTCTTGTTGTAGGGACTTAAGTTTCTTCAATCCTTCCAATTTTTCTTGAAGTTTCTCCCACCGAAGTTTCTGGAAGAATAACTCCTCAGCCCACTTTTCTCTCAGCCCATTAATGACATTCATATGTTCTTGGAGAGAAATCATACCTGTCCTGAACTGATCAATCCACTTGAGCCATTTATCCAACTCGAGATTTAACCAGAGAATTTTCTTCTCCATCCATTGAAATCTTATGTCTCCTACCTCCTTTTCATCATCAGAGTCAAGATAAATGACTTCCTTGTTTTGGTTTGGCATTGTAACAGCTTCATCCTCTATTGGAGTGGCCCTGGTCTATGCATTTGGTGCAGTCTCAGCCATGGATTTTGGGGATGTTGGTTCTTGTGTGACAGCATCCTTTATTTCTATATCAACCTCAACCCCCTCAGTCTGTGTCACAGTCTCAACCAATATTCTTAGGATTGCTGGTTCTTGTGTGACAACATCCTTCTTTTCCATTTCAATCTCAGCCATCTCAGTTTTTCTTGCAACTGTAGCAAATGATTTTAGAAACACTGGTTCTTGTGTGACAGTGTTTTCTTCTTGGTCCTTGATATCAAATGTTGTTGTCTGAGTTGCAGTCTCACTAAATATTTTCAAGGGTGCCGGTTCTTGTGTAATAGTCCCTTGTTCTTCAATTTTTTTGAACTGCTGAGATTGTTTCTGGATTGTATCAAGTTTCTCTGGCTGATGAGACTGGTCCTGAAGAAGCTTGGTGTCCCCTAATGGCTGGGACTGTATTGTTTCATCTCCTAAATTTGAATCAGGGATCTCTTCAATTCTTGGCTCATCTTCCCCCATCAATTCTATTTCTAGCATTCCTTCTTCCACCTCCTCTATCTGTACATGCTTTTGTGATGCAAGTCCCAACACAACAACTCTGTGTCCTGCTGCAGAAAATATATCTCCACACTCTGGACAAACAGTCTCCCCATACTTCTCATTTTCAAATGCAAAATATGGATTTTCCAATAAGTTTGCAGCATTTGCTAATGTGTTCAAATTTTCCTATGTTTGTTTTCCAACAACTCCCTTCCATCTTTCCAGCTCATTTTGCAATATTTGCACCTCCTCTTTTAATAATTCATTTTCAAGCAGGAGATTTTCGATTTGAGGTTCTTCCCTGGAAGGTTCTTGCATAGCAGCAGACAACTTGGGGTTCAAAATGGGAATCTCTATATCTACCCCTATTGCAGGTGCTTCTTCTAACACAGGTGACTCCCTATTCCCTATGACTGCTCCTGCTATCTCTGATAACGGTGCTTCAATATTACCCCCAATTGCATCCACTGTCTCAGCTTCCTCTGCTGTCTTTGCTACCTCTGTTGCTATTGCAGCTGCTACTGTTGATCGAGTCCTTGTTTTCCTCACCATTCCCACTGGGTGTTCCTCACTGCTTACTGCTACTGACGCTTTGACAGCTCTGATCCTTCTTTTCTTTGTTGCAGTAGGTGTCTGATCCCTATTTCCTGATCCTACTCTTCGTTTGTTTGACACAAGGGTTTTTACCTCAGTCTTTTCTTCTTCAATAATGGTACCCCTTATCTCCGGAGAGGAGACAACCTCCAAAATTTCCATAATCTCTTCTTCTACCATTCCCGTCTGATATCCTTCCTCCTGAATTCTTGTTTCTGCAATTGCAACTTCTACTGTCGCAGCTTCAACAGCTGCTCCAGTTTCAACTTCTTTTATTTGAGTATCTTCTTATGTATTTACAGCTTCTGATTTTTCTGCCTCCTGCTCCATGGTTCCCATCAGAATTTCCTCAGCAACAAGGTTTTCTATTGATGCTGCTTCTCCCTTGTTTACTTCATCTTCGTCACTGGTCTGGTTTTCTAATGCTCCAACCTCCCCCCCAACTAGATTTGAGGAGCGCCGGTCCTCACTATCTTCAACAACACCCTCCATTTCCAATACAGGCTGTATGATTGGCCTATCTCCAGCCAGAAATTGTTCCCAGGTTAAATTACGAATTGCAATGGCTCTTAGGACTAGTAATTTAATTAGGCCATGATTAGTAAGGGAGGAAACTGGGTGTTGGGCAGTTCTTGCATATCCAGCCATAGTTTGTAGGGCTTTAAGCAGATAAAATGGTATATTCACCAAATTTCCATGGCGTAAATGAGACAATAAGGGAAGTTCAGAGAAGGAAACAATTTGGTACCTACCTCCACAAGAGATGTATCTCTTCACAAAGATTTCCACTTGATTCCAGGGTGGTGTTAAAGATTCCAACTCCAGCCCCCAGCGCTTTGGAATAACCTGCTCGCCAACTGTCAAAAATTCCCGCACCGCATTTGCATTATGTGCCTTTCGTCCAAATAACTTCTTCCCAACCAAGGGTAAGCCAGTAACCTCGGCTATGATTTCTTCTGTAACATCCACACGCATTCCCCTGACCTCGGAGTGAGTATCAGTCAGGTTGAGGGAAAATTGCAATGCGGTTTCTGTGTGAAAACCGTTCAACCGTTCATAGTATGCCATCCAACCTGCTGTTGTAAAAATATTAAGGATTGTTGCATTGGCATGTACAACTTCTGTATTTACTGGCTCATGTCAGACTGGGTTTCCCATTTTAATCCCTCCTCAAAGTTCAGAACAAACACAACAATCTCTAGTCTAGACGTGGAATTTGAATCTTTATGAACATGCAAAGGGTCATTGGGGTTCAAAAATCAGGTTTTAGGCAAGTCTGCGCCAGTATGAACATTCCGTTGAAATGATGAAGTTGGCATAATAGGAGTGACAGGTGCAAAATCGGGTAAGGTGACGGAAAATAATTACAACTATGACCTTGACATAGTCCCTAGAGGTTAATTCGCATGGGTTCGTTAATCGAGGTTGCGACAGTACATAATCGTTATTACCGTATTTAATTTTCTGCCAAATCATGTAAAAGATGCAATCCGTACCTTTGCATTTATGAGTTTGATCCATGGAGTAATCATTGCAGTCAGTCGTCGTCCTCGCGAGTATGAATGTACATGTGCTGAAGTGATGTGGCCACTGCCACTTGGGCTGACAACTACTCAAAGCACCCGAAATTTTCCTTCGTGGAAAACCATGATTGGATCTTGTGGAGCAAGCGACAAAACTGACGCCTAATCACATCATTATTGGCATCATCAATAGGAGAGCAGACAAACTGGCGGAGTCACAGCTGCTAGACTTAGCAAAATAAGCAAAAATGGTGGAGTCGCAGCTGTACAGAAGGAGCGGAAATGAAGTGGAAAGAACGGAGTCGCAGCTGCTAGATTTAGCGGAATGGACAAAGGTAGCGGATTCATAGCTGCTGGAAAGGGGTCAAAATGAAATGGAAATAGTGGAGTAGCAGCTGCTGGAAAGGGGTCAAAATGAAACGGAAATAGCGGAGTCGCAGCTGCGGAATTTGGCAGAACGGGAAAAAGTGGCGGAGTCGCAGCCACAGAAAAGTGAAGTAAAGGAAAAATGGCGGAGTCACAGCTGCTGGGTTTAGCGGAATGGACAAAGGTAGCGGAGTCATAGCTGCAGAATTTGGCAGAATGGGAAAAAGTGGCAGAGTCACAGCTGCAAAAATAGGAAGAATAGCAAGGCAAGCAGTCGCAGTTGTGGCAAAATGAAGTAACAAGCAATTTTTCAGCTGACTGCTGAAAGATAATGAATCATCCATCTTCTTAAAAAGAGATTTATTAGATCACAAACATATGTGGAGTGTCTGCAATCGTCTGGCCCAGTCACAGCTGCTACTCCTCCAATTAGTTCCTGCACACAGTTCTTCAAAACAAACCGATCAAGTGCAAAAATAAAAATAGATCAAATACAGAATGAAAGAAAAACCAATTATTTATGTACAAAATATGTATGGAAATTGCAACTTTTAGGAATTCACAGGGTTTGAGAAAGATCCCTGCCCTGGCGTTAACTGATAGTCTGGATCACCTGCAACGTGTGAAACAAAAGCTTCCCTTGAGATCGGCTTGTGATACAGTCGCAGCCGATGACCATTTGCGAATAATGGTACTTTGTTTTCATCAATGGTGATCAACCGGACTGTTCCATTATTGAATACCCGATCTATATGATAGGGTCCCAACCAACGGGTGCGCAATTTGCCTTTAAAGTCCCTCTTAAACCGTGAATCATACAACAGGGCCCAGTCCCCTTCTTGGAAGACTTTCTTCTTTATAAATCGATCATGCCACTTAGAGAGTTGTTGTTGGATTAAAGCTGTATGATGTACTGTAGCTGTGCGCTTCTCATCCAATTCATTGAGCTGATTCAGTCGGTTCCTTTATGCCTCTGATAAATCCAGGTTTGCTTCCACAGCTGTTTTCAAGGTTTTGATTTCAAATTCAATTGGAAAAACAACGTTCTTACCATACACTAACTCATATGGGGAAAAACCAGTGGTGTTACGCCATGTAGTACGATAGGCCCATGGTGCCTCTGGAAGCCTTTCAGCCCAATCTTTACGATGGCTCTTCACTGTTTTTGTCAGAATGGCCTCGATAACCTTGTTTGTGCTCTCCACTTGGCCATTGGCCTATGGATGATATGGCGAGGTTATTCTGTGCTGAATATGAAATTTATGTAACAGTCATTCCATCTTGTGAGACACAAATTGTGTTCCACCGTCTGTAATGATCTCCTTAGGTACTCTGAACCGAGTAAAAATCTCTTCATACAAGAAATCAATCATAGCCTGATCATTGGCCTTGACCAAGGCTACAGCTTCTACCCATTTGGTCATGTAATCTGTGCAAACCAAGATGTGAACTTTCAGCTTTGAGGGAGGGTTGATAGGCCCTACAAAATCTAGATCCCACCAATCAAACAGTTCAACCACAAGCTGTGGCTGCAAAGGCATCTCATCTAATCTGTTGGGTTGGCCCATCCTTTGGCAGCTATCACATGCCTAAACATACTTCTTCGCATCCCTGAACAATGTAGGCCAGAAATAGACCATTCTCAAAACTTTATGACCTGTCCTTTTGTCAGCAAAATGTCCCCCACAGGGCTCATCATGGCAAGCTTTAAGAATGCTAAATATTTCATCTTCTCTAACACATCTTCTGATCTCTAAATCAAGCCCTATGTAGAAAAGATGGCCATCAATCTAACAGTACCTAGCACTCTATTGTATGATATTTCATTTCTCTCTCTTTGACAGATATGCTGGAAGCTTACCTGCGGCCAAAAAGTTAGCAATATCTGCATACCATGGGGAATTAGCTAATACTGCAAACAAATGTTCGTTAGGGAAGGAATCTTCGACTAGTAAATTGTCATCACTGTTAGTAAGTCGAGATAAAAAATTTGCAACAACATTTTCCTTTCCTGGTCTATCAATAATTGTGATATCAAATTCCTGTAACAGTAACAACCATCTAGTAACTCTAGCATTCGTGATTGGTTTATTCATTAAATACTTGATAGCAGAATGATCAGTGTGCACAAAAGTAGAATATCCAGTAATATAATGTCTAAATTTGTTGATGGCATAAACAATGGCAAGAAATTATTTTTTTGTGACAGTATAATTTAGTTCAGCAGGAGACAAATTTTTACTAATGTAGTAAATGGCATAAGGAGCACTACCTTCCTGTTGTCCCAAAACTGCTCCAATGGCAGTATCTGAAGCATATGAAGCAATGTGAAAAGGCAGAGCCCAATTGGGCCCTCGTAAGATGGGTGTTGTAGACAGCCTTTTCTTTAGCTCAGTAAACGCTGTTTGGCACACATCATTCCACACAAACTGTGCATCCTTCATCAACATAGTGAACAAAGGAGAAGCTAGTTTGGAGAAAATTTCTATGAACCTTCTGTAATAGCCAGCATGCCCTAAGAAGCTACGCACATCCTTCTGTGTTCCAGGAGTTGGTATATTTTCAATTACCTTGATTTTGGATGGATCTACCTGGATACCATCAGAAGAGATGAAATGCCCCAGCACTATGGCTTCACTCATCATCATGTGGCACTTTTCAGTGCTTAAAGAGAGCTAGCTTTGTTCACAGTGTTTCAAAACCTTTTCTAAATTTTTCAGTGCTTCTTCATAACTATCACCATATGGAGTAAAGTCATCCATAAAAATTTCCATGCAATCATTCACCATTTCCGAAAAGATTCCAATCACTGCTATCTGAAATGTAGCTGGTGCGTTGCACAACCCAAAAGGAAGTATTCGGTAGGAAAAAGTTTCCCAGGGGCAGGTGAAAGTGGTTTTGTCCTGATCTTCTTGAGCAATCTGGATCTGGTTATAGCCACTAAAGCCATCCAGAAAGGAGAAATACTTTTTCCCAGACAAGGTATCAAGGACCTGATCAATGAAAGGTAAGGGGAAATGGTCCTTCTACGTTGCTTTATTCAATTCTCTGTAATCCACGCAGACCCTCCATTTCCCATTCTTCTTTGGCACAATCACAAGTGGAGAAACCCACTCACTGTCTGAAATTGGGTATATGAATCCTGCTTCCAAAAGTTTTTGTATTTCTTCTTTCACTATGTCTCTTAGGTTCGGGTTCATCCTTCATTGTGGTTGACATACCGGCCTGGAGTCGCTCTTAATATAAATGTGATGGGTGCACAGATGACAAGGGATTCCTTTCATGTCTGTGTACTCCCAAGTGAAAGATCCCCTACGTTGTTTCAGCAGAGTGAATAGTTGTTCCAGCTCGCTAGGTTCCAGATTAGGATTGATATTCAATGTTTTTCCTGGCCCAATTTCTACTGGAACACTCTTCGAATTCTTAAGTACTATAATTATACTGTCATCAACAATTAGATTTTCTTCTGTAAGCTTTTCTTGTTCTGTTGCAGCTAGAGTACTATCCAAGATCTGATAGACACTTTGATTGACTGACGTGGGATCACTGATGAAACTATTAATGGCATCATCCTCTGTTTCATCTTTAAACGTTAAGGCTCTCCCTATGGTTAGTAGTGGCTGCACACCCTCTTCCTCCTTCAAATCTACCCACAATGGAGTCTCAGCTTCTGTGATTGGTCGAGCTATAGGGTACAGGGTTAGGCTCTTGATCTTAGTTCCGTCTGAAATGGTCATAGATCCTGACCGACAGCTGATACAGGCATCTGCTGCGGCCAACCACGGTCTTCCCAGGATCATTGGGTGTCCCCCCAACTGGGATTTAGGCTATAATACCAAGAAATCCGCAAGGTATTCCCATGAATCGGCTGATATCACGAGGTCATCTAGGATCCCTTCAGGCTTGATCGTTGATCTATCACCAAGTTCCAAAACGGTAGGGGTTGGCCGAAGATTAGTGAGTCCCAATTTCTTCACAGTTTCTATGGTCATAACGTTAATAGATGCGCCTAAATCCACCAATACATTTGGAATTTGTGTGTTCCCTATTTGAATTGTAACAGTCGGGTTCCCAGGGTCATCGTATTTTTCCACAGGGGCCTTCCCCATTATTAATTCTGAAAGCTTTCCCAACGCGTGAACAATGGGGGGATCCCTGGGCCTTCTTCCTGGTTTCTTAACACATAAATATTTAACGGTCTTGGCATAAATGGGCACATCATGAAGGGCCTGTAATAGGGGAATTTTAACATACAAATTTTTTCAGTTCTCCCACGAGATCAAATCAAGGTGTTCCAATGTTTTCTGCAGGGCCAATCGTTCAGGGTATGGTGGTTCTTTATTCAATTGTGTAGGCTTTGACACATCATGTGTTACTTTTTGAGTTTCAGCTACTGTTTCAATAGGAGTATCAACATCCTCAATGATGGGGCTTGCTGAATTAACCATGTTCTCATAGTGCTGATTTACTCCAATTTCAATCACTGGGAATGAAACATCCTCAGTGATAATAGGTTCCACCACCCTCCCTGATCATAATTGTATATCATTGCAGGGAATCTGAGTGATGGAATACGCAGGCATGTTGGCAGTCTCAAATTGATGGACTGCTTTATTGTTTGGGTTCGGGTTAAGTTGTGCAGGTAGCTGTGGTCGAAGTGGTGCATTCATAGGTGCAGCATTGTTTTGGAAAGGGAGCTGTGGTTTCTAATACTGCTGATGCTTATACTGTTGAGGAGGATACTGTTGATACTGATTCTGGTGATGGGGAAAGTTATTTCCTTGGTAAGAATTTCTCCAGTTGGAATTCCAAGCATGGTTTGACTGTTGTGACCATGGTGTCCATGAGTTAGGATTTTGCATTGGGTTCTGAGATGGATGCCACTTATTGTTAGAATAATGTGAAGGGAATTGTGTATTCATATTATGCATATTGTTCATTCCATTCATATAATTCAGAAAAAATGTTGGGTCTGGATTCATACCTTGATTTCGAGGCTGCCATGGTTTCTTCTGTGCCATGAAGTATGCTGGCTCCACACCTAGAATAGATTCATGCAGGATTGCTTTGACCTTAGGTAAGGAAGGACATTCCGTAGTATCATGCTCGAGTTCGCATATCCTACATACATCTTCCTTGTCCAACGGGCATTCCTTCAGTGGATGCTTTTTGCTACATCTAGGGCAGAATACACCAAGTGTAAGATCTTCTACCACTTGCTTCTACTTTGCTCTCATGACATCTAACTCTGAGGAAATGGATCTCATCATGTCTATTTTAAAATTCTCTAGTAAGTTTCCTATTTCTGCTCGAGTGGCTCCTCCACTAGCTGACTTCTGAGTCCTAGTGAAGACATCCTGGTCTCGGTCTTTGTCTCGTTTGTTGGTTCTAGAGGATCCCCTGGAGTACCTTCAACATAATTCAACAATCTTTTCAAAAGGTTCTTTCGAGATATCCCCTTTTCCCAGCAGATTTAACATATCAAGGCAATCTTCTCTAATTCCTCTTCATAAGATAATCTTGAGCACATCCTTTCCAATCTCAGCATGACCATATCTTTGTAAATTGTACAACAATCTTTCCACAAAGTCCTCCAAACTTTCTTCATCCTTTTGAACCATTTTAAACAGCTCCTCTTTTCTATCCCTAGTTCTACAATATTCTTGGTACTTAGAAAGGAAGGTGTTTTTCATTTGGTCCCAAGTAGTAATGGTCTCACGACCCAGACTCATGAACCAGCGCAGAGCATTTCCCTTCAAGGTGGCTGGGAATAACTTCAGCTTCTGAGCACTAGAGGTGTAATCATAGCTGCGACAGAGGATATCAAACTCAAAAAGGAACTCATCAGGATCCTCAAAGGACTTACCATGAAAATTCGGGGGAATTGATGGTGAGATATTATTCATAGGAGCTGCTCCAGGTATCTGGAGGATAGGGAATTCTAACGTAGCCACAGTATTACTAGGATGATTATTTTCTCCTTCTTCCTCCCGGTTATTCCCATGTTCGTTCTCACCCTCTTGTTCTCTACCAGCCATGGTTCTAGTCCAAAATTCAACATCTTCCTTTATGCGTTCTTCCTCTGCTTTAGCTTCTTCCTTTCTTCTCCTCTCTTCTTCTCGCCTTCTTTCTTCCTCTGCTATTCGGCGAGTCTCCAACCACACCTCTTTGGTAAATCTGGTTCCGTCGATATGATAAATCTCCTCTCTATCTGTTGCACCTACAACGCTTCCCTTATCTTCAGGAGGTTTACTTTCCGCAACAGGAGTTCAAGGTCCCATTGTATTCTCCACTGTGGATGTTGAACGTTCAAGATTGGAAGGAACAGAATTTCCCCTGCCTATAGAGTTCCACGGTGGTCTAGTGGAAGAATCCGCTCTAGCAATTATCTCATCAATGTATGTGTGTCTTCCCTGACCTGCATTACGACCTCGACCTCTTCCACCTGCAATGTTAGTATTCAAAGGAGGTTCCCGATTTGTTTTTCTTGTATTCATGCATGTTGTAAATAATTGAACTAAAATAAAATCAAATGAAACCAACTACTAACTCTGTCTATATATTACCATCCCCGGCAACGGCACCAAAATGTTGGTCACCCTATATGTCAATTAATTAAAGTTAACACACAGGATGGTCAATATAAATTGTCAAACCCGGGAAGGTCTTTTATTTCAAAGGCAATAAGCACAATCTATGCATAAAAAGATCAAGCAGTTGATTTACTAAATGTAGATAATGACCCTGCCTATATGCTCAGCCAACTCATTTCATAAGAAAACTAATCTAATTCATACATCTAAGAATCCAAAGTGCAACAACCTTCTTACAGAAATCAACCTAGCAAGTTAATGATCTAATAATGAAATGGAACTAGATTACTTTTGCAATAAGTTAAATCCTATAATTATCAAACTACAGTATTCAATCTTTACCAAAATTATCTATCTAGTGGCTACTGTAACTCTACCATTATTTGTCTAATCTATGAATGCAATTGAAGATACAAAAGCAACCAGAATTAAAATACAAGCTTGAACTCTAAACTGATAATTACTGGAAGTCCTAGAAAGCATAAACAACTGAAAGATATTCAAATTGAGCTTGGTTGTCACAGATGATTAAAACACACATGCAATTGAATAAATTATACTACACAGTCGACTGTCACACCAATCTGCTATAGCTATTCGAGATGGAATTATAAACTACCAAAAGGAAAGCTAATTCTCTGTTGCAGGTACCAATAACATCTGCAATAATTCCACACCACACAACAGAAGTAAAACTAAACTACTCTACCTACTTAAACCAACTATCTCTGTGAGAAGGAAGGCCTTGGCCTTGTAACAGAGACGTCGAGAGTCACAACAAATTAAGACATAGAAATGAAGAACCCTGCTCTCATATTAATGATGGAAAATCGTCAGTATCAGTGCTCTGTTACAGCTTATGGAAAATGGTAATTGTCCAACCCAAGGCTACGAGAGCCTTCTAAAATTTATACAAGGAAATTACATTTTTTAGATCCACTATATTCGTGCAGCAATGAAGATCTATGATCTTCATGCTGCGGAGTTACAGCTAACTGATACAGCCATATTAAACAAGGCTATTAATTGTGAAGGATGTTGTTGATCTGATAATTAATGGATCAACAGACTCAACAACTGGAATGCAACCTGTCTGTCGTAGCTAGGCTCTGTTTCAGTGGAATCTGTTACAGTGAGGATCTGTTACAGCTCACGTGGAGGATGCATTGTTCCTTGGGGTATGAGGAGCTGGTGCTTTGAAGAGTAACAGCTGGCGCCACTTGGCTGATACACCTACGCTTTAGACCTTGGCTAAATGAAATCACACAGATCAGTATAAACCAAGGACTAAGATCCATAATCTTTAACAATCTTAGGCATAAAATAAATAAAGCAATAACAAATTATACCTGTCAATATTATTGATTGGTCTGGAGAAAGACATGGATATAGCTTATAAAAATAGGATGAAATCAGGGCAAAATGATGTAATTAGGATGGCAAAAAAGGGGCATTTCCTAGACCCAACACAAGGAAAGTTCTCCTTGGTCATGTCTTTCTTCAAATCCTAATTCTTCTCCGATCCTTTCATCATTATCTTGGTTTGATCATTTTCCATACATCCTAAGATTGTCTTCAACCTCCAATGCATCAATGAACACATGCTGCAAACTGGAAGACCTTCTCTCCAAAAGAAGAAGAGATCATTCAGGAGGGAGAGTAGAAGCATAATGTAATTTAGAAGTGTTCTCTCGGGGCTGAATTTCCTTTGGCATATTATAATAGAAGCTTGCAAACCTCCTGTTGAAGCTAGACATGGTTTTCCTTTCCTGACTTCTCATGGAGTAAAACTCTTAAAGAACTAGGTCACATGACCTTCTTTTTCCCCAAAACCCCAGAAATACCTCCGACAATTCTCCCCACGTATCAATAGACCTAGGCCGCAAATGGTTAAACCATTTCTTCACATCTCCTTGGAAGGACTTGGCGAAATCCCTCATACACACATCATCATGTTCTACTTCAAAAATGATCAAAACCTTGAAGATGTTTCTCAGCAGTAACAATCTCGGATTCTCCATCAAAAATAGGGAGGTATTTATGGTAGTTCAGAGGAAATTCATGAAGAACAAGGGGCAGCCTTAAAGGGTTGTATCTCAGCTGAGCTCTGGAAGGCAAAGGAGTATGTGCAGGGAGGATATCATTGGCCTTACTCTCAGGGGATTCATAAGACTAGTTATGGATCTTACATGGTTCAAAGGAAGGGATGGGATCAACTCTAGGTGTGAAAGGAGAATGTACATTTTCAAATTCAAGTGAAGGATATACAAAGGAGACTCTCTCATGACCTAGAGCTCTTTGGTGAAACAGAAGTTTTTTGATATATATACATAAGGGTAAAAGGATACCAATACATAAGAACAAGACCTCTTTGAAGAGATTGATACTTTGATACCTGGACCTTGATTCTTCCATGTCTAAGGCAGCTGAGCTCGTTCTCCAGTGGAGTCACTATGGGATAATCAATACTTCATTCTCAGCATGGGGCTTCTAACCTTCCCCAGTGGAGTTGCCCTAATACTAAAAACTCAACGAGTGGATTCACCAGGGAAAAAAACATACAACCTTATCAAAAATATGGAAATCTCTATTTTCCCACAGGGATATCTCTTTTCTTTGAAACTCAGACTTCTTTGTCGTTCTCCCAGGGATGATAAAATACTCGTTCCCCAGCAACGACGGCAATTTGTCAGCACCCAAAACATACCCCAAGTTTGTGGAGAGGCATAATCGGGGTAACCACCTTAGCTTATGCTACTGACCCAACACAAGTAGAGAGGGATCTCTCTTAATATTCATAAAATATTGAAAATACTCAATAATATTGCAGCCATGAGGGACACACAAAGAAGACTGAAAACTAATCAAAGATAGACACACAAACTTCTCACCTAAGATGTTCAATCAAAGAGAACTCAGAAGGTTAGATTTCTGGAAGGGACAAATTGTGTAGAAGTGTGGCGGGATAATCATAAGAGAAAAAAGGTTGGGCGATGGAGTCAAGGCGTTACACGTAAATCGGACAGCAGTGCTACAGTGCAGACTATTAAAACAAAGGCAAGGTAGCTACCCTCTTGCCGTCGTAATGCTATTTTCTGGTGATAAAAGAAGAAAGAAACTACAGACCACTGATATGAGCACCCAGCAAAGATGAATTCGATATCAATTTTAGTAGCAATATTGAGTGAACACCTGAAATAATAACCAGATCTTGTTTCCAAGAATTCTAAGCTATTATACACTGATCTCATATATGAAAGAGAAAACATAATGTAAATGTATAACAGGAAACACGATCACATGAAGAAGAGAGAAAAAACAGACTACAAGTAAAGCAACACATGAATCTCTACAAAATTTCTGCCATAGGCACTTCCAATTGTATTAATGAAAAAAAAATCAGAACAGAGTTTGATCCCCAAGCCTTAGCCAAATGATTTTCTAGCCTTTTCTCTTCTATTACAATGGTATTTATTGGCTTTTAGCCTCGAATTGGTCATCAGGAAATAGTTAAAACTATGTTGCCACCTTGACAGCCTCAAAATTGGGAATCATTACATACGTGTCGAGCTAAAAACAGATTGATTAAGATGGGAAACATGAATACTATGAGCAAGGCACCACCTTACTCTTGAGCCTTTAATTGGCCCCGCGGATTAAAGAAATTCTCTATTCTCAAAGAGTTGTCCGCCTGCGATTCTTCTACTAGAGGGGGAGGTGTCACTTCCTCAGTGGAGATTACGAAATCCTTGAGAATCTCCATGTACTAGTGGATGTCTTGCCCATCTTCAAGGGTCTTCTTTTTTCCCCCGACGTCGAACCCTTCTGCACACCTGTCGCTCTTCGGGCTCTTCATCTTCGCTGGTGTTGCTAGTTTCTACGTGGTTGAATACCACAGGAGATGAAGGAGAATGTTATTCCTCCACCTCATACCACGCCTGCTCGGGCATAAAGACCACTTCGGATCCTTGATCCTTCTCCATGACCAGAATCTAACTTAAAGATATCTGGGCTGCCAGGTGCACCACCTTTCCCATGTACTGATTTCGAACAGGGGACGCAGGGACCATGTCTATAATAGTCGTGACGATGATGACAGCTACGCGCGATCACCTTCGCCATGATGACCTGACCAAATCTCTCAATTGAGCAAGAATGATGTCTAAGGCTTGAGCTGATGTGAAACATGCTTAGCCAGGATTTTCGGATAGGTGGAAAAGTATACGACGGCGCTGAGGTGGCCCCCATACTATTTGCAATCATTTTGGTGGCAGTAGGGATGCATTTAAGCCATCTATCCACATGGTCAAATCTACACAATATATATTAGGCTAGATAATTGCCTGCACAAGTAAGATCTGCGAACTAGATCTCAGTCGTAGATCTTAGCTCCATCACATCTAGGTCGTCCGAACTTGCACCCTAGCTTTGTTGGTTTGTGCCTCTGATAGATCGAGTGCATACTTGAGAAGCTTGATGTAAACCATCCTAGATCCAAATCCTAGGCTCTATCAAGCGCGTAGAGGGATCAAATCTCCCGAGGTGCAAACCTAGGCTCAGGTATTGCACTCAAGGAGCTATTCAAAGAGAGCTAGTAAAAAGAAATTACTATAGCCGACATAAGAAATAGAAATTACACGATCTCCCTCATATTTACTTTTTACTTTGTATTATTCTTTTTTGTTTATGGCAGACATAATATTTATTACTTTTTACTTTGTATCATTCTTTTTTGTTTACTTTGTATTATTGTGTTACTTGACAAATGCTCAACAAACATTACAAGATCTCCCTCATATTTACTTTTTACTTTGTACTATTTTTTTTTGTTTATGGTCGACATAATATTTATTACTTTTTACTTTGTATTTTGTAGTCCCAAGGTTCAAGTGGTTACCATAGACACATTACATGATATAAGCAAAGCATACACAATGATACAGATATAAGAGACGAGATAGATAGAGAGACACAAGCCTTTATATTAACCAGCAGGAGCAGAATACAGTCATAGAACCAATCTTAACTAGTACATCGGCTCAATAGCCTATATATATATCTATGCAATTATAGTTACATAACCGTCTGTCGGTTTATCCAACCGACCCGACCTATACTAGTCGACGCGACCTGTCGACATGTGTTGCACAGTGGTCGGGCGGAGGGCCTAGTCGACAAGCCAACCTAGGCCCCTCCAACATCTCCCCCACCTCAAAATCTTTCTTCGTCCCGAAGAAATGGAGAGATCAAAATTTCAAAAAGATTTATACAGACGGTTATGACGAAGGAGCGTTGGAATCAATAGCATCAGGTATGTGGAGACAGGCTTCAAGAATAACTTCAGCAGAAACAGAGAGGTGGTGCTGGAACTCTTCCCAAGTACGTAGCAGATTCTGGATGTCTACGGTCAGAGTTGTGAGTTTCGACAAATTTTCCATCTTGTCGTGAGTGGATGTAGCCTGTAAGTGGATCATGTCGGGGCCAAACGTTTTAATTGTTCTTTTGGGAGCAGCAAGTAACTGATGGAATCGGGGCTGAATTTCTCCAAGTTTGTTGAGGTCTCCTCAGGCTTGAGACATCCACTGAACTTCTTATTTTTCTAATTTATCCAATTTATTGTTTTCCATGATGATTTGGCTATCAAGTTTTTCAATAAGGGATTCATCTACAGTCAAGCGCTGGTGCTGAAGCTTGCTTAGCAATGTTCTTGTTTTCTAAATATCTTTGTAGACGTCGCCATAATATACATACCAATTGTTCAGGACTTCTGTAAGTTTTTCTGCTTGATTATCATACTGCTTGAGTACTTTGAGAGCTTCTGAAAAGGCTGTAAACTGATTTTTCATGAGGGAAGCTACCTCAACAGCTTGATCCTGTTGTTTCTTGAGAAGCTCAGATTGTAGCATTGACACGACAGCCTCGAATAGGTGATATGCTCGATCAAGCGGTGATGCCATGTTGGAACTAACTGGGAGCGTGATAACTTGTTGCGCTAAATTTTCAAATTTAGCGAGGAATGTAGTCTTTTCTTCCTGAAGCTGCAGTATCTGTTCCTTTGACTCATGTCGATGGCACTTTTGCACTCTGAAGAATGCGTCTTCAAGTAAATCAAGTTCTTCTTGGGACGCCAACTGTGGTTGATATCTTGTAGCAGCTCCGAATTGGTCTAAGTATACGGAAAGAGTATTTTCTGATTGGTTTAACTGTGTTTGTTGCATTTGCAATTACTGCTACAATTCTCTTTCTTTTCGTTTCTTCTCTTTGTGCTTCCTGCGGCTACAATTTTCTTTTTCTTTGCTTAAGATTTGTTGTTCTGGGCCCTTATCTTTTCCGTCTGTTGCTGGATGCATGTCGATGACTGCTTGTGTGCTGGCAACAGCTTGTTCTGTCCGAATTTGTGTACTTGGTAATGCTGCTATGATGACTGGAGTCTCATGCTCAACATATTTGGCACTTGGTGGATTTGCTGTTGGTATGCTGGAAATTTCCATATTGCTTGTACTGATATCTGGAATATTTGTGTGCTCTGATGGTCTTGTCATGTCTGATTTTCCTCTGCAAACCGTCGATGTTCTTGTCGATGCCTATAATATCGATGGTTGTGCGTTGGACTTCTTTCTCTGCTTTTTCCATCCTTCTGCTGCCATTCTCTCATCATTTCTCCTTTTGACGTGCTCTGCTGTATTTTCTTGATTGCTTATAGTACTCTCATTCGATTATTTCTAACTGTTTTCTCTCTTTTATTATTATTATTTTATTTTTTATTTTTTTAATATTCATGATTTATACCTTTTAAGTCGAGCGCCATTTACCGCTTTCTTGAAAATATTTCCTTGTAGCGTTTTCAGTCGGACCGATCCATTAGGATTTAACGTTTCGACGATATAGGGTCCCATCCATTCTGTATGCAGCTTTTTCGGCTTTCCTTTTATTTGGCTGTTATAAAGGAGTGCCAAGTCTCCAACTCACAGATTTTTTTGTTTGATATTTCTATCATGCCACGCTTTATGTTGTCGTTTTTGCACTCGCTGATATTCTATCGCCAACTGTCAACTTTCATCCAGCTTCGATAGTTGGAGTAGTCGTTCTTGTCGAGTATCTTCAACGTCGATATGTAAAGTTGTTGCAATGGTCGGTACCTGTCGTCAAAAGTGTAATGGGACGACTGCTTCTTGTCCATAGACAAGTGAGAATGGTGTCTGACCTGTCGTTCGTTTGTATGTTGTTCTATATGCCCAGAGAACAACAGTTATTTTGTCATCCCAATCATCTTTCTCTATGTTGCATATTTTCGTCAGTCCTTTTGTAAGTGTTTTATTGAACGATTCTACGGCGCCATTCGACTGAGGATGGTACATTGTGCCTATTCTATGATCGACTGCAAATTCCTTAGTCAGTGCTTCAATGGTTTTACATACAAAATGCGTACCTTGGTCACTTATCAATGTTATGGGGCATCCAAAATGTGTTATGATGTTTTCATAAATAAAGTTAACGGCAATTTCGCTTGAACATGTTTTGACTGGTTCTGCTTCTGCCCACTTGGTAACATATTCGACAACAGTGATAATATACCGAGCACCTAATAATATTGGACCATATTATACTACTGGGAATGGTCCAATAAAATCAATAGCCCAAATTTCAAATGTTCAGCTAGGGTTAATTGGGACCAATGGAATTTATGTTCTTGGTAGTGGTTATCCCATGCGCTGACATTTATCACACTTAGATACAAACTCTCGACAGTCTTTATGAAATGTCGGCCACTAATGTCTGGCCTGCAGGATTTTTCTAGCTATTATGTCTGCATGATAATGTCCTCCCGTCGGTCCAGCATGGGATTCTGTAACTATATCCTGTCGTTCATGCTCAAGTGCACACCGACGTAATATATCATCCAAGCCAAGTTTGTAGAGAAATCCATTGATCAAAGTGTAGGGGGTTGCTTTCATTGCTAAGATCTTCCTCTTTTTCTCAATCATTCCTTCAGGAGCTTGTCCATCCTCGAGAAATTGTGCAATTTCTGCAAGTTCTGAAGGGACTACTTCAATACGAAACAAGTGTGCATCTGGTAAGTCATCTTCAATTCCTGTCGGCTCTTCTCCTGTGTTGACTCTCGACGGGTGGTCAGGTCCGATATTAGCTTTCCCGGGTCAAATGATTACTTCAAGCTCAAATTCTTGAAACAGTAATAGCCAGCGGCATAACCTCCCATGATGTAATGGTTTATTGACTAAATATTTTAAAGCTTGGTGATCTGTATAAAATACAAAAGGGTTAGCCAATAAATAATGACGGTATTTCTGAAGTGCGAATACCATACCTAATGCTTCCCTTTCGGTCGTGGAATAATTTCTTTCAGCTTTATTCAATTTCTGACTGTTGAATGCATTAGGGTAATCCATGCCATCTTCTTCGGGTTGTGTTAGAATGGCGCCGACTGCTATTCCAAATGCGTCAATATGTACATGAAATTTCTTCGACCAATCCGGGAATCGGAGAATGGGTGCTTCGACCATTTTTCTTTTCAATATGTTAAATGAATTGTCACATTCCTCCATCCACCTGTAATCTCGGTCATCTTTTAGCAATTCTTCAAGAGGATAAGTCATATCGGAATAGTGTCTGATAAACTTCATGTAATATCCGGTATGACCTAACAGGATTCGTACTTGTTTCGGATTAACTGGAGGCTTCAGGTCGAGGATAACTTTGATCTCGCATACTCGACCTTGATTCCTTCTTTGCAAACTATATGGCCTATTAATATGGCAATAGGTGTCACGAATATGCACTTTTTAATATTCAGCGACAATTGTATCTGTCGACATCATTCCAACATCAGTCAAAGCCACTTGCAATGATCTTTCAGCATTGTATAGATTGTCCAATCATCAAAGTATATAGCCATGGTTTTGTAGATATATTCTTGAAATGCTTTGACGACAATTCTTGAGAAGATCACAGGTGCGTTCTTCAGACCGAAGGGCATAACTTTGTACGCGAATGACCCAAATTCACACACGAATGTTGTCTTTTTCTTATCTTCCTTCACAATAGGTACTTGGTTGTACCCTGAGAATCCATGCGTGAAAGAGTAGCACTCGTGCCCTGCAACTTCATTGATAATTTCATCTGCGAAAGGGGTTGGGAAGGGATCTGTGAGTGTTACCTTGTTCAGCTCTCGGAAGTCGACATAGATTCTCAGTCGTGTCGGATCTTGTTTCTTTAGCTAAACGACCATTGGACTCGCCCACTCTGACTGGTCGATAGGATATATGATTCCTGTTGCGAGCATGCTATCGATATCCTTTTTGACAATATCCTTATATTTGTGAGAAAGTTTGTAGGGTCTTTTCTTTATAGGTCTGGCGTCTGGTTTAATATCAATTTTCATCTCGCCCATTTCCTGTACAAGTCCTTTCAAGTCTCTATAATCTCGATCAAAGACGTCTTGAAATTCTTTGAGTATACTGGAGATTTCTGTTGTTTGTTACTCACTCCAGTAATCACCAATCTTTGCCATTTTCGGTCGGTCGTCATTTGAAATATCTACTTCCTTTGTTTTAATCTTCGCGTCCATCCATTATGGTGCACGACTGTTACTTATCTGTCTTTCACCTTCTTTGATTTGTGTGAAAGTTGGTGGAAAGTCTTTTTCTGATAATCTTTCGGGTTCATCTTTTTTGACAATCTCTGTGCTAAAGATTGTTCTTACGGACTTCGACACGTTGGGATGATCCTTTCTCCATTGAAAGCTTTTCCCGACTTACATCTCCGTTTCTAAACTCAGTCTTGTCGAATGCTGGTTTTCTGTCCACTTTATATTGTAGCAGGTGTTAGGTGGGTGCATAATCTTCTGCTTGTCTACAAGTGTTAAAGTTTATGTTGGATGCAGAAATTATTTGATGCTTTTACTTGCTTCGACCATCCTCTCATCCTGTGAAGAAAAATGGAAATCCTTAATAAAATTTTCTTTTAAGTCTTTCCAAAAGAAAGTTTCTCCTCTTGCTTCTTCCATCTTATACCACTTGTTAAGTAGATCATCAAGTGTTCTGGGGAAGAGGTGAGGCCATTTTATTTCATCTTTATAGCCTAATTTTCTCCATTCTTTTTCACAACAGTCGATGTGAGCTTCAGGGTTTTGTCCTTGTGTAAACAAGGGGATGTCATCCTGAGTTGTCAATTTTCTTCCTCCAAACCTTTCTATGAAAGATGTTGATGTAGTATTCCAATTTTGGAGTTTCGACTGATGGGTGTCCCACCATCTCGCAACTTGACCAGTAAATGTCTCTACCAAACTTTGTAATCGGCCTTGCTCTTCGACATGTTTTGATACCTGTTCGACATGAATATCAGGTGAATCACGTTCTTTATATCTTAATGTCTAACTACCGTATTATGCATTTTTGTATGGAACAAGTGTTGGATATGCTCACATTCTTCGTTCGAATATCTTTGGTGTGTAAGATACTGAGAGACGCTTCTTTATTTGCTTCTTTGAGATGGCTTCCACAGTCCAGCATTCTTTCGCATGTAAATCATAATTCTCTATTTTCCAGTCATAGAGTTCTGCATTGGAATTATATCCGAGCGAGATAAGATCTCCGAGATGAAGTTCTCCTTGGGTATTTGGCTCAATGTGATCTTCATTATTGTCTATGTGGTAAAGTTGTCGAACATCATTGTCGATTTCTGTAGGTTCCGACCAAGGTTCTCCCTGAGATGGGAAGATTAGGACGATAACCTTATGCCCATTGCCTTTCAGCTTAATACGACTTTTGTTTAAGGAAATTGAGGCCTTCATTTTTCGTCCCCAGGGTCGACCGACCAATGCGGGGAAGGAACTTGCATCATCCTTTGGAGTGATGATTTCGAAATCTACTTTAGTCGTGATGCCTTTAATGGAAGTTTCAACTCCTTTCCATACTCCAATCAGCTCAATTAATCCTTGATCTGCGAGCTTTATTTAGATGCCTAATTCCTGTAGTTGAGATCGACCGAGTTGGTCCCAGGTATCACGAGTCATGATATTCACTTGGGATCTAAAATCCAGTAGGACTTGTCGTATATGATATCCATTTATGTCGAGGTCGACTAATGGGTTAGCATCATTTTTCTCTTTTTATTTTAGTCGGCAAATGTTTTTAGTTTTTCTTTGCTCGACATGTTTATATTTTAATTTATGCAACAAGTCAATCATTTTTCCTACATCTTCCTCGTTTGAAATTAATCTGAGCAATTCATTTAGAACTTCCTGTCGGTTTCCTTCGACATCTTCGTGTGTTGCTAAGTCATGAAATATGTCGGATGCATCTTTGTACATGGATTTTTGTTTTATAGGATTTGGGTAATCCTCTTTATCGACAATTCTACTTATCTGTGGTTTGTCTTGACCAATGTAAGTGCCTTTCCTAGTTACAATTTGTAAGTTTTTCGTACAAAGCACATCATTTTATGAAATACAAGATAAAACATGAACATTCTTTTTATTATTTATTTTCTCAATCATGGTAGGGCAATCCTCTAAATAGTGATCGCCTACCCCACACTTTGTACAAAATTTAAGATCATTTCTTTCCTTATAAGGGCATTCTGCATGACGATGGTCCTCACTGAGACATGTGAAACATGCACCAGGTCGACTAGATCGAATACTGCAGCCTCCACTGCCATGACCATGATTCTGGTATCCTCCACGTCTATTGTAGCCATCATATCGTCGATCATACCGACGATCGGTATACCTTGGGTATCTGTCATTCTTGTTTTGATTGTACCGGTTATTTCTTCCATCATTTCTCTCGAATCTGTCGTTTGCTGTATTTCTATCGTGATGTTGTTCGACAAAGTTTGTCCAGTACACTGCATGATAATTTTTCCAATTTTTCAGGTTCAGATGACAATCTTCAATTGTATGTGAATTCACTTCACAAATTTGACACCATCTTGCCTTCTTATTTTTCATATTGTATGGACAATCATTTGTGGTATGTGAATCATACTCTTTACACAGATCGCAGAAACATCTGGATTGAATGAGTTTCACTTCTTGTCACTGATCCTCAATTTGACAAGAATCTTTGGTATGTCTTGAAGTTAGACAATTTGTACACCATAATTCTGGCCCTTTTAGCGTCATATTTCGGATAGCCTACTCCATACTTTCAAGGCATTCATCGACGTGTCTATCCATGGATACTAAAGGGTATTCATCATCCATTTCAATTTCTAGTGCTACTTTTAGTGCATCTGCATATGTATTAACACTTTGTCGACGGACATGTATTCTGATTTTATTTATTAGACCAGCAATAAACCATTTGATTAATAGTTTTTCTTCAATTTCGTAGTCTAATTTGCTTAGGAGGTCTTTGAACCTCTTGTCATACTCCTTGACAGTTTCTATTGGCTTTTGGACTGTCGTCTTCAGTTGTTCTTCCACCAGGTATGTGCATCTTCAATCATAAAGAAGGCCAAAAAGCTTTGTTTGATTTGTGATTTTTTTGCATTTGGTGACTTTGCAATGTATCCCATGTACCATGTCAGTGCTCTTTTCCTTAACGAACCAACAAATTGAGAAACTTGTCTTTCTTCGCTGGTGATTTGATTGGCTGTCCATATTGCTTCACACACAAACCAGTGTCTTCTTGGGTCTTCGTCTCCTTCGTAGAATGAAAGGTGTGCTGTTGTGTGTGCCATGCCTGCTGGTGTATTATTTTGAGAATTTGATGGACGTGTGGGTGGGTTATTTCCACAATCAAAACTTGGTGCTTTGACAATTTGGATTAGTTGTCTTTCTGGACTTGGTTCTCTGTCTTCAGAATCAGTGACTATAACTTCTTCGGTGTCTCTAGATCTGCCTTCTTCCACCACTTCTGTCGAAATCCAGTTAAAGTTCTGCTCAAATGGGATTTCACTAAATCTCGGGCTTTCCGACGTTCTTATTGAGTCACTCAAATTTGGTATTGGCATGGGGAGCGCTTCCTCATGCTCTGAGTACACTACATGAAAGCTTCTATTTGAAAAATCGGGTTGAAAAGACACCTAGTTTCCTTCCTCCGGTCGATGAATCAATAGTCTATTAATATCATCGCCTTCTATACTTCGACAACTCCAGATTCCTGACTAGCCAGCATGGAGACTAAGATCTTCTTCGACAATTTCTTCCACCTGAACGCTTTGTGTTAAACGAAATGGAGACGGAGATGCTACCATTTCAGGTATTTGAACTTGGAGATCTCTACCACGCTCTATCCACAAGTCTTCATTCATCGGTGACAGTTCTTCTTCGACACCCCGATCATCGTGGGCTCGGCTTGATTCTAGCAGATTTCCTTTTGCATCTCTTGCAACATTTGATCCCCACGTCCTCCGAACACAATTGCCTACTCCTGTAACTCTTCACGCCGCTGCCTCCTCTTTTCTCTTTCAATTTTCTGAATATCTGGGGTGCTTTTGTGACTCAAAAGTCTATCTTTGTCGGGTTTTTTTCCACTACTGGCCATGTCATCTTGTCATATATCGAATTTCATCAAACTAGGTACATCATAGCATGCTTCACCACCCCCCCAATGTCGACCCGAAGGTTTCTAGATTACTAGGGAAGTGCAGACCATTATTTGTTCAGGAAAAATTCCCATTCGCGCTCCTTTACAAATTTTTCCCACTTACGTTCTTTCTCCTTCCACTTAGATTTTGGAAGGGGTGGGAGTAGCAATGGTCTTGTTTTGACAATACGTGCAACGCCTTTGTCGATCAAAAATTTGAACAAAAAGGTCGGCAGAGAACACAGAAATTGATCAGCTAATTCGGTGAAGAAATTTCTTCTTATTTCATCTACCGAGACTCTATCTTCAATCGCTTTCTCTTCACAGAAATTGTCTGCAATATTTTCACACCACTCCAATAGATTCGTGCGTCCTCCATTGATCAGCTTCGACAATAACTTATTCTCTGCTTCATCAACTGGTATGTTCATCCAGAAGCTTCTTCAAGGCGGTCGGCACGAATTCTACAAATCTCTCATGGGTCTCGGAGAAGAATCGATCCTCGCTTGGCTAATCGTCAGCTTGTTACGTCGCGCATAGTTCTGCAGATAATTCATGATTTTCTTCTCCCACCAGTCTCCTGTTCTGAAATCATAGGTCATGCTGCTATTTATTTTTCATGCGTCAACCGGCAACGGAACTAGATGTTGTAGTCCCAAGATTCAAGTGGTTACCATAGACACATTACATGATATAAGAAAAGCATACACAATGATACAGATACAAGAGACAAGATAGATAGAGAGACACAAGCCTTTATATTAACTAGAAGGAGCAGAATACAGTCATAGAACCAATCTTAACTAGTACATCGGCTCAACAGCCTATATTTATATCTATGCAATTACAGTTACATAACCTTCTGTCGGTTTATCCAACCAACCCGACCTATACTAGTCGACGCGACCTGTCGACATGTGCTGCAGAGTGGTCGGGCGGAGGGCCTAGTCGACAGGCCGACCTAGGCCCCTCCAACAATTATTCTTTTTTGTTTACTTTGTATTATTTTGTTACTCGACAAACTCTACAAACACTCGACAAACACTCGACTAACAAGATCTCCCTCATACTGGGATATAGAGCGCCTCTCGGCACAATAACCTCCCCTATTTCTTTGTGCAGGTTGATCACGTCTGGCACTGGATTTGACTTCTAAGTCAAGGTTAAGACAGATGGCTAAAAAATCTTGGTGGTTCTCAGGGGAAAACTGTCTATATGCAGCGATAACAGACTCTTCAGAAAAAACTCTCGGACTCGGGTATTTGGGACGCAGGGATTCCAAAAGAACTTCTAACGATTGAGGAATTTACTGTGCAAACAATCTCAGAGTTCTGAGAATTCATACTGACTCTCTGGGGTTAAGAATAATTTGATTCACACCATGACACGAACTCGGGGAAAGGCATAATCTGGTCAATGCAAAAAGGGGTAAAAGATTACTGAAACATTCTATACATGTCTAAACCCTCTTCAAGAAAAATACTCCATCTTCTCTTGACTTCAAGCACAGACAACCGAACTTCTATATCAAATACATCGAAATCCCTATCTTCAAGAGTAATTTAACCCTAACATTCCCAGAAACTGGTTCTTCATCCATTTTCTCGTTGTAAATAGACTTAGATTTTCTACCAGTGGCAGGTATGAGGCCTTACCTATCACTGAAAACCTCTAAGAACGACTCCTCCTGTCGCCTTCTTCATGTTCTGCACGCCCGGAAGCTTCCAGCTCCAACAGGTTCCAGAACAAATTTCAACTTCTCATGCTGCCTCTTATATATATAATCCTTTTCCTTTTAAACTTCTGTCTTCTTTTCTAGTTGTCCATCTTTTTCATCCGTTGATCTCTTATGCAATGATCTTGGCCATTAGATCTGATCCCTTTTTATTGATTTGACACCCCTTCCATATCTATCCGCGGATCACTTTCTATGATTCAATCTCCGCCGTCTATCATCAACATGTCATGTCTACAAAGTGGCATCGCGAACCTCCATAGTGGTTTCAAATACCACTTTCTCTCCTTGCGACAAAGCCTGGCGTCGACACCTGTCCAGTGGTTTCATTTATCGCGACCACCACATCCTTTAACCATCGTGCATCTCCCTTGTGCGACGGTCATCATGAACCGTCGATCTACCATGCAATAATCTAGACCGCTCTTTTACTCTGCCGCACTTGCAGCTTTTCAAAACTTTGAATTTTAGCCACAAGATATTCCTTGGCTCATCATAGTGGTCCACGTGGTTAGCAGCATACCCATTTACTTTGGTGGTATCGCATCCTCTCCAGTTGGTTTTGCATACCGCCTTTCCTGTTTGTGATACCCTCTGTGTATGACACATAGCACTCATATTTCCCCGTCGCAACCACCTGCGCCCCTTTCTCCCACGCATCTTGGCTATGCGACGGTCAACAAGAACCTTTGATTTCTCTTATGCACATAATCAACGGCGAATGTGGAACAGCTTTTAACAATTTCAATTTGTGTCCTCAGGCTATAGTCTTTTTACCTCCTTCTACTCATTTTGGTCACATTTTTGCATTTTCTCTTGCAATTTCTTCAATCTTATTAACTCCTCTCACATTTAGCACCTAGCCATGGGAAATAAAGGCAATTTAAAGCTTTCTCCAGTGGAATTTTCAAGATATCTATGCATTTCACCTTAGTTCTTACGCTAAAAAACTAGGTTTTAACAACTGGCTCCAACTGGGGATGCTATCCTCCCTGCGAGGTAGCAAAGAACCTCGTAGACCAGATGCCTGATCCATTGGGAAGCTTGCGCAAGAAAATCTTCCTTGTAGAACAAAACTTTCAACTCCTGCCCTGTTTGGACCACTCTAGAAACTACACTGAAAATTTTGGAACTGAAATTGAAAAACTAAAAACTGACTGTTCATGTTGAAAATTGAAACTTACTACTGAAATTGGAAATGTCAAAAACTTGGGCTTATTTATATACAAACTACTCTATTCTACCCTATTTGAGAGGCTGCGGCTTTAGGTTATACAAAAATGCCAGTGTAACCAGTCCAGCAACCGACACCCTAGGTGGATCCGCCCATCATGCCCAATTAACGTCAGAACAACAAGGGTCAATGGAACTATGCGATGATGATGGGCGAGGACCCCTCGAGTGAAACCAAACCACGTACTCCAGCTGATGAAATTTTTCATATACTCTGCCACTGGATCATATAAAGTGTGGTACCCTCTAAATTCCTCTTTCATCCTAGTAGATTTTCTTTCAGAAGAGTTGTAAGTAGGCCATTCATTTCCCCATGTGCTCATGTAAGGCCTAGGGATTGCTTACCTTTGACAAACTCCAATCAAGACCCGAAAATCATGTCGAATGAAACCCCCGCACGACCTGGTGAGACTGAAATGAGCAACTTTGAGCACCTCTCTGTGACGTGGCTGTCCCTTTGTAACCTGTGAGGTTCCTCCCGCACAAGAGCTATCTATAACATCTCCTCTTGGGATACTTATGATCCCTGGGTTGAAAACCCGGTTCTGCTCTGGAACTTCAAAAGAAACTTCGCCCTATCCCACGAAAGGGTCGAGAAAAGGCCATTCTTCTTGAAACCCAAACTCCAGGTTTGAAAAGCCTGCACAAAAATCATGCTGCCTAGCCCGGTCTCCCTCAAGCACCTCGATTATTTGGTCAACTGGATGGAGATATTGGCCATGCCCAAGAACTTCTTCAAGGATTCTATAATCGGCTTCCATCCAAAAAGAAACCTCTGCCTACTGGGGATCCCCAGGAACCCTTTGATCGCTAGCTCTTCCTTCCTCCCTTGGATGATGGAAAGGTTCCTCCTGTAGAGTCTCATGGTTTTCTTCATTCATGGGTTTAAGAATTTCCTTTATTCTAGTGAATGATTCAGCTTCGGGGAAAGGGGTTTCACCACCTTTGGGCTCAATATTTTGATGGATCTCAATGGTGGATTCAGGACCTGCCACCGAGTTCCCCTCTTTGGATGGTCTTCCCGAATGGTGAAACTGACTGCACGAAGGATCATCTTTATCCTCTACTTCAAAAAATCTTATGAAGTTCTCCAAACAATCCTCTTCATATTCATCATACTTAGGTGGATTGAAATCTTCATTAAAACCATCACTAACAGAAAATTTAGCAGGCTGATTGCAATTTACATAAAACAAATCGGAATTACCTTCTTCTGGCACATCATCGAGCTGATCACCTCTCTGTTCATCATGGGATAAATTGGGATGCAAGTAAATTTCTCCTTGTTTGTGTCCTTCAAATCCTAATTCTTCTCCGATCCTTTCATCATTATCTTAGTTTGATAATTTTCCAGACATCCTAAGATTGTATTCAACCTCCAATGCATCAACGAACACATGCTGCAAAATGCAAGACTTTCTCTCCAAAAGAAGAAGAGATAATTCAGGAGGGAGAGTAGAAGCATAATGTAATTTAGCAGCATTCTCTAGGGGTTGAATTTCCTTTTGCATATTATAATAGAAGCTTGCAAACCTCCTATTGAAGCTAGATGTGGTTTCCCTTTCCTGCCTTCTCATGGAGTAAAAATCTGAAAGAACTAGGTCCCATGACCTTCTTTTGCCCCAAAATCCCAGAAATACCTCTGACAATTCTCCCCATGTATCAATAGACCCAGGCTGCAAATGGTTAAACCATTTCTTCACATCTCCTTGGAAGGGCTTGGCGAAATCCCTCATACACACATCATCATGTTCTACTTCAAAGAGATCTAGAAAATGCTCAAAACCTTGAAGATGTTTCTCAGTAGTAAGAATATCGGATTCTCCATCAAAGATAGGGAGGTATTTATGGTAGTTTAGAGGAAATTCATGAAGAACAGGGGGCATCCTTAAAGGGCTGTATCTCAGCTAAGCTCTGGAAGGAAAAGGAGTATGTGCAGGGAGGATATCACTGGCCTTACTCTCGGGGGATTCATAAGGCTGGTTATGGCTCTTACATGGTTCAAAGGAAGGGATGGGATCAACTCTAGGGGTGAAAGGAGAACGTACATTTTCAAATTCAAGTGAAGGGTATAAAAATGAGGCTCTCTCATGACCTAGAGCTCTATGGTAAAACATAAATTTTTTGATATATATACATAAGGGTAAAAGGAGACTAATACAGAAGAAAAAGACCTCTTTGAAGAGATTGATACTTTGATACCTGGACCTTGATTCTTCCATGTCTAAGGCAACTAAGATCATTCTCCAGTCGAGTCACTATGGGATCTTCAATACTTCATTCTCAACATGGGGCTTCTGACCTTCCCCAGTGGAGCTACCCTAATACTAAAAACTCAACGAGTGGAGTCGCTAGGGAAAAATACATACAACCTTCTCAAAAATCTGGAAATCTATGTTTGCCCACAGGGATATCTCTTTTCTTTGAAACTCAGACTTCTTTGTCGTTCTCCCAGGGATGATAAAATACTCATTCCCCGAAAATGGCGCCAATTTGTTAGCACCCAAAACGTACCCCAAGGTTGTGGAGAGGCAGAATCGGGGTAACCACTTTAACTTATGCTACTGACCCAGCACAAGCAGAGAGGGCTCTCTCTTAATATTCATAAAACACTGAAAATACTCAATAATATTGCAGCCATGAGGGACACACAAAGAAGACTGAAAACTAATCGAAGATAGACACACATCCTTCTTACCTAAGATGTTCGATCAAAGCGAACTTAGAAGGTTATATTTTTGGACGGGACAAATTGTGTAGAAGTATGGCGGGATAATCATAAGAGAAAAAACGTTGGGAGATGGAGTCAATGCGTTACACGTAAATCGGACAGTAGTGCTGCAATCAGGACTATTAAAACAGAGGCAAGGTAGCTACCCTCTTGCCGTCGTAATGCTATTTTTTGTTGATAAAAGAATAAAGAAACTACAGACCATTGATACGAGCACCCAGCAAAGATGAATTCGATATCAATTTTAGTAGCAATATTGAGTGAACACCTGAGATAATAACCAGAGCTTGTTTCCAAGAATTCTAATCTATTATACACTGATCTCAGATATGAAAGAGAAAACATAATGTAAATGTATAAATGGAAACACGATCACATGAAGAAGAGGGAAAGCAACACATGAATCTCTGCAAAATGTCTGCCATAGGCACTGCCAATTGTATTAATGAAAAAAAATTCAAAAACAGAGTTTGATCTCCAAGCCTTAGCCAAATGATTTTCCAACCTTTTGCTCTTCTATTACAATGATATTTATAGGATTTTAGCCTCGAATCGGTCATCAGGAAATATTTAAAACTATGTTTCCACCTTGACAGCCTCAAAATTGGGAATCATTACATACATGTCGAGCTCAAAATAGATTGATTAAGATGGGAAATAGGAATACTATGATCAGGGCGCCACCTTACTCCTGAGCATTTAATTGGCCTTGCAGATTAAATAAATTCTCTATTCTCAAAGAGTTGTCCACCTACAATTCTTCTGCTAGAGGGGGATGTGTCGCTTCCTCAGTGGAGATTACAAAATCCTTGAGAATCTCCATGTCCTGGTGGATGTCTCGCTCATCTTCAGCGATCTCCTTCTTTCCCCGACGTCGAACCCTTTTACACACCTGTCGCTCTTTGGGCTCTTCATCTTTGCTGGTGGTGCTAGTTTCTACGTGGTCAAATACCACAGGAGATGAAGGAGCATGTTCTTCCTCCACCTTAGACCACGCCTGCTCGGGCATAAAGACCACTTCGGATCCTTGATCCTTCTCCATGACCAGACTCTAACTCAAAGATACCTGTACTGCCAGGTGCACTACCTTTCCCATGTACTGATTTCGAACAGGGGACGCAGGGACCATGTTTATAACGGTCATGACGATGACGGAAGCTACGCTCAATCACCTTCGCCATGATGACATGACCGAATCTCCCAATCGAGAAACAATATTATATAAGGCTTGAGCTAACATGAAACATGCTTAGCCAGGATTTTCGGATAGGTGGAAAAGTACACGACGACGCTGAGGTGGCCCCATCTTATTTGCAAACATTTTGGTGGCAGTAGGGATGCATTTAAGCCATCTATCCACATGGTCAAATCTACACCATAGATCTTAACCTCATTTTCATCTCGACCGTCCAATGGCTCGGGTCATACCATGTTCGCAAATTTTATGCTAGCTAATCTCCTGCACAAGTAAGATCTGTGAACTAGATCTCAGCCGTAGATCTTAGCTCCATCACATTCAGGTCGTCCAAACTTGCACCCTAGCTTTGTTTGTTTGTACCTCTGATAGGTCGAGGGCATACTTGAGCAACTTGATGTAAATAACCTCCCCTGTTTCTTTGTGCAGGCTGATCACGTCTGACACCGGATTTGACTTCTAAGTCAGGTTAAGACAGGTGGCTAAAAAATCTTGGCGGTTCTCAAGGGAAAACTGTCTATATGCAATGATAACAGACTCTTCGGAAAAACTCTCGGACTCGGGTATTTGGGACGCAGGGATTCCAAAAGAACTTTTAACGACTGAGGAATTTATTGTGCAAACAATCTCAAAGTTTTGGGAATTCATACTGACTCTCTGGGGTTCAGAATAATTTGATTCACACCATGACACGAACTCGAGGAATGGCATAATCTAGTCAATGCAAAAAGGGGTAAAAGATGACTAAAACATTCTATGCATGTCTAAACTCTCTTCAAGCAAAACCCTCCATCTTCTCTTGATTTCAAGCACAGACAACCGAACTTCTATATCAAATACATCGAAATCCCTATCTTCCAGAGCAATTTAACCCTAACATTCCCAGAAACTGGTTCTTCATCCATTTTCTCATTGTAAATAGACTTAGATTTGCTACTAGCGGCGGTTATTGGGCCTTACCTGTCACTGAAAAACTCTGAGAACGACTCCTACTGTCACCTTCTTCGTCTTCCGCACACCCGGAAGCTTCCGGCTCTGACAAGTTCCATAACAAATGTCAACTTCTCATGCCGACTCTTAGATATATAACCCTTTTCCATTTAAACTTCTATCTTCTTTGCCAGCTGTCCATCTTTTTCATCCGTTGATCTCTTATGCAATGATCTTGGCCGTTATATATGATCCCTTTTTATTTATTTGACACCCCTTCCATATCTTTCATCGGATCACTTTCTATGCTTCAATCTCCGTCGTCTATCATCAACACGTCATGTCTACAAAGTGGAATCGCGAACCTCCAAAGTGGTTTCAAATACCACTTTCTCTCCTTGCAACAAAGCCTGGCGTCGAAACCTGTCCAATGGTTTTATTTATCACGGCCACCACATCCTTTAACCATCGTGCATCTCCCTTTTGTGACAATCATCGTGAACCGTCGATCTACCATGCAATAATATGGAACGCTCTTTTACTCTGCCGCACATGCACCTTTTCGAAACTTTGAATTTTAGCCGCAAGATCTTCCATGGCTCATCTTAGCGGTCCACGTGGTCAGTAGCATACCCCTTTACTTCGGCAGTATTGCATCCTCTCCAGTTGGTTTTGCATACCACCTTTCCTGTTTGAGATACCCTCTACGTATGACACGTAGTTCCTGCCTATTCCCGTCGCAACCACCTGTGCCCCTTTCTCCCACACATCTTGGCTATGCGATGGTCAATGAGAACCGTTGATTTCTCTTGCACACATAATCAACAGTGAAACTGGCATGGCTTTTAACAATTTCAATTTGTGTCCTCGAGCTATAGTCTTTTTACCTCCTTCTGCTCATTTTGGTCACATTTTTTCATTTTCTCTTGCAATTTCTTCAAGTTTATTAACTCCTCTCACATTTAGCACCTAGCCATGGAAAATAAAGGCAATTTAAAGCTTTCTCCAAGGGAATTTTCAAGATATCTATGTATTTCACCTTAGTTCTTATGCTGAAAAACTAGGTGCTGACAGTAAGGAATTACAAAAATACACATAAACATAGATATGCAGCAGAAATAAGACTTCATTTCATTAATATCACATAACGAAAATATGCTTAGAGACAGAATGGAAATAAATTAGCTAGAGCGTTGGTAGCTTAGCTCTGAGAAGAGATGTGGTGGCCACCGATATCTGAGTTGTAAGTTCCAATGGGGCTCGAAGCCTATATGTTATTGAGAAACAAAGGAAAACCCTAAACATCCAAAAACCTAACCCTAGGAGATGAAAATGCCAAACTATGGGCCCCGTTGGGGTAAATTGGTACATCAATTTCCCGGCGTCGTAACTTGGCATATGATCTATGTTTGACACACATGATACCTCATTGGAAAGATCTATATGAGGACTACACTGATGATTGATAAAGAATATTGAGACATCATTATTGTTTTTCGGAACAAGATTTTCCAAAAAACGTCGTTTAGGGCCTCAAAACGGCTTCGGAAGTTTAGGACCCGAAAAAACTGCTAAAAATAGTAAGTTGTGCTATAATTAAGGAAACTGAAAGAACTCAAAGAACAATGTTGGGGCCCCAAGTGGAATAGGTGGGTGACCACCAATATCCACCTGGATCATCGATCCTCCTTGTTTTCTTTGCCAGCTGTAAAGATGCCCCTGCATTAGGCTCCCGGGGTTAAAATGCTTATGAATCCCTATTCATAATTTCTTCAATAGAGTAACCCTTCTTTCCGATCTCTTCTACATTCATCTAGGTAGAATCTTCTTCAAGATACTCTTTCCACTTGACCAAGTAATCTAGGTATTTTATGCCTCTAGTCTCCTTCGCTAATATGGTGTCTAAGATCTTTTCAGCCTCCAAAGGCTTCATTGGCATATGTTTTTCCCACCCCACATCCTTATTCATACCTGGTTCTAGATTATCTGTAACCTGTTCTTATCCATCCTTTTCATAAGTATACAAGTCATCTATGTTAAATATAGGAGATATACCTATCCCATCTGTTAGCTGCAATTCATATGCATTAGCTGAAAACTTCCTAAGAATTTTGTAGGGTCCTATTTTTTTTAATTCAACTTGTTATACTCACCTTTTGGGAATCTTTCATTCCTTAGGTAAGCTAGGACTAGATCACCTACCTCATAGTTGACCTCTCTCCTCCTCAAATCCACTCTAGACTTATACTTCTGATTGTTATCTTGTAATAGTTGCTTGACCTGTTCATGTAGTTTGGTCATGGCTATAGCAAATTCTTCACTTTTAGCACTCCTTCCTTCGAATTTCCCTAAGTATCTTAGCTCATATACACCCCTAGGATGCATTCCCTACAGAAGTTGGAAAGGGCTTAGGCCTATGCTTCGATTGGGTGAATCATTGTATGCAATCTTAGCTTGAACTAGCACATGGTCCCACTGTCTCGGTTGCTCACTAGTTAGGCTTCTAAGGATATTGCCCAGACTTCTATTCACTACCTCAATCTAGCCATCTGTCTGAGGGTGATAGGATGAGCTAAAGTTCAGTTTAGTTCTCATCTTCTTCCATAGAGTCCTCCAAAAATTTCTAGTAAACTTAGTGTCCCTGTCTGAAACTATACTCTTTGGTAGCCCATGAAACCTAACAATTTCATTAAAGAACAAATTTGTGATATGTGTTGCATCACTGGTCTTGTAGCATGGTATGAAATGTGCCATCTTGCTAAACCTATCTACAACTACAAAGATGGAATCATTACCTCTTTGTGTCTTTGGTAAACCCAGAATAAATTCCATACTCATTGAATCCCAAGGTCTGCTTGGAACAGGTAAAGGAGTGTATAACCTTGTGTTCTAGCTCCTCCCCTTAGCATGCTGACAAATCCTACACCTCTTCACAAAATTATCTCTTTTCGACCTCATCCTGGGCCAAAAGTAAAAGTGGATCAACTGTCCCACTATCTTGTCTATGACAAAATGTCCAACCAATCCTCCATTGTGCTTCTCTTGAATCAAATTCTCCCTCATAGAGCACTGTGGAATGCATAGTCTATTGTCCTTAAATAACAGTCCATCTTGCAATATGTAGTCATTCCAAGGCCCCCTATCTCTTTGGGAAGGATTTGAACTTACCTCAAATGCTTCCTTAAAATCTATATTAGACTTATACAAATATTTAAGAAAATCAAATCCTAAGACTTGAACTTGGATCTCTTGCACCATTAAGCTTTTTCTACTTAAGGCATCTGCCACTCGGTTATCTTTTCCACTTACATGCTTGATAACGAAAGTGAAACCTTGCAAGAACTCAACCCACTTCACATGCTTCTGATTTAATTTGGGTTGTTGCATTATAAACTGTAAAGCATGATTATCAGAGAATAGTATAAACTCTTTGGGCATTAGGTAGTGTGTCCAGTGCTTTAGAGACTGTACTATGGCATAGAACTCCTTGTCATAGGAAGATTATTTCTGCCTAGCTTCATTCATTTTTTCACTGTAATAAGCCACTGGCTTGTCCTCTTGGCTCAGCACAACTCCTATGGCTGTGCCACTTGCATCACATCTTACCTGGAAAAGAC
Organism: Larix kaempferi; assembly: GCA_027924585.1. Taxonomy (NCBI): domain Eukaryota; kingdom Viridiplantae; phylum Streptophyta; class Pinopsida; order Pinales; family Pinaceae; genus Larix; species Larix kaempferi. The sequence goes on along the minus strand of BSBM01001433.1, from coordinate 7,900,963 downwards.
TGTCAAAGTCTAGCAACTTCAACACAGGTTTCTCTGTCACTTTCCTTTTCAACAGATTAAAACCTCTATCACTTGTTACAGTCCAATAGAATGGTTGATTATCCTTTTTAAGGGTCTCCATAATTGGAGCACAAATACCACTGAAGTTTTTATGAACTTCATGTAAAAACTTGCTAATCCATGGAAGCTTCTGACTTCGAAAACATTCTTTGGTGTTGGCTAGTTTAGGATTGCCTCCACCGTTTATGGGTCCATCTTCATTCCTTCTTGTGAAATAATGAATCCCAAATATACTAAATCCTTTTGCATAAAGAAACATTTCTTAACATTCATTAATAACTTCTCTTTTTGCAGCTTGTCCAAAACATATTTGAGGTGCCTCAAATGCTCCTCTTTTGTTTGACTAAATATCAAGATGTCATCCAAGTAAACTATGACAAATTTCCCTACGAAATCCTTAAGCACTTCATTCATGAGTCTCATGAAAGTGCTTGGGACATTGGTCAACCCAAACGGCATGACCAACCACTCATACAACCCATCATTGGTTTTGAAGGTTGTTTTCCACTAATCACCTTCCTGAATCCTAATCTGATGATAACCACTCTTTAAATCAATCTTGGTGAAGTATTTTGCTCCGCTCAGACAGTCCATCAAATTATCTATCTTGGGCAAAGGAAACCTATACCTTATGGTGATTTTATTGATTTCCCTAGATTCAGTGCACATCCTCCACTCACCATCCTTCTTTGGGCTTAATGTTGTTGGGAAAGTGCATGGACTTAAACTCTCTTTGATCAGGCCCTTATCCAGCAATTGTTGAACCTGATTTCTAATTTCCTCATTTTCCTTTGGGGTCATCCTATAAGCAGCCTTGTTTGGTAGGCTTGCTCCAGGTATCATATCTATGTGGTAACTAATGCTTATTTTAGGTGGCAATGCATTGGGTAAGTCATCAACTACAATGTCTTGGTAATCTTTTAGCATGTCCTTAATTTCTACTGGAAGATCTGAAATGGAAGTACTAACAGGTTCAAATCTTGGTTTGCAAACAATAGCATAACTCACCTCTTCTTCCGTCATCTGCTGTAGGAACCTTTTTCCCATTGAGCACCAGAGCTTTTGGCACCGCTTTTGCAGCTCCATTTCTTTCCTGTAAAGGTAGTAAAGTGTGTTGGTTACCACCCATCTCAAACTTATAACAGTTCTTACACCCATCATGCACAACTTTCCTATCAAATTGCCAAGGTCTTCCTAGTAGAACATGGCACACATCCATAGGTATGATGTCACAAGTCACCTTGTCTTGATATCTGCCTATTTGGAATTCCACTTCACTTTGTTCTGTAACCAGCAGTTGGTGTCCCTTATGCAGCCATGACACCTTGTAAGGTGTTGTATGCTTGACTTTCTTAAGATTCAACATCTCCACCATTTCAGTGGACACCAAATTGTCGGTGCTTCCACTATCAACAACTACTTTACAACATTTCCCTTGAACTTTGCATGAAGTTTGAAATAAGGCCTTCCTTTGTGACGACTCTATCACCTCCTTCTTTTGTTTCAATAGTACCTTGTTCATAAGGAGAGCCTCCCCAACCTCAGGTGCATTTTCTACCACAAGAGCTTGTGTCTCTTCCTGCTTTCCTTGTGCAACATAGTTTTCTCTTTGTCCTACATTTTCATTGTCAAGGCATTCATAAGACCGATGGCCTAGCTTGTTACATATGTAAAACTGGTAGATTGACTCTCTGCCTCTACCTATACCTCTATGGTAGGGTCTTCCAACTCGAGGTTCATCTGCTTTCCCTGTTTAATATTGTTGGTTGGAACCACCAGCTTCATCCTTGTAGGTGGGGACTTTCTCTCTTCCAACTATTTGTCCCCTTCCCTTGGTAGATCCTCTTCCTCTACCAAAGGTTTGGCTATCTTCTCTTCTTCTTTTATATCATACTGATAGGCTCCTTCCATAGTGCTAGGGGATAACATATTGATCTTGTCATGAATCTCCATTCTCAACCCATTGATGTATCTAGTTGTCTTCTCAGAGGTATCCTCAACGTAGCCTGCTCTTAAGTTTACCTTGTAAAACTCTTATGTATACTCTCTAACAGTCAGTGACCTTTTTCCTAAGGTTTTGCGTCTATCTATAGAGGCTCAGTTGGTGGTCCTTGGGAAAGAGCCTACCTCGCATCTTAGCAATCATCCTATCCCAACTTTTTATCACTGAATTATTTTTCTTCTTCCTCTCAGCCTGCACAGTATCCCACCATAGTGCTGCATGGCCCTTCAATCTAGTCACAGTGAGTTTTACCTTCTTGTCCTCCTTTATCTCTTCATAATCAAAATATCGATCTCACTCCCCTATCCAGTCTATCATCCCTTCTGCTGAAAAATTCCCATCATAAGTAGACAAGGAGGGTTTTGGTCTAGAGTTGGAACCTAACACAGACCTCAACAACTTCATCTCAGTTGTCTCTAGTGTTTCCTCTTCTTCTTGCTCACCACCCTCTACTTCTGGTTCACTTTCATCTCCTAGGTCTGGTTCTCGTCGCCTAACCAGCTCCATAGATTCCATTCTAGCTTGCATATCCCTCATTTGCTCCATCAACTCGACATTTTCAACAGGTCTACCTCTCCGACCTGCTCTACCTCCCCTCATTCGCATTTCCATTTTCTTGTTTTCTTTTATTTGACATAACAAAATATGTTCACAATTTCAAGAAGTGCAAAAATTCCAAACTCAATAAGATTGTATACTTGCAGGTTCCTTTTCAGGCTCTGATACCAAAATTGATACAGCCGCGCAATTAACCTGAAGAAAACTAGGTCTCAACATACATGAGCCTAGTGAAGAACGCCCAATACTCCCAGAAATCACATTTTCTTCCAAATTATGGTAGAAGGGCGTTTTCTACAAAGGTCCTGGCTCCATTTCCAAACACCACGCTCAGTCTGCAAGCAATCTGCATTTTTCTTCTTCTAATGGAGAGGTTACACAGGAGTGAAGGATTCTTTATCAGGACCTTCTAAAGTAATTAACTAGTTTACGTTTCCTGTAGGTGGGTTTGATGTTCCTTCTGCCAAATAAAACACACTATCTGCACAATTGATCTCTTCCACGTAGTGTAAACTACTCAAACAGAACACTAAGCATTTTAAAACAATATCAATGCTATAATAAGTTCATTTATCATCTATGAATGGAGAATAAACGATTAAAAATAGAAAACACAGTCCATTTGACAAATTCTGGTTTCTATTGATTCACACAGAAAATAAATCCAGTTCCAGTGTCTTGCACTGTATTCTAACCCCTAGACAACGAATTCACAAGCTTAAATAAAAAAAAGAGCATAGCTCTCTTCCTCGAATGAGGGTAACCAACAGCCACCCCTAGCCCATCTGCGATCATGCTCAAAACAGTTACAACACTACAAGAAAAAAGGTCATTGGTGAGGGTCCAAAAATGTCACCATGAGCTCATTTGGTGATGGTCAAGAGGGGTCCCGTCACCAAAACCTGAGCGTCGCCAAAGGCACCGTCACCTTAAGTGGGGATATGTGGTGACATTCAAGGCCCGCCACCAATAATTAGGATTATTCCAGGTTGTGACCGTCACCAATATCTATGAAGTGTTGGTGACGGACCTGCGTTGCCCCTCACCATTTGATGCATATATGGTGACGATCAATGACCGATCATTGGTGAGGGTTGAGACATGTCACCATAATCTCATCAGTGATGGTGAAAAATGAGGACGTCACCAAAATGTGAATGTCACCAAAGGATGTGTCCCCAAAAGTAGAGGTGGTGTGGTGACATTCAATGATCGACACTAATAAGGATTATTAGTGACAAATAGTGACCCTCGCCAATTTCAATGTTCAACATTAATAAGGATTATTAGTGACAAATAGTGACCCTCAGCAATTTATATGAAGTTTTGGTGATGGACCTAAGGGCCTCCATCACCAAAACACTGAACGTCTCCAATGACATATGATGAGGGCCTTATAATGACCCTCACTATTGAGGATATTTCCATTAACATATCAATGGTGACAACCGCTATGAGATTGTCACCGCCTTTCATTTTGAAAATCTCTTGATGACGCGACATAAAGGACCGTCGCCATTGCTTATAAAATTGTAAAAAAAACAATTATAATGGTCCTTAAAGGATAATGGATCAACGTCACCATTGCTTTCCACAATGGTGACAATGGTGACAAACAATTGATTAGAAGAGAAGTATGTCCACTCATTGTTGATAGAGCACCTTCCTTGCTATTCTGGGCATCTTTTCAATTCGGCCTACATAGATTTGAAGGGATAGTTTTCTGTTGCATTGATTGTACCTTACAAAGGCATATTTCTGAGTTTGCTGGTTGTAGTTTACAGGGGCAATTTTCTGAGTTGTTGGTTGTACTTGGCAGGGGTAGATTTCTGTTCTTGTTGGTTGTACTTTACAATCATAGGAATTGTTACCTTGCATGGATTAGTTTCAACAAGCCTATAAACTTGCTTGCAAAAAATAATGCAATAGGCCTATAAATATTTAAACACTAAACTATGGTAATTAAAAAAAAATTCTAACTACGATTGCATCATGCCTATTAAAATTCCTGGATCATAATTCTATTGGCCATCATTATTTACGATTTAGCAAATCCTAGGGACATAAAAATTTATTATCTAAACTTAGTTTCGTATGTTCCTTCAAAAGAGAATTTTGGAGAATGGATTCAATATGTTGGAACTCATTCCAGTATATCGATTAAAAAACACGCCTGTACCTGCTATATAATTTCATGTTGCCTAACCTGCCAGTATTGAAGAAAAATGTTGGGTGTGGATGATTTAAGTGGCCTGCCATGATGCCAGAATGGAAATTAAGTAGTGTGTAAAGTGCCAAAAATGAAGCAAAATCAATGTGCCATTGGGCAGAGCTGATTCAAGTTTTTTCCATGTTTGAAACCGCATACAGGGCAGAGAATAGACATGTTTGACACTACAGAATTGATACAAGGCAGAAGAATAGTCATGATTGATATTGCAGAATCGACACAGGGAAACATTGGGCAAAGCACGCAGTTGCTCGATGGACTATGACTATCACGAGCAGACTGGTCTTGGAATCTCCAGGTTACCAGGTCAAAGGAGAGAGCTTTGATCTTCTTAATTTATCTATTCAAATCTAATAAATATTTAAATCCAAAAATCGTTGTAGCAGGAAGAAGGATTTTTATTTTTTTTGGTTTGTTGATTGTTGTAGCAAGAAGAACGTGAGAATGGCATTCCCAACTCAGAGGAGTCATAAGAAGTATGTCAGATTGCTCTCTAAACTATACATGGCAGCACACGGTTAAGGGATCAGTGTCCAACAGGTTTTGTTTTGGAAAATTAGAGTCAATAATTTATGTCAGAGACTGGGCAGAGCTAGCTATCAATGGTAGCTCTCGGTTAAGGGATCAGTCTCCCCTTCCATTTGTAATCTGATTCATTTCCCTCTTTTTAATAAAATCTAATTAACCGTCATTGTTATAAAAAAGAAAATACTTGAGAATTTTCTCTTTATAATTGTCATGTTCCAGAATCCAAGCATTAGTTTCAGCAGGTATATAAACGTGCTTGAATAAACAACAAAGTAGCATATCCTGTGAATTATTGGTGTTATCTCAACTTACATTCATTTTTTAATTCTCATATATAACATAAATGTAGAGCACCTAAAAAATTGCAAAATTCCTAAGATTCATATTAGCATGAAATTACACATTGTTTTTGGAAATGCTTCAACAAACTTCCTCTGATGGGTTACATAGGGTAGACTTTCTTTGCTTACCTACCCAATATGAGGTGTAGCTAGACCCATCAAAATTTCTTGGGACTAGTACCCGGTCACATCCCTTTTAAACTCATGTCAATCAAGTGGAGCAGGTCACAAGCAGAATGTAACCTTAGTAGATGGTGATGACCAATGGCCTCCTGGAATAAATTGAACATTTGGTTATTATTATTATAACATTTTATTAATTTAAAAAAGAAAAAATATCACATTGTTATAAGTAAAGTAAATAGAACTGATTCACTAACTTGTTTACACAATAACTAAAATAGATATCTAAGCTTTTTTAAGCATCTGGAAACAAGATAGCAAAAGATGATATAAAATGTTGTAACAACAGTTTAATAATGTATATCTACAGGCTTGGCCTAAGCCTGTAAGATGAGTTGTTTTTACACTTACAAATGCACAAATGGAAATCAGACATATGGGCCTTCTTTGGAATCATGTCACCCAGCTCATCCTCCTGTTTGTTCCTCCAAGTTCGTTCTAATGTTAACTGAGGAGCGGATTTACTGCAGACTGGTCACAGAACAAAGTAAGCATAGTTTATGCTTCCGTTGTGATGAAATGTTAATGAAGGTCAATGGAAACTAAACAAGCACTATAAATCAACAATATTGACAACAACAAAAGCACAAGATATTATTCAAACAACTTTTTTGAACTCCAACGAAAAGCATGAACCATACCTCAGTCATTATTTCTGCCAGCTGCTTGACAGTGACCTCATTATTAGGATTGCCAACATTGAAAACGTGACTGTTTTCCCTGGAAGGAATTTCCTGAAAAATGAAATAGGTAAGTACTATAAATATATAAGCACCATACAAGATTAGTAGAAATCCACAAAGGATTGTTGTTACTTACCATCATCAAGAGAATAGGTCAGCTAGCATATTGTGCCCCATATGTTTAAAGACTATTTATACAATTCCAAAAATGCAAAACCAACACAGAACAACACTAATTTTTTCCTTAAAGAAATCTATTGTGGAATAACTCCAAGTTAATGATTTAAAAAAAAAAACAAATGCAAAACACAACCAAAAATACACCACTATAAAATGATATAATTCCATACCCAAGTTAACACATCTAGAAAGTCAATATGAAGCAATTACAACCACATAGCAGTCCACTTACTTTCCAAGAGCATAATCAAACATAAAGGACGAGCTGTAAATAATCCACTGAATAGTCCAAGAACATCTTAATTCAGTCCAAGACAAAAGATCAAAACTAGCATTTATCAAGAACATCATTCATTCAATGTAAATCCAAACCATTAGTGACCCAATATGCAAAGTTTGCAAATGTATAAACCATGTAAAGGTGAATATAGCAGAATCGATATGTTTTATTGTTTAATATTCAACCATATTCCTTCACAATCTAAACAGACATAATCCACGTTCACATCAACATCGACATCGACTATATCTTCTTCATTTACACATTTTGCTTCTTGAAAGTCTGTAACCCCTGACAAATCTGCATACTCGGGTTCATATGATGTACTATTTCTTAATCCTTTTGGAGGACATGTTAACACTACATACCAGTCAGTCTCAACTGGATCTTGTACATAGAATACTTGTTTAGCTTGCGATGCCAGAATAAATGGATCATCTTGCCAATGATTTTGACTTAAGAATTTCTTCATATTCACCATTGTAAAACCCAAATCATCAGTTTTAATCCCTCTCTTATTGTATACATTGACCCAATTACATTTGAACAACGTGTACTCCATACAAAAATAGTCCAATGTAATTACTTCTTCTATTACTCCATAAAATGTTGTTTTCTGAAGTACAGGGTTTGGATCTTTGGAACTTGACCTCATCATTGTTTCGGCTTCCAAACACACACCACTATTTTGTGTGGTTCTCTCATTATCCATTATTTTTGTATGGTATCTATAACCATTGGTTAGGTATCCCTTGTACTTATTCACAAATTTCCTTGGGCCTTGCACTAGCCATTTAAGTGTATGAGACACATTTCTGTCTCCTTCCACCTACATATTTTCGGTTTTTTTAATGTAGTTAGAACACATACATCCAACCTATGATAAAATATTTAAATTTGTACATGACAATATTCAACATGTAATGATTTGTAAGTACTTATAATATAAATAGTATAAAGTGACCTGTTTTTTTAGCCAACTAGAAAATTGTTGGGTGTGGAGTCTCTGCAATAGAGCTTCATCTTTTTTGGTTTGGGTAAATGAGTTGAGAATCTCCATTTTGTGCATCCTAATTTGACAATTATGGACAGTAAAATTGGTTGTTAATGTGTTTTGATAAAATATGAATAAAACTAATTTGAAATTTCAAATACATTATTCTATCCATGGATCTGTGTTTTGTTAAACCACAAACAAACAAAATTTTGAAGGTCAAACATGTTACTTACTCTATCCATGGATCAACTTCATTTGTGTGAAATAGAACCCACCTATGGGCTTGTTCCCAACTAATGTTATCCATTTCTGATGGAATTGAAGCAAATAATGGCTTTCCATCAAGAATTACTTCTTCAACTTCATCATCCCACACTTCATTTCGGCCATGTGTGGTTCCAATAGCTTCCATACCTTTCAAGTATCCTCCACAAAACTTTATTGATTCCTCCACATTGTAGCTTTCAGCGATGCATCCTTCAGCCCTATTTTTGTTCTTAACATAACTCTTGTATACTTTCATACACCTACAAAAAGAGCATATTTTTTAAGTAATCTCAAAAGCTTTGAATAAATTATTCTTCTTGTTGTTCTTGATAGCAAGTAAAGTTCCATGTACCTCTCAAAGGGGTACATCCATCTATATGAAACCGGGCCACAATATCGAAGCTCACGTATCAAATGCATCATTATATCGAAAAATGGAGGGAAGTACTTTTCAAGCGAGCACATTGTCCCCACGATATCATTTTCCAACTTGTCAAGGCTCTCTTTTGAAACCGATTTTGCACAAATTTTCCTATAAAAGTAACAAAGCTTACAAAGCATCTTTCGAACAGCAATTGGTAGCACATGGCGTAGAGCTACTGGGAGAAGTTGTTGCATTAGAACATGGCAATCATGTGCTTTCATTCCACGGAACTTAAGCTCTTCCATAGATATATGATTTTTTGGATTAGAGCTATAACCATCTGGCACTTTTAATGTGAAAAGAACGTGACATAAGGTCTCTTTCTCTTTCTTTGAAAGAGTATGCGGTGCAGGTGGAAGGAATATTTTTTTTCCTTTAACTTCTAGCCATAGTGATTTTCTCAAACCCATTTTTTGCAAGTCATCTCGTGATTTCTTTCCATCTTTGGACTTCCCTTTTATATCCAAAAGAGTTCCAAAAATGCTTTCACACACATTCTTCTCCACATGCATTACATCTAAATTGTGATGTTGTAGGTGTTTCTGCATTCCTACACATTGAGAATATTGGAAAATGATTTAATATGGAGGAAATCATAAACAATGAATTCAATGAAGACATCTAATCACAATGATGTCATATAAGCATGCAATGTCTAATAATTAGGAATGATTGATGTCTCTACATACCTCCCAATATGGCAGATTGAATAGGATTGATTGTTTCTTCCACACCACAACATTGTTTTTCACCTTTTTCCTTATTTATTTTCCTTTTCTTTGATTCACTCTTCCCCCAAACTGTTTCATTTCCCCTTGTTTCCTTAAAAATACTTGACACTCTTACAATTGGAGGGGCATAACGAAGCTCCTCCTTCCCATTAAATGGTCCTTCTGTGAGCGAAACTTATGATTTTGAGGAAGAAATCTCCTATGTCCCATGTACAGACATTTCTTGCTACAATTGAGGTACTCTGATTCTGTGTTCTTTCCACATATGGGGCATGCATTATAGCCTTTTGTTGTGCAACCAGCCATATTCCCATAAGCTGGAAAGTCATGAATCACCCACATAAGAATCCCCTTCATGTTAAAGCATGTGTTATTGTAAGCATCATATGTCCATACTCCTTGGTCCCATAATTCCTTTAGTTCATCTACCAAGGGTTCCAAATACACATCAATGTCATTACCTGGTTGCTTGGGACCAGGTATTAACAATGTTAACATACAAAAATTCTTTTTTGTGCACAACCATGGTGGGAGGTTGTATGTAACCAACACTACAGGCCAAACACTGTATGTACTGCTCAAGTCTCCAAATGGAATAAATCCATCTGCTGCCATTGCAAGTCGTACATTGCGGGGTTCGCCTGAAAAACTAGGCCATCTTTCATCAATAGTTTTCCAGGCTGGGCTATCAATAGGGTGGCGCATATGACCATCATTGCTTGCATTCTCATGATGCCACCTCATTTTTTGTGACATGTCTGCAGACCTAGAACAACAAAGAAAATCTTTCATTTATATATAATATTATCATATAATAACACTATGAAAAATGGTAAAGATAATACAAGAAGGTGAAAACTTGAATACAATTATGGTGTTGAAAATCATACCTATACATTCTCCTTAGCCTCGGTTCTATGGGGAAATATCTTAACACCTTTGCAGGAACACCTTGACGCACCTTTTGAGATTGAGCATCTACCTTCCATCGAGATTTTCCACATGTTGGGCATTCGTCTTTACTTTCGTTACTTCCTCGATATAAAATGCAATCATTGGGACATGCATGTATCATATCATAGTTTAATCCCAATGATTTTATCAACTTTTTTGCAGCATATGCAAAATCTAGAAGTGTGTTATCTCTAGGAAGTGTATTTTTATGCAATTTTAACATTTGGCCAAAACTTCTATCAGACCATCCACTATTCACTTTGAGATTGTAATATTCCACGGTTGTTGATAGTTTTGTGAAATCAACACAACCAGGGTACAATGGCATCTTTGCATCTTCGATTAACTTCCTATATTCATTAACTTCATTTAGTACATTTGTTGATGCCAACCCCACATTATCACAACCTTCGTTTAGGTTTTGATCAAGACATGGATAAGCATCATTCACCATATGAAGCACTTGATCACCAACAATGGTTGTATCATCATCCTTTTCGAGTGGATCATTACCATTCTAAAACGATGTTCCAGGATCATCAACCTGATTATCGTAATGGAATTCTACATGTCCATAACCCTATTAATAAGAAAATTAAAATTCATGTCAGTGATTTTATGGTTTTTATGAAAATTAGAATGAATAGATATTGGTCAAATAGGGGCCTTTACCAATGCAAATTAGCTTACCAGTTGAGATGATATATGCTCTATAACTTCATGTGGCTCAATTTCAGAGCGTTGTCTAGCCTCATCAATAACAGATGGAATCTAAAGGTGAGAGGAAAACATAATTAAGCACATATAAATATAATTTATATCTTTATTGTAATACAAGTAAGTTTGAAACTAGATCAATTCATTTACTTCAAGATACCTGACTGTGAATGCTCTCTCCATGAAAATACCAAATTTTATATTGTTCTATTATTCCATCACAAATCAAGTGCTCGCGTATTTTATCAAATGTTTGTACTTTGACTATGTTGATGTATATGTAACTTTGGAATGTATTTCATCTATGTATTTTATATATATTTATTGTACCCTTATAAGAGATGTGTTATTCCTCTATAAGGAAGTGTCGTCATGTGGATTGACAAGTGTCACAAGTGTGTGTACTTGCCGATGGGTTATTAGACCACCATGTGTGGGGTCGGCCCTGAAATATATATTATATTGTGGATGTATCTAGATAGACAAGTCGGCCCCATAGTGTAACTGGGCAAACAGGTTAAGTATAAATAGAGATCAGGAGATCTCTATTTGGATCATTCGGAAAGACACACTTCTCTCACTCAGAAAGTAGCGCAGTAGTGAGGAGGAGGATCATCTGCTCTAGGAGACTATCTCAAGTGTATTTTGGTTGTACTTTGGTTGAGCCATTTCTCTCTCTATCTCTGAGGAAGTTGTGGGGTTTTTCACCTTAGGGTTTTCCCCACGAAAACTCTGTGTCTCTTGTCTCTCATGCTTTTGATTCTTGTGATGCTTGTCATGCTTAGTGTGATTGTTATGCATTGATATACTGTATATGTTATTCTATCAGTAAATATCCAAGAGTATTGTGAATTAATGCTCAAAATTTAACATGGTATCAGAGCTAACCTGAGAAGAAGACATTTTGTAGTGACAGAAACTTGAGTTTCTTGTTTATTGGGTTTCTCTCCACAGATTTTGGAAAAGCAGTATAGTAGATTGACTCTACTCATCAAGGAGAATCTATCTATCCAATCAGAATTCAATTCTGAGCATTTTCAGATTTGGCCCTAAAAATTAGGGTTTCCACAAAAATAGGAATTTCTGAAATCTGAAGACATAGCTGGAAGATCCTTGCAAAAATCAAAGTTTAGAGCTTTGGATCGAGATTTTTGGCTGGGTAGATCTCTGGGAAACTCAAACCCTAATTCAGGGCTCTCCCTAGTGAACCCGGGAGGACAAAAAGGCAAATCTGAAGGGTAAATCTTTGTTGATCTCAAATTCTGGATACACCAGGCTGATCAGCTCATCAAGGCGCATCTTTCTATCCTTTCAAAAAGTTGAAATTCACATTTTGAATTTTTAGGGTTTTTTCGACAAACCCTAATTCGGGACCAGATCCAGTTTTCAGCATTTCAAGTGGTAAGACCTAAATCTTTTCTATTTCCATTTGAAGTACTCTTTAAGATGTCTCACCACACCAAGCTTGAGGATAATCTTGAAGGGGCTGATAACTTCCGAGCTTGGAAGTATAGGATTGGGTTAATCCTGGAAGAGAATGAGTTGGACTCATATATAAAAGAAGACATCCCTATCCCAGAGGATGAAGAGGCTAAGGTATTGCATAAGAAGAACTTGGTCAAGGCAAAGAGAATCATTGTTGATTCTATCAAAGACCATCTCATACCCCATGTGTCTTCTCTAAAGACACCCAAGGCTATGTTTGACTCTTTGACCAAGCTATTTGAAGGAAAGAACATAAATCGGAAGATGACCCTGCGGAATCAATTGAAAGGGGTCAAGATGTCGAATGGAGAAACCATTCAATCCTATTTCTCCAATGTCTCTCAGATCAAGGAACAACTTGAAGCTGTAGATGAAATGGTGGAGAATGGTGAAATTGTTATGACTACTTTGAATGGCCTACCTAGGTCATGGGATTATTTTATCCAGGGGATCTGTGCCAGAAAGAAGTTAATCTCCTTCAGCGGATTATGGGAGGAATGTTCTCAAGAAGAAGCAAGGCTTGCGGCAAGAGAAGAGAAGATGGGAAATGAAGATCAAGCTCTCACAGCTCACACTAAGAAGGGCAAGTTCAAGAGGGAGCCATCCCATCACAAGAAGAAATCTTCTCATCATTTTCACAAAGATAAGAAAGATCTAAGGTGTTTCACTTGTAATGAGAAGGGTCACTTTGCTTCAGAATTTCCCAAGAAAAAAAGGGACAACCACAACAACAACAACTCCAGCAAGAAGAAGAAGGGTAACAAAATAAGGTACCATGCTCATGCTACTGAAGATGATGAACCTCCAAAGAAGAAGGCTAGGGCAGAAAGTGATGATAGTAATGATGACTCATCAAGTGAAGAAGAGTATGTTCTAATCTCTGCTCTCATAGGTACTATCTCCCATGGTTGTAATGATTGGTTGATTGATAGTGGGGCTTCCAAACACATGACTGGGTTTAAAGAATCTTTTGTAAATCTGTATGAACATGAATCACCCCATAAGGTGAAACTTGGGGATGATTATCAATACCCAATCAAAGGAATTGGTGAAGCCTCCTACAACCTAGATTTTGGAAAATCTTTGAAGATGAAAGAAGTCCTTTATGTACCTGGGCTCAAGAAGAATCTACTCTCCATATCCGCATTGGATGCAAAAGGTATGAGGGTTGCATTTGTGGATGGCCAAGTCCTAATGTGGCCAAAAGGTAAAACTATTGATGATGCAGTAGTGATTGGAGAGCAAGAGGGAGGATTGTACAAATTGAAGGAACAACCTGAACATGCCATGGTGACATGAAGACAAAGATTCATCCATATTCATGGATCACATAGAGGTATGTATAATTTGTTTTTGCAAAAGTTAACTAATGAGTTATGCAGGTCATTGAAAAGAACAAGAACACATTGCTAGACATAACTAGCAAATATGGTGACCAGGTATGTGTTTCTTATATCATAGGATCTACTATATAAGTATGCATGACATGATTGATGATGGGTATATATATGCATATTACGTGTCTTACCTTATTTAATGCTATGACTAACCAGAAGAGTCATAAGTTTGAGTAATCACAGGTTTAGACATGTTATAACTAACCATAAGAGTCCTATATAAACCTTGAATGCTAATGCTTATTATTTCTGTTTGAAATGATAATGACTATACATGCTTGAGATTATTGTGTTTTGATAATATTAAGATTATACTAATGAATGTTTGGTTATGTATGAGACCTCACAATGATGATACTAACAAGCATGCATAGGGATCAAGAATGAATATAAGTTCAAGAACAGGCAATCCAGGAAGCAACGATCAAGAGGGAGTACACTCCAGTAGTTTCTGCAAGGATGCAGATATTCAAAGGGAATTGACCATCTCTCTACATTCCACAACAGAAAGGTGTAGAAGAAGCTACTTCAGATTAGGACTCCAGCAAGGAAGTAAAGACTCAGAGGGATTCCACCCAACAAACAAACAAAGATAAGTATTTTAAATTGTCATTTCTTACATATTTTTTTGGTTAAATAATATTGCTCCTAGATGTGTACTGTGCATATTAGAATGATTGCATTAATGAACAGGATACTACTAATATGCATATGATGGGTAAGTGGCCTATGGCACTATACAACATTCCATTGCTACTTATCTAGAATGAAACCTCTTTGCTGACATGTTGGGAGTAGTGCAAACTCTTAACAATGTTCTGGTAGAGACTGGAAGGCATCTAGAAAGTTACAGAATATGGATGAATGTTGTATTGAAGCATTGGCTAAAATAATTGCATGACATATATTCTTATGTGTAAGATTTTGTTATGAAACTATGAGATGTTTCTAATCATGCAATTTAACTTGTTTTGTAGGAAAGACCGTATACCTTCACCTACAAAAGAAGAACTACAACATTTGTTCAAGAAACTAAATTTATCTATTGAAGATATTGAAGCTCCTAGGATAAGGGAAGAATGCCATGATCCATCGATCATAAAGAACAATGTTTTGGATGCGGTCCCAAGAGCTGAAGAGAATTCTGTTGTGACTTCCAAATGGATCCACAAAATCAAGCATGCTGCAGATGGCAGTATAGAGAAATACAAGGTAAGATTCGTAGCTCGTGGCTTCTCTCAGAAAGAGGGAATAGATTATGAAGAAAATTTTGCACCTGTATCCAGGTATACTTCCATTAGAACAGTACTTTCCCTGGCTGCAACAATGAAATGGAAAATACAGTAGATGGATGTCAAGACTGCTTTCTTGAATGGCGTAGTTGAAGAGGAAGTATATGTGGAGCAGCCACTCATTTTTTGAAATACATGACAAGGAGTCATATGTGTGTAGATTGAAGAAATCCTTGTATAGGCTTGAAGCAAGCCCCCAGAACTTGGTATGGTAGGATGGACAGTTTCCTATCTAGTTTGGGCTTTACCAAGAGTAAAGCGGATTCCAATCTTTACTACAAGGTTGAGGAAGGAAATCCTGTGATTCTACTTCTGTACATGGATGACTTATTTGTAACAGGAGATGAAAGACTGATTGCAGATACTAAGAGGAAGCTTGTTGCTGAGTTCGATATGAAAGATTTGGGAATGATGCATTATTTCCTAGGTATGGAGGTGTGGCAGAATTCAGGTGGGATCTTCCTTGGTCAAGGGAAGTACATAGTAGATATCCTAAAGAGATTTGGGATGATGGATTGCAAGGCCATGGCCACACCCATGGCATCGAATCTAAAGCTTCTATGTGATGCTTCATCTGAGCCGGTTGATGTCTCTATGTATCGTCAGATGATTGGGTCCTTGATCTACCTGACGAACACGAGACCAGATATTTGCTTTGCAATGAACACATTGAGCCAGTTCCTGATGGATCCGAGGAATGTTCACCTGGTTGCTGTAAAGCATGTCCTGAGGTACCTGAAGGGTACAGTGGATTATGGGCTCAAGTATGAAGCGAAACAAAAGTTTAACCTGCAGGGTTATGTTGATTCAGATTGGGCTGGAAGTGCTGCAGATAGGAAGAGCACATCTGGGTGCTGCTTCAGTATGGGATCAGGTGCGATCTCTTGGTTTAGCAGGAAGCAGTCCTGCGTAGCACTGAGTACAACTGAGGCAGAGTATGTTGCATCCTGCTCAGCTAGTTGTGAGGCAGTATGGCTATGGAAGCTACTATTTGAGTTATTTGATCTCCCACTGGATGCTACTGGTATCTTTTGTGATAACCGGAGTTGTGTGAAGCTGTCTGAGAACCCAGTGTTTCATGACAGGTCGAAACACATAGAGATCAAATATCACTATATCAAGGATATGGTGCAGAGAGGAGCCGTGAAGCTCCTATACGTTGCGACGGACGAGCAGATTGCAGATGTGCTAACGAAGCCACTAGCCAGGGTGAAGTTCGAGTACTTCAGGGAGAGGCTTGGTGTTCTTCAGATCGACGACACTTCGAGGAAGAAGTGATGGACACATTTTCTTAAGCCATTCCAAGCATGTTGGAAGTAGGATCCTTCACATGGCTGTGGATGTAAGCGCTGGATGATGAGTATCAGGACAATGCTCCAGTTACTACTCTGTATATGCATCATGTTGGATACTGGATATGATCAGTTGGATCATTTATATTTGTATGTATGTACGCATCGTGTTGATGCTGGATATGATCAGTTGGATCATTTATATTTGTATGTATGTACGCATCGTGTTGATGCTAGATATGATCAGTTGGATCATTTATATGTATGTACGCATCATGTTGGATGCTGGATATGATCGGTTGGATCGTTTGTATGTATTTGTATATGCATCATGTTGGATGCTTGGACCATGTATCTGTATCAGGTGGATACATTGTATGATCAGGTAGATCATGTATATTGATATGTATCATGTATTTGTATTTGTATCAGGTGGATACACTGTATGATCAAGTGGATCATGTATGATGATATGTATCAGGTAGATACTTGGTGTGCATTAGGTGGATGCATTGTATGATCAGGTTGATCATGATGATGAGCTTCAGGATGTTGCTCCAGATGATATGTACCAGGATGGTACAAGTGGTGATGATCAGTATGATCATGGGCATCAGGATGATGCCTAGTGCGATGATGATCCGTTGGATCATGAGTATCAGGTTGATACTTGGAGGTCAGAGATGATATGTGGCAGGTTGTGCAAATAGCATGTAATCAGTCCTGGGAGATCTTGTCGGTCGTGCCGCGGCACATAAATGTTCCTGGGGTACTCTTTCCGGTATTACTATGTAGTATGTAACCAGTCCTCAGATATCCGATAGGTTGAGCTGTGTGCTCGTAATCAGTCCTGGGATGAGGTATTACTACGGAGACATGTAATCAGTCCTGGAGAGGTTGAGCTGTGTGCTCGTAATTAGTCCTGGGATGCTCTTTAGAGACCTTGTCGGTCGTGCTGCGGCACATAAATGTTCCTGGGATGCTCTTTAAAGGTTTTGTCTATCCACATGTCATCAGTCCTAGAGATCCGAGAGGTTGAGCTGCATGCTCGTAATAAGTCCTGGGATGCTCTTTAGAGATCTTGTCGGTCGTGCTGCGGCACATAAATGTTCCTGGGATGCTCTTTAAAGGTATTGTGGAGGAGATGCATGTAATCAGTCCTGGGAGATCTTTTCGGTCGTGCTTAGGCACATAAATGTTCCTGGGATACTCTTTTTGGTATTGCATTCGCATATAAAATTAGTCCTGAGAGGCCACCTCTATCAAACCGTTCGCACATATGATGAAGACCTGCAGGTGGTGGGCCTACATCCAGTATGAAAAAGGACTGGCTCTATAGAACTTCCTATGACGAGTAGAGTCAGATATTGGTTGAGATAGCAGCAGCAGTGACGATGATGATGACGATGATTCCGAGAAGAAGACTTGTCTAGCAGAACTGTGTCGAGAAATACCTTCCTAGTTAAGAGGGAGTGTTGATGTATATGTAACTTCAGAATGTATTTCATCTATGTATTTTATATATATTTATTGTACCCTTATAAGAGATGTGTTATTCCTCTATAAGGAAGCGTCGTCATGTGGATTGACAAGTGTCGCAAGTGTGTGTACTTGCCGATGGGTTATTAGACCACCATGTGTGGGGTCGGCCCTGAAATATATATTATATTGTGGATGTATCTAGATAGAAAAGTCGACCCCATAGTGTAACTGGGAAAACAGGTTAAGTATAAATAGAGATCAGGAGATCTCTATTTGGATCATTCAGAAAGACACACTTCTCTCACTCAGAAAGTGGCGCACTAGTGAGGAGGAGGATCATCTGCTCTAGGAGACTATCTCAAGTGTATTTTGGTTGTACTTTGGTTGAGGCATTGCTCTCTCTATCTCTGAGGAAGTTGTGGGTTTTTTCACCTTAGGGTTTTCCCCATGAAAACTCTGTGTCTCTTGTCTCTCATGCTTTTGATTCTTGTGATGCTTGTCATGCTTATTGTGATTTTTATGCATTGATATACTATATATGTTATTCTCTCAGTAAAGATCCAAGAGTATTGTGAATTAATGCTCAAAATTTAACAGACTATGCCACATTTATTACATGGACATTTTATGGACATCTTATTCCTTGAATGTGCCTCAACAAACTTTAAGAATTCCTCAACCCCATCTCTATATTCTTGTAGTGTCCTACACATAACCAATTTCCATTAAGTCACATAAATTTAATTGAGAACAAGTTAGAACTTATACATTTTTTTGGTATATCACGATGAATAACCAAATATAGAAACTATACCTATTTTTCAAGTTCATCCAGTTTCTTTTGTCCATTTGATAATATGCTCCAAGCTCCTTTGAAATTATGTCTACATTGAACTAAAAAAGTTAGTTGATACTAAACCTCATATATATTGAAAACACACAACTTTGCACTAACAACTTGCGGTCAAACAACTGCATAAACCCACATTTCTAATTAAGAGGTATTCCGATATAAAAAAAAACTCCCTAAACTGTTCAAATATTTGACTTAGATCTTCTGGAAATAATCTCTATGGATTAATGCATTATTGTAATTGTCTCTTTAGATGTCAATTTGTAGAACCATTGAAATTCGAACCAATATGGCATCTAACTTCTAAGAAAGTAGAACCCATAAAGATTCTACCCAGACTCAAAACTAATTCATTCCAGGCAGCCCTTCAATGCAGAGTGTTCAACATCACTCCTCTTCATACTGAGCATAATTCCAATGTAGTCAACACTCAACCTTAGATCTTAATTCAACCTTAAAATTAAAATGTATCCCAACAGAGAGTAACACAATTAACTAATTCATTTCCTGGTTAGCTTGTATATTCACCAGAGTTCATCAATCACACAAACATATATGAAATCAGCACACAACATCATGGCAAATAATCCTTTTCCATTTATTACTTGGGAAATTTGCAGGCTAATAAACAAACTTTGACCTGTCCTCTGTTTTTCTTGCCTTGATTCTTACATTGTATAGCTAACCCTCCTAACCATCATTTTTCAAGCCTCTCTCTCTAACCGCTAATGCTCGCAGGCATACAAGATATACTTGGAAACATAACTTGTAGCTAAATAACAAACCTCAAACATTTATGGAACTAGCTCCTAAAGTTTTTGTAAAGTTCTTGTAATTGTAATTGTCACTATTATGTTAAAATAAATTGATTTTCATACCTAAGACTGTTTAATAACGTATATCTACAGGCTTGGCCTAAGCCTATAAGTTGAGTTGTTGTTTATACTTACATATGCAGAAATGGAAATCGGACACATGGGTCTTATTTGGAATCGTGTCACATAGCCAATCCTCTTGTTGGTTCCTTCGAGTTCATTCTGATGTTACCCGAGGAGCGTATTTATTGCATACTGGTCGCAGAACAAATGAATCACTTTTTCTGCCTAGATTAGAGGATTTGTCGATTCTTTGAATCTTGACAGATCCTCCCTGAGCCTAAAGGAAAGAGGTCTACTCATCATATTAGTTCTCTCCTCCATTTCGATATATTAGTGCTCCATTCTTGTTACTCTTTTTTACTTTTTTAACTTGCAAGAGAAATGGAAAAATATCATTTCACAATTCTTGTGGCCGATATAACAAACCCTTATAGACGTTGCTGCATACAACATAAGTCTACGGCACAATCAAACCAAGCCACCAGCAGCTGTGGCCTCATCAATCAGGACATAGAGTAAGCCCAGCAGATGACGGTAAGCCAGATCAGACCTCAATAGTCCCTCCTCAGGCCACGACTCAGCAGATCAGGCCTCAAACAAACTCACATTAAAAGTTTTTGACAGACCATGAGGTCTTGACTCTTGTACTTAAAACAAGGAGGGGTTCAATGTAAAAATCTTGTAAATGTTCAATAGTTAGCAAGGTTAAACTAGAAGTTTCCAAGTGTGATGATGTGTCAATGATGCATCATCCTTTAGGATAGAACCGAACTCCTATTTAGGGAGGTAGTTACAGAAATATAGAAAGGTTGTTAGGGTTAAACCGTTAAATTGATTCTTCATATATACGATTGTAAGCCTACGGGCCACAGCAGAGGTAGAGTAGAGGTGAGGCAGAGGTAGAGAGGATAGGAAAATAGAGAGGAGAGGACCAGGGTAGAATACTCCCATATTGTGTAATCAGGTCACGAAATTCTGAGTAATTGAATTTGATTAATGAAAGCATTTTATATGCATATGGACTTGTGAATATCTCTTTCTATGTATTTTTTATGAAGTTCATTATCTCTATTGAATGTGAATGGCATCCTGCTGAAAACATAAAGTCATTTACTCTGGAATTTGTATGTAATTCCTGCAGCGAAAAATGAGTACATAGTCTTTGTTAATTGGTTGACTTCCTGACAGTAAGCAACTACAAGAATATGCGATTTCTACGAAGTATTTGGAATTGGAAGACCCTTCTAAAAACTAACTCGATGTGATTGTTTATCACTCGAGTGTCCTTATGTTATGAGATCTCAGGTTATGCAAATCGAAAGGAAGTGAAGTGATTGAAATTGGAACATCAAGTTACTTCAATTAGATTGTTTAAAGTACATTCTCCATAAAACCCTAACCCTAACCAAAATTTAACAGAATAAATAAATGTGTTGGGTGAGAATCTACTGTCGTTGAAGGTAAAATATTGGAGATTTTAGCATTTGTTTAACAGTTTTATACAAAGATCGAGTTACGGAATTGATAGCCAGGTTCCATATTTCAGGGTTAGGGTTTGAATATTTGGAAGTGTGTTGAAGGGTAGTAGTTATTTTTTTCCACTTGTTCATGAAAAACTAAGTTTCT
Source organism: Larix kaempferi (assembly GCA_027924585.1). Taxonomy (NCBI): domain Eukaryota; kingdom Viridiplantae; phylum Streptophyta; class Pinopsida; order Pinales; family Pinaceae; genus Larix; species Larix kaempferi. Next base: position 7,879,523 of record BSBM01001433.1, on the reverse strand, counting down.
CAAATGTTGAAACAAACATTGAAGAAATGAACGTTGGCCTGGAGGAAATATCATGGCAAATTGTCATTGTGGACAAATTTGAATACCCAGGTATACTCTGTTTGGGAATCGAACTCCATTTTAGATTCCATTTGTGTACGAGCAGCAGTAGATCATGGCCCAATTGTAATCATATTATTAAAGGGAAAACGCCATTTCTGAACAAAGAAATTGAATTTATACTCAAGGTAAGAGTTCAAGAATTTGGGGAAGTGTTTTTTGTTGAAATTGTAGGTGGTTCCTACATCAAAAATAAAAAGAAGAGCTGCATGGATAGCGTTGGAACCTGATTTCCGCAGTTTGTCTCACTCCCTTTCCTTCCGATCGACACCTATGTCTATCTCTCCATTCGCGGTTCAACCCAATAGCATTTCATTGTGATTTTTTGTCTATCTCTCCATGCGTGTGGTTTAAGCCAGAGCAAATCATTCCCACCCTAATTTCATCTGCACCAAAATTCAAAAATTGTATTTTTTAGTCTTTGAAAATGGTATCTTTTGAATCTTTGAAAATGGTATAAAATTTAATCTTTTTAATCTTTAAAAATGGTATAAAATTGAACCTTTCAAATCTTAGAAAATGCAGGCATCGTTTCTTGATGTAATTTAATTTACTATATACAAAGTGACAAAGTGTTACCATTATTGCAGTTTATTATTTAAATATTATTATCCACAAAATCAAGAGTCATGCATGACTTCCACGGTCTCAGCTTGCTATAAACCCTAGGCGAAGGCATACCTGGTGGGAGACCATGTGTTACACATCAAAGAATACCCGAGTATAATTGCTCTACTACAGAAGGATAGTGAGTTATACAATAACGAACCCCAATCATACACACAAGAGGAAGACCAAGTTGATAGAACATGATGAGAACATGACTCTCTCATATATATTATAGAGGTCTAGGGGTATAAAGCATCCAATAAGTATATTATCCCAACAAGGCTGACTTAACCAACGAGTTAAGTTAGGGGTCACACATCATGACCTCCAACGTTAGGTGATCAGGGGCTTGCAACTGCATAAGAACTTCTCTATACCTATGACACATGGAACACCCATCAAGGAAACCAACTCAATCCACCATCATTAAGTATTGCTACCACCATCAAGGGATAAACACGATGAGGGCCAACTATTTGCTAAGGGATCCATCCCCTGGCTCAGTGGTGTTGGAAAATGCTACTATCTCTCTGACTAGTCCTCTCATTTTTGTTTCTAGTATTAAAACGCAGATGCACTCTCCGTTTCATGACAACCCTGCGATGGGTGGGCCACACCCTCCTGTGAATGTGTATTCGGGTATAATGACAAACAACATTATAATATAGGTGGTTCTTTCAAAGCTATATTAATGCAAAACAACATGCTTACGTTCCAACTTCATCCCTAGATATGATGGTAGCTATAGAAACAGTAAGCAAATTATAGGATCACATGTTTATAGAAAATGCACAACTACACAACATGTATCATGGGAATCCCTCATGGAGGAGAAAACCCAATTACAACCTTTCACTGTGATAGAATCTGCAAAATCAAGAGTCATGCATGACTTCACAATGTCTCAGCTTGCCATAAACCCTAGGCGAAGGCATACCTGGTGGGAGACCATGCATTACACATCAAAGAATACTCGAGTATAACTGCTCTACTACAGAAGGATAGTGAGATAGAGAATAACGAACCCCAATCATACACACAAGAGGAAGACCAAGTTGATAGAACATGATGAGAACATGACTCTCTCATATATATTATAGAGGTCTAGGGGTACATGGAACACCCATCAAGGAAACCAGCTCAATCCACCATCATTAAGTACTGCTACCACCATCAAGGGATAAAATAGTTGAGGGCCAAATATTTGTTGAGGGATCCATCCCTTGGCTTAGTGGCGTTGGAAAATGCTACCGTCTCTTTGACTAGTCCTCTCACTGGCGTTTGAAAATGCACAACTACACAACATGGCTACTACCCATTAATATGTCCTCATTGACAAGGAGTGGGAATCATTAGGAGCTCTAACCACTATATCGACATCAACAGGGAGTGGGACTGATCATCACATAACAACACAATTGTTATAATGTCCACCCACTCTTCTAGTGCAGGAAGAGACGCACCATTCTACCAGTCCGTGGAGAATATTTTATCACCGATCCTGCAAACATAAAATAATAATGAGTTTGAGGAATGCATCCATCTTATGGTTCATTTGATTCAAGCCATCTATGTGGTTACACTAGTCTAATAGTAGGTGAAAACACCAAGGTTAAAATTGCATTATTTTTTTTGGTATTTGTAAAGGTGTTAATTCCTCAACGTGAAGTCATATTAATGGATAGGGTATTTTTAGAATAGTGATAATTGCAATCCATGAGAAGAACCTTGGATCACACATTTTGGTTTGATCTTATCTTAGGCATCACTCATGATGTTTGATCAAGGAAGCAAATCACTAGAATGGATGAGGGTGAGAATTTACTCAAGAGACCCTTCGCATTACTAACCAAAAATTTCCACATATTTAGAGGAAATTTTGCATATTTGAAGGCATACCTCACCATTGAGGTTCATATATATGTCTGTGATGCACCTGCAACAATTAATTAATACGAATATGCGAAATAGCAGAAATGACAGAACTCAGAATCACTTTTATATTGATCACAGGCCACTTCGAGGGGGCAACCTCCTATGAGCAAGCTCAATACAAATAACTTCACCGTGCCTTCATAGGTCTCAACACACACTTATATACTAAGTCTAGGCGCCAATACTATGGGTCAAAACCATGGGCCGCTACAAACTATGGATCAACAATACTACGGGCGACTTACAAAGCATATGCGCCAACAACAATAACACAAACTATTGATCAACAATTACTATGGGACGACTTACAAAGCATATGCGTCCAATAACAACATACTAACAAAGTAAAGACATGGGTTCCTAACAATGTTTTTAAATGTCTTTGCTTAGATGGTATACTAGGTCTTGGCACCTCTTTTATGGTGTGAGAATGTGTTGTAGGCAATGAAGTTTAAGTAGGTCCATTTCAACTTTATTTAATTGTTGCATTAGTTTTTGTAGGAGAAGGGTTAACATTAATAGAAAACCAATGCATTACACTCACCATTACAGACTTTTTTTTCACACCATTAGTTTGATTGAGAAATTATATTGTTTGACTTATAATGATTTTACTCTTGTACATGTGAAGATGTTAACTTTATGTTTTTTCAAATCCATATGCTTTCCTTCTAGTTGTGCATTTTTTAGTGGGTTGTGTATCTTCTATAATCATGACTACCTCTTAAAATTTTAAGGATCCATACTTAAAATGTATAAGTCTTGGCAAATCCAACCAATTCTTAAATTCTAACTATAAAATATTTGGTGATACTTTTTAAGTTTTTTTTCTAATTTATAAGTATTTTATGTACTTTATATAATAATTTGGAGGAAAATAGCAACATCTGTAAATGGAAATAGGAACATCTATTGTCAAGAAAAGAATGTTTGGATTTGTATTTCCCTCCAAATTTTTATTCATTTTGTAATATAAATAGGAACAAAGCTCATATGTATTCAACAATATTTTAATTGAAAACATTTTTTGCTTGGCGTTGAAGTTAGAAAGCTATGAAGACTAGAGGAAATGAGAAGCAAACTCTCTTACAATAGGCAATCTTAACCCATGGAAACAAAAAGAGGTACCATTGCCTTGTACTATTGTTTGTACTATATTGCTCATACTATCATTTTGTCCTCATTGTCCCTTTCGTTCCAGATGAATTATGATGAGTATTTCAAAATTTAATAGTATTTTAAAATCCATATTTGCAAATGACATTTACCATGGATAATTGGCCTTTTGCAAAGAAATTTTTTGTTATCTTGTCAGTTTTTTTTTTCCATTCATGAACTAGATATTAAAATACATTACATCATCAAACTGTGGATTTGAAATAAGTAGGCCAACATGTGGTGCCACCGGCCGTTTCCACCCTTGTTGATGCAGGAGATGGGAAGACCTACTCCATTCCCTAATCTCGTAGTATTAGAATAAGGTTACTAGAATTTTCCAGATGTATCATTACTGGAAATCCAATTACTCACAAATCCAAACAAAAAATGCAGATTCGCTCTTTCCAAAAGTTACAGAGGTCTTATAAACGCCTGAGTCAGTCTCTCCAACATCTAGTTAGAAAAAATCACAGAATTTCTTCAAGGAAAAATATTGGAATCTAAACCGAGAGTAAATGGTGAGATTTACAGATTCTAAACCAGTTAAGCAAATTTATATCAAAATTCTCAGAACCCCACCTCACATCTGCTCAGTATTTAGAGTTGTGCAACATAATTTCCAAACACTCTTCATGAATTAGTAGTCCACAAGAAGATGTTTTGTGGTTTCAGCATTCTGCATACACAGACAACATCTGCTGGGACCAATCCAGCCTTTTTTTAAAATATTTTCCCATGTCTTGAGACGCCCCTGTTGGCAATATGGAAGTTATGTCCTCAGAATCGCAAACCCTGGAGTCACTCTTGGTTTCTGATGAGTGTAACTTTGTGATCAAACAATAGAGGTGACCAGATCCCTGTATCTGATCTTGTGGGCAAGACAATTGCTCTGTTTTTCTATGACAATTTTTTCTCCACCGTCACTACAGATCTTATAAAGATGGAGATCTTAATAAAAAGAAGCCAGAAGATTAAAGAAGATCATGCCCAAGTTTTGGGAGAAAGGAATCCCATAGAAAGCCCAAGCATGCAGTTTTGAAGGAAATGAAGCCTACAGGCTTGAAGTTAATTTATGAATTAATTGACTAGTTAATTAATTAATTAGTTCATTAAAACAGAGATTTGAAAGGGCGTGAAGCCAGCAAACCTAGAAGATGTCCATTGAGATTTTAATTGGTTAAATAATCAAAATCTGCAAAAGACAGAAATATGAATTAAAAGGTTTAATAATAGAAGATTCGATGAAGCATGTGAAGATTACACATCAAAGAATACCCGAAAAATCTAAATAGAAGAAGAGAGTGTGTCTTGGGGTCATAAGTTGCAGTAGCATCCTGAGCAGTCCAAGATGCAGTAGCATCCTGAACCAGTTAATAACATTAGATTTCATATATTTTTCCTGTAAAACTTTTGACCACAGAGTATTCCCAAAAAGCACCCTCTATATTTTAGTATACATTGTTAGACATTTTGTTATGAATGAGTTAAAGATATTTGTATAATGTTCATAATACTATTTAATTTTCAGGATTGTGTTAGTTGGCTTGTTTCAACGATGTGTTAATAAAAATGATTTTTTTTGTTATGCAGTTTATTTGCGGATGTCCATATCAAAGTAAGACATTATTTTTTGTTTGTTTGGGATTTCAATAACTTCAATATTTTTTTAACAATTATTGTCCTTTCTTTTATACCTTAAAAATTGTCTAGCTTTCTTTGAGCACGAGTTGCAATCCATATTTGTAGGGAGCTAACAAGATTAAATTAAGACGTTGCAATACATCACTTTTAACAAAGTCAGGCCGCATTAACAAAAGAAATGACAATGTTATATGTGGCACAACTTCAAGTAAATATTTTAAACATGATGGTAACTTATTATTTATTTTTTAATAAATAAACAATTATATTAAAAAAATTCATAATATACTTGACCATAGGCTCTAAGATGGGAAACAAATTCCAACAAAATATAGCATCGGGATCCACTGTCCCATTACAAAGTGAATCTACTTGCTATAGTGTCGACAACAATTCTAATGCACATACTCTTGAGAAAGATGTGAAAGAACCACTGGAAGGTATGATCATTTCTAAACATTTTTTGTCCTATACAAGTATTTCAAGATTTCATATTTTCATTGTCTCAAGAGGGGTACTGGTTTGTTTTTCCATAAAATTTTCAACAGGAACCACCACAACAAGATCATGTTTTGGAGGAGGATCCACCACAACAAGAGTATGTTTTGGATCAAGATCCACCACAACAAGAGCATGGTTTAGAAGATGCAAATGCATCTACCCAAGCTAGTACTGCAATAAATGTGAAAAGAAGGAGTAGAGGACCAACAAAATGTCTCTTTGGAACCACTATAGAGGGCATTGCATTTCCTGAAATTCAATTTAATGAGAGGGGCCAGCCTATTGGTCCACATTTAGAGAAATTCTCCTCATTTTTAGGTCTTCTTGCAAGGGAAACTCTAGGCATCAAGCACATGGAATGGAAAAAAGTGTCTGAAGTGCAAAAGAAAGACATGTGGAGTGCAATCAATGTGAGCATCAACTTATTCTAAACTTTATATATTGATGCATATTGAGCTTGTGTGTGATAGGTTTAGTTTCAAATAACGCTTGTATCTAATCATGGATTGTTTATCTATTGTAGCGTACCTACCAAATAGATCCGTCAGCAAAGCAATGGTGTCATAAAGCAATATCTAAATGCTTGAGAACCTATAGATATAATTTGTATAAGAAATACTATTTGAAATACGAAACAAATGAGGAGAGGATTGCAAACCTTCCTATTGGAGTAAATGAAACTGATTGGATTGATTTTTTTAGATTACGATCTGACCCTAAATTCAAGGTAAAAATGAAAGACATATTTGAATGTTATCATCTTTTATTTTGAATCCTCTCATACAATCAACTATAATCTTAGCATCTATTTTTTTATTGAGTTGCAGGAGAGGTAAAAAACAAATAAGGAAAATAGGGCATTAGAACAAGAGACCCACACTTCTGGCCGTAGAGGTTACTTTAGGGTTGAAGATGACCTCGTAAGTTGCAACAAATTCTATTATTTGTTCACAATTAACAACTTTAAATATAGTTAACTAGATTGTTGCATTTGTTGATACTAGAATCAATCTCGTGGTCCAAGTGATAAGCCTATAACTAGGGCTGATGTGTGGATGAAATGCCATAAAAAGAAGGATGGCACTCCAATGTCACCATTCATTGTGGAGAAAATAGTAAGTTCCGAACCTATTCTTGTATCATTTATGCTTTTTTTAGAGTTAATGATGTTTCTTATATGAGTTTGTTTAAATGTTGACATTGCTAGAACCAAATTGAATCGACACAAAATGAGTCAGTGTCTCCTGCATATGCTACAAAGCAAGATGCCCTTGCTATAGTTTTGGGGCCTGAGAGGAGGGGTTGTATACGTGGGGTTGGATTCGGAGTCACTCCAACTGTATTATTTGGAAAAGAGCGTTCCTACAAGAAGGAATTTCATAATACTAAAGAGAAATTAAGAGAAAAAGATAAGGAACTCGGAAGATTGAAAAAAGTTGTTGAAGAATTAATGGAATGGAAAGCTACCATGGAGGTGGGGAAATAAAGTGGCAGAGTTGTTCCAAAATCCAACAATGTAAGGATTGCATGTGTAGACTTTAATTTTTTATGTAGGCCATCTTTGAAGTTGGGGATTTCAAAATCATAATGCTAACATGAACATGATCGTATTGTTGTAGGGTGTGTAATATATGAATTATTGATTTTGCATCCTAACCCTTTATCTTTTGATTTCATGATATCTAATGCAAACTATTATATTGGCAGAGTAATATTGCCATGTCAGATGTTGAATCAAATCGAGGACCTCTGCAACTGTCACCTCTTAATCCAGTCACCCCAATCCATGTAGTTTTTTAAACCAACTCTTATTTTTTCCATTTTTATTTTCCATTCTTTGAAAATTGCTCACAAGTATTTATTTTTTAGGAGAGTATCCAGAATAATCCTATTCAAGGTTCATTGGAAAAAAATACAATGTCTCCTAGACCATCTAATACATTTGATACTCCAAAGTCTAATACATTTCATACTCCAAAGTCGACGGTGAGTTTTGAAACTATTTAATATTTACTGCAATGTTATAATCATTATTTCACTATATCTTACAAGTATTTATTTACTAACAGGCTTCTCTGAGTCCTCATCATGCTTTTCCAAAACAAACTCCTTTGACTTTGGGAGAACATAATCATGACCCAATTAGAAAATCAATACAACAGGTAAGTTCTAAGCCTCTTTATTTCTATATTTAATATTCCATTCTTATTCCGAGGAATCTCACAGGAATTTGTTTATTGGTAGGTTCAACTGCAATTACCATCTTTAGATGCGGGATTGAATGGAAAAAAATGTTTACTGACATATTTTAATGGTCAATTGAAGGTTGCAAAGGGTTACATCAAAAGAATTGATCCAAACTTTGTCATGCCTAATGGAGAAAAATTAGGTGATGGATATTATCTTGTGTGCCCACAATCAATTCTGGTTGATCCTGATTATGAAATCAAGCTTAAGCATAGAAGTAATCAATGCAAGTATTTAGCAGATGCAATTAACAGTTTTATACCTTGGAAAAGCAATGACATTGAATTGATCAAAGATTGAGAAGAATGTGAACTCGGAGTAAACAACAGGAGGATGGGCTAGGTGACAGGATTCCAAATAAGACCCATGTGTCCGATTTCCATTTGTGGATATGTAATTATAAACAACAGCTCAACTTACAGGCTTAGGCCAAGCCTGTAGACAAGCATGGACAAGCATGGCAAGCAAGCTGGAGGACAAAGACATGGCAAAGGTAACATAGAGGATTGATGACAGAGAATTGACTTTTGGAGAAGCCCAAGCAGTGTCTAATTCTGATAATTCCACAAGTACTGGTATATCTCCCTCTCGCAAAAGTCGTTTCTGATACAAATAACTATCTTCACAGAGATAGATTAAAAAGGGCAGTGACTGCAACTATAACCTTTTCAGCATTATTTTAGGTTTATGGAAAAAAATCGATCTGTAAGAGGTTGCAGGACTGATTACCTTGCAATCAATGCTAATAGTTTCATGTCCAGCACATAGTCCTAGTGAACATGGCCCTTCTATAGCTAGTTGTACCAAAACAAGTATAGTTCAGTTGGTGCATTTACATGAAATAAAAGGTCGAAGTTTTTCCTAAAATCACCATAAAAATCCTCCACAACACCCCTATAATCCCCACAACTAGATGGTCATCTTGTTAAACCCATAATAATATCTAAAAATTATAAATAAATTTAAAACCCAAATATGAAAACATCAAAATTGCATTCACACATTTGTAATTTTTATCCCAACGAATACACCTTCAAAACCAAGCAAAAAAAATTGAAAATTTATCATGAAGATACCCACATCCCACATACGAAATCCTATATGCATAAAAATATCTCTTGGGCTTATCCATTTACATATAAATGTTGGTCTAAAAACACTAAACAAGACACTCATCGGATCCCATGGGAAAGCAACTAAAAACAATCATGATATCCACAAACATGTATAGATTCTGCTTAAAACATGATTCGATGAACTAAATCAACGAAACACAATGTAACTTACTGATTTTTTCTATTGTTACCTGTGTTTAAACCAAGCCATATTCATGGCAATACAGATGTAGTGATGAACCCTATCACGCCTTAGAAAAAATGTGAAATGAAACCAAATGAGGGTTCCCAAAACCCATAAAATCTAAGATCAATGAAAGTGGTGGATATCTGGGTGGCGTTGGATATCAGTGCATTAGAATTCAATGGCCACTGATGTCTACTTGGACACCTATCAGAAGAGTCCCTTGAGCTTATATTTATTGAATACATCATCAGTGCAAAGCTAATGAAAACAATGGAAAAAATCCAAAATTTTATTTCTAATGTCGAACATTGGGTGTGCCTTACAAGAAATCTTGAATAGACATATAATTGTGTCCCTGCAATCACTATATTTCCCATAGGGACATAAAAATATCAGAGATAAAGCCATGGTTCACTATATTTCTTCAATACATAGTTTTCTTATCCAGTTTGGTTCACTGTAATAGTTTGTTGGTTCACTAGTGAGGTGGATGCAAGGTTAAATCATGGGTTCCCTTCTCATGTTGGTATTCCCTACTTGTATGCCATTACTTTCAAAGGCGTAAGGATAAGTACAAGACCTAGACCGGGAACCTAAATAGAAGGAAGTCCACTCTATTGTGCATCCATGTTACTTAAGAACTTTAGGAGTTAGGATTTAGTTCCATAAATGTAGGAGTTAGTTCCATGTTACTTGCAATGAGATAATTTTCTGTGCTCAAGGAAATATAAATAATGAGACAAAGTGGACATGTGGTATTGTTTGCAAGGAACCTGTCAATGTAGTCCAAGTGAAAGGTAGGCCCATAGATAATTAGTTGTTGTAGATTTTCGTCTATTTGGTCATCCCCAAGACACATAACACACCTGCAACAACACCCAAATAGATCTATGGGCATTCTCCTTAGACCTCTTGCAGGCATATTAAGCATGTGGATATACAAAATTATTGACAATAGGCTACTTGAGTTCAAGCTTTCTCAAGGACAATATACATCAGAATGAACTCGGAGCAACCAACAAGAGGATGGGCTAGGTGACACGATTCCAAATAAGACCCATGTGTCTGATTTCCATTTGTGCATATGTAATTATAAACAACAACTCAACTTACAGGATTAGGCCAAGCCTGTAGATATACCTTAACTAACTGGTAGGAGGCTAAGACCCCTATTTAGTCAGCTACAACTGACAGGGAGCACCTACTCCCCTTTGCAGGCACCAACCTGCCACCCTTATTAATTCTGCATTTACTTCTTGGATTGCTGCTCTCTTTGGTTTGTTCTCGATCTTCAATGTATCAACCGCAGTCACACTTCTTCTTCATATGATATATCCATACTTATACACTTTCCTCACACCTCTTCATGAAACAATGTGTCTCCTCGTAGACTTCACACCTCTTTCATTAAAACTCTTAATGTGCAAAAAGATTATTAACTAAAAAGTAGATCAATTAAACTAGTTTTAGTTATAACCATACTTAGTCTTTTCTCTATTTGTTTAAAATTTGCTAACAAAGTTTTACACTATAGCTTAAAGCTTTATACTAAAAATTATGATAGCCTTTGGTTGTTTACCAAATATATTAGCGTACTGCTAAAACTTCTGATAGGCTATTGTTTAAACACATCGAACGCTTTTGGAGCTCCGCTATCTTTTTGGCAATCCACCAAAACTTCGCTCACGAATCTGGCTGCGAAGTAACACTTTCCATCAGCGATACTGTGACTACCACGTCTACAACACATCACTGCCACATCTGCAACATCTCAATGTTGTCATATCATCATCCACGTCGAACAGAGATGCCACGTGTAGCAAAAGATAGGGGGCCACATAAGCGTCCCGAGCTCTAGGCTGGTGTTCTTCTCATGGAGAACCAAACACCCAGAGCTCCCACACTATCTGTGTACTACGCGTTAATGAACATTAGTGAAGCCTGCCATTATAAACACATAAAATACTCATCCACACAAACAATGTGGTTTAAACCTCAACGACAAACGTGATCTCCACTGTCGATCATCGTGATCGGACGATCCACGATAATTTACCCTCGAAAATCTTCCCAAGCACATTTCCTTGTTGTTTCTTGCTGCAGGGTATGTTCCTTTGGCTTCGATCAGACATTTAACCAGCCTCCTTCCTTCAAGAGAATCCAACGGTTACTTTAAACCTTGCCAATTTTCAGAAATAACCTATCTGCTGCGTGGTACCATGTCTGCTTCTCGAGCTTCTGTAAACACGGCTTGGGCTTCTTATAGCTCCTTTCTCCTCGATCTCCTCCAATGTCTACAACTTCTTCTTCTAAAACAAGCAAGTTGGCTGGAGGTTTGGCATCCGTTCACTGGTCCATCGAATGCAGAGACTATCTTTACATGTTTGCTCTTCACTAGATTTTTGGGTTTCATTAACAGGATTGATACGAGATTGCAGTGCACCTTCTTCTATAGAAGTATTTTTCCCTTCTATATCTATATTGCAAGAAGTGTGTATTTGCACTTGTTTGTCCATGGTTGATAGAGAACAACTTTCATCCTCTTGGTTTGTAATATTCAGAGAATCATTAGCATCAACAAGCAATGTAAATGCAGGACTAGAATCCTTGTCACATGTAAATGCAGGACTAGAATCCTTGTCACATGCTTCTTCCAAATTCTTTCTACAGGTTTTTGCATCTCCTGTAACCATGACAAGTTTGTTTATCTAATCAGCCACATCTATAGAAGTAGTTTACATCAGTATCAAAATCCTTCTCTTGGAATGGAAGACCATCGATTCCAGTTAGATTTCCATCATCATAGTGCTCTGTCATTTCTGCCTATGCATTTCCCTCTCTTCATAATGCATTGGACAAGTAGAAAGGTAGACATTCTATTTCCCTCTCTCTTTATTATGTTGCTCTTTCATTGTCTCTGCCATAACCATCTACTCTGTTTGCTGCCACTGTCATCTGCTCTTTTCACATTGCTTGTCATGATTCCTGCTTGTGGCTATGTCTTCATCCAGTTGCCATCAATGACAACCTACACTGCCATATTGCCAACAATAGCTCCCTCTCGCAAAAGCCGTGTCTGATACAAATAACTAGCTTCACAGAGATAGATTAAAAAGGGCAGAGGCTGCAGTTATAACCTTTTCAGCATTATTTCAGGTTTATGGAAAAAAATGGATCTGTAAGAGGTTGCAGGACTGATTACCTCGCAATCAATGCTAATAGTTTCATGTGAACATGGCCCTTCTATAACTACTTGTAACAAAACAAGTATAGTTCAGATGGTTCATTTACATGAAATAAAAGGTCGAAGTTTTTCCTAAAATCACTATAAAAATATCAAATTATGGGATTTAGTAAGTTTCCAAGGAAAAATTTATACACTTCTTTTGAACAAGTTCAAATTCACATAAACAAAAAAAGACATATTTGGGAAAATCATTATATTTGAAATATCATACTTTAGAGTCTAGATAAACAAAATGGATATTTCCACTAATGTGCATTGAATAAACCTGAAATCCTGACAAACCAATTACATTTTTTTAACATCCTCTGGTATATTTTCAAGTAACAACACAATGGAGATCCAAGAGAAAACCTACCCTTTGGGGAAAAGAAAAAAAAACACAAGATGAAATTCCATAGTAGGGTGTTATTCAACCTAGATTTGTACTAGGGTGGGTGAATTTAATTTCAAGAGATTGGGCGAAAATTTGCAAGATGTTAAGGTTTCAAGATTTGTACTCTAGACCAAGTTAAGGTTTCAAGATCCAAAACATCAACTTCTCCTAAGTAATGGTATCCAGAATATCCACCTTATACCACAAGCATGTTTTCAATAGCCATTGTAGTGTGGCTATCTCTAGGAGCAATAAGATCCCATTCACATCAAGGGAAATCCATTTCATTAGCTTCAGGTCCAGAATATGAACATCAATCAAGTAGTTTCCTCCCCCTCTCTCGTGGGGATGGTGGAGTTCCTCGAATGCAAGCAGGCCTCCATTCCTTGGTCTACAAGTCTAAAATGTGCAGATCATTTATCTTATTAGATCCGTTTGTTCCCCCAAACACTATGATATTGTGGTCTAAGAGAATGGCACTATGGATGTCTCTTGTACCTAGCTCTTGCCTAGTTGATACTAATAGGATATAGTACACCATCCAATGCGGGCATTTGAAGCCCCTTGCATTTAAGGTCTCTAAAAGACCTTAGGTACACCTTGAGTTCATTGTTGGACGATGGACTCAAAGGTATATGGTGGTCGCTAAGAAACAGGTCCTAGGATCGGATTGCTAACATTAACAGAAGGAAAATAGGCAGGGATGAAGTTGTAAATGACTTCCTCCAGCCTTGGATATGATTGACATAAATATCTTCACCTGTCTTAAGTATCTTATTGTATGACTTAGTTTTTTGTATCAATCATCGATAAGACACCTTTTAAATGTCCTGAGAAGAACATCTATCTCTGAACGAAGGAAAAGGAAAGAATAACCTATAGCTGATGAAAGTAAGCAGTCTAGAGAGTTATGAGAACATGAGGATGATCTCTATAGGAACTCTACAAACCTAAGAGCAGAATTGAAGAATTGTCTGAAGCATTTTTTTGGCACAATAATTTGTGAATGCATTTGAGAACTATTCAAAGGTAGGTTTGAAGGCTTTGAAGCTAATTGGGAATGTTCTAGTAATTCCATAAATAGTGAAGAATTAGTTGCATGTGGATATACAAAAGTATTGACAATAGGTTGCTTGAGTTCAAGCTTGCTCAAGGAAAATCTACATCAGAATGAACTCGGAGCAACCAACAGGAGGATGGTCTAGGTGACACGATTCCAAATAAGACCCATGTGTCCGATTTCCATTTGTGCATATGTAATTATAAACAACAAATCAACTTACAGGCTTAGGCCAAGCCTGTAGATATACGTTATTAAACTGTCTAAAAACACTAAACAAGACAGTCATCAAATTCCAAGGGAAAGCAACTAAAAACAATCATGATATCCACAAAAGATTCTGCTTAAAACATGATTCGATAAACTAAATCAACGAAACACAATGTAACTTACTGATTTTTTCTATTGTTACCTATGTTTAAACCAAGCCATATTCATGGAAATACAGATGCAGTGATGAACCCTATCATGCCTTAGAAAAAATGTGAAATGAAACCAAATGAGGGTTCCCAAAACCCATAAAATCTAAGATCAATGAAAGTTACGGATCTCTGGGTGGCGGTGGTTATCAGTGCATTAGAATTCAATGGCCACTGATGTCTACTTGGAAACCTATCAGAAGAGTCCCCTGATCTTATATTTATTGAATAAATCATCAGTGCAAAGCCAATGAAAACACGAAAAAATAATTATTTAAATAATGGAAAAAAATCAAAATTTTATTTCTAATGTCGAACATTGGGTGTGCCTTAAGAGAAATCTTGAACAGACATATAATTGTGTCCCTGCAATCGCTACATTTCCCATACGGACATAAAAATATCAGAGATAAAGCCATGGAATACAATAGGGTATGGAACCATGGTGTGGATACATCCCTAAACACCAAAGAGAACCAGACTAACATGAAACGTAGTCAAAATACACAAACAAAATTCCTAGATGTGAAAACACCTCCAGAGAAGGATACAGGATAGTCCACATGATAATGAATATGGCTATGCCTTAAATACATTGTACAATCGCCCAGGAGGCAAGAGGAAGATGCAACACATTGATCAAAAGGATAATCATACTAATTGTCTACCAATCATATCGAAATTAAAAAGGGCAGTGACTGCAACTATAACATTTTCAACATTATTTCAGGTTTATGGGAAAAAATGGATCTATAAGAGGTTGCAGGACTGATTACCTCGCAATCAATGCTAATAGTTTCATGTGAACATGGCCCTTCTATAACTACTTGTAACAAAACAAGTATAGTTCAGTTGGTTCATTTACATTAAATAAAAGGTCGAAGTTTTTCCTAAAATCACTATAAAATATCAGATTATGGGATTTAGTAAGTTTCCAAGGAAAAATTTATACACTTCTTTTGAACAAGTTCAAATTCACATAAACAAAAAAATACATATTTGGAAAAATCATTAGATTTGAAATATCATACTTTAGAGTCTAGATAAACAAAATGGATATTTCCACTATTGTGCATTGAATAAACCTGAAATCCTGACAAAACAATTATAGTTTTTTAACATCCTCTGGTATATTATCAAGTAACAAAACAATGGAGATCCAAGTGAAAACCTACCCTTTGGGTAACAATTCAAGCACCAAGCATCTGCCCTAGAAGGAAGTTTGTTCCATGTCCCTATGCAACTTATTCCCCCCGTAGTAAATTCTGATGTAGCTCGGTCCAACTGTAAGATTGGTGACTTACTCCATTTCTTTCCCGAAATCCTAAATGACGATCCACTTCCATCCATGAAGAGTTCTCTGCAAAATCATACCACTGCCCAGCAACACTGTACTCAGTTTTGCTGCACCAGAGCAAAAGGAAATGGAACCTTAACCCAAGCCATTAAGTACCATTTTTTCGTAGAGAATTCACATACAAACTTGTTCTTGAAAAGGCAACCTGGAAAAAGGAGTATCCCATGGGGTCTCGTTGTTTGAGTATTGGAGGAAGCAAATTCCAACGGGTCTCTGAGGCCTGCAAAGAGGCCAAAGTCCCACAAGATCTAAGTTCTTCAAAACTATGTAACGTTGATCTCTTATTCATTCTAAATTGTTTCACCCTCATAGGATCCCTGAGGAATTCACTGTGACTAGAAAAGGCCACTTCAGGATCTGGATGCTCTCCTCTGACGTGAAGTTCAGACTGGAATTCCAACTTATAAAATAATTTCATCCCTATTTCCCACTTAATTTGATTCTGAATAAAAGATGAAAAGGCTCGTAACTAAATATCTCCTACTACAAGATTGGGATTCCATTCCAATTCATGTTCTAGAAAGAATTTAAACTGATAAAGTTCACACAACAAATCCTTTTCCCTTGTAGATGAGTCATTATAGATATCCACAAAGTCATCAACATTTCCTATCATGAACTTTTTGTTATTATTCAATCTAATCATCAGAAGGCCTACCCATTGTTCATGCAGGTACATTGAATAAACTCTAGCAGGACTTCTACAAGAAATGGCTTGCTCAGCAAATTGAAACATTTGCCCCTTTTCTTCTTCTTTAATCATTAATTACTGTTGTAAAGACTATATCTTGGACTTCCACTTTTGTTCTTGAACCAAGTAAGCATAAAAAACAAGTTTCCTGCATACGTTGTACTTCAAATTTATATCATTGTTGATAAATAAGGCCCAAGTCATATAATTCATCATTTCTTCCAGTCCATTTAACAGTATTTACTTCAGCTGATGCGAAAGCCAAGGTATTAGTCAAGACATCATCAAGAATTTGATTAAAAAATTCATAGAGAACATCTGTGACTTTTTCTTTATCTTTGGAACTTTTAGAGGTACTAGGAAGAATTTTTTATCCAGCTGCTGTAGCCAATAATTCCAAACTTGTATTATCCTCAACTAGTGGTATTGATTCCTTTAGTACTGATTTATCTCTAAGAAATTTATTTTGTTTCCTCAACCTTTTGTTTTGCAAACTCCATCGGTGAGCCTGATTTCTCAAAATTTTCAGTCTTTTCTTAAGAACACCATTCTTTCTCTGTAATTGTCTACTCCTATGTTTTAACTTTTCATTTTCATTTTAACATATCTATCCAAAACTTGAAATTCACGAACTTGCTTCTGAATTTTCTTAATCCTCTTCTGTAACTTACTTGAAATTAAACCAGGAGAATCAGGCCTTACCACTTGATTAGATTCGTCTTCTTCCCTTTGAGCTTGGTCTTGAAACTGAGTAGCTTCTAATTATGGCAGGGATGTTGACTCTAAATTTTGTCTCTGTGTATAACGGGTTCTTGGACGTTTGGGTATTGTCGAAAACATATCTTCAGATGTTCTAACTTTTTCAATAACTTCTTCAGAAATGCCTTCTAGCCTTGCAGATCTTCTTCTCACCGTAACTGAAATTTTATTAACCTCTTCATCATCTCTATGCCTCTTTGGAGATGGTTGGGATTGAATTGGTTCAGAAAATGTTGGTGCTGGATCAAATTCTGTCTGAACTGTTGGAGGGGGCGATACAGAATCTTGTGGATCATCATTAACCTGCTCCTAAAAACCTTTTTCCACTAAAAATTGTTCCCATGTTAGGTTGCTCTTCTGTAATTCCTCCACGATCAACAACTTAATTAATCCATGATGATACAAGCTATTACCAAGTAGTTGATCAGGCCGCTTTTGGGCAGCTGAAGCCATTTTAGACAGGCTCTTCCACAAAAAGTATGGAATGTTCATCAATTCTTCTCCTTTAATGTGAAGGAGAAGCCGAATATGATATAGAAATACAATTCTATATCGTCCTTCACAAGTCAAATATTTCTACAAAAAGAAAATGAAATTACCCCATTCAGTAGTGAAACAATTGCGTTCAGTTACCTTCTTCCAACGAATACTAGAATTAGCCACCTTCACAAACTGTTTCCAAGAGTCAAGTTTTTTCAAACGACCAGCTTTAAACCATCTTTCCCCTGTTTGTGGTAAGCATGCAGCGAGAGCAATGGACGTTTTTGAAATTGGAAGCAAAAACCCCCGAATGTTAGAACAAGCTCCATCGAAATTGAGAGCAAATTCCTTGGTCACATCTTTGTTGTGCCCTCTGAATTTACTAAAAAACGCATACAATCCAATTTGTTGAAAAATCCTCTTACTAGAGGGATCTTCATCCAACAGTTCAATGGAATATGGCTCCTCCCTACGTGCAGCACTAGCCATGCCAACTGAAACTTTCTCTACTGAAAGGAAGTTAGGTGATCAAACCGGTATCCTTTAACCCAAATTGGCATTTACAGGCTTGACTTATGCATAACAAAGAAATCCAAATTTCAAATTGAGTATACATATAATTGTTCAGACATGCAGGGACAAAAGGATAGAGCTAATTACGACAATTGATGAGGTCAAATCAGCATATACCCATTCGTCCAAAAAGCAATGAGTTAACGGTCACTCCATTTATGGAAATTATTTGAACAAAAATACTTGGTCTGACATGTCACAATATATAATAAGCCATGAAATGACCTTGAAAAGCTAATTGAAATGTATAAAAATCATTCTTATATGCTAGAATTTATACACATTATTAGGAAAAATATATTGAATTTAACCCTACAGGAACAATACTTGTCTGGAATTAAGAGAAGACTTTGAATAAAATACCACATAGGTAGGGGATAAAACCGAGATCCAATCATGCAAATACATATCCTCCATGGATTTTAAAGATATAACTCTGTTGAAAGAAATCATTATATCTGCAACTTGAAAAGAATAATTCCAAATAGAACTAAAAGTTTGCTTGTACTGGGAGGGATGAATCCAAGAGAGTATCAAGGTTCTGTTCATTTTCAGGATTCCCTTCCCCATACACGAGACATTCCATTTTACCAACAATCTGTTCATCTTCAGTATTTTACTGAAATATTTAAAAAACACAGAAACTGGAGATTCTACATGCTTGAGTCAAGCCTGCAATTGTCTGCTAAAACATGCTAAAATGCAAATTCTTCAACCAAACCCGTGATGCAATCCAAACCATGTGAATTAAGGTGTTGGAGTAGAACATGGATGAGTAGACATCCCTCCATTAATGCCAATGGCTTTCAAAGCTTGGAAGTACAATCAAACAGGATATATGAATCAATTTTGTTGATGTCGAATACCCAAAAGATTAGATTGCTTATGGATCCATTTTGGAATGGTACTTATAAATTGCTAGTGGTTTCTTATGGAAAACCACTAGAGATTGCTTATAGACCTTATGAGTGGGTATTGTGACTAGTATGACCTTGGAAACATATTAATTACAAAGAATCCATAACAATACTAGTTGTCTTAAACCATTATATTCTTTTGACAAAAAATATAGCAACGCTCACATAGTGTCGCCAAAAACCAATTATAATAATAATTGGTGACAAACATTTACTACACTCACCAAAAGTAAAATAAACATGTATTAGTGAGGACTGCTAAAATATTGTCACCAGAAGTGTCACCAAAGAGAGAATCAATAATGGGCCTTTAACAACCCTCACTAAAAATGTCACTGGAAAGGGATTTGGTGAACCTTAAAGGAGAATCTCAAAAGGCACCTATAACGACGATGTTTTAAGGACCGTCATCATATGTGACATTCGTGACAACCCTTAAAGGTTCGTCACATGTAGGACCCTCACCAATGACCTTTTTTCTTGTAGTGCAACAAACTACTGAAAATGCGTTTTAATCCTAACCTACCACCTGTCATTCCAGGAACCACTCCTGTAGCAAGCCAAAACTGATTCGAGCCTCCTAGTTTTCTTTGCCAGTTGTAAATATGCCCCTACATCAGCGGTCATGTATACATTCATGTGCCAAAATAAAAGAGGACAAAGATGGATCCATTAGGAAAGAAAGGAACCTTTGTTGGTTATAGTAAATCATCCAAAGCCTATAGAATATATGTGTAAGGTGAAAGACACATTGAGGTCAGCCTAGATGTGACCTTCCATGAAGAGGCAACATTCAAGCGATCGAAAGAGATTCAATATGAGACTCCTAAGATGGAGGAACTAGATAGTGATTCTCCCCATTTATATGTTCAGAGGGAGAATCCAGTAGAGTTCTCATATTTTCTAGCTCATGATGAACTAGTAGAACTGGTTGATGAACCTCCTTCCAAGAGGAGGTATGCATGGTGTCGAGATATACTACAAGATGTGGATAGGCATGGAGCACCATTAGGATATTCCAGAGAGTGAAAGAAACTTGACAAATATTTAGGGTATGTTGCACAAATGAGTCACATCAGTGATTCATATCCTTCCACCTATGAAGAAGCTGCAAATAAACAACTATGGGAAAATGCAATGGTAGAGGAATATAAGTCCATTCTGAAGAATGATGTCTGGGAAGTTGTTCCTAAACCTGAAGGGAAGCCCATAGTTACTTCTAGATGGATTTATAAGATCAAGCATGTTGTTGATGGAAGTATTGAAAAGTATAAACCAGATTTGTTTCCTGAGGTTTATTTCAGAAAGAAGGCATAGACTATGAGGATACATTCGCTCCTGTGGCCAGGTACACCACTATTCGAGTTGTGATCTCACTTGCATATGTTCTAGGATGGAAGCTTCACCAGATGGATGTGAAGACAACCTTCCTCAATGGTGAGGTTGAAGAAGAGGTTTATATTCAACATCCTAAGGGGTTTGTGGTTCATTGGAAGGAGTACCATGTGTGCAAATTGAATAAATCCTTGTATGGGCTTAAGCAAGCTCCTAGAGCTTAGTATTCGAGAATTGACAATTATCTTTAGAGACTGGGATTCTCTAAGAGCAAAGTTGATCCAAATTTGTACTTAAAAGGAGTGAAGAACCAACCGTTGATATTGGTTCTATATGTTGATGATTTTTTCCTTACTGGAGAGGAAAAACTGATTGCTTGGTGCAAGAGATAGCTCACTTCTGAGTTCGAGATGAAATACTTAGGTCTTATGCACTACTTTCTTGGCCTTGAGATTTGGAAAAGAAAAGATGAGATAGTTCTTTCTCAAGGGAAGTACATTGTTGATATATTGCGTAGGTTTGGCATGATGGATTGCAAATCCATGAGTACTCCGATGGTTTACAATTTGAGGAAACTACATGAGTCAGATTATGGATTGGATCTAGTGGACCCCACTTTGTATAAACAACTTATTGGTTCATTGATGTACTTGATACACTCGAGACTAGATATGTGTTATGATCTGATTATTCTGAGTCAGTTTATGTCTGATCTGAGACACAGACATTGGGTTGCTACTAAGCATGTGCTTAGGTACCTTCGAGGTACAATTCCTTATGGACTCAGATATTCCTCCAGTGGAGGGGTGTTTTTACTTGGTTATACTGACTCTGATTGGGGTGGTAGCATTGTGGACCGAAAGAGTACATCCGAATATTATTTTAGCTTGGGTTCTGCTATGATCTCTTGGTCCAGCAGGAAGCAGGGCTATGTAGTGTAGAGTACTACAGAAGCAAAGTATATTGATATTAGTATAGCCTGTAAAGAAGCAGTGTGGCTTAGGAAGCTACTTGATGGGTTGTTTGGTGAGAAGGTTGAGTCTACATTCATTCGGTGTGACAATCAAAGCTACATCAAGCTTTATGAAAACCCTTTGTTTCATGATATGTCAAAGCACATGGAAATGAAGTATCACTTCATCAGAGACATGGTCCAGAAAGGTACAATGAAACTTCAGTACATTGCTACTGATGGGAAAATTGCAGATGTGTTAACAAATCCTATGTCAGTGACGAAGTTCAGGTACTTACGAGACAAGATTGGTATGGAAGATAATTCCTCCCTCGCCGAGAGGGAGTATTAAATGTACAACATCACAAGTCATTCTCTAAGCCAATCTTGTGCAGCAAGGATTGGGCCTCATGTGTTGAGGTAGGGAGCCTGAGTTGGACTCAGGAACTTGGAGTAGATTCTTGAGTTGGACTCAAGAATGAATAAGCTTTTAGTTGTAAAAGGTTATTCCTCATGTGTTGAGGTGAATGCTTTGATGTATCAAAGCGATGATTTTGTAAAGTCTTGTTGGACAAGGCTCAGGACTTGTGTGTCAAGTCAGATTCTCATGTGGACCTCTAGTTATAGTAGGTACCCATCGGGTGTACCTCCAATTATAGAGGTAGATGTTGTGCATGTTTAAGCATTAATGTCGAGTGATGTATTACTAGTCATGGTCATCGATTTCTATTAAGTCTCCTTTATAGATTGGCCACCTCTACAGTGAATTACTTTAGCATATGATTATTTGGTTCGAGAGTAATATAATATGATCACAACATCTGACAAATATTCCGAGTACAATTTGATATGATAGATAATTAAATTTAACACATATTGACCATGCAGTAAAGATAAGAGATAAATATAAATGCATAAAGAAAAAGAGAATTCGAATTTCTTATGATATGACTAAGTGAATTCGAATTGTTAAACTTTAGTGAAGACTTCACTAAATCAAAGGAGAACTCAAATTGATCACTACAGTGATGTTAACAAGAAAGTGTCACATCCCCTCCCGTGGACCCAATTCCTGGTAGGGAACGTGAGACCAATCTGTGGGGCTTTTACATAAACTCAACCCGTTCATTAGATTCATACAAATAAAATAGATGTGTGCAAATGCAATTAAAGCAATTATGCACAACAGAATAAAACATCATCCACATACATTTCATACTCATCCAACATATCCAAATGATCATCAAATTAAACATTGCAGAAGTAAATATAGATGGAGAATACTTATCTTCATTGTGCAAATGTCCCAAGCAACTAGCTATGTCACTGCAACGTTCCACCCAACCATAGGTCTCTGTCCAGCCTGTATTATTTCAGCACTTAGAGACCACCCCCGATCTGGGCATGATTTCTACAAGGAAAAGGGGACATTCAAGCTCATACACAGCCAAATAATCATTTCATCTAAGCCAAGCTAGTCCACAGATGGGTTTATCAGGCTAAATTTGAACCCTCTTCATTTATGGATGCTTGCACTCAAGCTCAAGCCAAAGCAACGGATACCCATATCAACCCCAACATTCTCTTACACACAACAAAATAAAAAATTGGGCATGGATACACATTTCCAACAATGGGATTTACAACAGGATGGCCATGGGTTTTCCCCAAATCGCGGGCACACCAAAAACGGACTGTGGAAAGGGAAATTCAACCACAGGGAGAAAAACCGATTTCTCCCACGGGTTATGAGCATTCCAATGGCCAAAATGGCCCCCATGAAACCCCAATTCAAGCTCCCTTCTTCCCAACGGTTCTGCAACACCAAAAACGCCCTCTTCCCAGCTAAAAACCAGGAAACACAGGAAACACAGGAAAAACATGGAGGGAAAACACCCAGGCAGCTCCAAAAACGTGAGAGAGAAAAAACCGGTTGATGGATATGGCTTGGGGAGAAATCCATGGCTCTTTTCTTACCCAAGTAGAAAAACACGTTTTTCCATGAAGGGTGGCTTGCCCATACTCGAATTTGTACAGCCATAACTCTCCATTCCCAAGGCATTAACTACCTCAACCAACTCTTGGGAGAAATGAATGATTGGGTACAAAAATCAACATGGGTAGTTGAGGGTTTTATGGGTTCTCTCATTGACACTTGGCTTGACTTGATTGGTTCAAGGGTTTGAATATTTCCCTCCCAATTCCTTGTAAAATCATGCCCCCATCTCTTGTTGCATTGCATAGCTAGTTGTGGGTATTTTATTAAAATGCATATTTACATGATATTTGCAATTCCATTGTGCCTGGCTAGCACGTAAACCATATGCATCACTAAATCGATGGCAAGGACTTGGCCTTGAGCTCCTCACCATGATTTTATAACAATATTACATCATTTACATTTTAGTGCAATAAGGTCAAGATGGGGACGTGACAGAAAGAATCAGTTAAAGAGTGTTAACTAAGTGATAAGAAAAAAGATCTAGTTAACTAAGTGTTATTGCATGCCGACACTTATGTTAAACTAAAACATGACACTTGAGTTTCAATACTTGCATGATGACACTTAAGTTAGCCATCTAAGTAAGTGGGAAAGCTTTCAATTAAGGGGCGAGTTCATCCTAAGACTCAATTCAGTGATTTAATGCACCACATGAGAAGTGGGGCACTCTTCTTCATGCAATATTGATTCATCTAGATGGAGGGCAAGTTCATCATGAAGTCGGAAGAAATGTGAAGAATATACCAATATGTTATACATGATTGATGAATTCAATGTGAAGAGAATTCTCTTCTCCCTTGAAGGCAAGGCACTTATATTTGTGTAGGATATTATTCTGATTCTCTCTTCTTTATCTTTCTCTTTCTCTGAAATTGCATTGGGGGTGCTTGACGTAAAAGACATTCTCTGCTATCTATCATAATTATACTCTGAATATTTGTTGGGGTTTTTCATCCTCATTGTTTTGAGGGTTTTCCCCAAGGTACATATTGTGTTATGGTTGAATGTTTTATGTGATTGAATGGTCCATTGATTCAAGTATTCAGTATTTCCGCACTCAAAGTTTTAAAGTTCAAAGCTCATCATATTTGCTCCAAAATTAACATTCGTAAACATGTATCATTGCATCACTACCTTTGTCAACTTGTCATAATAACTATCTCAGTCACATTGAACCAATCATTGTCTCTACAACCTATATATTTGTCTCTGTCAACCTATACCAATATATCTATCTATGTACATGTATCATTGTCCCTGTCACAATCACTATATCTCTATATCAATGCCACAAACATTGTTTCTGTCACAATGCCATTGTTAATGTCACAATGCCAGAATCATTGTCACGTTATCTCAATATATATAACATTATATCAACATGTACATGCCTCAAATCTATACACAAAGACAATCATCCATCGATTTCATTTGCATCCTCAACT
Source organism: Larix kaempferi (assembly GCA_027924585.1). Classification (NCBI taxonomy): domain Eukaryota; kingdom Viridiplantae; phylum Streptophyta; class Pinopsida; order Pinales; family Pinaceae; genus Larix; species Larix kaempferi. Next base: position 7,854,421 of record BSBM01001433.1, on the reverse strand, counting down.
TTTATATCATATATATTTTCAAAGCATTGAACACTCCAAGAGATGAGCCATATGCCAAAACATAACCATGGACTATACCAAGATAGCCACTAAGATCTATGCCAAGACCAGCATACAATATGCTCAGATAATCATCAAGATCTATTTCCAGATCATCGTATAATATGTCTATATAATAACCATGATCTATACAAAAAAATAACCAAGATCTATGCTAACAAATCACTAATATCTATGCCAACAATATGCCAATATAATCACCATGATATATGCCAAGACCTTCATAAAATATGCCAAGAGAGAATCAATGACCCATGTAGAAACTTCATACATTTTTCAAGAGAAAAATATGGAACCAAAATAAACCCTAGATCATGTCATCACATATTCCTTACAACAATATTTCCAATGATCCAAGAAGTTTATGATTCTGATACCATATGTGAAAGTTACAAAAGATTTATTCAACCTTTTTTCTCTTGAATTTTCACTATCATTGTCATTGTCACAAACCCTGACTTCTAACAAGTTTAACTCTAATCCTGTAATGAATGAAGATCTGAAACTTCTACCACATGTTCTTAAATATATCTATTGCATCTCCTACAAGGGTAACTCTCCGAAACATACTAAAATAAAAATAATAGTGAAAATTCCAAATTGACATGTTTAAAGATGATTTTTGAGTCATTCAGAATACACGACTTCCTCAGATTATATCTCTGAAAATGTAGTTAACTGGGATCTTACACTTGAACCATATATTATTCAAGATATATATTGCATCCTCTCCAAGGAACATAGTCAGAAACTTTCTGGATCAAAATATATAAAGCAACTTCTAAACTGACATGTTTGAATATTATTCAGAAACCCTAACTTCTCGAGGTCATATCTCCTAAACTATAGAGAATAAACATATGAAGCTTCCACCACATGTTCATAAATATCTCTACTTAATATCATATGAAGGAAACTATCTGAATCATCCTAGAACATAATATATAGCGAAACTTCCATGATGACCTGAAACATATTTCACAACAAAACAACCCAAATAGAAATCATCACAATATTTCATCTTCCACTAGAATTTCAGCCTTCTTGACTTCATATATCCATGAAATTCGGTCATCTACTATTGTATGTAATCTCTTCATTTTTTTTTAAATGGACATGAAAAGTTTCGTCTCTTATTTATACTCCTCAAGGGGGATCCAACTCATTTTTGGAAAAACATTTTACTTCTCCTTAAAAAAATTGATTTCCATTTTTTTGTGGGGTCTCAAGGGTGAGTACCCCCCTTCAAGGATCCATCGTGAGACTTCACCAAAAACTGCAAGATCACTTCATATATCCTCAAAGGGTCCTTAGGGATTTCCCACATCAACATACTTAGTGGACACATCATTATTCATTGCAGGGATCCTTGCCACTTCATGTGGTCCAATGGGCCAAAGTACCACAACTTTCGAGGTCATGTGGACCAAACATCATTATTTTGGGGATACTTCAAGATTCACGCCAACTTGATTCAGACCAACTTTGGGGGCTCTTTAGGGCCTTCTCCACCAAGGGTTATGTGACCCCAACCACATGCTCATGTGGACCCAACACCACTATTTTATGGATTTCTTCACATTTCTTTCTGACATTGCTTCAAGCGAACTTTAGGGACTTCCTTACACTTCTCGTCATCATGGTTAGGTGACCCACCATCATGGTCATGTGAACCAACATAATTTATTTTGAACATTCTTCACATTTATCCATAACACCTTAAGGACTTCTTTATACTCCATATCATCATGCTCATTATGAGCTTCTCTAGGGGCTTTGTACCACTTGTGTACAAATCAAAGTGTCTTCCCGTGATGACCATGCATGACCGCTATGCCATAAGGGGACCTCTTTGGAGTTATATAAACCGATGTCAATGATTCTTCTTCAAGGGATACCTTAGGGGCTTGAAGGTTGCATCAAACATTACCTAAAAAATATTTCTCTATTACAACCATATCATCATTATCACTTTGACATCAATGACACATACCTCTTCACTCTTTTGACATCAATGAAAAATTCTTCCAACATTGGGTGGCATTCACATTATACTTTGGATCACTAGAACTTTCAGTTGACTGAACAGAACTAGAGGGGTTCGTTAATTTAGGAATAGACATAGTTCTTTTAGCTTCCAACTTTTCCAAAAATGAGCATAGGGAAGTGTTCCTACATGTATTTTCTATATCACCTATTGGATTTCTTATTGCAGTAGGGGGTATTAGACCATCAACATTGGGTAATTGATCATTGGTGTAATGGTTGAGTGTGACATGCCAAGGGTTCTCCTTCAACCCTTGACATTTTGAACAACCACATACTACTCGAGTGTCATAAAAGAGATCCAACTCACAAAAAATTATCGTCGATGACCCAAGATTATGACTTGAATATGGCATGTTACAATTGGCGGGGTAAAACAATTTCCTATTTTCATCTACGAACTACTTGATGTATCTTGCTCCTGGTAAGACCTTACGACATTTTGCAACTGGTGGAATATCATGTGCATCTGAACTCGATCATGAATCATGATCCTGCAATATAGAATACATTGATATTCATATTCAGATGGATAAGTAACATAAATTCAAATAGATAGTCAAAATATAAGTAGAATTTGAACTTACTAGAGATGGAAAGGGAGAACTCGTCGAACTTTGAACAAGGTGGAATGAACTAGAATATAAATAATTGTCCATTTGATACTATAAACGTTTATCCCTGCATTTGAGTCAAATCAGCAATCAATATACGTCTCTACAATCCTAAAATATTTTTTATAACCATATAACAATCTAACTTCCAATATAGTTTGGAAACCATTTTGTAAGAATAAGGTGAGTTTAAGCAACATATGTATACTATGAAATATTGTAATTGGTGTGGTTGAATTCTAAAGACCATTTGAGATGGATATCAAATTTTAAGTTGAAATATCAAATCATAGGATTTTTAAATTCAATCGGTGCATCCATTCTACAACCATCGCACCGGTGCTACTTTAACATTAGGATGCACCGAGGCGGCATCACAACAAACGTACCGTATGTCAACCTCTACAAAAAAACCCACAAAAGAAAATATAAAGTATATTTGATAGCGGATATTTATCGATTCATTTTTCAAAAAATATTCATACTGGTGTGTTTAGTATCAACAAGCACACTGGGGCGTCATAATTTGTATATGCACCAAAGCATGATACATGTTTCTTAATTTCTTAATTTTTAAATTTTTTTATTATATGTTTTTAATACGGTGCCATGTTAAACCTTAAACGCACCGGTGTGGTTATGTCCTATGTGCACTGGTGTGTCATAATCTTAAGCACACTATAATGTTGAAAATCAAAATTTAAAAATGCACAAGTTAATTTTTCTCTAAACTGGAAAAGAGGTGGAAATTTTAATTTCGAAAACTAATTCGAAAAGATGTTTAAAACTAAAAAACCTAAACATTATTTCATTCTTTTGCCGAAATTTCAAGTGGAGTTTTGGAAGAGAGACTTACGCTGAAGGAGTTTGGAGCAACCAGAATATTCTAAGGATAAAAATTTGTTAAGTATGGTGAATCAATCAAAACCTTGCATAGTAGAGATTGCAAGTATGTAAAATATTATTATTGATCTTATTATCCTATTTAGATTTTAACTAATTTAGAAGAAAAAACTTCATTGTTACCTTCGATGTTGCAACCCTTCTTTTCTTGTTGCTTCTTTTCGTTTTATGTGGTTACAAAATTTTACATTAGGGTTTAAATCCCTCTATTGTTTCACAATCATGATTTTCTTTTCAGGGATTTTAGATTGAATGAGTTTGTGATTTTATATAGAAAGCATTGGGTGTGAAGGACCACTTTTTGGGTCGAATCTGAAACCATGTCGATCTCGTACAGTGTTTTTAGTTTTTAATTTTTTCATAAAAAATGCTTGTATCATTTTTTGGTGCGATTTTATAAACTAAATGCACTAGTGCATTTCGTTCAGCATTAAATGCACCGGTTCTTTTTTGTAGTAAACGCACCGATGTGTTTTACGTACTTAAGCGCACCGATTTTGGACTTTTTCTCTATATTGGAGTTCTGTAATTTATTTGTATAATATAGTTGATAGCTTCTGTATTTAGTGGTCCAGTTTGTTATTGATAGAAAATGCATAATAATAGTTCGATGAACAACAATTCTAATCAACATGATGGGAGCACATCCAAAATTGCGAAGAAGGCAAGTGCTATTTAATTTCTATATTTAAAGTAATCTGTTTGAATTATTTGTAAATTTAAGTAAATGTAGTGGTTAATATGTGACATGTATAGCCAAAAAATGAGAAAGTTGGACAAGATTCTTAGCACTCTAAGTAAATAAAAGTGTAAAACGCTAGTGGAAAAGTTGTAGAGGGATGAATCAGGTGAATAAATAATATATCTATATGAATTATTTATTGAATTTTGAGTAATATTTTACTTAAGAATATTCGCTAATATGATTCAAATAATCTAATTCACATATGTTGAATGTTATGCAGGTACTAACATCAACAAAAGGGAAAGTCATTGTAAGATTTTTTTTTATGAAAGATGCAAATGATGATGAATTGGTCATTAACTCATTTGGAATGGTGTTGGAAGTTAATAGAAGGGGGGTGTACTTTTATAAAACTATGAGGGATATAGTGAAAAGAACGTATAAACGTACTTTTCACTTACAGTACATAATTCAATCAAATGATTCCAAGAATCATGTCACATGTAAACTACAAGAGGCATTTCCAGAGCAATGTTCAATGAGACCTGTCATACTTGCAATAGCAAAAAATACAACAAAAGAATCATTCAAAAAGTAATATTCCTAAACATGTTTGTAGCTAGGGTTTTCACCCTAGCTCGTGCTAAAGAGCACCTACTAAGGATTCAAGAATCCTTAGTAGTAGTTCAATGATAAGTAAAAAACAAGATTTAAAACAAGTAAAAATAAAACATTAACATGTGCATAATAACAAATCTAAGCTATAATAGTAAACGGTAAATATCCATGAGAACACAGTAAATGAGATTTACAATTTTTTATTGATTGGGCAAACTAGGGTTTGCAAATATTTTACCTCAAATGAAGAGGTGGTTGGAGTCCTTGCAGCAGTACAGGAGTAGTACACCAGTTCTCCAATGTTCTCTCTCTTCTCCAAAATGCTCCAAGGTTGGGCCAAAGGTTCACTCTAAGTGGAGAACTCAAGCTTAAATGGTTGGGCCAGGGTTCTCGAGTGATTTTGACAGCATAAGGATAGGATGAATAGTGGATGAGAAATGTGGGGCCTCCATCACCTTTTTATAGTGATTTTGGGTAATGGAGTGTTGACCCATGGTTTTGGGAAACTAATGGTATTGACAAATGGTATTTGGGATTTTCCCTCTTTTTGAATGTATTTTTGACTTTTTTCCCCTTTTTGTTATATTTTTGAGGATTTTAGGCCATTTTTGGAGGGTTTTGACCTATTTTGAGGGTTTTTCATTAATTACGGAGGGAAATAATGATTTTTTTCCCTTTTGGTTACCATTTGATGGTTTTTTATGGTTTTGGAGGCCAAAAATGTGGGAAAAGTGGACAAACTCGTTATGTGACTAGGGATATGAGCTAGTGAACAATTTTTGGGTGTTAACAGATTGCCCCCTGATGTGTGAGGGCAAGAGCTCATCGTATGGCCGATAGACATCATAGGTTCTATCAATTTCCAGGGGTATAAGCATTGTGATGGAGGAGAGTAGAAACTGATTGGAGACCAGAACACAGGCTCCATACAAACTGCAAAAACTAAAAATACATGGCCTCAATAGTGAATGAGGAATAATCTCAATATATTGATGAGGCGGGCATACTCATGCTTGTATCAAGATATACAAATAATAATGAGGAACAAAAGGGGACCTGAACAATACATGGAGAAGTGTTGTGTACATCATAATGGTCCAGAGGGGACACAAATTTGGGACATACTCATGGTCTGACCATGACTGATCTGAAGAACCGATGTATGGAAATAATGGCATCCATACTGAATGTGGAACCATAATAACTGATGCTCTGTTGAATCGGAAGGTTTCCAACAACTGGATGGACTCAATGACTAAGGGTCAGAATCTCGGACATATGTTGAACTGCGTTTGAACTGGGTACTCCAGGAAGCATATAACTGGGGTGCTTCCGAATATTGTCGCCAAGCGCAGCCTAGATATCTGTGGGAACATACAACTGAGGGGTTTCAAAGAGACTCACCAATGTGCTAGAGTCAGGAGACATCTGGGGTCTTCGACTAATAACGGAAGGGACCAATACCTTGCACGAATCTCAACGGTACAATCAAGGTTTTGACTTCGAGCACATGAGAAACAACCATTCGGAGAGGCAAGGAGACCTGAAACTACCAAGGCAATGAGGTTTCCTTGATAGGAGCGCGAAGTGTACAACCAAGGGGCGATAGTACTGAAGGTGGGACTGACATATTATGGGGGTCGGGAACAACTGAGGTCACAGAGTGGGGGAGAATCAAACTTCCTTTGTTCAGAGTATGATGGCATGGTTGACCTGGTAGCATATGAAACTAACTTCAGGGAAGGGGGTCATAGCTTAAGGGACCAGGGACTGTGACTGCAATGGGGGAGACTCAATATGGGGAAAAAATGATGAATGATATCGGGAGAATCTAAGGGTGGCATATCGCAGAATACTCTGAAAAAATGCGACCATACTCGGGGTGTTTCCATAATGTGGGGACTAGATATGATCTTTTGTGGCGCCAATAGGCACGGTTTTAACCTTCTTCGTGGTTTAAGGAGCGTGAAAAAAAAAAGTATGCTCAAAATCCTACTTTCGTGTGGATTTGTACGAGCCCCGGACGGTACATGCTCATGGGTGCTTTCAATTTTAAGGAGTCTGAAAGTGATAAGAAGACTCTGAAATGGTGAAGAGGTACCGTCGTGTGGATTTAGACGAGCCCGGGATGGTGAGTGCTCGTGGTTGATTTCAGTTTTAGAGAGTCTGAAAGCAACAAGAAGACTCCAAGGGGGTTTCTTTTTTATGTGTTAGTCTCCAAGGCCCGAAAAAGCATAAAAGTATGCAATGAAGAACTCTTCTAGCCGGTGTGACTAGAGTATTCATTTTTTGTAATTAGTCTACAAGGTCCAGAAAAGGGTTAAACTTATACCAGGGAGACGCCCTTTCAGATACTTTTACAGAGCATGAAAGGAAGCAAGATTTCTCGATGATCTTTTCATTGTTTAAGGAGTCAGAAAAGAGCTTAATAGAAACTCCCTAAGTACATTTTTCATAAAGGAATTGCTCAGCCCGAAAAAGGGATAAAATTATACCGAACAAAGAGAATGGTCAGGCAAGGAGGAAGCGTTCAATCAAGGGACCAGTATGTGAACCAAGAACAGAGGCGAGAGGGGAACGCTGATGGGGCCTCCTTGCGGGGTGATGAATGGTGGCAAAATAATGCAACAAATGCAGTATGGAGGGAGCAGAGGGCTCATGGGTAGGCCGCGATGCAAAATATGGTAAAAAATGACTACGTCCTATGTGGCATGCAAATCGAGGTGGTGAGGGGCATGTGAAAAAATGCCTAAAAATGTGTTTGGTGAAAGCAAGAAACGGTCTCAACCATCATCATGGGATTGGCAAACTGAACCCGGTGGTGTCAACGGTTCGAAAAAAGGACAACGTATGACCCCGGAATGGTCAAAACAAAAATTGGGCAAAATGCCTATAAATAGTAAATGGACCCATGTGACATGTGTCATTGTCACTATTCAGTTTGGCAAAAGTGTGGAGGGGCCCAGAAGTGAAAATTCAGATCTTGAGCGAACCGACCGGTGGAATCGACTTTTGAGAGTTGCAGGTAAGCTTTCTGTTCTTTTATGATGTTTTTGATGCATTTTTATGGGGATTTGGACCTCTGGGGAGGCGTGTCGAGCTCCACTTGCCATCACTATGCCAAACTGCGGGTTTGGAGGAAAATCATGCGCTCCGGAGCGCGTCCCTGGGCGGGATTTCCGCACTCGCCGAGCGCGGTTGTAGGCCTCGCAGTCATGCTCTAAAGCGCGATATTCTAGGAGGAAAGTGTGCTCCAGAGCGCCACTGTGGGCCTCAATGGAGCGCTCGAGGAGCGCACTTTTCAAGGATAAAAGTGTGCTCCAGAGGGCACCAGTGGGGTCAGAAGGTGCGCTGAGAAGCGCGTGGTGTTGCCTAAGTGTATGTGTGCTGATCCGGGGGTGATCGATATTTATATGGACCTAATGGGTGTTTGTTGGTTTGATTGGCAGGATGTCAAGGGTGGCGTGGAGAGAGCGGGAGGTGACGGGGCCGATAATGGATGCAATCCAACAGGACAAGGATTTACAGGAGAGTTTGACATATTGCGGATTACTGAAATTCGCACAGGTACCTTTGATGAGTTTAGCTAAACTGTTGATGAACAAGTTGATTGACGTTTGGGATCCGGATGCAAAGGTATTTGTTATTCGTGGTGAGCGGTTGGAGATCACGCTCACCGATGTGTATTTTATGATGGGGTTGCCTAGGTTGGGCATGATTGTTGATACTCAACTGAGGAGGCCAGGGGGAATTTCCATGGAGGACATGTTGGAGAGACATTGTTATCCGACAGCTTTTGTGCATGACAATGCACTCTTGATCTATGATATCCAGAGCGAGACGACTCGGGCTATTGCGGCGCTGGTGGTGCGCATATTGGGTTCGCATGCCCCTCACCGAGTCTCGGGGGGACAAATGGTGCTGGTAGAGTGGGTCTTGGCCGGGACTTATTACGGCTGGGGCCATATGTATTTGACGGTTGTTCAGCCAGAGTTGAATAGGATGAGTCGACAGGGAGGGGATTTTTGTTTCCCTTCGTTTCTTTGTTCTTTCTTTTTCGAGCGAGTTCCGACGTTATGGCCGCACATAGCAGTGCGTGATGGGGGATCGACAGAGCCGCGGATGCGGCGCCGGGGCGAGATGATGACTCGCGAGGGCGGCAGTATTGTGGGTCGGTTCTTCACTGAGGATTTATTTACTCAGTGGATGCAGTTGTCATTGGTGATCGAGGATTACCCATACTATCGGATGGATTATAGGGGGACCCAGAACTACCACGGCCTCTTGGTCAGGCATGGGGACCAGATGGTATGTATTTGTTTTACTTATAGTATCAGGTTGTATCTACTCGATAGCATAGATGATAGCTAGAGGATTTTGTGACACAAAGTATTGGATGTGTGTTTCGTGCAGATGTGGGGCCGCAGCCGTCGTGGGGGTACCGGGCACGGAGGGGCCGAGTAGAGGGAGTAGATCCAGCTGGGCGTGGATAGGGTCAGCGGTGGAGTAGTTCGGACACTTTGTATGCTTTGCGAGATGGTATTGATCGACTATTGGAGGGGGTGGTGGACGAGAGCTGGCAGCATTTGGATCAAGCTTTGATCAACATATGTTATGATGCTCCACGGGACTGGAGGCCAATTATGCATCACATTGCGATGGCAGCAGAGGCAGTGAGAGCCATGGCCCGAGGGGATGCCCCCTATTATGGCAACGAGGACGCCGAGACAGATTTTGACGAGCAAGAGGAGGATCAAGGTGAGGAGGGGTCAGAGGAGGAGGAGGAGGAGGAGGAGGATGACGATGATGATGATCGGGGAGATGACTCTGACTAGGAAGTTGACGGAACTGCCCCCAATGCGATGAGCATTGGGATTTTTGAATACTCGGCTTGTATTATATGATGAGGACGATGTTAGGGCTCCTCCATGTATGTATGTGTACGGGGTGTTGAGGGCACGATGACATTTGTATTTATGATATATATATATATATATATATATATATATGCATGTGGATGCAGCTTATGATGATGGCTATATGTATGTGTATGCACGTGGATGGAACTTACGATTATGGTTATGTTGATGTATGTGCACATGTGTAACCTACCTAGAACTTGAAACATTTTATGTTGTGGAAAACATTACATTAAAATTTATTGTAAAGTTTTATGTCATTGACCAAGGATGGTCAAGGATGATTGTAATTGAATATTATTATTATTTAATAAATTAAAATAGGAGACACTCATCCAAAGAGGACTATTGAAGAGTGTTCACTGACCCACTAGGAGGAATGAACTGGTGTAGAAGGAAATTGACAAGTGGCAGCATTTACACTCACTTACTAGTTGTTGCAGGAGGCGAGCTCCCTAAAAATGTGGTCATGTTCCCCAAGGAAGGTGGAACTGAGCAAGTGGCTCATTAAATGATTTAACTTACCCAAAGACCTAGGCAGACTTATATCCATCGAATGGGGCAGGAGGCTCACTACTTATTCCTTGTGATTTGCTGGAAACTGCTATGTTGAGCACATAAGAGGATTCGATGAGGTGATGCTAGAATGAGTTGCAAAGTATGACTGTTAGATTAATCTGTTGATTTGCAGAGAGTGTTTTGTATTTAAGTCTTCATGATTGTTGAGATACAAAGAGATTGTCGCATGCTTTTACACAGTATCTTTGTCCTGGTGGTTCAGTGAACATGCTCGGGGGTCCTAAAGAAAGTAATATTGGCTGCTTCTAGGAGATGGTTGGGAGGAACGGTCTTCTTTGGGTGTTTGTCCACCTCTACAGGTTAAACAGGTTCTGCATTGTTCTGTTTTATTAATTCTAGACTCTTTCTATATACTCTGAATAATCCTATCTGCTAGTTATTAAGTTCTTTCCTTTATGAATTTCTAGTTGTTAGAAGTAATAGATTATTGAACTGAATATTTTTTTCTGTACAAATGAATGAATGATTAAGATTGAAAATTATAGAATGATGAGTATAAATATACTCTGTATTTTTCGTTTCACCTTAGTGATGTACTCTAGTACAGAGAATTTGTTTCAAATAGGATTGAAATGATTTAGATATTATGGACATAATAGTGATTGAGAAACTATATCAAGTGTACACACATATACTGCTAAAACCCTAGATATTTATAATGAAAACCATTTATGTGTAACTTTATCAAACGGTAAAACATTATTAACTACCTAAATAGCCTTTCGATTATGTCTAGAACCTTAGTGTTGTTCCATGCATGGTAAGGTATTGTTATATGAACAGTAGAAGCCAAATGGCTTAGATAATGTATAAATTATTCATAATATAAAACTGTATTATATAAGTACATATGTATAAATCAGATAAACATTAAAATCATCTAAAACAATCTTACTCAGTTCATAATCCTTTACCTACAACCTGGAATGTTCATGCTTTACAAATCTACAGTATACATTAATCATTCATTACTGAAGTACTCTAATACACATAATATATGATTTCTTTTTATAGATAAGTTTGCAAAAATTCAAGGCATCGAATTTCCTTAACCCATCACATTACTACATTATACAGAAATAAATTGAACGTAGTTGTAATTTAACTAAGTTTTCAAATAAAGGAATTATTTTCCAAATTTCCAAATATAAACACATAATTAGAAGAAAACGTAATTCTACAGTCATCATTGCTCTATTAAAATCAACAAGTCCAAAATGGAGTCGAAAATCATAAGAAGTAAACTGTTATAAACCATAGCTTATATAAATTCCTATTTTAATATCTAATAACATAGTCGAAGGTCTGTATTTGCAACCAGTTCGAAATATACAATAACGTAGGATTATCTACTACTGCCAACAGGCTCATTGGAGACATATATGGACATCCCATACATTATACAATAATATTTAAGACAAGAATTCAATCCTGGGAATAACGCCTGCTAGGGTTTGATAAACCTTGAGCTATTAATTATCATATAAATACATAATAGTATTTAAACAGTCGAGAGACAGTAATAACAAGAAGAACCCATATAATTATATTTATAAAGTATGCTAAAATATAATACAAATTCAATTTAGGGTTTAAGAAATGAATATATCACATGTCGAGGGTTCGAGACCCCAAGGGGTTCATCCACTAAAATACATAAACAATATGGACATACTCAGATTTAATACAGCCTGTGTAACCTTCCTGAGAATTAGCCCAAAGAAATACGACAAGGTTGGTCACAACACTTACGGGTATAAACCCTTAAAAACAACAATACACATAAATTACAAATTAAGTTGATTCGAAGTCAAATACCAAAATTATTACCTAATAACAATATGCGCCACAGAGTCTGAAATGGCAACCAAATAAGTGAACTCAGAATAAAATCTATGTACCTATTGCTTTTACATTGAGGGTTTACCCAAATTTTAATACCAATCCATTTTTATAAACATATCATATATATATTAACAATGCCGAATGGCTAGACCTGTCTAACATGCTGAAAAGTGTCGAATAGACAAATAATAACACACAATTTTTTTTATAACTTCCTACTTTGGGCAAAGAAACCCCAGGTCTCGGCTTATAGCCAGTAAACAATTACATTTAAAAATGTTGTCCATTATTGCCACATTGGTTTCAAGAACGAGTAAACAACAAAGGTAGACCAACGCTGGTATTCATGCTAAACAAGTGTTGACAGAGGGTCGTTTAGAAGGCCCGATGCTTACCGTCGTTTTCCAAACCACTGAAGTTTCCTCCTCTCAACATTGTTGTCGCCGAGAACACAAGTCAAGACCAGGGAACAACTGGAACATGTGGAAAAAGCTCCTGCCAATGCACGCAAACAGTCAGTGAAAGATGAATGATAATTATTACAAACAAAAGTTTGAAAAGAACTAAATAAATATAGGTTAATGCCAAATCTTACCTCTGTAATAGCTGAGAAGTCGAAACAGAGAGCATAGCTCCCCTTACGAACGAACCAAAGCTAAATAACGCAACATGATGGCAACATTGTAAAACTGAGAACCCACCTCTGCGAATAGATTAATGCTAAGACTGTGCAGGGTGTGCCAAAATGGCCATGGCGGCCGATAGAGCTCGGCTCTCCAACCCTCAAGCGAGAAACAAGTAACAATACCACCTTCAACAAAGAGATAGGGTTCGTCCCATACGTGAAGGTCTTCCACCAAACTTTCATGTGGTCTCATAAATGAACTTGAGCTCGATTGGCTTCCACTTACTTTTCAATTTTTAACCACTACCATATAGTTGGTATCCACTCTTGGTGCTATCAATTTTCTTTTATGAAATGCGCCCAAACCTTGGGTTTTGTTATGTATCAACATAACACTAATGCCAATACATTGGTTAGTTGGACACTTAGGGCTGGAACAAGCCATTCATAGTACAGTTAGGGTCACATTCCTTCCCATGCACTTTAGTATCTAGCTAGGTTATAACTTAGCTTTTGTAAACCATAATAATATTAACCAAATCTTGAGTGAGACCCCTACCTGTAACCTGGACAAGTTATTTCAATTGTGCATTAGCTTCAATAGCTAAGTAAGCCTCGGGGCTGCTCTAGAACCCCCTTTTTCAAACAAACAAATTTAATCAGAATTAAATACTAAGAAAACCTACCACGACATAAGGTGGACAATATAATTATCGACGTCGATGCATGTAATCATTTATTATATTAACTACAGTCAAAGGAATCCTTATTCATTTTCAATGTTGTTAAGAAACATTAAATAAGTGACGACTTTTGTAAAACAAATAAGTAGCACCAACACAATATATAGTTAAGCAGTTAACAAATACTCCTTAAGCATGATTCGCGGGATGATGAAACAAACGTAAGTATTGCAACTTTAAAATATCATAAGTCTGTCATTTATAGATTAGCATCGTCATAGAAGTCATGGGAGACATTCCTTACTTAAAATATAAATAATAAGAGTTAAACGTTCACAAGTATACATTCCGCATAGTATATCTTAGCGTTTATACTAACTGGAAAATTTTTAATTTTTGATGGATTTTTGGAGGTGTTACAACGTGGATGCAACCTATGATGTTTTATGATTTATTTTTATCTTTTATGATGGTATGTATGCCTATATGATGGATAGATGCATGGTTATGATTTGCTTGCTACATTATGTTATTTATGTGCCAGTCTAGAATATTGTTGGCCATCTGGTCTGCTACGCTATTTTGACTTCTTGGGACATGAGTGAATGAAACGGATTCAAACTGTCTGATCATATGTTTAGTGCGCAAGAACTTTCTAAAAAGGAAAGGGTCCCGTACCTGGTAAAAGTTGTTGAGCTGGGAGACAATAAGTTGGGAGTCAAGGAACACACGAAAGCGGCTTATACCCATCTGGAGGGAAGCAGTCAGGAGCTCGGTCACAGCGTTGTACTCATCCTGGTTATTGGTGGCAACACCTATTCACACTCCGTCAAGGTGGATCAACTCATGTGAGGGGGAATATAATACCCAAGCTGCGGAGGCGAGGTTTGGAAACCAACGACTTGCACCATTGACGAAACCGACATAGTATGGTGGAACAGGATCCATCTGTTGTCATGCAGGGAAGCAAAGTGTAAGGTCCTAAATGCAAAAAGGGAAGAAAACAAAAAGAAGTGACACTGTACAACATGGAATAGTGAGTCCAAAAAATGCTAAGGGTAAAAGCATTTGAGATACAACCCATTACAGGGGTTGCGCAAGGGGTTTCCTTCGGAGTCGGTGAGGATATATGCCCCATGTCCTAGGTAGGTATGAACAATGTATGGGCCTTGCCACATGGACTCAAACTTGCCTTTCCTAGTCTTGTCATGTGCTTGGTCATAAACAAGGACTAGATCTCCTTCGTGAAGATTACGAAGGTGGACATGCTTATCATAGCCGGCTTTGGAGCGGTTCTTTGTGGCCTCAATGGTTTGGAGGGCTGCGCGGCGATCTTCATTGGCTTGATCCAACAGGATTAAGCATTGCTCAAGTGGTGAGGTGTCCGGAAGGATTTCAACAGCAATGTGTAATGTGGGGATATGGAATTCAATGGGAAGCATAGACTCGACACCATGAAACAAGTGAAAAGGAGTAAAACCCGTGGCGGTCTTAGTGGATGTACGGTAAGCCCAAAGTGCAGGAAAAAACATATGATGCTAATTGGACTTGTGGTGGTCCACAGTGCATTGAAGGATGGTCTTCAGGATTTTATTGATGGCCTCCACTTGGTCGTTCCCTTGAGGGTAATAGGCAGAGGCATACTGGTGTTTAAATTTGAGAAGGGTCGACAACTCCTTCCAGACGGAGTCTTCAAAGGGTTTACCATGGTCAAAGATGAGTTGCTTTGGGACCCCGAACCGAGTGATGACGTGGTTGAAAAAGAAATGGGCTACGGTGTCAACTTTGCAATTGAAAGTAGGCATGGCCTCGACCCATTTGGTAAAATAGTCGACAGCCACAATGATGTATTTATGGTTGTTTTCCGAGGGGGGGTTGCACTCCATAAAATCAATAGCCCATTTACAAAAGGGACCAACGGTGATAACTGGATGGAGGGGGGCAGGAGGGGTCCTCGCCTTGGGGGCAAAGAGCTAGCAATTTCGGCAATGTTTGACTGTTGTGATGTAATCAACAAAGAGGGTGGGCCAAAAATAACCTATGCGGATGACCTTTTGGGCGGTGGCCATTCTGGAGAAATGACCACCGCAGGATCCACTATGACAATCGTTAAGAACTTGTTCAACTTCATCGTGTGTAAGGCATCGATGTAAAATTGTGTTGATACCGCGCCTATACAGGACATCGCCAAGGAGTAGATAACGTGAGGCGTGATGGCGTATGAGATGATGCTCGTCACAGCTGACATCGGTTTGGAACTTCTGTGTGCGTAGGTACACCAGGATGTCACCGTACCAGGGGTTGTGCGACAAAATGATAAACAAGTGGTCATCGGGCAAATTAGTAGTGATTGGTTGTGGAGTGGATGAGTATGGTAAATCCATCATGAGTTGAGCCAAGACAAGGGCTTTGGTTCTCTTGGGAGTGGTAAATGTTAGGTCGTATTCTTGAAGTATGATAACCCATTTAGCCACGTGGCCTTGAAGGAGGCGGCGACTCAAGAGATAGACCATGGGGTTGGAGTCTGCCATGATTGTGGTTTGGCTTAACAGGATGTAGTGACGAATCTTCTAAACTGAGAAGACGACGACGAGGGCCAACTTCTCCTCATGGGGGTAACATAGTCGTGGGCCAGATAAGGTTTGGCTCACATAGTAAATAATGTGTTCTTGTTGTGCACTATCTTCTTGAACCAACACCCCTGAAACAACATAGTCGGATGCTGAAACGTAAAGGATACAATCCTTCGAGAATTCGAGAGGTGAAATCAATGGGGCAGAAGTCAAGGATTGTTTGAGAGCTTCAAAATCCACTTGTGCTTGGTTGTCCCACACGAAAGGAATGTGAGTGCGAAGCAAGCGAAGCAAACCATGAACTTTCGTAGCATAGTCCGGAATGAAGCAACGGAGAAAGTTGGCTTTCCCTTGAAGACTCTGTAATTGGAGTAATGTACGTGGAGATGGGAGGTCTACGATGGATTGAACCTTCAACGGGTCGACGGTAATTCCTTTTTGGGAAATGATAAAACCCAACAACCGGCCTACAAGAACGCAAAATACGCACTTGGGGGGGTTCAAGTGAATTCTATACTTGCGACAACGTAGAAAGACTTGCCGGAGGTCATTTAGATGGTCGAACTGTTTCTTGGATTTAGCTGTGAGGTCGTCTAGGTAGACCAGAATGATATGAGCCAAATCATGAAAGCAATATGTCATGGCCTGCTGGAATGTGGCACCAGCATTTTTAAGACCGAAAGGCATGACACGATAGGCAAAGGTGCCCCATGGGGTGGTGAAGGCGGTCTTGTATTGATCTTCCTTTCGGATTTTGATTTGATTATACCCACAAAAACCATCCATGAAGGATAGTATCTCATGTCCAGCACACGCATCGATAAGTTGGTCAATGAAAGGCGTGGGGAATTTGTCTTTAGGGCAAGCTTGATTTAAATTGTGAAAATCAGTACAGATGCGAATGGTGCCTTGCTTTTTGTTAACTAGTACGGGATTTCAAACCCAAGTGGTGTAAGCGATGGGATAAATGAACCCAACTTTACGGAGTTTCTCAATCTCAACTTTGACTGCGGGGAGTTTGGATGGTTGGATGGGTCGTTGCTTGTGGAGAACAGGTGGGACATCCGGCCAAGTATCAATATGGTGTTCAACGATGGCGAGGTCAAGACTAGGCATCTTGGTATGGACCAAGCAAAGACATTGCAAAACTCTTGGAAGAGCTTCTTATAGGTATGGATTTCATCTTCGGTACAAGAAGCACCTAATGTGATGAGTTCAGGTGGACCGGATGTGGTAGAAATTTCAACCTGTATGGTCGGTGAAATGTTGGCCACGTTACCTTCTTCGAAGGCATCGTGGGTTGGGATGGGGTTTTTAAACCAGTCCACCTTATCTCGGAGGAAGTCTTTTGACTCGACTGAAAGTTGGTTGGCCGCGGTAGTGGTAGACTCTTCAGGGATGAAGTAGGATCGATGGTGCATATCATCCCAAGGGTAGTCAGGTGTGGTGAGTGCCTCAAGGATCTCTTCATCACTACGGAAGCACTTTGTTGTCAAATCGGGGGAAGGGAGGCAAGATGATGGGGGTGAAAGGGAGTCACTTTGAGTGGAAATCATGTAAATCGTGTTGATCTCTCCTAAGGGGGAGGATTTGGGAGGGTGGATCGCCTCAATAGTGGTGATGGACGGCTCTAAGGAATATTTATTCAACTCCTGGAGAACCAATTGGTATTCAGGAATATCCGGGAAATGATGTCAGTAATGACTGTAGACTCCGCATAGGGTGCAAGAGTGGTTGGTGCGCAGTGATTTGTTGCGGGGTTTAGCGGTGGCATCCAATTCCACTACTGGAATATTGCGATCATCCTCCAACGTTTGCATGTTCTCTTGAAGGGTTGGTAGTTGTGGACAGTTATGGGTAGCATGGCCCAAGTCATCACATAAAGAGCACTTAGGGGGGGGCACGGAATGGAGGGGGATTTTTTGCTGGTTTCGTTGCCTGTGGGGCAGTGTAGGTTTGTGGGCCTCTACCCCCAGTGGTTTTGGGTGGTGTAGGGGCAGGGTTGGATGTAGACGTGGTTGCCACACCAGGAGGTGGGTGGTTGGTGGTGTTAATTGGTTGGACTGGTTGGAGAACGATGTGCGGTGTCAAGGGAGGGGTAGGAGCGGGTAAGTACCACACGGGTAGTCCTAGTGTTAACCCAGGGAGATTCAACGTAGAAATGACTAGGGAACTTACTACTCCTGAAGGTGGGAATAGGAAAGGGATAGTGTGGATAGGTGTTGCTCCAACATGACTAGGTACTGGTGGTGGTTGCAATAGCAAAGGTGGTTGTGGGTTAGGCACCGTTTGTTTGGACAAAATGGTGCACAGATCAGATATCTCCCTGCCGGAGGAGGGGGTGGAATGGACCGAAAAGTAGAGATCATGGAAGTCTCTGAGTAAATTCCAGGTCCAATGGTAGAAACCAAAGAGGTAGGTGCACCTATGACAGGTTGTTCAACCATGGGGAGAATGTTTTTCGATGCAGCGGGGTAATTCGGGTCGTAATACGTAAGTTGATCTATCTTCATAACCCGTCCCTCGTGGGGAAACATCATAATGCGTAAGACTGATGAAGCAACAACCTTCATGGCATACATGTAACTGCGTCCAAGCAGGAGGTTGTAATCAAGTTGTGCATTGATGACCTCAATATCGATAAGGATCGTTTTACCAGCTAACTGGACTAGAACGTTGGCCAGGAGGCCTTGGGGTTGAGCTGATCGACCATCGTAAGCTCATAAGGCGGTCGTGGATGGATGTAGTGTAGGGGATCCAAGATTTTGCCACATAAATGTAGACATAACGCATGTGGAGGCACCCTCATCGATGATGCATCAATGGATAACAACATTGCAGATTGACACAGAAACTTGAAATGCTAATGTGGAAGGCATGCGTGGTTCGGATTGGTCCAAATTGAATGCCATCATCCATGAGTTTGAAGGGTCTATCGCACCGATAGCGGATAACAATGTTTTGCGCTGTGCAGGACAGTTTTTCAAAACCTCGAGGGCTGACATAGCAGTAGGGGACTGGGCTAAGTCATCCACGATATTATAATTGGGGGCAGCGCGCGCGTTGGGGTTGTTATTAATGCGACGTAATGGGAAGCGGGGAGCTTTAGGGGCCCCATCGTACGGTGCTGCGGGTATACATAACGACTGATCAGTGGGAAGAGCGTTAGTATCCTTGTCAGAGGGAATGGTTTCGGTGGTGGAACCATACTGATTTCGGCGTGTTTGGAGGTTGACATCAGTCGATGACATCATTAAAGGTGATGGGTACCCGACTCCATGGGTTGACTAGTAGGTGCAGCATAAGTGATTTGTTGTTGGGGTGTCGTGGGTCCTTGAGAGGGAGCCAATGGTTAGGTGTTCACCACTACTTGGGTGGGTAAGGGATTCTTTAACACTATAGGTTGTGTATGAGGTGGCGGGGGGTTAGGAGGTGTTGGCGGAGTAGCATGTCCTTGACGTTGGGCGTCATTAGTCCAAAGTTGGTGAGCTCGCTCCAAATGGGGACAAGTGTGTGTTTAATGGTTGTATACCCCGCATACAGAACATGGGTGGTTCATTTGCAAATTAGGATTCTTCCCTTGATGAGGTGGTATGTCAGGGTTTTGATTGGTTGGGGCGGCGTTGTTGTTGTTTTGGGGATTAGGGGGTTAGCCGCCTTGATCTTGGGACACAGTAAATGAGATTTACAATTTTTTATTGATTGGGAAAACTAAGGTTTGCAAATATTTTACCTCAAACGAAGAGGTGGTTGGAGTCCTTGCAGCAGTACGGGGGTAGTGCACCAGTGCTCCAATGTTCTCTCTCTTCTCCAAAATGCTCCAAGGTTAGGCCAAAGGTTCACTCTAAATGGAGAACTCAAGCTCAAATGGTTGGGCTAGGGTTCTGGAGTGATTTTGAGAGCATAAGGATAGGATGAATAGTGGATCCGAAATGGGGGGCCTCCATCACCTTTTTATAGTGATTTTGGGTAATGGAGTGTTGACCCATGGTTTTGGGAAACTAATGGTATTGACAAATGGTATTTGGGATTTTCCCTCTTTTTGAATTTATTTTTGACTTTTTCCCCTTTTTATTATATTTTTGAGGATTTTAGGCCATTTTTTGAAGGTTTTGACCTATTTTGAGGGTTTTTCATTAATTGCGGAGGGAAATAATGAATTTTTGCCCTTTTGGTTACCGTTTGATGTTTTTTTATGGTTTTGGAGGCCAAAAATGTGGGAAAAGTGGACAAACTGGTTATGTGACTAGGGATATGAGCTAGTGAACAATTTTTGGTTGTTAACAATGTTTATGTAGAAAATGTATCTACTACTACAAAGCGTTCCTTTAATAATTTTAATTATGTTATATTTATTTTCCATATCAATAGAAAAGTAGTTTAATGTCATTTTACATTTTCATGAAGATTATGAGAATCCCAAATGATGAACGAGGTGATATGTGAAATGTGCCATTATGGATGTCGAAAAAAGTGTACAAGGAGATGGTCAAGGAAATGGACATAATTGCATTGCAGGAGGAGCCATCTTAACAACAATGTGCTTCAAATGTATGAAATCATTGATTTTTTTGGATTATCATGTACATCTAATTAATTAATTCATCATTAAATATTAATTTTCAATTGTTTTGTTGTAGAAAAGAAAAGAAAATGGAACCCATTCAACACATAAGACATGACGACAAGGAAAAAAGGGGCTGGTAGCAAAGTTTGTGAGTAGTTGTGATTTACTTATAACAACTTAAGATTTCATAGTGGTTGTGATCTTTATATTTATTTATTTTTTCATTGGCCATCCTTGGATGTCTTGAAACAAGTGTTAACATACAAAGAGGAGCCATCAAAATAATTAATTGGCATTGGGTAAAGCAAGGGTTGTGAGTATATGTTGGCGTATCAAAAATTAATTATGGAATTTGTAAGTATCTATGTTATTTTACTTCTCTCATTTTATAAGTAATAGACCAACAAAAATCCTTTATGTTAAATCTATGATTTCTTGCGAGGTATAAAACTAGCAAGAAACAAAGTATGGAGTGCATCCAACAGAGGAGTTGTTGATAGATGGCATGAGACATGGTTTTGAAAGAATGTGTGACATTCGGGACGCAATTCTTTCTCTAGTACGTTGATTTTCAATTTACATTCATGTATATACTATCTATTTTAATTTGTATCATTCCCAGCAATATTGTAGATACACTCAATACACTTTATTTTTATGTTTGCATATGGAAGTTGAAGAAGAGGAAAATGATTGAGGAAACCAACAAAACATTCACCCAAATAACCCAAGTGATGCAACTAGCTCGAGCACTAATAACAATTCCAATGAAGAATGATGATCCATATATTTTGGATGTTAATGCAAGCTACTGTATATTTTGAAATAATTGTTTGTGAAAATCTGACATTTTGTATAATGTACTGGACATAGTGTCCAAATTGAAAGACAATATGTTACCAACAAGTGTAACAATTACATGCATGTTGACATTTTGGTTATTGTGGACTTTATGTTGTCCTATTTTGTATGACAAAGGGTCTCTTATTGAATATAATAAAATAATTTTTTTATTCTATTGCAATATCCAATGCCATTGCCAAATGTTACATGTGAAATGGTGAAATGGTAAAATGGTAAAATGGTAATTAAAGGTATGGATGATTAAATATTACAATAGATGATAGAATCTATGATATAAGAAATTAATCCAAACAAATGCAATAATTAAAATTGAAATGAATAGTACTATACAAAATATTTCAATTTCTAATGAATAATGGAATTAAAAAAATAAAAGTAAAATATAGATATCTCACTGCAATGTTAGTAGCCACTGTTTAAAATATAAGCCACGGTGCTTTTGATATTCACTGCCACATTGGTACATTTTTGTCAAATGTTACGCCCCGGTGCGTCTGGTTAAATGTTAAGCCCTAGTGCGTTTTGTTGAATGATATGCCCCAGTCCTTTAATTTATATTTACCACATCGTTAAATTTAAAAAAAAAATCACGACCCGGTCACATTTACTGGTGTGTTTATCTTTATTAATCGCCCCGGTGCTTTCCAATTGTTAAAACACACTAGTGCTTATTATGATGGAATGCACCAATGCGTTATGATATATAAAAATAACTGTTAAATTTTAAAAATATAGAAAATTTTCAGTGCGTAGGTTGTAACATATCACATCAATGCTTTGTTATAGTATGTAAGCACCGGTGCGTTTAATCAATACGTAAGCATCGGTGTTGGTTTGGTTACAACGTCTCGGTGCGTATATTGTTTTAAAGCATGGGATGTGTTAAATTTTGGTGTGTGTCAGTCCTCTATGTGTTGGAGTGCATGTAAGACCCCATCCTAGATTTTCTAATTTACTTTAATAAAATCTGTGTTTTCTTTGTTTTCACACTGTTTCAAATTTCTGTTTTGATTTTCTAACTTACGTCTATCTCTATGCATGTAAATTATATCAAGTTAACATTTAATTTCTAACATTTACTTCTCATGTGCAGGTGCAACAACGTATAGCATATAACTGGAAATAATAATTTGATAGAGTAGAAATGATAAATATACCTGCTAAAAAAAATACTTGTAGATAGCTAGTAGATCCACCCTTGTTGCTGTCCCCATTTGTTGAATGCCTTGCTGATTCCCTACTTGCTGCCCTGCAACCAATATCTTCCCAAACCCTTGAAACTCAACTTGCCCAAACAGTTTTGCCACCCTGCCAACTGGCGAGGTCTCGCCGACCACCCAGTTCCAAAGGTACCCCTTTGGACCCCCGAGCCCAAACCGAGTACAAGCCAACCAGTATTTCCCTTATGCAAACACTCCAACAAAAACCCCCTTTCTTTGCTGCTCTCTCCTGCTATCTCTGCTCCTTCTCCTATCCAAAATATGCAAGGTGAAGAAGGCCCCTTCTCCTCCCTCTCCTCTAGACCTTATTCCCCTTCCTCCTCCTTCCACCGACTCCTCCTATCATAACTACCCCTATCCTCACCATTAATTTTATCCAACTCCCCATTCCTCCTCGAGCCCCAACATTTGACTCATAAAACAAGATTGTATTATTTTATTATTAAATTTAAGTTTGGGTTGGTTCATCTTCCAACACTCAACCGACAATCTCTCGGCAATATTATAGCATTCTTTCCTTTTCCAAAATTTTAATTAATAATTAATAAAATGTTATTTAAAATTTTACATCAACCATAAGTGTTTCACACTCACACGTTTTGCCCCATTAATTGCTAGTCATCTCTCGATGACCTTATAATTAAATGTTTCATAATTTAATTTATAATTTCTATTAAACATCTCCCAATGTACATTTCGACACCTGTTCATCAATTGCATAATATATCTATTTATAATTTACCCTATTTTCTAATTAACTTAGACATGACAATAATTAAATTAATAGTAATAAATTAATTCTTATCCATATGTTTTAATTAATTAACTACCTTGTAATTAATATTAACCTATCAAATTAATATTACTTTAATTAACATTACAATAACGATTTAACATGTTAACCCTTAGTCTTGACTAATTAAATTCGTTAATATTAAATCATGCATTACTAACCAATTGCATTAATTACTACCTAAGTTAACCATAACATGTTTATTAATCAACAATAATCAACATTAATCACAATAATTAACACTAATCAACATTAGAACTTGATCATCATTCATTACCACCTAAGTCACTCATTCAACCTATTCCATTATCTTAATCATAAATTACTAACTCAATGTATAAATTTAATCTCCTGGTTAGATAAGTAGTAATAATGTAATTAATGCCTAATCATTATAGTTCAGTATTATTTCACGCAATTGACACATATGTAGACGAGTTATGTAAGCGTAGCTACGGCTTACATACCTCGTGTAGGTACACTAATAGTACTAAACCACACAACATTCTCAATTAATTAAGTTAATGTTTATTGACGCATTCCTAACATAATTTGACTATTGGGTCATTCGCTTAATTAAGTACCACTAACTGACGAACAATAATATCAGTTTCTAATTTACGACACACGACTCTGCAAGGTCCTCAACATATACAATTGATCAAGTCTTCCCTCCTAACATCATGGTACACCTACCTACCTACTCCATCTATCTAGTTCACAACTAACTTCCACATCCTATCCTTCCTCTGCTAGACTACCCTGAAGTGCCAAGTCATGGCCGGCTCCAGTTAGAACCCGTAAGTGGAAGTGTCGACTACATCGACCAACTTCCCCAGCAGGAAACCACCAGTCATCATCACACACCTTGGGGAGCGCGCCGTAGCACAGCCCTCCCATGACTCTGGATTTCGGGGATAAACGGTGGGTAAAGCCTCCACCCACCCTAATGGAACAAGGGACTATGTCTACCCGACATAATAACCGCATTACACTTGTACTCGGTTTGTCATCATATAACCAATCTAAGCGGTTGAGTTTCCTGAAACCCTACCCCACCCATACATCATAATAAAATAGCATAAAAATCATGCGAAGGTAAATAATGCATCACTTGCATACCATTTATCTTTCGGAGTCCATGTCCCCGAGGCTCTCCCACCTCGTAGGATCTAGCTATCACTTAGCCATTTTAACCTGTAAGTCAGTCCTCGACATACAATCTAGAATATCGTGCACAAATCCTCAACATGTGCACATACATTTCATCATAACATAATAACAATAATCAATTCATTTATTCACCATGCACCTGGCATAGCATTCATTCATTCCGCATATAACTTTAATGGTATCTACATACCCATCATTCAACAATTTGCATATATGAGACATAATTAACACAGGACTTATATATCAAAACCTGACTACATATCATAACACTAACATCACACATACACATATCTATCTCGGCAAAATAATAGAACTTCAAGTCCACAGTGTCATCAAATTGACGAAGTCTCATAATCAAGCAAATACAACATATAATAATAGTTTAGGTATTAATGTCAAAACGGGGCGTTACAGTGCACTAGTGTGTATCATTTTTATTATATTGCACTGGTGCATATTAGTATGTTACGCACCGGTGTGCTCTTTTTTAAAGAAGCGCACCATAAAACAAACATCCGCTATAGCCTTCGGCCGCCAAGTTTCTTTAGTTACAAAAAACTTCTGTGAAAACCTCTGTTAAAACATCTGCTACTAATTGCGGAGGTTTTTTTGACAATTTTGGCCAATCTTGTAACACTAAAAGCCTCCACTATGACATCTGCTACAAGGTCTTTTCCTTGTTGTGTAACCATTACTAACTCATCATCAAGAAATCTGAAATTTGCTGATGTAGTATCCACTTTGCTAGGAGAAGAGTTGAGGTGAAAATCATCGTTGGATCCCTCTACCATTGATGCCCTATACGTCAGGGGTCAATATAACAAAAGAGTTCAACAAGGTAGATCACAGTCTCGATCTATGTCCAAAGGATGCAAGCTGAAAGGGAAGTGCTGGAATTGTGGGAAACTAGGGCACTTGAGGAAGGTTATTGGTATTTGAAGAAGGAAAATAAGTATAAAAATATAGGTCAACCATCAATCGAGGCTAGCATAATAGATTTAGAAGAAATAGAAACATATGAGGCTTTTTGTCACAATAAATATAGATCTCTTTTATTTGCTTGGGTTTTGGAATCAGGAACATATTCCCACATGTCTCAACATAGAGATTCATTTGTTCTCAACATAGAGATTCATTTGTTAAATATCATCGTATAGTGGTGGGATGGTCTACATGGTTGATGATCATCCTCTATAAATTGTGGGAAAAGGGGATATAAGGATCAAGCTGGAGGATGGGAGAAAAATGAAGTTGTGTGATGTACAACATGTACCATATCTACAGAAGAATATGCTCTCAATCAAGATGATGGTCCACAGTGTATTTTTTAAGGATTCTAATATTACACTTAAGTATAGTATTCTAGGCGATTATTTTGGATTGGAAAAAACATAGATAGAGATAGGTAGGCGAATATTAAATACAAAACCTACAATTTACTACTGAAACGTGTAAATTTTGGCGAATATTATAATAAAAAAACATATTTTATGTATATATAGGCAATATTAGAGTCTAAAAATGACCAAATAGCGAATTTATTTTTTGGAAAAAAAGCCCCCAAAATAGCTAATTGGCGAAATTTCGCCCCTAAAAAGTACCCTAATGATGGATAGCTTGGGGTATTCTACTACCTTTGGTGATAATCGTTGCAAGATTACCAAAGGAGCCATGGCGGTAGCAAAAGGAGAATCTTATGGGACCTCGTATCATTTGTGTAGTGATACAATGACAAATCATGGAACAATGGTAGACTCAAGGAATGTTGTGGATGCAATGATGTTGTTGCATCAACGACTTGGACATATGAGTGAAAAAAGTTTTGAAAATTCTACATGACCAAGGTATGCTTTATGGGATTAAGTCTTGTAATTTAGACTTATGTGAGCACTATATTTTTGGCAAACAAAAGAGATTTTGGTTTACTACAAGCTTTGGTAAAAGTTTAGATTTTTTGCAACTTATTCATTCTAATATATTTGGAATAGTTCCCACTTTGCCTATAAACGGTGCTAGATATTTTCTAACTTCTATGGATGATTATTCTAGAAGAGTGTGGGTGTATTTTCTAAAAAATAAGTTGAATACTTTGATAAGTTTCAGGAGTTCAAGGCATGAATAGAGAAAATTATGGGCATGTCTATTTTATGTCTTAGATCAAATAATGAAGGAGAGTATTTCTCCAAGGAATTTGATAAATTTCATACATAAAAGGAATTAAACGCCATAAGGATGCTCCATAAACTCCACATCATAATGGTGTGGCTGGGTGGATAAATCACACAATCATGGAATGTGCAAGAAGCATGCTCAACACATCTGGGTTGGATAATGGATTCTAGGTAAAGGATATTAATAATACAACTCCATATCTTATTAATAAATCACATACAACTACGTTGGATGGACAGATTCCATATGAGGTTTGGTGTGGTAAGCCAATTGATTATTCCCATTTGTGTATCTTTGGTTGTGATGCATTTTCCCATGTGCTTAAAGAAAAGAGGTGCAAGCTTGATCCAATGTCAAGGAAATATGTTTTTCTCAGTTATGATAATATAGAAAAGGGGTGTAGACTGTGGGATCCTACTAACCACAAGGTAATTGTTATATGAGATGTTACTTTTAATGAAAAATCCATGCAAAGGAAGGAGGTACAACAAACACTTGAGATTGTACCTGTTGAAGTAGAAATGATTGAAGACAAAGATGAAGATTTTGATCAGCATGAAGAATAACAAGTTCAACAACCACAACTCAGAAGATCTACACATCCCAAGACACGTCCAGAAAGGTATTCTCATGATTTTCATTCTTCTTTTGCTTTGTTAATTAACCAGCATAGATCCATCTTAAAGGGGATCTACCAAGCACCGAGAGGGATCAAATCTCCCAAAGGTGCAAACCTTATTTATCTAATTTGTGTAGTTATATATATATATATCGTTCTAAATGTTTTAAATTTAATTTGAGCCGATATGTTATTTTTTATAATATATTATTATTTTTAATAAAGAACACGTGTCAACTATAGGATGATCATAGAAGGAGTTACACATCTCCCCCCTACTGGGATGTAGAATGCACCTCTTCGGCGCAATGATGGTGAACCTATTTCATTTCAAGAAGCTAGAGAATATGAGAATGTAGATAACTTGAGGAAATTCATGGATGAAGAAATGAAAACACTACACAATAATGAAACATGGGAACTTGTGGATCTCCCACTAAGAAGAAAGGTTGTCGAAAACAAGTGGGTGTATAAAACAAAGAAGGACAATGATGGGTTGTTGGAATGTTATAAAGCCCGTTTAGTGGCAAATGTTTATGTGTAGAATTCAAGTATAGATTTTAATGAAATCTTCTCTCTAGTTGTGAAGCTTGCTACCGTAAGAGTTTTACTTGCACTTGTAGCAACATAGGATTTAGAATTGGAACATATGGATGTAAAAATTGCTTTCCTGAATAATGATCTAGAGGAAGAAATTCATATGGATCTTCACCCCGAGGGATGCAAAGAACATTTGGTTTGCAGACTCAAAAAATATCTATACGGATTGCAATAAGAGCCAAGGATGTGGTACAAAAAAATTGACACCTTCATGAATAGCCAAGGTTTTTAGTTGAATTTAACCTAACCACTATGCATATTATAAGAGGCTTGATGATGGCGGTTTTATTATATTGTTGTTGTATGTTGATGATATGCTGGTTGTAGGCCCCAACATGAAGAAAATCAGTGATATTAAGGCTTAGTTGGCTAGGACATTTGAAATGAAGGATTTAGGAGCAACAAATCAAATTTGAGGGATGAAAATACACAGGACAAGAAGATCTGGTTAAATCAAAATCATATATAGAAAAGATTATATAATACTTCATTATGTAAAATGAAAAATCAATTAGTACTCCACTTCCTACACACTTCAAGTTGTCTTCCAAACAATGTCACCTTATCATCACAAAATATCATATCACTTTTATTTTTCATAAAAGAAAAACATTCATACAAACTACTTAATTTCCAATAAGGATTTCAATGTGGAGATGAAATCCTTAATTTCCATTAACGATTTCAATGTGGAGATGAAATCCTGGGTTCTTTTTACAAGAATTATGCCAATTCCTTATACCTTGTTTTCGTTGTTAACTTCTTTTATTTGTCATTTGTTGGAAAACCACTACTTATGTGGTTGTTTAAACATTAAAATAGAATTATTTGCATTAACATATATCTGTTTAAGCTTTAAGAAGGTAATATGCAATAATATGGGGCCTCTCTCTTGTATGAGGGGTATGTTACGACTTACTAATATCAAAGTCCTTTAATTGGCATTCCTTATATTTTAATTCCACACCACGAATATTTACAGGGCATTTTATATTTTTAAAACACAAGATCGTGACAACTCAACACAAATGGCGTGAATCCCATCATATAAGCCACACAATATAATAATATATGATTTATTGCATCATAATTCAAGTTTAATAAAATCACGGTATCACAACTAGGTGCTTATAGAAGTTTACAAGGTCTTTCAATCAAGTGACTTCACTTGTATTCCTTATTTGTATGTTTCATAGTGACATGTTGATTTATTGAATGACATACATTTATGTTTATAGATACGAGAACATGTCTTTAATCGAAAAAGAAAAAGATTTTTTTTTTTAAATGTGTAGTTTGTCTATGATATCATTATATTGTATTTTTATAATATAAACGGTTAAATATATAGTATTAGGAGTAATCAAGGTTGATCCTTCTGTATAGAGATGAGCACTTTGATTGCCTTCCGTGTAAAGGTTATTCCTCCCTTATAGAGGTACTCGATCAAAGTAATAATGTTGTAAAGTTTTGTTGGGCAAGACTTCGGACTTGTGTGTTAAGTCATGATTATCATGTGAGCCTTCCGTATAAAGGTATCCATGAGATGGACCTCCCGTATAGAGGTGGACCTTCCGTATAAAGGCCATGCTTTATTTGTTAAAAGTATTTAATGTTGTATGATGTATTATTAACCATGATCACCAAATTGCTATTAAGTCTCCTTTAGAGATTGATCACCTCTAAAGTGAATTACTTTAGCATGTGATCATTTGGTCCGAAATAATATAATATGATCACAACATCCGATAATTCTTCTTACTATAATGTAATGTGATGGATAATTAAAGTTAGCACATATTGACCATGCAGTAAGAGATAAAGAAATAAAAGATAAAGCATAGAGATCAAGAGAATTCGAAATCGCCCATGCAGACACTTTAGTTAAGTATCAATGTATGCCTCAATCAATGCTTCAGTTAAAGCATCAGTTAAATATATGCCTCGGTTAACTAAAGAACTCATAGTGGTCACTTCAAGTAAATCAATCAACATGATTTCAGTTAACTAAGTGTTAAATAAGAAGGACTAGTTAACTAAAGTGTTTTCACTTTAGCTAAACTAAAAGACGACACTTCAGTTAAAGAGAGTTAACTAAGTGACAACAAAGAAGATCTAGTTAACTAAGTGACAACACGTAAGTTATCCACCTAACTAAGTTGGCAAACTTTCAGTTAAGAGGTCAGTTCATCCTAAGTGACATCTAAGTGAGATAAAGCACTACATGAGAAGTGGGGCGCACCTCTGCATGCAAGATTAATACATCCAGTTTGAGGGCGAGTTCATCTTGAAGTTAGAAGATAAAAATAGAAGAGAAGAATGTATAAATATGTTATACGGGATTGATGAATCTAGTGTGAAGCGAATTCTCTTCTCCATTGAAGACAGAGCGCTTATCTTTGTGCAGGGTATTGTTTGTGCTTTTTATTATTGTGTTGGGAACACATCCAAGTGATCTCTCTTCTCTATTGCTTTCGTATCTTCATCAAGAGTGTTTGGTGATCTTATCTTTCGAAAGCAATTTGTTATGTTGTAAAAGAAAACATTCTCTACTATCCATTATATTATATTGAAAAGAATTGCTGGGGTTTGTGTTCTCATAATCTTGAGGATTTTGCCCAGGGTATATCTTGTGTTATGGTTGTATGAATTTCATGGATTGAATTGTCTCATTGCTTCATGTCTCTGCATCTAAAAAAAATTAAAGATCAAAGTTCAACCAAATTTCAACAGAAACAACGAATTAACATCGCTTATTAGAATAAATGTGAATTGCATAAAGTAAAACGAGAAGAACAAGAGTATTGAATCTACAAAATCTTAAGCCTTATATCGGTAATCCAAAAAGAGAGTGATGTTCGTGGCCCCCTTCGACAAGGCAACCTCCAATTGAGTAGAAATCCACTATAAATAGATAACGTTAAGGGGCAACGTCCAAATAAGCAAAGCTCCAATAGAGATATGTAATGTCAAGTTATTATCATTGTATTGGAGCTTTGCTCACTTGGAGGTTTCCCCCTCGAATGTTGGAAATGTATGCCCCCCAAGTGACAATCGATGAGTCATTAATGACTACCCAAAGAACTTAGACCAAAGGATTTATGGAGATCAAACCTATGTTTGGAAAAAAAGTTGACATTACATAACTTCTTACCTTTATAAATAATTTATCATCACCCAAACCCTAACCACTAATGTCCTCACATTAATGAGTACCAAGTATTTAATGAGCCTTATTCCATAATATTGATGACCATTTTACATTAATCAATCACACACCAACTATCTAGTGAGCTTTATTCAAAGATAATGTCGTCATGCATTAATTTGTTGATTCCTAAGCATCCCTAAGTAGGGAGGTTAGAGTAAGACCCTAACACCCAATGTGATGGAACTTTATGTGGTTTATGCTTAATGCATTCCTACATCTCCTCCTTCACTCTATTAAGAAATTTAAATGCTACAGTACAACAACATTGCACTTCAAGGAATGACTTAAGAGATTAAGTGTTGCCCCCCTTTGGCTTGAGATTTATCTTGAGGCCCAAAGTGGAGAGGCTTATACTTATGGTGGATACCCTTAAACCTTGTTCCCTTCACTAGGGCTCAAGGGTATACGATCTCATCATGGGGTAGGTTAGGGTCATTTGTTATATTAGTTGGTTGCTTTGAATCATATGCATTATCCACTAACATTGCATCATATTTTTTTCTTATTTGTGTTCACTCAAAGGTGTTACGTGACTAATTCCTTCCACCAAGTGGGTTTATAGTTTTTTGTTTGGAATCATTTTGTTTTAGTAAAAAGAAGTTCATATAAGACCTTTCTTTAAATAATTATGATAGCATAATGTTATATCCTCATATTCAAATATTTGCGACGATCTATAATTCTTATAATCCCCACACAATTTCCTTAGAAGGCCCTTTTTTTAGATCAACATTAATGCAAAGTCACACAATGGTAAAGATTGGCCTAACCCCACTCTCAAAACCCACATCCCCCATAAATCATAGCCTTGTACCAATGTCCCTTTGTGTAAGAACTTTTAGAAATAATGTAATAAACCTTATATTTACGCCGAAGGCATTCATTCTAGGAGAAGATGTTTCATGCCACTGTTCACAGATTGCTCGTTTACTGAACCAATTAAACTTCGCCACGTACGCGGTTTTACTGCCGTCAATTTCATCACGTGTTCCGTTGGTTTTTTCACTGGGTTTTATTCCTGCGGTTTCAGTGCCTAAGGTGTTTATGGTTTCTATCGACATGGTGTAAAACAGGCATCTAATTGTTTGGTCGGCATTTATTGATGTAAGACCCCGCTACAGAAATCAGATTGCGATTAGACAAGAGCCTCCAGATCACCATCAGACCCCGCTACTGAAATCAGATTGTGATTAGACAAGAGCCTCCAGATCACCATCAGAACCCGCTACATCCCACGAGATGATATTTATCACCTGCATTGAACAATCTTTGGATAGACCGAGCTCCACGCTTCGAATTTCGATCTCAGTTGGTCTTGTTAGTGACCGTCGGTTCGAGAGGGGGATTTATCGAAATTTTTAATGCAATCGTATGCTCTTTTAATGTAGCAGTTGGCAAGAGATTCGATCACCATCCATTCTTCACCACCTGTCATCCGAACTTATCCTTCCATGATCCGAACTTATCCTTTAATGGAGCAGTTGGCAGGAGATTCGATCACCATCCATTCTTCTGGAAACCTAGGTTCGTTTACCCAAAATCTCGGTGATATCCTCGGGACTTTGTCTGTGCTAGCCAGGGCTCTTTCTTTGGCTACTTTTGTGACCTTACATGGTGTATCTGATTGAGTTGACCAAAATCTCAATGATGTTCTCGGGACTTTGTATGTTCTAGCCAAGGCTCTTCCTTTGGATACTTTTGTGACCTTGCATGGTGTATCTGATTGAGTTGAGGGATTTTCCCTCAGGTCCTTGGCTTCTCTCGATCCTGTACACCTTGCTCTTGACATTCAATGGTGCTATACATCTGTTCTAAGGGGAGAGGGCTACAGCTGAGGGTCTAGACCAACTTGCTTGCTGAGCTTAAGATACAAATCCTCTTTACCGATGTTGTTGTTGTTGTTTTTTTTGGGGGGGGCTCATGTTACCTCTCGGCTCCATAAATTTTCAGGGTTTTATTTTGATTACAGGATGGCACCGCTTCCTATCTGGTGTCACAGGCCATAGGGTTTTATTTTGATTATAATTACTAATTTGCTTGCAGGATGGCATGCCTTCCTATATGTTGTCACAGGCCTTAGGGTTTCTCTCTGTAGGAGCGGCCGGTTATTCAATGGTAAGGATTTCAATTGTTGTTCTTTCTCCTATAATTGCTTGATATGAAGTCTATAGTTCTTCATTGCCCGCTTGCCCCTCCAGATACGAATTTATACCTCGACTCGATTGGGTTTTCTTTATTAGAGGTTTTTGGTAATGTATACGGCAGCCCTAAGGGCTATCTCCTAACTTAGCCACGTTCGCCAGGGCTATTGTTCATAGAGATTTTTGGGTAGCTATCATTGCCTTAGGAGTTTAGTGCGGGAGCAATCTGATTATCCCTTCGTCCAAATTATCCTCAGCTTGAGGGGTGAGTGAACAATATGTTAGTATTGCGAAGTTTGTTTTGATGAGCCATGGAGAAAATAGGGAGCTTCACTTTGCTATTGGTCATGCTAATGTCGGATACGAGGTTTCTCAAAGTCTTCCGGCATCCAGAAAGATGTTCAGGTCATAAAAGAACACACATGGTAATTGATTTGGCATTTTTATATAATTATACTTTATAAATAAATAGATGGCAGGGCCTCTCTTTTGTTGAGGATTCATTCGGTATATGTACCTTTGTGTGCAGGAATTTGAACTGAGTTTTCCTTTTGTTAATTTATGTAATAGTATATTTGTTGCGTTCTTTGTTCGTTTACTACATTGAAAGCAATGCGAAATTTGACATTTGTTTTTTGCTGCAGCATTGTGGCAAAAGCTGCAAGCTTAGATGGATAAACTATCTCCATCCTGATGTCAAGCGGGGAAGTTTCAGCCTAGAAAGATATGAACTTATTATAACGCTTCATTCTATACTCGATAACAAGTAAGAAAAGTATTGATATTGTAATGATCGCTAACTAAAAATCTGCAGGAATATTTGGATTTTGCCATCTTTCTTCAATGTTTGGATTTTGGAACAGTTGTTCATATTATAATGCTTCGTTCTATACTCGGTAACAAGTAAGAAAAGTATTGATATTGTAATGACCGCCAACTAAAAAGCTGCAGGAATATTTGGATTTTGCCATGTTTTTAGGTCTCATTGTTTGGATTCTCTCTTCATTTATGTTTTTCCTCATTTTAGGTTTCTTACGGACTAAATAAACTTAATAATAGTGCTGAAATCTTATCATTGATGTAGTGTTCAACTTTATTTATTGTTTATATTCCATTGCAATAAATTACATTAATAACCTTCAGTTTACAATTCTCTCTCCATTTCTATTTTTCCTCATTGAGGTTTCTTTCTCCATTGTTCTAATTTTGAAATGGTTTCTCGTTTTATCATAATTTGCCTCCACCGGGATCGAACTGCTAACCTTCAGTTTACAAGACTGACGCTCTACCATTGAGCTATAAAGGCAACCATGACATCTACTAAATTTCATGATGTTTAGTGTCGGTTTACAAATATGTAACAGTGACTTGACAACTAATTCTCAATCAATTGGAATCGTGAGATCTTGTTTTTATACCAAGGACAACATTCATAGTATATTTGGATCATAAAGAAGATGGTGCATATTGTACTTTATTATGATATTATATTATTATTATTATTATTATATATATAGATGTAAATATATAACTTTTAGGTTACACAATCACGTGTCTCTTATATTTAAGAATATAAAGAATATTGTATTTTGTATAATGAATGGTAAATATAAAGAATATTGTATTTTGTATAATGAATGGTGTTATTTGTATAGAGAAGTGGAAAGGTTATTTATATTGTAGAAACAATTTTATAATTTTAACAAGCATAAAAATATATGATGTCTATATCTAAGAAATGATGTTTGAAGAGTTATTTAAGATTTATATAAATAAAAGCACACAACGGATAGAGCAATTGGTAATGAGTAAATGAGATGAGAAGTTGTAAATGGAAAGGTGGAAGAGTTGTGAATACTAGCTTACAAAAAAAAAAGGATTTATATAAACTAATATTCAAATGATACTATTGTTCAACACTTTTTATAGTTGGAAGCAATGGGACATTAAGGAAACATGTGATGAACCTACAATAATTAATTAATGCAAATACACGAGATATCATAAATAATAGAACTCAGAATTACTTTTATATTGATCACATGCCACTTCGAGGGGGCAACCTCCTTTGAGCAAGCTCAATGCAATTAACTTCACGGTGCCTTCAATGGCCTCAATACACACTTATATACTAAGTCTATGCCCAATACTATGAGTCAAAACCATGGGACATATAATACTACGGGACGACTTACAAAGCATATGCGTCCAATACTATGGGTCAATACTATGGGCTAATATAAACTACAGATCAACAAATACTACGGGACGACTTACAAAGCATATGCGTCCAACAACAATATACTAGCATAGTAAAGAGAAGGGTTGACATAGGTTCCTAACATCCCCTCTCCCTTAGAAAAAGCTTTGTCCTCAAAGCTTTGGTTGGAGAAATTGCTGCAAAATATGAAGGAGTGGTTCCCCGATAGCATCCTCGAGTTGCATTTAGGGCCACTGACGCCTTTGGAGTGTCAAGGAGGATTGCTTGGAAGACTGTAGATGAAGAAGAACCCTGTCAGGTGCGTGGAAAATGCGCTCAGAACGGTGCTGATCGGCTTGTTGTTTCAGACGAATTCTGGCCATGTAAAGATTGTCCTGCAGAATGAGAAGAATCTGATCGCGGTTTCGAAGAACCGAGTCAATTTCCTGAACTGGGGAGCTGCTAAGGGTGTATGGAAGAAGAACTAGCGGTGGTTTTCCATAGACTGCTTCATATGGTGTCCTTTGAGATGTGGTATTGTACCACCAGAGCGCTGCTAGGAAATCCATAGAAATAGTTGGCCAAAGCTGTGTAGGGATGGGCAAGGGTTTGAGCAATCCCGAAAGGAGTGTCGTTTCACCCTTGTTGACTTGGAAAGTATCATCGTCAGCCACCATCTGTTGAATTGTCATTTTTAGTCCCTACCAAAAGAAGTTACATTGTTCCCGGTCATACATTTTGCAGAACCCAGAGTGCCCTATTGATGAAGAAGCATGGAGTTCATAGAAGAGATAGCCCTGTTGAACATATTGCAATCAATTTGGAACAAGCAGAGAAAGAGCTGTAAGAGAAACTGGGTCATCAATTGTGCGAGAAGGAGCATCGTCCACCATATTGTCCTTACCCTTCTTGTAAGTGATCACATAGGGATAATCCATGAGTTGGATAACCCATTTTAGGTGTGTTGGGGAGGAGACCCATTGGTACAGAAAATTTTCCAGACTCTGGAGATCAGTCTTGATGCAGAAATAATTCCCTAATAGGTATGGTTGGCAATTCTATATTGCATGAAAAATAGCCATCATTTCCTGCTGAGAGGTAGATGTGGCTAAATTCTTACTGGAAAGGTCTCTTGAAGGCAGCAAGTGCATTGGTTCAGCAAAGATACCTGCATATTTATCCAAGGAAGTAGTGGAGACTGTTGATGGGTGCATCTGAATGGAATTGAGCTGAGTAATGACACCATGTGAATTTTTCTTAAGGATTTTTTCCAGGCGATGTGAACTGATGATGTAGAGAGATCTTGGTTGTAAGCCCATAAATTTGTGTTGTGCCCCATTGACTTTAAACTGCATCCAAAGTTCAGCAAAATCCCATAAGATGGGGCCAAGTGTGCGTAACCATTGAATGCCCAAAATCACATCGCATCCGCCTAAGGACAAGGCAAACATGTCAGAGCGTAGGTTATAATCTTTCATAGAGATACGCACATTGTGACACTTCCCTTTGCAAGGTAAGGTGCCCCCATTGGAAACCATGACTTCAAAGTTGGAGCAAGGATGGACAAAACAATCAGCCTGTTTGGCAATCCGAGGGTCAATGAAGTTATGAGTGCTACCAGAATCAATGAGTATGGTAAGAGGGAGCTTCTTGAAGTATCCCCTGACCCGCATTGTTTGTGGGGTGGTGACGCCGGTTACAGCATGGAGAGAGATCTCGGGTGGGTCGTCCTGAGATGGGGTGTCAACAGGCGGGTGTTGAATGTCGACCTGATCATCTACTGTATCTGTAGCTTCTTCACCAAGTTCTAAGGCAGGCGGAGAATCCACATCCAAGAGATAGAGCTTTTGTTGAACACATCTATGTCCACGAGTGAATTTCTCATCACAATTATAGCAAAGCCCTTTTTCTCGACGTGCCTGCATTTCTATTTCAGACAAATGCTTGATAAGAGTTGGTTGAGGAGAAGGCGTGATGGGAGGTCGTTGGGAACCCATATTTATGAAGGGAACAAAGGTGGGTTTGGAGCGTTGTTGAGTTGCGATCTTGTCCTCGACCAGCTTAGCCAACCCTAGGACTTCCATCATTGTGTTGGGACAAAACATTTTGACCTCTGAGCGGATTTCATCCTTGAGACCACTGATAAAACAACTCCTGTAGAATTCATCAGACAATCCTTCTGTGTGATTGGCCAATTTCTCAAATTCTGTCTGATACTCTCTCACTGTGCCAATTTGGTGAAGTTTAGTGAGTGCTCCTGTGAAATCATCAAAAGCACTAGGACCAAATCGTGGCAAAATGAGTTGGCAAAAATCTGTCTAGTTTGGCTTGGGATGAGCTTTGATGTACCAACGGTACCATTGAAGGGCTTCATGTTCCAAATGAAAGGATGCAAGTGGAACTTTCTGGGCATCAAAAGTATTATGCAGACTGAAATATTGTTCTGCTTGATATATCCATCTAGTCGAATCAGTACCATTGAAGCGAGGAAAATCAAGCTTCGACCCACGAAAATTGCTGGAAGAAGAGAACCCGGTGGCTGCAAACGATTCTGGCTGTCTGGTATTGTTCATGGCTGAATGTTGAAGATGGAGGCTGAGAAATTTTTCATCCAGATCTTGGAGTTTGGTTTGGATGGCTGCAAGTGCTTCCTCCATGGTGTGTGCTCTTGCACGGGTGACAACCATAACCAGGTTTTTTTTTTTTTTTTTGGTGGAATGGGTAGAAAAACACAAACAGAAGCTGATTTAGTAAAGGGAGATTTGGATTGGGGAAACAATTTGATGGGTAATTGGGGTTTGACTAGATTTTGGACACTGTCGAAAGGACAAGAAGGCAAAAAGGGGGATTTCAGAAGCGGGGTGATAGAATGAGAAAATTTGGCAGAGAGGGACAAAGAAGCAGAATGCAGAAAGGAACTCTGTGGTAAAATTTGAAGGTGATTGGGTGAAATTTGAGGAAGTTATGACAAACCCTAAAAATAGACAAATGTGGGATTTCGGGCTTTGAGAAGATAGGGTCCTCAGGAACGAAAGATGCAGAATGGGATGACAGGGGTTCCCCAAAAATTTCAAGGGAAACAGAGTGAAAACAAGGGAGATATGGAGAAAAAACTGAATTTTTTCAGAAATGGATCGGCAACAGCGGCGCGGAAGGGATCGGCAACAGCGGCGCGGAAGGGATCCGCAACAGATGGAGCTGCAACGGCGTGGAAGGGATCGAAAACGGCTGGATCTGAAACGACTTTCAGAATAGATCTGAAACGGCTGGATCTAGAGCGGAAGTGATCGGCAACAGTTCAACTGAAAATAGATATGGACCCCAGGTATGTACGGCTTCCTAACAGTTCAGGTGTTTCACTCGGCCACCAATGCTATCTGACGGCTTGCGTATTGGGGCAGTACCCCTCACTCCACGGCTCAGGTAAAACTGATAACTGCTTTGCCACAAACAACAGCTCTTGGTTTACCTCACGGGTGGGAACTAGTCAATCAGGTAGGGGTTATTGCCCTTTTCGCTGGCAGGTCCTCTCAATGGGCCAGCTACTTTGGGGTTCTTGTGGTACTCCTCACAATGAGTTTTAGGGCTTATGCCCAAGTACTTCCCACAGTTAAGCGAATAGGGATTATTCCCAAATCCGATGCTGCAACAGATGCGAAAAAAAAAAAATTTGACAGAAATTCCACCCAACGAGCCCAAGAAAGTGCTCTGATACCAGATGTGATGAACCTGCAATAATTAATTAATGCAAATACACGAGATATCATAAATAATAGAACTCAGAATCACTTTTATATTGATCACAGGCCACTTTGAGGGGGCAACCTCCTTTGAGCAAGCTCAATACAATTAACTTCACGGTGCCTTCAATGGCCTCAACACACACTTATATACTAAGTCTATGCCCAATACTATGAGTCAAAACCATGGGACATATAATACTACGGGACGACTTACAAAGCATATGCGTCCAATACTATGGGTCAATACTATGGGCTAATATAAACTACGGATCAACAAATACTACGGGACGACTTACAAAGCATATGCGTTCAACAACAATATACTAACATAGTAAAGAGAAGGGTTGACATAGGTTCCTAACAAAACAAAATACTTGTTGTTATCGTTATCATTATCATAATTAGTTTTAACTTGATCATAGGAAGTTTCACAAATTAAGATTGGACTTATTCATGGTTGGAATGAAATACTTGTTGTTATCATTATCATGATTAGTTTTAACTTTATCATGGGAAGTTTCACAAATTAAGATTGGATTTATTCATGATTGTTGTAGTGCTCGTTCCTCAAAATTCATGTGAGTTTATTTAGATATTACTTTACAAGATAAAGGATGGACACTTGTTTAATGGATAAACTTATGTGATTGGTGATTGTTATGCATGTGCTGGTTTGATGTTGGGGAACACATGCCATATGGAAATTTTCGACTCTATTTGTATTATAGTTATAAAGAACAAAATTTCATTCTAAGTACAACATAGTGAATCAGGATCATTCTTATGAATATAACCAATAATTATACACAACTTATCTAAGAACTTTAGTGATGTATTAATACATACATTAAATTTTTTTACATTGGCAAATCTAATGTATGGATGCTTTTATAGCATAGTGGTTAGAGTGTAGCATGTCCATGCTACTACACATGAGAAGAGGAGGAAAGAACATGGATGGTTTTGTAGCATAGTGGTTCAAGTGTAGCACCATGCTACCACACATGAGAGGAGGAACGAGGGAGAAAATCCACCACTTGATTCTTCAGTGATAACCAAGATTCGAAATGATGGAAAGTAAAGGGCATCCACTGGGTTAATTATTAAAATATGAGTAAATATTCCTAGGGTTCCAAATGATCTTATGTTATACTTTAATCAACTCTTGGGGTTTCTTGAAAACATAGGTTTCCAATGCAAGAGAAGAAACACTAACTAATGAAACCATAAATGATAATAATAATAAATTGAAAGATAGAGAAGGAGAAAGGAATGGAAACACTCGAATGGAAAATAAAATGGAAACATTGACAAAGCCAACAAATAAGTTGGATTCCTTACAAGTTACCAACAATCTCCTCACTTTTTGCCTAAATATATAAAAGTGATATATGTATAATAACACGACATATTTATTAACAATAAATTGAAGTAATATTACCAATGTGGTAAATAAGTTGGTCCTCAACTATAAGGTGCTTTCCTTACAATTTGGTTTTAGTAATCTTCTACGAAAGGGGATTGAGAGGCTCCAAAGTAAACTCGCAAGCACCTTACAATTTGGTTTTAGTAATCTTCTACGAGAGGGGATTGAGAGGCTCCAAAGTAAAGCCACATGATTAAACCGTATATCTTAACTCAATACATAAGTAACAAGCAACACATTTGACCAAAGAGCAATGCCTAATAGAGAGAGTAAGCCCCTTCTATGAAGGAGTTAATGGAGACAACAAGTTCAAGTATCTTTTGTGCTTGAATGAAGAGTGAATTGAACCATATAAAAACTCTTACATAATTTTCGTCCTTTCTTGAATGAAAACCAAAGATCCAATTGTTAACTAAAAGAGGACTATTTATGGTAATAGTAAACTAATAATGTTGTACAAGGATCGACAAATAACCAATAGGATCTCCTAACTACTCATTCAAGGGTCTTGAGCTAATTGATGGGTTATTCACTATAAATGGGTTCTTTGTTTCCCCTATCAATAAGAGATAGTCATGGATTTTTTTTTGCACATGTACAACATACAACATACATAAGAGATAGTTATGGATTTTTTTTGCACATGCACAACATAAGCAAAAGATAGTCATGGATTCTTTGTGTACATGTACAACATATTGATGACACACTAGAGAGAAGTTGAAAAAGGAAAACATCAAATTTGAATATATATATGATTATTTATGATTATTATGTCTGTGACATAATGGAATCATTTTTCACATATTAGTTGAGCATATGTATTTAATTTTTTTATTTGCAAAGTTGAAGATGGTAAAACACTGGGATATTTACCTCGAAATTTGGAGCGGGGAATTCAAGAGACATGTGTCCCTCCTACGTCAGGATGTCATTGATTGCAATGCAGTGTGCGCTTGTGCAGGGTTAATGCATTTCTATGTTCACAGTATTTATCTCCCATTGCATTTGTTGTCAGTTGACGACGTTTTCATTGAATTCTGTAGCCCAGGAGGCAGCGGCAATATGTCGTCAGCCTACTGTACAATCGGCCAGACCTTTGACAGTTGCAATCAAGCATCCTAATCCAAGTATCCGACGCGACTTCTGAAGTGTGTTAAGTTCGATGGCATTCATGTAGTGTCAAAGCATTGATTTACAAACGTACGAGGCTAGTCGTCTATTCATTTTGGAGATCTTGTTATGTCCCTGCGTAGCAGGAACATATAGTAATCGGGCACTACGCAGGGACATATAGTAATCGGGCTGGTGCATTATTGTTGTCCATACGACATGGCAATTTTTTAAAAGAAAATGTTAAACATTAGATTGCAGGTTTTGTATAAAATTGGATTTTTATATAAAATATTGATTTCAACTC
This sequence comes from Larix kaempferi, assembly GCA_027924585.1. NCBI lineage: Eukaryota > Viridiplantae > Streptophyta > Pinopsida > Pinales > Pinaceae > Larix > Larix kaempferi. Next base: position 7,812,122 of record BSBM01001433.1, on the reverse strand, counting down.
CAATTGGCTCCATTCGCTTGTGCCATAACTACCATTGACGTTTACCCCTATAGCCCAGTGGGTGGCGGCGTGGTGACCCCATTGATTTCAGTTGAGTACTGTCCAGTGCCCAGCCAGCTATCAGATGTTATTTCGTTTGCTGGGTTGAACTCCTACAGGGTTAGTGTTACGAACAAGATGGGGCTCTCTCTAAAAGAGGGTTGAAAGTTCCTTTCCGGGGACAGAATACTATCTGTGGACAACAAATGTCAAGCATCCCTAGATATCTTAAAGCAAATTTTGAAATACGGACATACGAATGCTAAAGTTGTGGTCACATAGTAATCCACGCCTACTTCGATGCTACTTGCTTGATTCTATTGACGTGCCAGGCTTATGTCGGCCCAACTTTAGTGAGTCCATGCCCACGTCGTCGTTTCTGGGTATCCGAGTGGATAGATGAACCATACCATTGATCCACTGAAGACATGCCTGCCATGACTTGAACTCATCTCTCCTCTGCTGCCTCCGACAACAAAAACAATCAGTTGTAGTGGACCCTTACCAATGAATGGGATGAAAATAGGTTAGCATGTTGAAAGCTTTTTTTTCTTTAACAAATTTGGCAACTAAATGCAGTGAGGTGCCGTTGGAGGGAAAGGTCATAGCGCATCCACGTATTCACCTCGCTTTGCTACTATTCCCTCAAATCAATCAAGGCACAACTTCCCTTACTGAACCTTACACTCGTTATCTATTCCTCTAGGCTTTTTCAAGCTTTCTTACTGTGTATGGTGTTGTGTTTATAACGTTCTAGGTCTAAGCAGAATTAATATTATTTTCATGCGCCCCTTGACCGAGGACCAAAGTTTTCCTTGGCCTTCGTGCTTTAGCGGCACTAATCTTGGAAACCTACAATTTCCAAATTTATCGGCATTGCCTCTATCCATCATAAGCAACGGCTCATCTTTATCCTAGAAATCTCTAGGTAAGACACATAGAAAGAAATCAATACAAAATGTGAGGGAATAGAGCACAAACATCTGGTTTCCTTGCAAAAATCGCATCCTTTCTACTATCTTATTTATTTCCTCATGTTACCCATCATGGCTTACAATGAGTAAAGTCTCATCGATGCCCCACACTTTGGAAAGACTATCTACAACTAATTGCAAACACCATGGCTTATTGTGCACATACAAAATAATATTTATATTTTTTTGGTCAGCTTTGAATGAAGATCTATGTCAAGAGGGGAAAGGAGTTTATTCTTTTGAGCTACTTAGATAGCCTAGTTTGATGGGACATGGAGAGTTGCTTATTGAATGCAAGGTAGTTGTGTTGGTAATTAAATCTTTTTTCTTTCTCTTATTTTCAGGTGCTTATAAGTATAAAGGTTGTACCTATTTTCTTGGAGTTTCTATGGATAACCTAGGAAAATCCATTTGTTGTAAGGAGAAGGAAAAGGAGAAGGAAACCCAATAATCCGAATCCAAAGAGTTTACCCAAATTCCTCAATGCAAACTTATCGCCACAATTTTTATGTGTGCAACCATAGTTATCTATATCATAATGCTCTTTATATTAGCTACTATAATGACAAAAACAAGCATGATGAACGCAACTTAACTTGATTTTGTTTCGTTGTCTTACAGAAGTCTAGAAACCAATTGAAATAGTTTAATACTCATTGTCAAACTATTGGATATTTGCCTCGAAAATCCATTATTTCTAAGACACTTTTTAACCTCAACCTCTGCCAACTTTCTAGTTATCCATCAATAACCAAATGTATCTACTCATCATAAAACTAAGATGAAGTCAACAACTCCTTGCATTTAAAACTTATGTTTCATGTATTTACTGTTTACACCACTTGCCTTTGCTTGGTGCATTTTAATTGTTTTTGAAACCAAAGGCACCAAACATGACAAAATGGGTAGAGGCCAAACCTCACAAGCTACAACAATCTCAGCCACAAGTTCCAAGTCATGGTTATTTCGCCGAAAAATGTATTGCAAAGACACTCCACTACCTATGATTTTTCCTTGAGCACTCTCAACACATGGGCACACTTGACACATGTTTGAACATATTCCACGACACTTGGTACGTGGCACTAGTGGATAGTGGTTTTGAACTAGAGGTTTGTTGATTTCACACCCCTCCATGGAAGTTTTAAAAACAACTCCGAACCCATGTGAAATACATGAAACACTACCACTTTACCTTATTGCCCCTTTGATATTTGCATGAGACCCTGTGATTTCTTTGACACTTGGCTTTAGATTCTTGGGCGATCTCCTTGGCATTGTTTGCTTGTTTTAATTAATTATTTGTAAAAACTAAAAACTAAATATTTTGTAGATAATATGAATTTATGAATGTTTATATAAATATTAAAAAAAGTTTAGTATTATTTTTTTTTCATTTTTTCTTTTATTTAAAGTATTTATATATAAAAAAAACAAAAACAAAAACAAAAATATTATCAAATTTAAAGACTATAGTATTTATTTATAAAAAAAATATATATATACATATATATATATATATATATATTAAAACTATTATCAAATCTAAATTTAAAAATTAAATTAAAATTTTGCCAATATAATATTATTTCTATTTTTAGAAAATAATTTATACTTTATACATTTTAAAAGAACTTAAATATTACCTTTTAACTTTTTTTAATACTTTTATATAAAAATTATTTAAAATGATGTTTATTTTAAATTTAAACTTATTTAAACAAATATCAAAACATAAATATTTTTAGTTTGAGGAATTGTAACACATTGTTAATGTTGTTTTATTATCATATTACACTATTTTGAAATTTTTGTTGGTGAAGCTTTTCATTTGAGGATTTGTAACACATTGTTGATGTTGTTTTATGGAACGATATATTTCTAATTAACAAATTTTAAGTAGTGATGTTATGTAGTAATGAACGTGTTTTTAATTGAAAATGAAAAACTATATTTTTATTATACAAAACAAACTTATAAGACATCAATATAAAGATACATAAATTTGTATTGTCAATTGATTGTAAAATAAGTTACCTTAGTGCCATTTTTTTCCTCTCACAAGTGTAAAACCACTTCTAGGTTGGTTTGGAGTTTACTTAGATATTGTTTTTCAATAAGGAAACATTTTCTTTAGCTTGTTTTGTCAATTATGCACTCATTCTAGGACAATATATTGTTGTTTAATTCAATTTATGTATCTATTCAATATTTCCTTCAAAGTTTTATTGTCACCTCTTCCTTCGTTTCCAATGCCTTGATTACTGTGTCTGTCCAAGACCTTATTTTTTGTATGCTTCATTTTTTAGATGACAAAAGCTCATGTTTGATTTTGTTTTTGAGCTGGAAAAGCTCATGGGTCATATGTACATATGTAACTTCATTCTTATTAGGCACCCACGTTACTAATTTTCAATTATTATGGTATATCCATATGCAATTTTTTATAGTGTTCTGGGTGATCCAAGTGATTCTCAAAATCACCTTCCCCAAAATGATTGCACCGAGAGTAGCGAGGTGCTTAAAATACGGTTTTGGGAAGATGTTGTCACATTTGTCACGTTACGTAATGTAACGTTCCCATGTTGGCTCATATCTTATCAAAAAATAAAAAGTAATTCAAATATTCATGTCGTCTCATTAAAAAATAAAATTAACACCAACACATATCCATCTTAAACCTTGATCTATTAAGCACAGAGAGGGATCCATAAAAATTGTTAAATATGACTTATCATAATTAAATAAAGAATAAAGATACTTGGATCATTCTTTAGAATAATATGATTAGTAAGAAACATATTGTATGCACATAAAAATCAAACCTTCAAATATATTGTTAAATAGTATTAAAAATGAAGATATCAAATCAAACCATAAATATGAATATGATTTGTCATCACTCAAGTAATGAATGAAAATATTTTAGTATTAAAAGAATTGTGAATTTTAGCATTTTAAATGAATTATTGAAAATGCTATAGTACATCAAATCATAAAAAGAGATAAAACTCTTAATTAAAAACATATACATATAAAAATACTATGGAGTAAAATACATTGTTAGAAATATATAAAATATTAATGTAACACTTTAAAGTAAATAATAAAAATATTAATTGTAAATAAAAAGTGTTAGTTTTTTAATTAATAATATATATATAAATTAAGTGTAAATATGTGAAGTTGAAACTTATTTATTTTCTCATAAATTTCATATATAATAGTTAATTTTTAATATAAAATGCAAATAATTGAAGATCTAAAACATTTATATTAATATGATTGATTTTAATGTTTCTGTCCATTGGATGTAGTTTGGGTGGTTGGGAGGAATGATTGTTATCCTCCCCACCCAGGTTCAATTCTTGTAAGTGACATGATGCTCTTCTTGAGCCCCTAATGTATTGACTATGTAATTCTAGCCATACCTTGATTCTTCGGAATAGTGGGTATTGACATTTCTCCACTTGAAAAGATCTAAATATGTGATGTGAGCTACAACACTCACACTCAATGTTTAGATGTAACTATGTTGGCATCAATTAAATAGATACATACTCTTATATCATATATTCCACTATAACTACAAAACTCACACTTCACATCTTTTACAATATTTATATTTAAACAAGTGGAGTTGTTATTTGCATGTGTATGTGCATGTGACAAGGGCAACCCTGGGGGCGGCAGGTGCAGGGGGGGTAATTTTTGACCCTGGAGGAAATAAAGTAGCAGACTTTTCCTGGGGCTTGGCATCAGCACCAACAACCAAGCAGAATGGTTGGCCTTGTATCACTCTCTAGAAATAGCGGTCACCTTTAACATGAATCGCTTACAGGTATTCGGGGACTCCAGACATGTAATTCAAGCTATGCGCAAAGGTAATTCCCACAAGAATGACAGAAGCCAGAGAATTCAGAAAAGAATCAAGTGTCTCGAACTCCCAAAGGACACTCTCTATTTTCATGTGTTAAGAGATCTCAACTCCATTGCAGACAAACTAGCAAATGTTGGTGTCAATTTAGGCATGGGACAAGCCTCTCTCAACAAGGTTTCAACACACCGTTTCATACCTTAATGAATACATTGTTAAGGAGCTTAAATTCTTGGAATAATTATATGCATGGTAGCCCTTATCACTATTGCGAAATTTGTTATGGACATTACATCTCCCACCACCACGACATGGCTTGGCAGTCTCACATCATCCCACGCGCCCTCCTTGTGGCTTGCTCAGACCTCACGCTTGGGCATTTATTACTCCATGTGCCCGTCGGTGGTATAGAGCTTGAAATGGAAGGTCCTTCCTATCCTGCCCTCGCCCCGGCTCTGCAAAGTCTCTGTATCTCCTAGGACCATATAGCGTCGTTTGAAGACGGTTCTCCCTTGTCAGTTTGCAATATGGATGGCGTCAGGAAAGCCATAGCCACGCTGAGCCAGCTTACTTTTGAAATCAAAGTATATCTCTCTAGAACATACTCTGCAGTTTGTAACACTGCAAACAAAATTGACGAGTTAGCTCTGGAAGACAAATACATCCACGCTCGGCTCTCCTGTCTGGAATCGCGCATGGAGGACATGGACAGAAATATTATTGAGTTGATGGGGAAAGTTGATAGCATCAAAGCAGACACCTCTGCCTTTGCCTATAAAACACAATACAGCTTTGTGCAGGAGGCCCCAACTGTAAATCAGGAGATGGTAGACGCGGCTTCAGTCCAGCAGCAGAATTTCAAATGATAGCAGTCACTTCTTTCCTTGCCTGCAGGTTCACTTAGATGCTTCTATCTTGAATGTTTTTTTGTTTAAAATTATGCAATCAATTTGTAACGGTTTATCCCAACAGCAAAAATAGAGTTTATAGGAAGTCAGAAAGTATAGAACTCCAGGAAAAAAACTCTATAAGCCTCTGCAATTTTCCCTCCTCTGATGCAGAGTGCTGGCTTTTGTTTTTTGTACTGAATGGCTGTGCACAACCTTTGTTAATATAAATCGATCACATGTTTCTGTTTAAAAAAACAAGGGCAACCCTAGCATATTTTGAAACTTATGGTGGGTAGAGGTGATGAGATTCACACTTCACATATTTTACAATATTTATATTTAAACAAGTGGAGTTGTTTGTTGCATGTGTACTTGCATGTGAGAAGGGCAACCGTAATATATTTTGAAGCTTATGGTGGGTTGAGGAGATCAAGTATAAATATTTTTAAATAATTGTGCTCCACAATTCTATCTAGATGAAATGTGTGAGAGTTTATATATATAAATTAATTAAAGTAAACCCTCATTTAAAAAAAAACATCATTATCACATTAATGTAAAAAAATATTAAAAATACTAACATTCGTCCATCTTAACTCTAATTTTGTAGACATCAAAATTTTTACTCTATTCTTTAAATTTTTTTTTATGCTTAATGGATAAAGACAATAAACACAGCAAGATCTTTGATTAAGTCTTAATATGTTAAATAAAATGAGATTACACTTTATCCAAACAACAATTCCAAATTACACAAATGGGGGGGAACATTCAATTTCTTCCGTGTCTACTTTTCTCTCTTAATCTTTTACACCTTTTACACAAGTACCACAGTGCAAAAATATGTAGCATTTAGTTATCAAACTCTTGTACTTCCTCAATTGTCAATGATCAATTCTATAAACCAGTTACATTGATGGTGAATAATGTTGGTTGCATTAGAAGATCTAGAAGATGTATAAAAGCAAGTTATCAATTCTTTAGTGATAATCAACAACTGTTGTTTTGAATCTTTGATTGGATGGCTATGAACATAAGACAATTAAAAAGATTTCTTTTCAAAATTGGTTGATTTCCATTAGAAGATCTAGAAAATACATAAAAGCAAGTTAAATCAAATCTTGAGTAATGATCAACAACTATTGTTTGAAACCTTTTATTAGATAGTAATGAACATAGGACAATTAACAAGATTTCTTTTCAAAATTGGTTGATGTTGAGTTAATCATATCATTAGCTTATCTTTTATGTAGGGTTTGAGTACAATATCAACAACAACTATGTTTGTAAATTCAAGGTGCATTGGTGAGAAGCAAATCAATGGAGAAGATTGCTTCATCCTCAATATTTCAGCAGATCCATCGACGTTGGCATCTATGAGTCATGGCCCTGCAAACGTTGTTAGGCATGTTCTCTTTAGCTAATTCAATGAGAGAAGTGGGATTTTGATTTACATGGAAGAATATCATATTACTAGAGGTGATGCCATTTACTTTGAAACAAAAATAAATTCATTCTTAGAGGACTATAGACTTGTAGATGGTGTCATGATTGCTCTTTTAAGAGAAATCATTGTTACACTAATTAGATTCATTGACGTTGCAATGAGCCACATCAAGACTCAAATGGACGAGGTGTGGACGATCGAATAAGTTGTTTTCAATGTTCCTGGACTATCCATGGATTGCTTTATCCTTCATGCAAACAAAAGATGCAGTCCTATGAGTGAGACCTGTGAACTTGCTCATGAAGGTAGAGGGAAATCTACTCTTGGAAACAACCGATCAAATGTGGAAACTTTGGGAAAGTCATAGGAAAATCTTGAAAGTATAATTTAGAGAGTGGAAGGATAATCCTCTGCTCCACCTATCTAAGAATTTAAGCCATTCTCAGAGTTAAATTGAAAGCATTGCGTCATTTTTATTCCATAGGTCACCAAAGTGCATCTAAGGACTCTTGAGCATACACTTGTTGTTTGGTTTTGGTTTACAACAATAACTCTTCACTCGTTGTAGCATTGAGCTTATAGAATATGTTCCTTGAGCCCAAACTTGTTTTCAGTCTCAATCTCCAATTGGATGGATGGAAGAACTGTCTCTATGTATATACTTGATGCATGTATAGGTATGCATACATGGCTAATATCATTGATGATGAAATTGAGGGAGACTAACTGTTAATAAAAGTAGAAGGAAGAAATTGTATTTTTTCATATATTCGCCAAGGCTGCATTTGGACTAAGAAGGATTATAGCCCACCATGTAATGTTGTTAATCTTGTTGTATTGCAGGGTCATGTTTAAAGTATGTAATGTTTCTCATTCAGAAGCTCTGTGTTTTATAATTGTCCAGTGTAGTTTTCCGGTACATACATGTTCAATAGTTTAGCTTTAGTTATGTATTTGATCTTCACATTACTGACATGCTACCCTTATAGGATAAGCTCATATGAGTTTAGTTTCGACATATCTTTTGATGGATGGATGCCTTCATTGCATTTACCTTTAGCTTGTGATCCTCAATATTTAATCATTTTTTTTATTTGTATAAGAGAAGTGTAGCAAAATGACAAAACTAATGTTGTTCTCAATAAATTTTTTATGTTGTTTTGAAACTATAAGTCTTATCTGATGTAGTTAATATTGCTTTATAGTGTTTTCATTGTTTGTTTCTATATTTTAATTTTTTTTTCCAAATTCACTTAGATTTTAGCTTTCGTTTGTATTTTCCATGATGCTTTATCAAATGAGAAAGGGGCATTTTGGTGACCAGTAGGGAACTCTTCATGACATCTCTTTTACTACTCTCTTTTTCACTTCATCACATCTACTTTACTTTCCGTTTCTTTTTCCTTTCGGCATCCCTTTGCACTTTCTGGGGCAATTGCTAGTTATATATATATCACCTCTTTCATTATAGGATAAGCTCATATGAGTTTAGTTTCGACATATCTTTTGATGGATGGATGCCTTCATTGCATTTACCTTTAGCTTGTGATCCTCAATATTTAATCATTTTTTTTATTTGTATAAGAGAAGTGTAGCAAAATGACAAAACTAATGTTGTTCTCAATAAATTTTTTATGTTGTTTTGAAACTATAAGTCTTATCTGATGTAGTTAATATTGCTTTATAGTGTTTTCATTGTTTGTTTCTATATTTTAATTTTTTTTTCCAAATTCACTTAGATTTTAGCTTTCGTTTGTATTTTCCATGATGCTTTATCAAATGAGAAAGGGGCATTTTGGTGACCAGTAGGGAACTCTTCATGACATCTCTTTTACTACTCTCTTTTTCACTTCATCACATCTACTTTACTTTCCGTTTCTTTTTCCTTTCGGCATCCTTTGCACTTTCTGGGGCAATTGCTAGTTATATATATATATATATATATATCACCTCTTTCATTATTGCAAAAAATCCATTTATTCAATTATTACCAAATTCTTATACATTAGCATAACCACTTAATTTATGATAAGTAGGAACTAATAAACCACAAATTCATACTATAATCACAAATTATCACATATAAATTAAAAAATATCATATATATATATAAAATTATTTATTTTGAATTTGAATCACTCCCAAATAAATCTTAATAGTGTAATTATACACTTGTTCCATCTTTTTGTAATTTATGAAAAGCATCTCTTCTTATTTTACCCAAATTGTAAAATATAAATCATTCAATTCGCGATTTTTTTTTAAGAAATATAGTCAAAATCGAACCCAAAAATTGGTCCAAATCGTGGAACGTTTAGATCGCTATGAAATTTTCTTTAGTCGATTTCGGTCACCGATGCTGGAAAGGAACGTTTTGTAGCCTGTTTAGACTGTTATTGTAAAGGGCTTTTTTATTAATAACAAAAATAAAACTGATACTTAATATTTGAAGTATGAAAAGTTACATCATCTCCTTAAAAACCTCCCAAATGCTCCCAAAATACAAATGACCAGAACAAATACCGCGCTCTCTCCAACAGAAAATCCATCAGGAACCGTCAACCCTAAATCAGTAAACCCATGTGAAGGGTTTAGATGATCGAAAATCCGTAAACCCTGTGAACCGCCAAAGCCGTTATTATAAGAAGAGGATACAAACATCAGGCATTCCGTTTAAACACCAGAGCGTTATTGTGATCCATTGACATGGCGCACAGACAGACAGATCTGCACCATTTCCATTCGAGTTTTGCTTCTCCCTCTGAGAAGCAGAGTACAGTAGAGTACTTGTTAGTCCCCGGCCCCTCCAAGGACGTGATCCAGCCACTAAGGCATCAGCCACCGCCCACAACATGGCTGGAAACTGATAATCCAGAAAAGCTCCAAGCGTTGGGCAAGTCCGGGTTGAAGGCTTATATTGAAAAGGCCGAATCCATCAGGCCAGTCCTGGGCAGAGTTTTGCACCTCGTTGGGGAGTTTTGGGAGAATTTTGAAAACAGGCGTTCTACAGTGTTGGGTTACAGGATATCAGCGGCGCAACAGGACCTTTCGAGGGCAACGGGCCTGCCCAACGAAGGCCGTACGGTGGGTTACTGGGTAGAAAACAGGATTTCCATGGCGAAGCAAATTGGAAAGGACGCTCGGAGGGCAATGCATGAAAGGAGATTCAAAGACTTGTGTGGAGTTGAGACGAAGTTAAAGTACAATTTCCCTGTGGGTAGGATCAAGGACGATACTACGCGATATGTAGCCTCTGTGGTTATGGAGCATCTCGCAGGATTTTCTAAAGCTTCTCATTGCAAGGATGAATTCTTTGATGTCATTCAAGAAGGCATGAATGGAAATGTCACTAACTGGCCTGCTTATATTCCCAGACGGATGAAAACGTATAAAAAAAAGTCCTTAATTTCGCCGACAAAAGGATATAAACTCCCTTTCCCATATGGGGTTGTCATTGCATTGCTTGTTAGAGAACAGGCACCTAAGTTGTGGCAACAGGCTATAGAAAATGAGGCGCAGGATATTAAATTGTTGAAGAAAAGGTCGAATGAAATCAACGGGCGGCAGGATATTGAGTTGAAGAAGAGAAGAATGAATGAAATCAGTGGGGTGCAGGATATTGAAGAGGGGAGAATGAATAAAATCAATGGTAATGGGTTTGAAATGAGGAATTTGAAAAGGGAGGGGAAGATTGAAGATGTTGAAGTAGATCAATATGGCGAGAAAAGGCCGAAGTTTTCGTTGGCATTGGTAAATTTGGAGGAGGATGGGGAAAGTGAAGATAGTAAAGGAATACAAATGCAAGAGGTAGAGGACATGAAGGATAGGGGAAGCGAAGATGATAAAGGCGGACAATTGCATGAGGTAGTGGAGAGGAAAGAGGAGGGGGCAAGTGAAGATACCAAAGAAGGACAAATGCAAAAGGTAGTGGGAAGTAAGGTGGAGTGGGCGAGTGAAGATAGTAAAGGAGTACAAATGCAAGACGAAATGGAGAGGAACGAGAAGGGAGTGAATGGTTTGGATTATCGAGCTGCAGGGACAGTTTTGCAGAGGATCAAGGCCAGGTTAGCTGAGGGATGTGCTGAAACTGTTGAACAATATCTCCTGAATCGCGAAGGATGGATCAAAGCCTCTGTCCTAGAGGTTTCAGATAGAGAACTTTTGGAGCAATATTATAGTGATCTCAACTTTCGGTCAGGAGATCATGTTTTGGAGAATCGGATGCATGGTATCCCAATGAGGTTGTCTATGGTAAACTCTGGACAGGCGGAACTGGGGCAGAGAAATGGGATGAAAAAAAGGAAAGGGAGGAGAAAGAAATTCAGAGGGAGGAGATATGACAAGTTGCTGATAATCAGTCTAGAGTATGTCTTGGCACATTTTGTCCACAAAAGTAAGGTTCCTTTGGCTCAGGGTGACTTTTATGTGGATCCCTATATCGTGTTTATGCATCCTCAAGCTTGCAGATTTCTGTCGGCTTGTTTGTCTGCTTTCAATGTGGTTGTGTGGTCAGAGAAGCCTAGAGAGGTGCATGATTTGGTCCTGCAGCACATTTTGGGAGACGTTCCTTGTTCTGATCAGATTCTTTCTTATTCGATAGAGGACTGTACAATGACGAAAATTGAGCAAGAAGGCAATGCATTCCATGGATGTTATAAGGATTTGACTATTGTGTGGGAAGATCTGGGAAACTATGGTAGTAAAAATACGCTTTTAGTTGATACTTCACATGTGGCCATGCTTAGAAACAAAGATGGAAATGTGATTTGCCCCATCCCCTACCAATATCATGTGCAGACTTCTCATTGGCAATTGGAGCTTTATCTCTCGCCTTATCTGACATGTTTGGATTCAAAGAAAGGTATTCCTCAATTTGTAAAGAATAACCCATTTGGCCTGGAGAAGGGATACAGTTGGAAACGGTCTCAATCTAAAGTAGGTCATGTTACTCCTTTGTTTGCAACCCCTTATCTATCACATTGTCCTGGAATTGCAAAGAATTGGAAAACGTTTCCGGGCATTGTAACTGAAACTTCAAATTCTCAGTTGGCCTCGTTTAATACTCAATGCTCTAGGATTAGTAATACGAGGCAGCAATTTTCCATCACGAAAACTAGCATCCCATTTTCACAGTCAGTTTCACCTGCTGCTAACTCAGGAATTTTTGAAGTTTACCACGGAAACTTATCAAAGGTGTTCCCAGGATTCAATGATCATATACAAAATGACAACAACATGAATTATACGAGAGAACTGATTAGACAGAGTGATAGCAATCTCGAATATATGAGGGAACTGAATCTTGTGAAAGTTGATTTACAGAACATGACCTGTCAGAAGGACAAATTGGAAAAGAAGCTACAAGAAAAGGATGACGTTCTCCAAAGAGTGGTAGATGCCTTGGAAAAAGTAAATGTAGAAAAGAGAATAGCAGAGGACGAAAATAGTGACCTGTCAAGGGCATTTGTAGAAAGGGATAGGGCTTTGGAACAGGTGAAACTGGAGAAGACCTTGGGAATGGAACAGAAAGAGAAGATTATTTGTTCTTTACAGGAAACTGTGCAAGCTCTGCAAGAAAAGTTAGGAAGCTTTGAGCAAAAACAGAAGGAGTTTCAAATAATGGTCGAGAGGGAAGTAGAGAAAGAAACAGCTCAAATTCGTTCAGCTTTGACAGATGTTCTTGGATTAAAACAAGGAGAGGATCTTGTGATTGGAGCACAAAAGCAAGTTGAAGAGTTGAGGCAGCAATGGAAAGTAAAAAATCAGTTGAAACCTGATCAGTTTATGTTGGTGATTAGTTCAGATGTTGAACAGTCCACTGAGGAACTTTATCAACAAAGCAATAACAAGGGCACAAGTTCTCATATGAATGGAGATAAGAGGACAGGTGCTATAAGCAATCTACTTCTTACAAGTGATACTGAGGCTCTGCATTGTTCTATTTGTATGGAGGAGTGGAAAACCGCAGGGGATCACCGTATATGGTATGTTTTTCCTTGGACCCCGTATATGGTATGTATAATAATGCAACTGAAAAAGGCCATTATACTTTTTATTGTGTCAAAATTAAAACCATGTGCAAAGTTCAGCAATGTTTTCTCTAACCTTCCAATGTCTTTAACATGACTTTCTATCAATAAGATAATGCGTACAAAATCAAATGTTGATAGTGGAGTGGAATTTATACTTGTAATGCCATTAAGAAAGAAGATTACTGAATGTCTATGTCTATAAGCATTCAACATAAAGACATTGAGAGCAAGGTTACTTGGGAGCGGGAGCGGGAGCGAGAAGCGGAATTTTCAAAAGCTTTCAGTTAGGAAGTGTTCCGGAAGTGTTTTTTATATAATATATATTTTGATGCATATATGTCAACAAATGCATGTAGAATGTTGAATTCGTTATGGAAAGTATAAAAACATGAAATAAACAATAATACCATATAACATCATTCATCAATCATCAATCATTAATCATTTACTAGTGAATTCATCAACCATAGGTCCAGTATCCATGATTCTATAAGTTATAACATCAATATTCAACCTTAAAGCTTCAAATTTTCAATATATAAACGTTTTGTCATCACTAGTACTTGTAAGTTGTAACCAAAGTTACTAGGTAACCAAACTATAGTGACATAGTCTATAATAGAGAACATCAACCATAAAATGAAAGTTGAAAGTTGAAACAATTCAAGAAGCATCATACTCATTACCAAAGAGTTATATTATGCTTTTATGAAGTCAATGACTCAATCATGCAAAGTTGCAAATAGTGAACTTCAAACTCAAAGGTAGGTTCAACTTCAAACTTCAAACTTGAAATGCCATGTAATGTTTACAAAATATACAATAATAAATATAAAAGAGTCAATAGTGCAAAAACTTGAAATTACTGTAAACAAGAAAATACAAGAAAAGTAGATTTTATGGATGTTTCCTCTTGCCACGGGAAATTTCCATTTTCTTTTCTCGTGCTCTATGAACAATGGGAGTGGGATTATCATCCCCAGTAGCCACCAATGCTGAGCCACGTCCAAGACTCGATCCTGCACGAACCCCCCTCACTGATGCAGATGGAGGTCGTGAAGTTGAACTTCTAGGCAAAGATGGTGCATCTGGAAACAAGGTAGAAGATGGTGGCGGCATTGTTACTGCATGGTCATCCTCATCGCCCAAAAGCTCTTCCTCCAAGCGCTCTAAAGCTAAGGCTCCATCCACCAAGTTATGCTCCTCCGGATTGTTGTCCCAAGTGACATATGATCTATCAGTTTTGGCATGCTCACAATAATGAGTCAGCAACCTCAAGTTGTAATGTACATAAACCAAGCTTTTTGCTCAGTTTTCATTTAATCGGTTTCTTTTCACTGAGTGGATGAAGCTATAGGTGCTCCAACACCTTTTTGCAGAGGAATTGTTAACCACCTGTGAAAGCACTCTGACAGCCAATTTATTTAAGCGTTGGCATGTTGAGCCATACATGTTCCACCATTCGATAGGAGGCGCCCTATCTCGATCTTTGATTGCATGCAAAGTACCAAATGGACCAACTTCACTGAGGTATTTGCTTAATTCACTGCGCAATAAGTCGCATTCCTCTACATCAGGTACCAACTTGTCTATAGCAGCCATGTACCCAACCTGTACCTCTGGATCTGTGTGGGGCTTTCTCCTAACCCCACCCCCAGGTGTTGGTTTGGCCAACCAAGATGGAGAATAATATTTTGGTGTTAACACATATGCTAAGGCATGCAGTGGAACGTTGAGATGTTCCCACCTTTTGACCACATGTCTGTGAATATGGTCATACAAGATGTGATCTTTTTGTTCCACAATATCTTTAATTTGGCCCCGCATGCTATCCATCTGCTCATACACCTCCCCAATCATCGGCTTATCTGTATCTGCAAACCGAATCATGTAATAAATGGGCTTTGTGAACTGCAAAACATACTTGACACTTGCCCAAAATTGACCATCAAGAACTGTGTTCTCCACCTCCTGAAAATCAAGCTCGTCAGATGCGGATGTAGCCCTATCTTTCAAGACCTGCCATGACTCACTTGATACCATGCTAGCCAATGCCTCTTTTACCTTCAAAAGGCGCCCGAAAGTGAGGTAGTAGCTAGCAAATCTAGTCTTTGCTATCTTCAATAGCTCCAACTTTGAGTGACTGCGGAAAATGCCATGGGCATTGCTATGGTTGGTTATAAATCTTATCATGTACTTTCCCTTTTTGTACAATTTACCAATCCATTTGTATTGATTTTCCTTCAACTTAATGATGTCGTGCATCAAAAGGTTCAGTGTGTGAACCAAACACCCAGACCAAAATATGTTGGGGTATTTATCTTCAATGATTGCTCCCGCTGCCTTACAATTAGCAACATTATCGGTTATGACTTGGATGACATTGTATGGACCAATAGCTTCAATGGTTTTGAGTAGAAGTTCTGCAATGTTCATGCCGGTCTTGAATTTATCTGAGTAGTCATGGGCTGAAAGGAAGACTGCACTAGTAGCAGACACACCAAGAACATTTATCAATGGCTTGCCTTTTACATTTGTCCATCCATCTGATACAATTGATACCCCATAATCATTCCAAGCATTTGTGAATTGCCCCAAAGCATTTTGGATCTTGCCTCTTTCCTTGTCAAGCCCCATAGTTTTAGCTTTGTCATACCCTGAACTCTTGTATCTTGTTGGAGCAGTGCGAATGGCCTCTACCATTGCATGCCAATAGGGTGAGCGGAGGACATTGAATGGTATGCCACATGCATAGAGAAACCAGAACACTTTTGCATCCACGTCATCCCTACCACCTTGGTTAAGGAAATCTGATATTGTCTTGTGTGACCCACGGGGTGAGAATCCACTACCTTGGGTGGATGGGCCTCCAGTTCTCGGTGAGTTTGAGGGGTCTTGGTCAACCCATGATGCTTTTGATTTGTTTTGTGCTTCAAATTCTTCCTTCTTATACATGGCTCTTTGTTTTGATGGCACATTTGGGCAAACAAAAACTCCTATAGTTTTGTTTTCATCACATGGCATGTGCCCACATAGATGTCTTCCCAGACGGGTATATGAACCCGTGTAAGTCCTTTTACAATGGGGGCAACCAAATTTGGCGGTTCCACCCCCCTTGCTTCTTCCCTGCTTGGTGACATATTTCCACAAGGGTGTTGAGTCCTGTGCCATTACCCACTTCTTCATCCTCTCCCTCTCCCTCATTCCTCTTCCGGTTTTCAATTACCATCATCAAAATAACAAATGGAACTAACAAAACAAACCATAAACCCATCATCATGTTGGTTGGACTTGGAAGTTGGAAGTGGAACTAGAGATTTAACTTGTTGCCCTGCAATAGAATGAGGGAGAAAGCATGGGAAAGAGTAGGAGAGGAACTTTTACATTCTAGATTCTAGATTTCAAGCATTCAAATATAGATCAATGATTAATCATCAAACTTCAAGTTCAAAGTTTCAAACACAAAGCAAATCAACAAGAAAGGGTTTAGAGCCTACCTATTTGGATGCCCAATGGTAGTGAGTGTGCCAAGCAGCCTACCTTCTTCAATCTCCAAGAAAAAACCAAGCTTGATGGCACCTTCTCCTCTTCTCCTCTTCTCCTCTCCTTTTCTCCTCTCCTCTCTTCTTTTCTCAAGCAAAGCAAAGTGAGAAATGGAGTGTGGAGGAGGGCTTTATTCCTCAAAGCCCTATTCCTCCCCTCCAAAACCCCAACCGTGGACCCCACCCGCTCGAAATCCTCTTCATTTCTGCTGGTTGACGCGAAGCATCCAAGGAAGCCACGGGAAGCGCTGAAGGGAGCTACGGGAAGCGTTTTTTAACGTGTACGGAGTCGTTGGGAAGCGAAAATGGAAGCGCTCGGGGAAGCAGAGCGAAGCGAAGCTTCCGATCGCTTCCTCAATGCTTCCACATAGTGGCAAGTAGCATTGAAAACTCACCGAAGCGAGCTTTGGAAAATTGATTCCGGACGGAAGCGAAACGGAAGTGTGACTCCAGTTAGCTTCCGGGTAGCTTCGGCCGGAAGCTAGCTTCCAGAGAGGGGGCGAGGGGGGGGGGCGGCGCTTCCCTGCAACATAGATTGAGAGAGTTAAGGAGATGGAAGCTTTCAACTTGTAAGGAACTTTCATCTATCTTTATAATTTGATGGATATCTGAAAAGAAATGAAAACGGAGAGCACCTTTTTTTTAATATAATCCCAGGCCAAAAAACTGTAATTTTTATTTATAGTTGAATTGATGATTACATTCCTTAAGTGTTCATAACACTTGACATAAACCATACAATCAGGACTTCAAAAAAGACCTCTGCATACTCTGAAAATATATTTGCCTTTAACAATTAAAAAAAAAACTAAAACAAAAATACAATGTTCCTTCATAAAATTCTGTCCAGTTTCCTTGACTTTATACGCACATAAAAAACATACTACAAACTAAAGCTTCTTTACAGTAACATAAAAGATCAGTATCACTGGCATCTGCATCCCTCATGTTGTACATCAAAGGATTTTTTGTTGACAGATAGCCAATTGTGGTGAAGTTACTGCTGAGTTAATCACGAAACCTCAGTATCACATTAGTTACAGCTCCGTCAAGTTGAACCTCAAAACCCTAGTATTATGGACCTAAGGGATAAGGAAATGTTACTAGTGATGATGGAGGAAATGAAATAAATGTGATGGGAAACACAACATTATATAATTATAATAATTTAATTTTAAGGTCACAGTTTAGCGAGATGCTAAATTGACATATGAGAGTCCCTTGTTTGTGGGATAAGGGACTCCCTATGCATAAGGATTCTACTGGTTTGTATATAAAAGTGTACATACCCTACCCACCTCCAAATTAAACACGCGTTCTTAACTGTTAGGCCCACATCCCCAAGCTTAGTCCAAGGGGTTAGCTTAGTTGGTAGTTGCCAATATTGTTGGGCATTTGATTAAATCCATGCCAATAGTTGCCTAGTTTGAATCACCATGGTTGAGGCACACTAGTCTACGCTGATGGGTTTACTAGTGATGTCATCCATAAATATGGGGAAGCATCCCTTGAGTTTTCCTGTGAGGTTTCCTTACCTTAAAAGCATGCCATCCATTTATATATATAACCTTAAAGGTTAGCTCAAGCAATTTACATACTTTGCAAAGGTCATAGTTTTGAGGGAGGTGACGAGATGTATTCCCATTGATGGGTTCTTCAGGGTTACTGGTTGATTATTCTATTGGTGGTTAATCTGTTCCCCATCTAGATATATTCCAGTGAAACAGGGGATTCTAGATACATTCAATGGAGTAATCTTGAAGAATATATAGGGAGAGAGAAAGAGCGCGGAGTAGGTTAGATCAATCAGTTTGGACGGGCAGTTACAAGGCAGAGTTTGCTGTGAAGTTTTTGGTTCTAATCTAATTGAGTCTTATTAGGTTACCAGTCTTTATTGTGGCTGGTGGTGGAGCTGGCCTCCATGAGAGAGATCTTATAATGTTTTCTTTCAAATGATAACAAAGTGAGACTCAATCAGACTATAACCAAAGACCTCACATTAAACTCATATATATATATATATATATAAACATTCTCTAGTGTTGCCATTAAATCGACACGATTTTACCATATAAATATGGAAGGGCAAATTCTAGTGTGCAGTACCAGCACCTGATAATGCTTCGAGGTGGCATGTTGTGCCCAAGAAGGTCACCATATCTTATTATATGTAATCAATATCCTATAAGTGTCCCAAGTCATTATTGATGTTCTTAATTGATAATTAGTGAATGGACTACTTATGTATTGTGCATTCCTACTACCAATAAGTCTGTTCATTTTTGCTAGCACATTGGCAATCATTGGGATTGGTCATGTTGGGTATTTTGTTTATTTCTTTACTTATCAAATCATAATATACACTTTTTTACTCTTTCTTGTTATAAAGGAAGGGTGTTAAAGACCTTCTCATCAAAATCTGTAAAATGTGTTTTGATACCTGGCATTCATCTCTTACAAGGCATGTTAAGGAAGAAACTGTTTTCTGGATATGTAATCATCTAGACAACGGCAATTTTAGGAAAATAACCATGTTAGACGAAAAAATTGTGTTCGAAGTCTTCAGGGATGACTTTGCTGTCAATATTGTTTTCCGTGGCTGATTGTTCTAATTCTCTCTTTTCTTAGTTGTTTCTTCAAGAGAGTGCATATACCAACTATTGTTTTCCATGACTAAATGTTCCGCTATATCTTGCTATCAGAAATCAGATGAGTGTCTATCTTACAGAAACATGTTTTTTGCGGATTGAAAAGAGAGCTCAAATGTCGAAAGACTAACATTTAAAATATGGAAATGCAGCTCCCTTGCCTGTGGACACATGTTTGGCATGTCCTGTATTAGAGAGTGGCTTCAGCGACATGAGGACAATATTGGCAAGGTAAGATTATTTAAACCCTCAAAATATTGATTTCCATGGCATGATGTTAAGTTGTTACTGAACTGTTAAGAATAAAAGTTATTGAAGAAGATAGTCAAATTTGTATTATTTTTGTTGCAAACATATCTTGGAGACTATAATTTTGTATTTCTGCAAAAATGTGTAGTGTCCACTATGCAGTGACAAGGCTGAGCTGAGTGACATCAGAATTCTTTATGTGCCAGTTATAGCTGTCACTGGTCAACAATAGTGATAGATCAGTTGTCTTTGCTATTATACCCACAGTTTTCCAACATCATTCAAGCTTCATGTCGCATATTTCACGAGCAGCTGATTGATATGTTGTGTCCGAAAACATAGAAAACAGTTACAAGTGATAATAGTAGCCCTTAAACAAGTAACCACTAGACCAGTTTGACCAACTACTATGATTAACAAGGAATACTTTCCATGATTAAGAAGTTAGTTGAAGCTAACTGATTTCAAGGACATTATAAGGCCAGTCCCTCTATGGGTTCTGTAAATATTGTTTGGCAAAGAGTAATGGTTCAAGCTCCTAAGATGATACACAGAAAGGAAACTCGCAAAATGTTAAAGGCCTTGTTGCATGCTTTTTCAATTTCTGTCATGTACCTGAACCTTTTATGCATCTAAATTTGTACTCAGCAACATTACTTTTGTTTGTCAATGCTGTGTTTTTTATCAGAAATGATAGTCTGGTTGGAAAATTGTTGTTAGTACCATGGTTATCCAGCCTCTGTAATTTCCTACTGAGTTGTCAGGGAGCTTAGCCAAGTTCTCAGTAGTAATAGTTGACTGTTTGTTGGGGGTTCTTCAATTTCATTATGCAGCTGAACAATATTCGACACTAAATTTTATTTAGCATAATAATGTTTTTGTTAGTACTCTTACATTTCTAATCAGAAGTCACAGTTTGCTTTGGAGATTGTTGTTTACTATTATGGTTAGACAGCCTTTCTGATATTTAAGTCCTAACCAAGTCCTAAATAGTGGTAATTCAATTTGATTATCCTCTTCTAGCCTAAGTGGGCATAAATGACTATTTATGGTCTACAGAGGGTTAGCTATAGTTATATCCTAAGAAACAGTTCATGTTCAACTGGGAGACCGTGTCCATATCTCATGTATTGGATGTGTTATTATACTATCCAAGGGTTGTTTTTTTATTTATAATCCGTGGAAACCTAAGCAACCGCACAACTGCCTCACTTGTGCGAGCTGTTCTATTTGACAACTTGGATGAAAACCACAGGCTGGGGCCAACCTTAATGTTGGATGCAAGAACTATCTGTCCAGCGGGAGTAAAACTGTCACCATGGTTGTACAAGGCCTTTCCAATAATAAACCGCCCTCACAGGAATTCGAACCCGAGCTTCCATCGAGTCAACCATAAAGCCCCATCGCTGACTCACACCCTCAAGATTATGCTTACAAACATACTCCAAATAGTTATGAGATGAGATGAATGAAAGTGATGTGCAAAATTATTAGTTTCATTCAGTTAGCTATAGGTTTTGAATAAATCAATGAGTTTCATTCAGTTTAGCTATATGTTTTAAATAGATCGATAATTGCTTTGTGTTGTTTTGAAGCACTTGCTACTCAAGTAGTTCTCTCTCCACGTTATTACCAGATATGCATAAGCTTGTATTCTTACATATTTGGTATCTTTTCATTGGCTTCTTAATCTGATGGCAATTTATGAAGGGACCTTATTAGTTTGTAATTAATATGACAACGAATGATACCTCGTGAATCATTAATAGAATACCCCATGAATCATTAGTAATGCTTTTCTACCTTATTAGTCCCGGCGTGCCCAGCAGCAGCAGGGACTATAGAAATCGTTTTCTCCAAATACTAATACATGGGCACGCTTTTCATAGCATTATAGCCAAAGTTTTTTTTGAAGAGATTCGATTTTGGCCTATTAAATAATTTGGAGCCTTATTTGACCTCAAACCGAGGCCATGCTATTTTTTATTATTAGTCCCTCCTGCTGTTGTGCCTTTTCCCAAGGTTATCCTAAGTTTATGAAGTTATCCATCGACAACGTGCATTTCGCATCCCGGTATGCACTACACATGCAATGCATGCATCATTGCACTTGTCACTACCTATTTCTAGTCATTTTTGTTGTGGTGACAACTCTGTTGTCGTCTGCAGATTCAAGGGGCGGCTGCCTTCTTTAGTCTTTGTCGATTCAATGCACAGAGCGAGGAGTGAATTATGGGAGAGGAACAGGGAATTCTGAGCTTCCTTGCGATCTTATGCGGAAACGAAACAAGCCCGTCGGAAATAATACATGTGAGGGGAGGAACATCACCATATGTTTCTAAATGCTTCAATTTGTCCATCAGCTTGTCGAAATATAGAGGGCCATTATCAGTGAAGGACCAACATAGCTTGGCCAGTTTGGAGGTCCGACCATGTTCAAGAGGCAGGCCGTCTGGAATGACAACAACATCATTGGTAACAATTGCATGAACTTCAAATCTGCCTGAGTCTCAGCCTAGCCAAGCCCATTTCCAGTCGATGGTCTAGTTGCCCTAGCGGATCTTTTGGAGCGGGATCTGGATCTGCTCTATGAAAATAATTAGTTTTTTTTCACTACAGATCCCATGTTTACTTCCATGGAAACATGCAGATGTAGTGCTCACTGCTATGGAAACATGGTACTTGCGAGACGACTTACGATGTAGACGCTTTGATGACAAGAATTGGCGGTGTTCTAGGCCTGACGCTGACAAATGCAGCATCATAGTGACACCTTCTATGCAAATTATCAAAGATGGAAGAACCAAAAAGACGGGTATGTAATGAAATCCATGTTAAAAAGTTAAAGAAACATTCAGAAGCCATTATTTTGCTTCATCATTGGAAAACATTAAGTACATTATCCATATATATATGTGGAAGGCCGGTTTGAAGTAGTTCTTCAAAATTTTGGAATTGGAAGACTGAAGCCGTACCTGTGTGTAGAAGATTCTGAAGCTGTCGAGGGACTTCTACAATGGCTGTAGGATATCTTCAAAATTTTGGAATTGGAAAACGGAATCTGTACCTGGGTTTCGACGAGTGTGGAGCTTTCGAGGGACTTCTATAATGGCCGCAGGATACCGCTCGCTGCAAACAAATCAACAAACTTGCCCAATGAAAAGAAATCTCCATCATGTTCTTTATGTAATTGCCTACTTTTCTTTCAACAATAATTTTAAAGCTCTGGCCACCATGCTTTTAGTTAGCGAACATTATGCATCATCACAGATACTGGGCAGAACATTGAAATCGTAGACTTTCCACAAAGAACCTTACATAATCACGAATTTTGGACAAGAAACTTTGTGTAATACAAGATTTACAAGAGCGTCGTGTGCAGAAAGAACAAAGCAGTACTTTGTGTCGAGTATTGAGTGACCCTGGTGGGGGTTTTTCTTTTCTCTTTGGGTTTTTCTCCCGCCCTTCGTCACAAGCTTCCATTGCCGAAGCATTCTCTCTTGCACGGTCTTGTAGGCAAGCTTGTATATGGTCGTTAGCATTATTTTATTTGTTTTACCCTTAGTCAGAGTGTCTTGTATATCTCTCTCTTCGCGTTGCCCGGTTTGAGCTCTGTGGATCTGACGTTCTTTGGGTGGAAGTATCTTCTATCCTGGTGTTCTCTTCTGAGTGCTCTTTCCAATCGTCGGTTCGGCGCCTGCATTATTCACACCTGTGCGTGTGCCTTTGGGTTTTCAGGTTGGCATCTGCTTGTAACTACTCTTTCTCCCAATCCATGTTTCCATGTGCGTGGATTCTCCTGGTGCCCAATCCGCTTATATCCAGAGCTCTATCTTTATCAGCTCCTTCTAGCAGCTGGTAGGGGTTTGCTTCATTGGGAACAAATAGAAGTACAGACGGATAGGAACAGATAAAGGTACGGACAGACAGTAAATAATTGTTTATAACCTATGTTAAACTCACATGGAAACACTAACATTGCTTATAAGCATTGTGCTAAAAAGCAGATCCACATCTTGCTCATAGTGCAATACTCTGATCCACTTATGTGTTTCAAAATACATAAGGCCAAGTAAAACATGAAACCATGTCCAAGTTGCAGACATTCTTGTAACTTAATTGACAGGTGTGAACTCGTGCTAAAAAAGTGAAGTCCCATTGTATTTTGAGACTTCTAGTTTTGAGCACAAATTCTAGAACTCTGGACACTTTGCCTTCATGCATGCGATCCGTTTTTTCTCAAATTTTGACAACAATATTGCTACCTAGGGCCTCAGGATTGGATACTTGAGATTTTATAGTCACATGCCTAGGGCCTCGGGATTGGATACTTGAGATTTTACAGTCACATGAAATCATTAGAAGACATTATAACATGAAATAATTAGAAGACATGATGAGATATATCAATGGTCTCCCCAAAGCTAGCTTAATTTAATTTTGTGAAACTAAGGTGGCTTCCTAAATATTGGAAAATTCAAATGACTATTGCATTTTTTAATTCTCTAATTTACTCACATCATTAATGAAAGAGTTTAAATATCATTAATTCATGAGCCTTTTGGTTCGATACATGAGTCGTCTCCCACTCAATCTCATGAATGTGAACAACACAGTTGTGTGTAACTCGAACTATAATTTATCGCCCTTATCAACTTACTCAATAACAAATATAGCCTTTGATTTAATGTTGCCTTATGATGTTGCCACAATCGTAACATTTCGCCATGGAAATAGGAGGTCCAAACAATAAGCACGATCACAAATTGTGCCAAAAGGTCTCTTCTACGACGCAGCTGCCAGAAGCATCAATGCATTCATATGAGCTAATCTTTGATATAACGGAAGGAAAATTGCTAATGAACAGTAAACCGATCAAAAGAAATAGAATTTTTGCTTGTTTGCAAGAATTGACAAAGTATAAAATTATACTCATCGAAGTTCCTCACGATCTTTGAATTGGAGGCTCTTCTGTCAAGGATTCTATTCAATATGAGATATAGGCCACTATAACACTTGTGTAATTAGATCTATGTTGGACACAAGAAGAAATCATAACTTGACAAGTCTTGTAAAATTAAAATGTATGAATGTATTAGAAGTCAAGAGCAAAAAGGTATGGAAATTGTGTAACATTCATGCTCGACTTTTTCTCTTTCCAAGAAGATAACAGTCAAAATCTACAAGCATTGGTTTTCTCTACAAAATCTAAAAGTTGGAACCACTGCACTCTTATAGAGCCGTAATGGCTCCATAAATCATTTCCAACAAGAGCACCATAAATGCATCGAAAAAGACAGAGCACAAACTAAATGACAACAAGATGATAGTGGATGGAGCCAGCATCGAGAGTCATCTTCCTGTAGTGTCATGCAAGCTGCAACCTGG
This sequence comes from Larix kaempferi, assembly GCA_027924585.1. Classification (NCBI taxonomy): domain Eukaryota; kingdom Viridiplantae; phylum Streptophyta; class Pinopsida; order Pinales; family Pinaceae; genus Larix; species Larix kaempferi. Next base: position 7,787,036 of record BSBM01001433.1, on the reverse strand, counting down.
TAAGAAACTCCACCAACATCCATTTTCTTTGCTCACCTGTATTTGTTAATATGATTGTTGAAATGCATTGCACGCTACATGTTTCCATGTGCATGCGACAAAGGTGGCGAAGAGCAGTGGATCATGAGCCAAAGTAATGCCACAAATTCAATGCAACAAAGGAAAGCATGGAACAATCGCAAGTCAGTCACTCAACATGAGTCATCTCCCACTCAATCTCATGAATGTGAACAACACAGTTGTCTGTAACTCGAACTATAATTTATCACCCTTATCAACTTACTCAATAACAGATATAGCCTTTGATTTAATGTTGCTTTATGATGTTGCCACAATCGTAACATTTCGCCATGGAAATAAGAGGTCCAAACAATAGGCACGATCGACAGTGAGTCGATAAAATTACAAAGCAAGAAAGGGGCTATACAATTGCCCAACCAATGAGAGGCATACACATACATAGTCATAGTGCAAACACCCTTTTGAACAACATTTCGAATGCATTAGCAGTCATTACAACATTTCAATGACCTCTTACAGCTTTTACCAACCGCATTATAAAATTTCATTGACCTCATCTTTTACCAACCACCTTATGGTCATTCAATTGACATGCACAAGCAACATAAATTCATCAACTCAGAATCTAACATTATTTCTAGCCACGGGTGCATCCACCTTCAATTGATATGTAGAAGGGGTTACCACGAGATAGAACACCACACACACATATGACACAATAGAATGTGTACCATGCTCAAATAAGTAGAAGATGAATAGGTCATTCCCTCAATTGGTACGCGTAGTCTCCATCCAACAACTTCGGATTCACATGGTTAATTCCAATCAGCATCACTCTCGATGGTAACACACACCCATCAATGCACAACTCTTTTCATTGTTGGCATTTATTCTTCTATGACACACAAATAAGCTTAACATTAACCAGGAGCAGCCCCAACAGACATATTTATCATGTCCCTTAATTTGTGATAACACACAACAAACCCCTTCCGCTGCACATATTTTTCACGGCCTCTACGAGTAGTGTATACACCATTTGTAGTCAACAATCTTTCACTGCTAAGGTGGATCTCAGGGCAAACTACATATCACGCTCATCATGGCATCACTCCACACGCTTCACTTGTGCACTTGTTGGATCAACTTCTACCACTTCGACTTGGTGTGGCAGCCCGAAACCAAGAGTGAGGACTCCCGGGAAAGGTTGGCACGTGAAAAACGTTGTTCTACCAACCGAGGCCTCCTATTTCCTTCATTCTCTACGATACAATATGAGAAAAAAACTAGATTTGCTTCTGATACACTGACAAGTCACTGCCCTCTCTGTTATATCTGCATATGAATTCAACGCTCCCATCGTTTTTGAGGTATACGTAGTGCAGCAAGATTGTGAAAGGGAACAAAGGACCTAAACCAACCATTCCATTACAAGCCCACCGAAAATCTATTCCCTGAAAGTCCAAAATCTGCAAATGGGTTGGGTGGTAAGCATGGGTTCACTTATTAGAAAATAATAATAGTGATAACAGATATATAGAAACACGAGGTATTGAGCACTGCCCTCATACAACTACTTATTCATCTCAGACAAAGCGGTATTGAGCAGTTTGAATACAATAAATCTCAGTATGTATTGGAATTTGCAGTTCAATTCGTCGATTAAATTGAAGGGCATACATAAAAAGTCTTCTGGTTAATTAGATTTTACGGTTAATTAGCTGCTACGGTCAATCCAATCCATAAAAGGTCTTCAACCATGCCTCTAGTAGATGCTCCGGTCAACAATTTATGCTACAATCCATTGATGGTGTGTTTTTTTAACTTGAGTACAAGCTTTTGTCTCCCCGTCATAAGCCATTGTCTTTATGAATTTCTTTCATGATTTTATGCTACCTATTGTATTTAGTAAGCCTTGTGACTTTCTCTAGATATCTGTTGACTTATATTTTTAAAATAGTACACTTGGGTTTGACCAAAGTTCAGTTAAATAAAAAAATCAATTAAAAGTTGATAATGTACATATTACAATAGTAGATTATCAAATAATGAACAATACCTGTAATTATGCTCCCTCATATCAAACTTTCGCAAGGAGCTACGGTCATTCACTTGCTGCTTCTCAATTACTCGCTGCTGCTTATTATTTTAGGCAGGGACTTATTGCTTAGCAGCCTTACTTGTTATAAAAGTGCTCTGGTTTACTCGGTGCAATTTCCTTGGATTCGGTGAAAGCAACAAACACACATAGTATATAAAAAATGATAAAGGAAGCATAGTACGCATAAATACATATATCAAATGAACATGAATTTGACTCACATTGATTTTACAAAACACAATATGTGTATATCATATTGTTAACTATTATATATATATATATATATATTATTCAAACATACTCAACTGCGCCAATCACTAGGAATCAAATAAGTTTTTAATTTAGTTGCTTACAAAAATATGTAATTTTTCTAACTTATTATATTAATATAGAATTGGGACATGCAATTCTTGTAGTGGACAACTTTTTTCCTCCAATTGGTTTAAGCAGTTGAATATGATTGTATTGCTTTGTAAGATTTTCATAACTCCAATTTTTTTTTATGCATTATGATTTGTTGCAATCCAACCAACCTAACATTTCATGTCTAGTTCTAGTGCCAAATCCCATTGTTGCATATTGGAGTGGAGCATGGTAAATGTGTAGCCACTTATGTTGTGGGGACAAAAGACTTGCTCAAGTGTACCTGTCATTGTATGGGTGTAGGGTCACCCTCTCTTAGAAAAACATAGAGGTAGACTAATAGATTTTTGTCATTCACTCCCCATTTTTCAAGTGGGTTTATTGGATTCTTTCGGGAGGAGGTGATTTTGGTAGTGCCATGGGCATTGATGCTCCTACATGTGAAATCGTAAAGATATAGATTGTGATTATTGAAAATTGATAAGTAGTGGATGTCTACTTTCTAAGTCATGGTGGAAACATGGATGTCTAATAAGTACAACGTTTAAATTGAGTCCCAAGATTCACTAGATACAAAAAATGTTGAACCTTCAACATAAAAAAGATTAAAGAACATTTAAATTGAGTCCCATGATTCAATAGCTAGAAAACAATGTTGAGTAAAATGAGAAGCTATATACCTTCAACATCAAAAAGATAAAAAAAAAAAAAAAAAAAACATTTAAATTGAGTCCCAAGATTCACTTGCTACAAAAAAAAAAGTTGAGCAAGATGAGAAGTCGTAACGCTTCAACATCAAAAGGATGAAAACGACTCACTCCAAAGATAAAACTTTATTAATTTTGAAAGCATTGCCCATAAGAGTTTTAAATTCAACATGTTTTACTTGAGAGATGAGGGTCATCAAATAAAGAAAGGATCCTTCCAAAGCTATGGCACTTTATGAAAATCACAATCCTCAAGGACATTAATATGATTCTTAAAGGGGATTTACAAGTCAAGTTCAACATAACTAACAAATTTTACTAAATGAGAAAGATGAGAACACAAGACAAACATCATCCAAGTGCAAAGACCTATTACAAGACAAAATCATAATAATAATTCTAAATTTTTGTAATGATTGATGAGCATAAATAATTCCCTATGTATTGGCATAATGTGTAGCCCATTTCCTCGTAGCATAGAATAAATTGTCTCCAGTTTTGGAGAAAAAACTTTCGTTGGGTCTTTGAACCATAGGAGGTCATGAAGTATGTCTTTAAGCCCTTATTTTAGATATTGTATCTTTGTTTAATGAAAACATTTTCCATAATGAAGAATAAGAGGCCATGATGTGTGTTGGAATTCTTCCCTATTTAAATTGAGTTGCCAGGGGAAAGTGGTATAATGTATCTTTGTTTAATGAAAATTTCCTCTACAATCATAGCATAAGAGGCTAGGAAGTGCCCTAGAATTCCTCCATATTTAAATTGAGTTGCTATGGGAGAGTGGTGATACAACAAGCTTTTGGATCTATAACTACTTTGGTCATTGTTGAGGGAGAGTAGTGAGACTTTTCTATTGGACTTGATTAGTTTTTTTTAGGGAAGTGACATCCATAAAGGTTAGGATAGGCATAGAGAAAGTATCTCGATTATAATTAATCTTCTATAAGGATCAATTGAGATGTTTTTAAGAGTATTGAACATTTTTTCCCTCGAGTAATATATCCTACTTGAATCCTCTCAGGCACTTCCCCTCATTCTAAGGATGGCACTTAGGGTAAACCCTAGATTCTTTAGGGCACAAGGCCATATCAACAACCCATGAATATATCATATATGGCTCATCAACAATTGGCTCACTAAGCAAACATGTCACAAAGATGGATTTAAACTTGGGTGGGGAGGATAACAACTTTTTCTCATGATCACTCAAGCTACACCTAATTGACAAGAGAATTTTAACTATGCACATGCCATGCAACTTTCAGGTCACCGCATCAATGTTTTGGAAGAGAGAGTAAGATGGTTGGATGCTTCCAATGTATGAGGAGGAGGTTGACCAAAGACATTAGCTACCAAGTGAAGCTTCTATAGCCAACAATGCTTTGAATGTTGCATTGGTAATGGAAAGTGTGTTGGATGGTTTCCTTGTCAATAAGAGGATTTTTCCCAAGTTGAAGTGTTAGCTCCTGTCTTGGAGGAACTATTATTGTATGTCTTCCCTATTTTGGAATGGATACCATTGTAAATTGGGAGGTATCAATCTCATTCATGATGGATTGTTGTGTGTTGTAGAGGAAAAGGGTAGGTGCAAAATAGAAATTATGTGTTTTTTTTATCTAAGATTTCATAGCATAGCATATTGTTTCGGAATTCACTGTGTTGGATTTTACAGAATCAATGTTTTAGATCCCAATACATGATCCACCTTCAAGAAGAGAGAGAATGAGGTTACATAGAAGTCACAACATACAACATCTATAACATTTAAGATTACTATTTTAATGGGTTTGATAGGTCTTCAGGGGTTAGTAAAACCATACAAGTCAATATTAATATTCATAATAATAATCTAATTTTAAATTCATAGCCTAGCTAGACACCAAATTGGTGTAGGAGACCCTTGTTTATGGGACAAGGGACGCCCTTGGTGCAACAATTTGACTACTAAAGTTTACAGAGGTGTACACACTACCCCCTTCTGAATTTGAACTTGTGACCTCCTAAGAAGAAACACATTTTTTTGGTTGCTAAACCCACTCAAATTGTATATGGTTGATCATTTTATTAGGCCCCCATAATTTTATTTATTATGAATGAGTATGTTGTTCACTATCTTTGAGGTTAGGAATTTTTTGTAGTATATATAAATGACTTTTCTCTCAAAGTAGATGTCATCACAAAATCATGTTTACTATATTTGTGGGTTTTAAAGTAGAGGGAGTTATCTCTTATATTTGGGTTATGAATGAGTATGTTAATCACTATCTTTGAGGTTAGGAATTTTTTGTAGTATATATAAATGACTTTTCTCTCAAAGTAGATGTCATCACAAAATCATGTTTACTATATTTGTGGGTTGTGAAGTAGAGGGAGTTATCTCTTATATTTGGGTGGTAAAGTGGCTCCATTTATCTTTTTAGGGTAGGTGATGTTTGGCCCATCACTTGGAAGTGGTGTGCTCCTCACTATCTTCATGTATTGTTCACAATTCTTAATATTTTGATTATTGTTTGAATATTATGGTTATTTTTTAATGTTTACAACTATATTGTTGAATCTCACTAGTATGCCACTTAATTGAATCTTCTTAAAGATGAAAACGGTGATGTGTTGAAGTATATCAATGGACTACACAAAATTGTTTATAAAAGGTGCTGACAATTTTTGATATCGAGGGCCTTGACGAAGCCTATATAAGTTTTATGTAAATTGAAATTGACTTCTCAATTAGTTGGAGAAAGTTTGAGCAAATCGGTGTCATTTTAGAAAAGGTGATGTTTGGCAAGCACTAGGAATGTAAAATTGCTAATATTGTCCAAAACCCGAGGTTGGAAAGGAAATAAACAATCCTTGTAAGTTACATAAATGTTGTCATAGGCATGGACACAACGAAGAAAACTATTTAAAGTTGCATCTCTAATAGAAAATCCTAGAAGATATTTTTTATTACTCGAGTTGCTCCATTAGAGGGACAAGTGAAGTAAAATAAAGAGAAGAACTTTTGCACATAAATATGCAAATTAATAAAGTTATTATAACTACAATCTTTGATTCATGAAATCCATAATACTTATCTTGGAATAATTGGTAAATGTTGGAGACAAAAGGCTTTTGGTAGTGGAAAATCCCCAAGTTCACAGGTCAATGAAATGGTTGGTTTCACATTGATATCGATGGGTATTGTCAACATCAATGAGCAGGTTAAAATTGACTTGTGTCAGGAACATCGATGTGGAGAGTTCTTGATTGACAATTAGATGGATTTAGTTGGAAAGTTGGCATGTTGTCTCACTAAGATCAATTAGGATGTTGATTTCTGGTCACTATCAATTGGTTATTCAATCAAGAAACATTGATTGAAAACCTAAGGTAATATATTGTGACTCGAAGATGGAAATATATTGTTAAACTCATTGTTCAATATTTATAGATGTCTTTGAACTCATTTTTCAATGTCGTTGAACTTTGTTGTTTAATATCATGTTATTGTTCGACACCTTGCTTTTGGGTCCTTGTAATTCACTAATTGTCAAGTTGTGAACTTGTTGATATTATAATTCATATGTTTCATGGGTAACTGTTTATAGGTTCTCATGGTTGTAATCTTCTACACTAATTAAATAATATTTAAAGAGTATACACTTATTCCCAAATTCTTCATCTCACAGTGATTGGATATCAAGTCTATGTTTAACAACATTGTCTAGGCAATCCTATGAATGTGCATGCAACAATTAGATGGCATTTTGCTTGCATTTTCCAAATAATTGGTATTCAAGCTATATGTGTATAGTGGTCTCTAGACTATTCGAGCGTTCATATTAGAGGATTGACATTTATTAAGAGATTTAGAATTTGTAGTGAGTTCTTTATTGGTGGGAGTTATGTGAATTGACTAGTGAAAAAACCCAAAGGAATGGAAATCAGTGAAACCATAGTGATTGAGAAGTGCTATGGGATGAATTATCACATTTAGTTGAAGTCATAGATTATGGAGAAAGCACTGTGGTTTATAAACCATACGAGATAAATCCCAACAAACGTGTCTTTGATTGGCAACAAAAGGATGAGAAAGCCAAGGTCAACTATAATGGTGAACCTTCACAATGTTGTGTTGTGCTTAAAATTTCATGAGAGCCGTATGGGAAGATTGTAGTAGTATTTACAAGGGGAGTACCATGGTGAATCGAAAATTCTTAATGCACTAGTATAACCATTTGAAGATCAATAAAAGCATGTTGGTGATTGCATACCAATATCACTTGAATAAACTGGTAGTTTGGTTGTGTTAGTTTTTCAGAAATTTCAATCTGATCTAGGATCTTAACTGAGAGAATAACATGTACAACATATCTACAGCATATCAATCATGGACACAATAATGCAAGCACACAAGAGACAGAGTTTCACTGAGGAAAACCAAGAAGGTGAAAAACCCCGCAACTTCCTCAGAGATAGATAGAGCAATGATACAACCCAAGTACAAGAGATAGTCCTCCTAGCAGCAGCTTCTCCTCCTCCACAAGTGTGCCACTCTCCAATGAGTGTAAGAATGAGAAAGTGAATTATCAAATAGAGTGCCTCCCGCACTCTATTTATACTTGACTTGACTTGCCATAATAACCTTTACTAGGTCGGCCTTAACTTAACCACATAACTTAATGCTGACAGGGCCGACCCCCAATAGGGTGGTCTAATAACACTTTTACCCACATGACTCATACAGGGCTGACCCCATCAAGGTGGTCTAATAATCCATCGAGTATATGTTACGACACTTTCAATATAAATGACAACACTTCCGTATAGAGGAATAATAACATCTCTATAGGAATACAAACACTTCCGTATAGATGAATAATAACATCTCTATAGGAGTACAATATACATGGGTGAAATACATTCTGAAGTTACAATTGCATCAACAGGTTGACACAAAATAGTGTTACCATCTCATAAGAGAAATAGGTGGATGGCATATTTAGCACTTTGCTCTAGTTGTGGGAAAATTTGTCATATCTTTATATTGCATGATCAACCTCATAATCATCAATAGACTAACAATGAGATTTCTATAAGAGAAGAGTAGAAAGAATACTATGAAGAAATTGACATGAGACTCCATGATGTGATCATAGAGGTCCCATTCTATTAGGTTAGAAAAATAAACAAGTAGCAAGATTAAGGATATTCCTCTGATGGATATTGGGGAAAGGGGCATGAAAATTATGCAGTTCGAATAGAAGAAGAAGGGTAAGGAAGATGGCTATGGTGGTCACAGGGAAAGAAGGTTGTTGGAGGGGGGTTGGGTGGGTTTTGTGGCCTAAATGTGTAATATTGTTGGATAGGTCCAAGATCACTAATGGATTAAATTTAGAGCATCCTAACACATGACCACATGACCCTGAATTGAAATAATACGAAAAATTGGAAGAAAAATTGCAATATACATGGGGAGTGATGCATGTGTCAATGTTGAAGATTTTAGGAAAATATTAGTTGGATTGGAGATCCATGGAGTATTGTATGTGATGAAGATAAATAACTTGTTAATGATGAACAAGATAACATAGGATTTTATAATTGGTTTTGACAAGTTGAAGTGCTTGCTACAAAGGAACGACAATATCATTTCCACAAGAATTAGAGATGGGCGGGGGTTGGATTTCGTATCCCCAATGTGTAATACTTTCGGAGAGGTCCAAGATCACTGATGGATTAACTTTAGGGCATTAACACATGACCACATGACCTTGAATTGGAATAATAACAAAGATTGGAAGAAAAGGTGAAAAATACATGGGGAGTAATATTGCATGTGTCAATGTTGAAGATTTTATAACAATATTAGGTGGATTGGAGATCCATGAAGTATTGCATTTGATGAAGATAACAAACTTGTTAATGATCAACAAGATAACATAGGATTTTATAATTGGTTTTGACAACTTGATGTGCTTGCTACAAAGGAATGAAAATATCATTTCTACAAGAATTAGAGATAGGATGTTGTTTAAATTGATTGATCGACGCATTTATGATGAGATCATTTATGCCAACATCAATAGGTATATTGGCAGGGATGTCAAAGGTAACTTTCAATACAGAAATCTAACCAGTCAATATCATCGTTAATAGGAAAATTCACTACAATCTCAATCTTGGCTGGGTGGCTTGGGTGGTTGATGTTTATGATAGGATTGTTTTGTGGCATCAAAGATTATGATATATCGGTGCTAGGAACTTGGAATGGATGTGTAATATTGGAATGGATGTGTAATATGGTTAAAGGAATTTACAAGCTTGATAAAAAGATGAATTTGGGGGTTTATAATAGTTGCATCTTGTGGAAACATCACAAGAAGGAATTTCACCAAGGATGACTATGACACTCCTGGATGTGTGGCCTAATAGAAACACCATATAAAGAAGTTAAGAAGTGCTATGTACATATAGCCCCATATATATTGTTATTTGTAATGTGTAATTATGTTTATCTATGGTCTTTACTTAATCATCATTAAATATATGGGGACAAATCCTCCATTAATGGAAACTACGTTCAATGTATATAGTCATTGTTAGAAGATTCTAGATAAAGCAACCTTCTCTTTGAATATGTATTAAAGGTGAGATGAATAAATGTCTTGAATAATTTTGATATTGAGGAGAGATGGATTGTATTCTTCCTAGAGGGCATTTGGATTGAATAGAAGTTTGGAGCATCTTTAAGCTTGCTTGGGTATATGGTTTTTGCTCACTCCATTTCTATTGCTAAATAATATTTATCATTTCATTTGTTGTATTTATTATATCTTGGATGATAAAAGTAGTCAAACCCTTAGAGGATTTTCAACAAGTGGTATTACAGTTTAGTCAATTTTTTCTCTTTTCATGTTTTCTAAAAACAAACAGGTGGATGAGAAAATAGAAAAATTAGGGCTGCAACTTTCATATCAATTTTGAAATTTTTGGAGCATATTTCTTAGAAACTAATTTCATAGGTAGAATCTACTCGAAAATTTATGTGATTTTTATTTTTTTAATCACTCAAATACGAAGACGAACTGTGAAGATATTGGGATTTCATGTTTCGGAGTTCATTCTTTGTCGGTATCAAAATGGCAGATGATTTATGGGTATAATATCTCTCTCACTAGAAATCCATATTTTTTGAATTTTGTGGGGTTTAAACATATATTAGGGAGGAATATACACTCAAAATTTCAATATATTTATCTGTGTTGTGAAATAGATATAAACATTTTAAGTTTTGATGCTTCAAAATCCTCATTTGTTGGGACAAAAATGGCAACAAATTTGCAGGTATAATATGTCCCTAATCGCAAATTCATATCTTATGAAATTTTTTGGGTTTAAATATATCTTAGAGAGGAATCTATAATAATTTTTCATCCCATTTCATTACGTTGGACATATGGGCATTTTCATTTCCAGGTCTTCAAAACCTTGTTTTGGGCAACAAAAATAGGAGTAGAATTGCAAGAGCTCTCTCCCTCTCATTAATTGTTATAATTTGAAGAAATTTGGAGGATACGTGTGCTTTGGTGTCTAGTACTTACAATGAAAATTCAATAATGTTGGATAAACATTGAAGAATATATAGCCTCTTATAGTTCTTGCACTATTTCAACCTTTTTATTTTAATACCCCAACTCTCATATTTGAAGTTTAATATGGACTCTTCCATCTTTTTATGAAAAAGAGGATCGTAGTGAGTGGTGGATTAAATATAAGAAACAAAATTTTAGCACAACTATGGAATATTTTTATAAATTTCAAGTGTGAGGCTTATGTTTTGTGGTGCAATCTCTATGGAAGGAATAAAATCACTATGGAAGAATTTGAAACAATTTTCTTATCTTGATGGGAAAAGAAATTGAATAAGCCTATATAACTTCAAATAAAGATCTTTCTTTCACGTTTCAAGTGCAATGATAAATTTGAAGGAAGAAATTATGTTTCCATAGATCCAAGTTGCACTTCAACTACATAAATGATGAGTTAGTGAAAAAAATGCCAATATCTTCAAGAAGCATCACATGGTTGAATGCTAATGGTGAGAAGACTCTAGTATATGAAAACTTGAAAGTGGTCATTGAAAATACTCCCATTTAGATTTCCCTACTTCTCATATACAAGGAATTGATGTTTTTTCTTGGATCAAATTGATCATACTCATTGGGTACTTCCTCCTTTAATTTGAAAAAGGGGTTTAAGATATCGTGGTATAAAAAAAAGTAAATTGCAAAGCATTCAATAATCAAACCTTCTCCAAATGATAAGAAACACATGAAGGCAAATGAAACTACTAATAGTTGTTTGCAAAATGAATCTTTAAGTGTGTAAGAAGAAAAATAGGAAGCATTGAAAGAGGATTTGGAAAAAGAAAAAAATGATTTCCTACATTCACTTCCATGAAGCCTCTCCTATTTATGATGATCCTTTTGGTGAAGAAAGTGTATTGGACAAACAGGTTGAAGACAAAGTTGAAGAACCAAAAGACAAAAGGGTAGAGGTAAAATTACTGGAAACATATCAACTTCCACACAACCATGAGAAGAAAAAATCAAGCGAATATGGCATTTCACGACAACATGGCTTACATCAATACTCATATGTTCATAAAGATGACATTAATTATGGCTATGCTTGGAACCAAAAGACGAAAAATTATGGGATTGGATTCCATTGCACATCATCACGAAGTAGTATCATATATGGATGGTTGGATAATAAAGTAGCAGTGAGCACAAAGTAATGAATGTTTTGCATCAAGTATGTGGGGACTTACCCTCCTTTAGTGCAAACTATGCTCAATGCACCTAGTCATGGTTAGAAGATTCTAGAGAAAACAACCTCCTCCATAAATATGTATTGAATGTAAGAGACAGATATGCCTTAAGTTGTTCTTGTATCATTCTCATATAAGAGATATGGAGTTTATCATTTCTTAAAAATCATTGTATTTTGGATCCTTACCTTAAGAGTATTTAGATTTAATAGAATTTTGGAACATCTTCAAGCGTGCTTAGGTATACCTTTTGTGTTTTATTGATATCTATTGCTCAAGAATATTGCATTTGATGGATCTTTTATTTCTGGGATGATAAAAGTAGTGAAACCCCTGAAGGGTTTTCTACAATAAATACTTTCCGTGTTTATTGATGACCATTCTTGTTAGGATATTTCAATACTCCATCATTGTCCTACCTATCATTATTTATTTTTCCTAGTTGTTGATGACATCATTTGCCCCCTAGTGGTGTGCATATGTCATCCAAGATCCATATACCACCTTCTAAGCCCTGCATGCATAATTTTCTGACCACTTTAGTCAATTCCCTATTTTATAGGAGCCTACTGAGTGTTCCAGTGCAGTCCACTTGAGTTATCTGACTCTTGTGGGGGATTAGAGCTCCGGATGCCACTGATTGTGGCCTCATGCGCCCTTTTCTGACTGGCATGCATGACAAACTCACTATTGCACCCTCCTTAGTTAGTTAATTGATTGTGACTTCAGTTAGCTGAGTTTAGGTTCAGTTCAATTGACTTTGAGTCTTCTAGAGCTCTCCAATGGTGATAATCCCTATGCTAGACCAATTGAGGTTTGAATTCTCCCGCATGATTCAAATTCTCTCCATTGTAACATCATTTTTTATTATACTAGTAATTGGAACATGTGACATTATTCAGCTCCTATTTGGGTTCTGCTGCATTATTATTCTTCTACTCTTTTTTACTGCAGTTTTCACTCTTCAAATTTTCTACTCATTCTTTCTTTGTGAGGTATCCTTAGCTCTTTAGATCTGATGTGACATAGAATTTCACATGGTATTGGAGCCATATAGCAAATAGGTTGAGCATCTGCTTTCAGTAGTGCACGAGAAGCCTCTGGATTTCCACAACAAATCCTGGTGCCATTGCATTGAATTTATTGGAGAAATCCAATGAGGTCTAGCCAAGTGTGAAGGATCCGGATAAAAGTGCCTATTGCCCTAAAGAAATGCTCAGTAGTAGTCTACCTCCATTATTGATATATTTTTATAGGTTATTCAAGTTTTTGAGTGCAACACCAGTTACAACAGTTTTCTGCATTTGCAATAGTTACAACAGTTTTCTGTAGTTGCAGCAGTTTTTTCTGCAGTAGCAGCAGTTTTTTCTGCAGTAGCAGCAGTTTCACCTTGTATTCTCTCTAGCAGTTGTAATGGACAATTCAAACTCTCCTCTCTCTCCCAGGATCCTGACACCCTTCAATTATCTTGATTGGAGGGCTGATATGCAGATGGTATTACGCAACAAATCACTATACAGGGTGACAATGGGAAAGGATCCAGAACCACATTCAGATATGGAGAAAACAAAGTATCTGAATAGATTGGATGAAGCATTTGGTTTCATGTGTATTCATATTTCCAGAGACCTACTCTTCCACATCGAAGGATTGAAGACTCCAAGAGAGTTATGGTTGAAGTTAGAGACCCTCTTCGGCAAACAAGATGAGCTAAGAGGCCATATTCTGGAAATGAGTTGATTGCTCTACAACCGAGCAGTTTCGAGACCATTCAACAATTCTTTTCAAAATTCAAATGTTTGGTTATGCAATGCAAGCAATGTGGCATTGAGAAGAAGGATGAGCAGCTGGTGCTATCCATTATGAGCAAGCTAGGTCCTGAGTTCTCCATCTTTGTCTCTACCTTCCATTCTGGGCGAATGTCAATCCCTGGTTGGAAGATGCCCTCCTTAGATGTTTTCACTGAATCTCTCATCCAAGAACAAGATAATTTGATCCAGATGGGCACCTTGAAGGCCTCCAAAGATCAATCTCTTATGGTTGGAGAAGCAAAAAGTGCGAATGGGAAGGGGAAGCACAAGGGAAAGGATAAGAGGCAATTTGAACCTAAGCATAATGCCAAGTCAAGTCCATCTAAAGGAGCCTCCGGCTCTAAGAAGGAACAACAAAAAGGATTTGGGAAATCCAAGTGTTCCTATTGCAAGAAAGGAAACCACTTAGAGAGATCTTGCATGCAGAAGAAGATAGATCAGTTGACCAAGCTTCTTGAACAACACAACATTGCCCTCCCAAAAGGTGCAAGAGAGACTGATTCTGGAAGTGAGTCTGATGGTCATAAGATTTGCCATGCACTGAAGCCTGGATTTTCAAAATCACAAGTCCTCCTCATAGATTCAGGATCCTCCAACCACATGGTTTCCTCCAGAGAATCATTTTCTTCTCTAGATCTCAAAGATGGTCCTATTATTCACATGGGAGACAACTCTCAGATCTCCGCTGAAGGGAAGGGAACAATACATATGGAGCATGGCAAGTTCAAGAATGTTCTATTTGTTCCTTCTTTGTCGGCAAATTTGTTGTCTGTATATCAGATGACTCACACAGGTTCACCAAAGAAAGTGGTCTTTGGTCCTAACACAGTTGAGATTGCAGAGATCTCCACTGGGAAGATTATAGCAAAAGGGTTTGCAAACCATGCCTCCGAGGCATATGAATTCTCACATTTTTTTCCATACTCTCTGCCTACCCCATTGGAATCTGATGAAGATCAGAGTGATACCTCTTCTAATGAAGATGAGGATCAAGATATTGATGTTGAGAATAAATTTCAAGGAGATTCAGATTCATGTCCATATCCAACACATGCTCCCAATCCATGGCCAAGGCCAATATGGGCTCACAAAGTCCTTGTAGCTCCTGGGAACATAGTTGGGGATTAGAGGGATCCATCTAACCATAGAACCACCAGATCTCAGTATCATGCAAAAATTGCACTATGTCATGTAGATCCACTTCTCTCAGAGAGGTGCTGCATAATGGTGGGGTTTGATCCATAATCTCTTGGAGACTTGCCATGGGGTATCCACAACTAGGAAACAATATCGGTTGTCTGACTAAAGGTACCCAAAGGTTCATGATTTGGACCACAATGAGACATTCGGTCCAGTAGCAAGAAGGTTCCCTGAAAGACTTGTTTTGGAAAATACAACTTCTAAACAGTGGGAGGCACATCAGAGGAGCAGATCCAGATCTAGCACCTGCATTGCTATTCTACATAGGAGCAGCTTGCCAATATTTTTGCAAAGGCTTTCACTAAGGAAAGTTTTTTCCTTGTCTACTTAGCATGAAGGTTCTTTGAGTTCCCTACTGTTGTTCTTTTTGAGGGGGGGTATTTTTCCCATGAGGGCTTTCCCCATTTCCTTAGTTCATGGACAATTCTTTATTTTTTATCATTTATTTGATTGTATGAGTGACCTTTGGTCTTATTAACCAGGGCCTAGGATGCAAAGTATGGATTAATGGGGGGGGTGTTAGGATATTTCAATACTCCATCCTTATCCTACCTAGCATTATTTATTTTTCCTAGTTGTTGATGATGTCATTTCCCCCTTAGTGGTGTGCATATGTCATCCAGGATCCATCTACCACCTTTTGAGCCTTGCATGCATCATTGTAGGACCACTTCATTCAGTTCCCTATTTTATAGGAACCTACTTAGTGTTCCAGTGTAGTCCACCTGAGTTATCTGACTCTTGTGGGGGGTTAGAGCTCCGAATGCCACTGATTGTGGCCTCATGCACCCTTTTCTGACTGGCATGCATGCCAAACTCACTATTGCGCCCTCCTTAGTTAGTTACCTGATTGTGACTTCAATTAGCTGAGTTTAGGTTCAGTTCAGTTGCCTTTGAGTCTTCTGGAGCACTCTAGTGGTGATTATCCCTATGCTAGACCAACTGAGGTTCGAATTCTCCTGCATAATTCGAATTCTCTCCATTGTAACATCATTGTTTATTATATTGATAATTGGAACATGTGACATTATTTTGCTCCTATTTGAGTTCTGCTGCATTATTATTCTTCTGCTCTTTTTTACTGCAGTTTTCACTCTTCTTCAATTTTTCCGCTCATTCTTTCTTTGTGAGGTATCCTCAACTCTTTAGATCTGCTGTGACATATAATTTCACAATTCTTACGATATTTCATGTGCGTCTTATAATAAATTTGAGATGCTAAAGGAGTTTTGGGTGCTTGTCAATTGAGAAGTAAATTGGTTAGCACATAAAGGTGCTGAGGATTAACAATGGTGGATAATTTATTTTCAAAGAGATTGTTAGGATTTCAAATAGGCAAGAATCGCTACGTAGAAAACTGCTCCTTACACTCCTAAATAAAATGGTTGGGTAGATAACAAAATAACCAAATGTTGGTCTAGTGCATTAGATGTATTGCACGTGTTGAACTCAATAACAATTTGTGGGTTGAAGTAGTGGTGAAAATCACACATGTCAAGAATCAAGTAAGAACATGTCAAGAATCATGTACCAATAAGGGCATTGCAGAACACTACTATGCATGAGGAGGTCTAGACTAGGAATAGATCATTTAAGGGGTATCCGAGGGTACTTGGTTGTGAGTGTATGAGTTAATATCAATGGAGAAATGATTAAATTTCGATGTGAAGGGATGATAATATTTTATTGGGATACTATGAGGGCATTAAGGGATTCAAATTGCATGACCATGGGGCAGTGAAATACTTTCGAGAGTAGGATACATTGTTCCACGAAGGCTTGAAATCAAGGATGGTGTCATAGTTGATAATTAAGTGTATGAGGTGAAGGTTGACTTATGAATTGGAAACAATGGATAACTCAATAGATATGTGGAAAACATTTATTGTGTTTAACACTCATCAGTTTTTTACAATCATTGGGAAAATTACTATGAAGTTATAGTGGAAAGTATATAGTTGCAAAAGAAGTTGATTGGGATTTCTATATTAGTTATGATCCTAACAGTGGTGTGTTATAGTACTTTAGCCAATATAATGGGTCACATGTATAAGAAAATAGTTATTCAACTTGGTAGTGGATCTACATGAGTAATGAGTACAAACTAGTATATGCAGTAGGCTAATTGATTCACTATTATACACATTGTCATGTGACAAATATATGGACGTGTTAATATTATTTGGAAGTATTCTCCTATTTTATTATAGTTATTATGTAACTTGTCATTAATAATATTCTTGGAAATTGTGCTCCATGTTTACATGTGGTGTATTCATGTGTATCATGTTGCTTTGGGTTATTTGGTTCATAACATATGGTATCAGAGTAAGCAATTCTCTAATTGACACCTTTAAGGAGTACATTTTAGTATTGTGTGTTGCTTGATTTTTTGAAAGAAGACATCTTTGACTATCTCTAATCAAAATTTCAATAGAATTTTCATGTGAATATATGATTTACATTTCATTCAAATCAGGGTTCCTACCTAGTCCTAAAATGCTGCTAAAGCTATTAGGGTTCAACAAATCACATATATCTATAGATTTTGAGATCCAATTTCAATGAGATTGGATTTATATAAAAGAAAGAACCCAATGTCACTTAAAATTTCATATCAATTGGTGTAGGTTTCTAGGATATATATTTTGTACAAGTCAGGGTTCTTATCCACTAATGAAATCTTGGTAAAAGAAATAGAGTTTGGTAAATTCAACATATTTGAATATTCTTAGATCCAATTCAGCAAGACCTAATCCATCTAAAATAAAATATTCGAGGGTGATACAAATCTAAATTTTAGCTCAATGCAACATTCAAGGAGATACAATCATTAGAAATTCACTATCAAGAGAAAGCTTAATAACTTCGTTTTTTCTAATATATTTAACTCCAAATAACCCAATGTTCTTCTAATATCTTCATATGCCAAAATGAAAATAACCACTAGGTGGTTATCATATCGACATATGAAGATATTACAAGAACATTGGGTTGCTTGGAGCTCTTCTAATATCTTGAAGTTATCATATAACTAATCTTATTAATACTTTTGGGAGTTGTTCTCTATGTCTACATTGTGTTTATATCAAGGTTACATATTATATGAGGAATTTGGTTCATAAATTTTCGGGGGATATCATCTGATGAACCAAACATCAAATGAAACATTATAAAAATTGAAATACTCACAATGTAAATGTGGAGTACAACTCCCACAATTATTATTATAATGAGTTACACAATTACTCTAATATATTAGGATAATTACTCCCAAATGGCTCAAATACATCAATATGCATGATTATATGCCAATGTGTATAATAATGACTATTATCACCTCTTATATATACAAGTTCTCACTCATTACTCATGTAGGCCTAATATTTACTTGTACATGTAAACCATTATATTGCCTAGAGAGCCATAAGGTACTCCATTAGAGTCATAACAATAACATGAACTCTCCAATTTTGAGAATGTTGGCAAGGGAGAGACATGCTCTTGATACATTGATTTTTAAAAAAATTACAAGCAATACTAAAGATATATTGGTGTGTGTGTGTGTACCTCACATCAATAATCACTCCATCCAATATAAAGGTAGCAACCCCTAAAATACAAAGGATATCTCCAAATAAGGTGGAGTCAGTACCAAGAATATCATCTTCTGAATCTAGTTAATCTCGATTTGCAAAGTGCAGCACCACATGTTTGTTGAAGAAATAGTCCATCCAATCCAATAAAAGGAAGTCTACATGAATACTTCAAGAGATCCCACTAAATGGGATAGCACGAGGGGTTGAACCCCTATAATAAATATGATCCATAAACTCTAGTTTCACATCCTTTAGGGCAAATGCCATTAGTCAATAATGACTTAGATCAACTATATAACCCATAAAATTATGTCTCAAATTAATCCTCTAGATCAAATATGAAAGGTGGATCCCAATACATGCCCTAGAGAAGAAATTATAACTCTTGGGTTTGCAATGATAATGCTACTAGCAACGGTCTTTAGAACAAAACCCCTAAATACAAGAGAACCCACATAATACCAATGTTCCAAAAGATAAAAATGAAATAGATTGGAGATAAATATAGGGTGCATTGCCTTAGAAGAACACCAATTTGCAAAACAAATCCCTCAAACATTCTAGAAAAGGACAAAAAAGCACCAAATGAGGAGGGCATTGATGGTGGAGGAAATTTTAAACACCCTAAAAAAGTGTCGATCTCCTAAAACAGATATTTAAAAAACCCTTAGTTTTAGACTTATGCTACCCTAAAAATTGAAGAATTTGGGTTGAGAAGCGGGTCAAGAAGAGAGTGTTTCCCTAGAAAGGGAATAAATTTGCAAACAATCCCTTAACTCAACTAAAAAGACCAAAAAATTACCAAAGGAGGGTGCTAGTGAGAAAAGTCCTAGAAATTTGTTGTTTTCCTAAACAAATGTTGAAAACCTTGGTTTCAAACTAGAAAAAATATTGAAAACAATGTTGGATAAGGAAGGAAGAGTTACACCAGCTTTGGCACAATGTTGAAGTAATAGGTCTATGATGACAGCTTCAACAAACCCTAATCCAAACAAGTAAAACACTTCAAATTTATAATAGCCGCTAATCAATATTAGATCACACCAATACGAGTTAAGAGAGAGAGAGAGAGAGCATGAACATGAGATATATGGTGCTCATAGGCTAATGAATCATGCATGTAGGCTAAAATAATAATCAAGCGATGAATTAATATGATGTGGGTATCTCCCTTCATGAAGGTGTTATGGGACCATATAAATTCTTAGGCTAAATTTTAGTCACCTAAAGTAATGTAAAATAATGTTGTCTAGATCTACTCTTAAGCCATAATGTAGTGATACAATTAATGGGGACACTTAGCCATAAATGACTTTCGTTTCAACAAATCAAGATTTCATATGTGATAGAAAATAATTTCTTTATATATATATATATATATATATATATATATATATATGACTACTTGATAATGCTTTTAATTACAATTTTTATGTCCTCGACAAGGGATATCTATGGATCGCTCAACACCTATTAATTTCGGCTTAGACTCTATAAATTTTTGCTGTGACTTTAGTTTGACTATAGTTTGAAATATTTATTATATTGAATGAAATTATTAATTTTTTTTAAAAATCTTATTGGCTGCAGGACGATGACGTCGTCCTCGTTTTTTGGTGCGCAAAAGGGGGTGGCGGGATGACGTTAGGTCTTGCATAGAGAACAAACACAGTGCACGCCCCAAGGCACTCAAGTCTTCGAGGTACTGTGAGCTCGATTGTCAATTAAGAAGAGAATGCATTCTGGCGCGCATTAACACAGATGAAATACAAGAGAGTGTCATGCGAATTATTTCAATCGTGAAGGAGTTTGAAGTAATAGTAATATATAGTATTTGGTAATTTTGTAGCAAAATGCCTCGGTAATTTCCATTCCTTGCTAATTGTTTCATCTGGTAGTGTTTTGGAAAGTGTGTACCAGATGAAACAATTGGCAAGGAATGGAAATTACTGAGGCATTTTTCGGCAGATGAAACAACGGCTTCATCTTCCTCAAGGAGCTCACCATACTAAGAATCGAAATTGATTTATGGAATCCAATGGCTTGGGTGATGCCAAGCATTATCCATTTGTGAATTTTGATATAGTATTAATTTCTTCCAGTCAGGTATAGGACATTGGCATTGTACTCTGGAGTCTAACATTCATACAAAGTTGGTGAGCTCCTTGAGCTTTGTGCGATAGTGACTGAAACCTTAATGACTTTCAAAAATTAGCGTGGATGACATTTCCATTATCCGTTCTGATTATGAGGGTTAGGCTATGGTTATGAGGGTTTGGGAATAAAATAGTTATGAGGAGCTCGACTCATTGAGCTCACTTAACCATCATGTTTCTCCTTGAATTCACGTGGATGGTTATTCGAATCCTTGAGCTCGTTTGAATGGAAAATCCTTACACATGTTATATATACATTATTCTTTGCAATTGAATTCAATTGTTAAGGTCACCATACATCTGTTCTTGTTTGTTGATACGCCAATGATAATGTTGACAGGGTTCAATACTCAGGTTGGGGATTAATTTCCCTTTTTCATTGCCGATGCTCACACTCATAGAAAGACCAACTAGGAATCAACTCTGCTAGGAGACCAACTAGGTACTCAACTCTGCCAAAATTATATATTACCATTATACATTATTCGTCTGAATTTACAGAGTGAATTTATAGAATTATTTTACGGTGCCTATGCTAATTATTGTTTTGTTTTTTTCTTAGATGCGGCCCCACATGTTGGTTACAACATAAACGATTACAATGGTCTTCTCTACATAAGTACGTGCTACATCTCTTGGTCATTGAGTTATGGACCTGAATATAGGGTTGTTGATTCGAAATGTTGTTTGGATTATGCCAAATAGATTTACATTTGTTCTCCTTAAGGTGTGAAACCGATAATAGCTTTGTATAAATTGCTTTTCGTATATTTACCAGTTGGTGGCATGCCTGTAAGATTTCAAATGACACTAGTTGAATATGGATTGTAATGATATATTTGGAAATGTGGCCATCCTATGGTGAAACTATCACCCAACTACTCTGTGGTTTGTTGGTTGGAGATTTTCATGCTTCGTTTAGAGCTATACTTATTTTTCTTGTTACCCCGGTAATGTTTCTTTTGTTACAGACAGTTGTTTGGGGATATAAGCATTACTATCCTTTAACATATGAAATATTCCTATAGTTTTGTTTTTACTATACCTTGTGAGGGTTCTCGACATACTCGTAGTTCGTGTTTACTCTTATATATATATATATATATATATATATATATAATTGTTTTAGGGTTGAAGTACTAGTAATGTTTCATTTTTCATCGTACTAATATAAAGGATTAAATGCAAACGATGATACATATCCCTATGAGGAATTCAGTTTTTGTTTTTGTTTATGGCAATAGTTACAAGTATTTCCATACATGTCAGTCAAATGACTCTCCTGACAAATGGTTGGCCCTTTAATATAACACGTATTGGTTTCATAAATATTTTTACTCTTGAGTTTTTCGTATATTCATATTGTTGTATTTACAATCTTATCTTAAAGAAACATCTTCTACATAAGATTCGTATATTTAGTTTCGATTATAATGGTGATATGAACTTACTATGTCTGTGGTTCTATTTTTTTGTTCCCTATTATTTTTGCAATATACTTGGCCTTTATTTCATTTTTTAATGGTGCAAGTTTTGTGATATTAAACAATTATAGTTTTGATTGATCCATATTTATTATTCCATAGATTGTGACTAATTTCAATATGATAACATGAAGCCTCATTTTCCCACTCATATTGCGTGAAGAATGAATTGGGAATGAGAATAGTATGCCACACCAAAAGTGGTGGACCAAAATTTCAATCTCTATTATTAATTTTTATTATTTTAATGTCCCCAATAGCACCACCATATGTAATCCTAGTGTGTTGAAAAAACATGATATGAAATGGGGGGTGATAATTACACAAAGGTTCAAAATAATCTTAATTTAAGGGTAAACATAGCACCACCATATGTAATCCTAGTGTGTTGAAAAAACATGATATGAAATGGGGGGTGATAATTACACAAAGGTTCAAAATAATCTTAATTTAAGGGTAAACATAGACAATCTCCACACTCAATCTTTCGTGATTCTATTCTCAATTACGTACAACCTCATCCATTTTAGCCACAAATTTTTGTCTCTTGCATATTTCAATAAACTAATTTGCAGTGTGATCGAAATCCATCTCGACATCTCTTGTGTGGGCTTCGTAGAGTAGGAATTGTAGGCTTAAGTGTTTTCCAATAAGTTTAATCATCATGCTAGGAGATGGTCTGTAGATTCGTTGCATGGCTGTTAGATTAGCTCCCCACTCCTATGGAGTGGTTGTTGTTCCCTCAATGATTTAAAACCTCCTTTCATTGTTTGTATTTTCTGTTATTTCTTGGTTGCATAAGCTATAACATTTTTTTTACAATTCAAACTGGGTGGGGCCTATGGAGATTATGTTTCCCCCATGACTTCAATTGGGTTTGAAAGATTTGAAAATCGACTAGAGGTCAAGTTTTTTGCACCTTCAATGTTTAATGACCCATAGGGCTTGGGACTGAGGGCACTCACTCAGACCGAGTTGGATGAAATGTTGGATGCAGCCCAATGCACAATTGCTTCTGAGCTCTCTAATGAGCATCAGGCTTGATTCATATGTTATGTTTGAGTTGAGTATGTTTGTTTACTCATACAAGCTTGTGCTCAAGATCCATAGGACTACAAAGCTGCTTCTTTCCATTTCTCCGATTTTGAAATATGCAAGCAAATTGTCTGTCTATGTCAAAAATATTAAATACACTCGAGGAACATTTATCTTTTCTGGAGTCTATCCATTTCCTCATCATAGATTTGGCGAGGAAGTATCTTATTTGGAAAAATACTTTGGAAAGATTGGTCATGTAGGTAAGGCATATGTGATGGGAAATTATGGAAAGTCATACAATTGGCACGTCTACTCTGCTAGTATGACGACGCTTCATCTAAGGGAAATGCTCCTCCAGTTTTTACATTGGAGATGTGCATGACAGAACTGGACCATAAGCAAGCCTCTGTATTTTACAAGGATACCTCCAATTCTGTAGTGAAAATGACACTTAATTACGGAATAAGCAATATTCTTCCTGAATCTAAGATTTGTGACTTTTACAGATCATTTTAGGGGTAGGTTTCACTTTGGTGATATAGGGTCCTAAAAATTTCAAAAATTGTTTAAGTCTTTAAATAATCATTTTTAGTGCCAAAACTTTGAAAACAAAGTTCTAGCCTCTCATTGTTGTTCTACACATTGAGAGCTTTCCAGCGATGCAAAGATCACCTCAATCAAAGTTTGTATGAGGAAGTTATGGCTCTTGAAATTTAACCTATCTACTAACCACCATGATACCTGTTAGGACTCAGAAATGTCGTATTTTCATCCACCTTTCCCTTCACTATTCCTTACATTTCATCGCCCTATTAAACCTTCATCATATCATTTGCATAAATACATTTGGGTTTCACATTATTATTTTCCACTTTATTCATTTTAGTATTAAGAGTGAATTTATGATTAAATATTAGAAAATATACATGTTTTCATATATATCTCAATTATGTGTGAGCTTTGTAATGTGTAGGAATATGTGAATGATTAAATCAAAGAGACTTCTCAAATATCTCTTACACCATTCCAAAGGAGATAATTATTCAAGCCTATTCTTAAGGAGAAGATCATGGAAGATTTGGTTGGCATATCTTATCTAGGATTCATGAGAGATATATGGAGGATTTGAAGGCACCATATCTTGTAATAATAGGAAAGTGGTTGAGAGTAGTTGAGAGAATAATGGATCTGTAATTAATGCATTCTTATCTTTTTCTTAAGGACTCTCATGTATAAAGGAGAGTGCTCCTTCTCCATTCCAGGAAGTTGGAATTAGGTTAGATTAAGCTTGTAAGAAGGGATGTAATGAAGTTGGATTGGATTGGATTTTGTACTTGTTAGATTAGTCTTTGATTTGAAATTCTTAATGTGATTTAAGCTTCCATTGTTATGCTTTCATGCTTGTCATTTCATTATTGATTTGTGGATGTGAGCTCACTTATGTCATTGTTGTTAACTCTTCACATGTTGTATCTCTCTTACGCAAATTCAATGCTTTCTTAGTTAGTGTTTCCATGCTTTCCTAGATTAATTTGATTTCAGCAAATTAGATTAGATCTACTTCAGTCCTGCACAAACAGTGCATGTGCTTCGTCAGTTTACATACCCCGGATTGACAAGTAAATAGTTGGGCAATTTACTGCAACGTAATTATTACGACATATAACTCACCTGACAATACCTAGTGGATGTCACATCATCTCCCATTACTCACACATGTGGATCTAGTCACATGTTGAATTTCAAAAATATCCTAGAGGGTCTATAACCCTAACCCTAATCTAGATTTTAGGCATGAGAAAATCTTAACCCTGGACTGCTATCAAGCCATGTTTAAATATTGGGTTGCTAGGAAAAGAAGGGGTTTCATTCTTATTGTATTGAGTATCGTTCCATAAGAGAGAAAATCATTGAGAATGGGATATTGAATCATTATAGAGGAAGTAGAAGATTATATAGTATCCATATAGGCCACAATGTCCATGGAAACTCCATAGTGAGTGCCCATTTCTTTGTATTTGCATTTAATAGCCGAGAAGAAAAGAGCAAGGCACAAGCCTCACCTTCTACCTAGTTCTTTTCCATGTTGGATTTTGCCAGGGTACATCGTGTGTCCATTCCGTGAATGGTTTATTATTTGTTTAGCTTCTTTCTTTTCAATTTCTATTTATATAATATTTCATGCATTAAGTTAATAACATCAAATTTGAATCTTAAGTAAAACATTGCACAATAATAGATTGCAAAAACTTGTAAGACCTGTAACGAACTATAACAGTGAAAAAAACAGTTAAGTAAATACATCTAGTAAATTTACTATATAGATATAAAGTAATATATATATATATATATATATATATATATATATATATATATATATATATATATATTAATATATGAAAAGAGAGAGTATCAAGACTTTGAGATAGGGTTATACATCCAAGGTAAAACAATTTCAAAATTAGATAGTAATGAAAGATTTTGGATGTTATGATAGAGTGGAAGAAATATGTGAAATATGTTAGAGCTTTGTAGGTATGTTGAACTTGATTACTTATAATAATTAAGTTGAATAAGTTTACCAGGGTTAAAGTTGTTTAGGCCAATTAAAAGGTTTGTGAAAACTAAGATTTTGTTTCTAAGTTGATTTACCATGTCCATTTTGAGGTGGAATTCATGGTCAAAAGGCTTGTCATGTGGTTTCCACTCTTTAGAGGAGCACTCATAAGCCTTCTTCATGTCATGTTTGTTTGTAGTGATGAAGGATAAATACTTACAAAATTGCACTCTTTAGAGGAGCACTCATAAGCCTTCTTCATGTCATGTTTGTTTGTAGTGATGAAGGAGAAATACTTACAAAATTGCACCACAGTGGATTGGTCACACGTGCAAATTATTCCACCCAAGAGGTTTCAAATATGTAGAGTTGTCTATTAAACTCTGTTGATGTAGTGAAAGTTTGGCTAGCCTAGAAACCAAACAATGGGCCGGAAATCAGGGTGGGTGATGATCCTATAATTGGAGGATCAAATTTCTCTATCTTATCT
Source organism: Larix kaempferi (assembly GCA_027924585.1). Classification (NCBI taxonomy): domain Eukaryota; kingdom Viridiplantae; phylum Streptophyta; class Pinopsida; order Pinales; family Pinaceae; genus Larix; species Larix kaempferi. The sequence goes on along the minus strand of BSBM01001433.1, from coordinate 7,760,691 downwards.
AGAGACTTAATAGTTGAACTCATCTTAAAGGGAATTGTGGTATTAGCTCAATTTTATGATACAAAAGCTCACTTACAAGATCATCAAAGATGGAATTTAGATCATGACCCAAGCCTTTCGAGGGACATTGAAGATGAATGGATTCTACTACATGCAGAAATCCATTTTTCAAATGAGGATGATTCCTTGCTATGGTCATGGAATGTAAAAAATGATCAAGTTACAACTAGAAAGGTATATGAGGCCATCACAGTCTCAAAAAGGGACGTGGAGGTAAAATGGCGGAACTCTCGTCTTTTGAGTTAGAATTGTCCTGTAAAACTGAAATGTTTATGTTGGTTGGTTTTGGAAAGAAATATTTTAACATGGGATTATCTCATCAAGAGGGGAGGTGAGGGCCCCAAAATTTGTAGCATGTGTAGAAAGGAATCATAAACCATTGACCACTATTTTTTCATTGTGAATTTGTGCAATTGGTTTGGAAGGAAGTGGAAATAATCCTGTAAATTCCCAAGTGGTGGTGTGTTGGTACTTTTGAACCTGCTCTTCATCAATGGTTATATGTGGAGAAGAAGTGGGAACAAATTTAGGTATACCTTTTATGGTCTTTATAGAAACATTGGAATGATTCTTCGAAGACAGAACTACAAATGTCAATAGGGTGAGTCTATCTGCTATTGCTACATATATGGAAAGTCAAAAGAATAAAGGGATTGAAAAAGTCAAACACAGTTCCCCTCTGGCTTTTGATATTCACCTGTATCAGGAGCTGAGATGGTATTGCATTTAAGCCACAACCACACCTACAAATTGTGGATGGGCTATGGAAGAGGAACAAACACAATAAGTGAGCTGTTAGATTTTTGTGATTTAATATACTTTTCTTATAAGAATAATATCTCAACTTTGAAGATCGTAGGAAACTCTAAATTAATTATAGATTGGACCCAAAATAAATGCAATTTGTAGGCGATTCTCTTTGAAGGGTGGAAAAAAAGATCAAGGCAAACTCAAGTAACATTTCAACATCTGCAATGTCATTGTGTCTATAGGGAATTTAATACTTAAGTGAATATCCTATCCAAAAAATCCATGACAGTTGCAGAAGGTATTATCTTCTTCAAAGAACGGGATGAATCAGTTTTGATATCTCAGGGATCCATTCCTATGTTTTAAATATTGTTATTTTTTATTTTTTGAGACTAATAGTCATTATGGTGGTAGTAAGTCAGATTCCAAGGAAGATAAAATATGTCTTTCTCATATTGTTTTTGTTCGATGCTTATAGGAATTAGATGTGTTAAATTTTGAGCATTAATTCACAATACTCTAGGATCTTTACTGAGAGAATAACATGTATAGTATATCAATGCATATCAATCATAACAAGCATGTCAATCATCACAAGAAGCAAAAGCATGAGAGACAATAGACACACAGAGTTTCCGTGGGGAAAACCCTAAGGTGAAAAACCCCACAACTTCCTCAGAGATATATAGAGCAATAGCACAACCAAAGTACAAGAGATAGACTCCTCTTAGCAGCTGATCCTCCTCCTCACATGTGCGCCACTTTCCGAGTGAAGGAAGTGTGAGTTCTGAAGTGATCCAAATAGAGATCTCCCGTTCTCTATTTATACTTGTCATGTTTTCCCAATAACCTTAGGGGACCAACTTGTCTAGCTAGGTACAATAACTTCATATTACATTATATTGGGCCGACCCCTTACAAGGTGGTTTAATAACCCATCGGCAAGTTAACATACTTGCGACACTTGTCAATACAAATGACAACACTTCCGTATAGAGGAATAATACATCTCTATACGAGTACAATAAATATATAAATGAAATACATTCCGAAGTTACATATACATCAACACTCCCTCTTAACTAGGAAGGTATTTCTCGACACAGATCATCTAGCACAAGTCTTCTTCTCTGGATCATCATCAATGAATTATCATCCTCGAATCATCGTCATCGTCACTGCTGCTACTATCTCAATCAATATCTGAATCTACTTGTCATAGGAAGTTCTACAGAGCCATTCCTTTTTCATACTGGATGTAGGCCCACCACCTGTAGATCTTCATCATCAGTGGCCATACTGTGGAACCTAGGACCGATTACGTGCGTCAACAAAACCTAGCGCAGACTATAGGTTCTTTTACATGTTGACCTTCACAAAACCTACTCAGAGCATCCCAGGATGTTACAAGCAAACCGCTCTACCTGTCTGGATCTCGATAGAGCATCCCAGGCTGTTACAAGCACACCGCTCTACCTGTCCGGATTTTAAAGGATCTTTTCTATGTGAACTTTCGCAAAACCTACTCAGAGCATCCCAGGATGTTACGAGCACACCGCTCTACCTATCTAGATCTCAATAGAGCATCCCAGGATGTTACGAGCACACCGCTCTACCTGTCAGGATTTTAAAGGATCTTTTCTATGCGAAACTGTAGCAAAACCTACTCAGAGCATCCCATGATGTTACGAGCACACCGCTCTACCTGTCCGGATCTTGATAGAGCAACCCAGGATGTTACGAGCACACCGCTCTACCTGTCCGGTTTTTAAAGGGTCTTTTCTATGCTACTTGCACAACCTGTCCACGGCCATAGAGTATCAAACTGATACTCATCATACATCATCCTGATGTCACATCATCACATGATCAACCTAATCATCATCATACCATCAACCTGATGCTTATCATTCGGAGCAACATCCTGAAGCTCGTCATCTATGATCATCCTGATCATCATCATAGCATCAACCTGATGCATATCATCTAGAGCAACATCCTGAAGCTCGTCATCTGTGATCATCCTGATCAACCGGTATATCCATCTAATGCATACAAAGTATCTACCTGATACATATCATCATACATGATCTACCTGATCATACAAATGCATCCATTTGATATACACAATGCATCCACCTGATACATACATAAGTACATGATCTACCTGATCATACAAGTATCCACCTGATACATATACAAATACATGATCTACCTGATCATACAAGTATCCACCTGATACATATACAAATACATGATCTACGTGATCATACAAGTATCCACCTGATACATATACAAATACATGATCTACTTGATCATATCTAGCATCCAACATGATGCGTACATACATACATATAAATGATCCAACTGATCATATAGAGCAGAAACTAGAACATCATCCTAATATTCATCATCCAACACTTACATCCATAGCCATGTGAAGGATCCTCCTTCCACCATGCTTGGAATGGCTTCAGCAAATGTCTCCATCACTTCTTCCTCAAAGTGTCATCGATCTGAAGGACACCAAGCCTATCTCTAAAGTACTCGAACTTTACTCTGGCTAGTGGCTTTGTTAGCACATCTACAATCTGCTCATCTGTCGCAACATACAGGAGCTTCACTGCTCCTCTCTACACCATATCCCTAATATAGTGATATTTGATCTCGATGTGCTTCGACCTGTCGTGGAACACCGGGTTCTCATACAGCTTCACACAACTCTGGTTGTCACAAAAGATACCAGTAGCCTCCAACAAGAGATCAAATAACTCAGACAGTAGCTTCCGGAGCCATACTGCCTCACAACTAGCCGAATAGGCTGCAACATACTCTGCCTCGGCTGTACTCAGTGCTACGCAGGACTGCTTCCTGCTAAACCAAGAAATCACACCTGATCCCATACTGAAGCAGCACCCAGATGTGCTCTTCCTATCTGCAGCACTGCCTGCCCAATCTAAATCAACATAACCCTGCAGGTTAAACTTTTGATTCGCTTCATACTTGAGCCCATAATCAACTGTACTCTTCAGGTACCTCGAAATATGCTTTACAACAACTAGGTGAACACTCCTTGGATTCGTCAGGAACTGGGTTAATGTGTTCACCGCAAAGCAAATATCTGGTCCCGTGTTTGTCAGGTACATCAAGGACCCAATCATCTGACGATACATAGAGACATCAACCGACTCAGATGAAGCATCACATAGAAGCTTCAGGTTCGATGCCATAGGTGTGGCCATGGCCTTGCAATCCATCATCCCGAATGTCTTCAGGATATCTACTGTATACTTCCCTTGTCCAAGGAATATCCCATATGCACTCTGCCACACCTCCATACCTAAAAAATAGTGCATCATCCCCAAGTCCTTCATATCGAACTCGGAAGCAAGCTTCCTCTTTGTATCGGCAATCAATCTGTCATCTCCTGTCACAAACAGGTCATCCACATACAGGAGTAGAATCACAAGATTTCCTTCCTCAACCTTGTAGTAAAGGTTGGAATCCGCTTTACTCTTGGTAAAGCCCAAACTAGATAGAAAACTGTCCATCCTACCATACCAAGTTCTAGGAGCTTGTTTTAAGCCATACAAGGATTTCTTCAATCTGCACACATATGACTCCCTATCATGTGTTTCAAAACCGAGTGGCTGCTCCACATACACTTCCTCTTCAACTACACCATTCAAGAAGGTAGTCTTGACATCCATCTGGTGTATCTTCCATTTCATCGCTGCAACCAGAGCAAGTACTGTTCTGATGGAAGTGTACCTGGCTACAAGAGCAAAAGTTTCTTCATAATCTATTCCCTCTTTCTGAGAGAAGCCATGAGCTACGAACCTTGCCTTGTATTTCTCTATGCTTCCATCTGCAGCATGCTTGATCTTGTAGATCCGTTTGGAAGTCACAATAGACTTCTCTTCAGGTCTTGGGAAAACATCCCAAACATCATTCTTCATTATTGATTGGTATTCTTCGATAATGGCATCCTTCCATTCTTTCTTTTCCGCTGCTTGTTCGTAATTGGAAGGTTCTTTGTTCATGATATCACAGAGTAAAGCAACATAGCCGGTATGTGATCTGGTTCTCTTCTTTGCTCTGTGTTCTTCTTCTGGAATGCCATATCTTTTTGCATCTTGAATGAGCTCTCTAGCCCATGCAGGTTTTCTCTTGTGAGAGTTATTCTCATGGGGTGGATCTACTGGTTGTTGTGGATCTTCAATTTCACGATCAACATCTGGAATTGCTTCAGTCATGGTAGTGTCTTGAAATCTAGTTTCCTTAGGTTCTTCATAAACTTCAATAGGTGTCTTCCTTGATTTGACGAATGTTGAGTTTTCATCAAATGTTACGTCCCTGCTGACATCAATCTTCTTGAACCCTGGAAAGTATATTCTGTAAGCCTTTGAGCTTTCACTGTAACCCACAAAGATACCCTTCTTTCCTGAAGGATCTAGCTTGGTCCTCTTTTCTTTTGGGACATGAGTGTATATTGGACAACCAAATATTCTGAGATGGCTGACTTCAGGTTTCTTACCAGAGAAGACCTCTTATGGTGTCTTGTTGTCCAATATCTTGTGGGATGTTCTGTTCTACACATATACAGTTGTCCTAGCTGCTTCTGCCCATAGATGCATGGGTAGATCCTGGTCATGCAGCATTTCCCTTGCTACTTCCACGATTGTTCGATTCTTTCTTTCTGCAACTCCATTCTGTTGTGGATTGTAAGGAGTAGTCAACTCTCTCTTAATCCTTGAATCATTGCATAGCTTCTTGAAGTCACCCGAGGTGAATTCTCCACCAATGTCAGATCTGAATGTTTTGATCTTCTTATCAGTTTGGTTCTCCATCAAGGTTTTGAATTCCTTGAACTTATCCAACACTTCATCTTTGTTCTTCAAGAAGTAAACCCAAGTCTTCCTGGAGAAGTCATCAATGAAAGAGACATAGTAAACATACCCACTCAGAGAGCTGGATGACATTGGGACGCATACATCGAAGTGGATAATTTCCAAGATACTTTTTGCCTTGCTTTCACTGCTTGGAAATGCCTTCTTTATGTTCTTTCCTTTTGCACATCCTTTGCAAACACCTTCATGCTTGGTCTTAATTTCATGAAGACCTTCTACAGCCTTACTTGCAATTGGTAATGCTCTGTAGTGCATATGTGCAAGTCTTCTATGCCAAAGTTCACTTGGCTCCATGGGATCATGCACCATGGCATGTTCAGGTTGTCCCTTCAATTTATACAAACCTCCCTCTTGCTCTCCAATCACCACTGCATCATCTATGGTCTTTCCCTTTTGCCACATTAGGACTTGGCCATCCACAAATGCAACCCTCATACCTTTTGCATCCAATGCAGATATGGAGAGAAGGTTTTTCTTGAGCCTAGGCACATAGAGTACTTCTTTCATCTTCAAAGATTTTCCAGAATCTAGGTTGTAGGAGTCTTCACCACTTCCTTTGACGGGGTATTGATAATCATTCCCAAGTTTCACCTTATGGGGTGATTCATGTTCAGATAGGTTTACAAAAGATTCTTTAAACCCAGTCATGTGTTTGGAAGCCCCACTGTCAATTAACCAATCATTACAACCATGAGAGATAGTACCTGTGAGAGCAGAGATTAGAACATACTCTTCTTTGCTTGATGAGTCATCATCATCACTTTCTGGTCTAGCTTTCTTTCTGGAAGGTTCATCATCCTCGGCAGCATGAGCATGATATCTTCTTTTGTTATTCTCCTTCTTCTTGGTGAAGTTGTTGTCTTTCTTCTTCTTGGGACAATTTGAAGCAAAGTGTCCCATTTCATTACATTCGAAACATCGAACATGAGATAGATCTTTCTTCTTGTGATAAGGGTGAGAATGTTTCTTGTTATGAGATTTCTCCCTCTTAACCTTGCTTCCCTTGGTGTGAGCTATGAGAGCTTGATCTTCATTCCCAATCTTTTCTTCTCGTGCCACAAGCCTAGCTTCTTCTTGAGAGCATTCCTCCCACAGTCTATTGAAAGAGATCAATTTCTTTCTTGTACAGATTCCTTGAATAAAGGAGTCCCATGACCTAGGTAGGCCATTCAAAGTGGTCATAACAACTTCACCATTGTCCACTACTTCATCCACAGCTTCAAGTTGTTCCTTGATCTGAGAGACCTTGGAGAATTAAGATTGAATGGTCTCTCGATTCAACATCTTGACCCCTTTCAATTGATTCCGCAGAATCATCTTCCGATTTATGTTCTTCCCTTCAAATAACTTGGTCAGGGAGTCAAACATCTCCTTGGGTGTCTTTAGAGATGACACATGTGGTATGAGATGGTCTTTGATAGAATCAATAATGATTCTCTTTGCCTTGACCAAGTTCTTCTTATGCAATACCTTAGCCTCTTCATCCTCTGGGATAAGGACCTTAGAGCTGATGTAGGAGTCCAATTCATTTTCTTCCAGGATTAACCCAATCTTATACTTCCAGGCTCAGAAGTTATCAGCCCCTTCAAGCTTATCCTCAAGCTTGGTGTGGTGAGACATCTTAAAGAGTACTTAAAATGGAAATAGAAGAGATTTAGGTCTTACCACTTGCTTTGTTGAAAACTGGATCTGGTCCTGGATTAGGGTTTGTCGAAAAAACCCTAAAAATTCAAAAAGTGATTTTCAACTTTTTGAAAGGATAGAAAGATGCGCCTTGATGATCTGATCAGCTTGGTGTATTCAGAATTTGAGATCTGCAAAGCTTCACCCTTCATAAATGCCTTTTAGTCTTCCCGGGTTCACTGGGGAGGACCCTGAATTAGGGTTTGAGTTTCCCGGAGATTTACCTAGCCAAAAATCTCAATCCAAATCTCTAAACTTCGATTTTTCCAAGGAGCTTCCAGCTATGTCTTCAGATTTCAGAAATTCCTATTTTTGTGGAAACCCTAATTTTTAGGGCCAAATCTAAAAATGCTCAGAATTGAATTCTGATTGGACAGATAGATTCTCCTTGATGAGTAGAGTCAATCTACTATACTGCTTTTCCAAAATCTGTGGAGAGAAACCCAATAAGCAAGAAACCCTAGTTTCCATCACTGCACAATATCTTCTTCTCAGGTTAGCTCTGATACCATGTTAAATTTTGAGCATTAATTCACAATACTCTAGGATCTTTACTGAGAGAATAACATGTATAGTATATCAATGCATATCAATCATAACAAGCATGTCAATCATCACAAGAAGCAAAAGCATGAGAGACAATAGACACATAGAGTTTCAGTGGGGAAAACCCTAAGGTGAAAAACCCCACAACTTCCTCAGAGATAGATAGAGCAATAGCACAACCAAAGTACAAGAGATAGACTCCTCTTAGCAGCTAATCCTCCTCCTCACATGTGCGCCACTTTCCAAGTGAAGGAAGTGTGAGTTCTGAAGTGATCCAAATAGAGATCTCCCTATCTCTATTTATACTTGTCCTGTTTGCCCAATAACCTTAGGGGACCAACTTGTCTAGCTCGGTACAATAACTTCATATTACATTATATCGGGCCGACCCCTTACAAGGTGGTCTAATAACCCATCGGCAAGTTAACATACTTGCGACACTTGTCAATACAAATGATGACACTTCCGTATAGAGGAATAATACATCTCTATAGGAGTACAATAAATATATAAATGAAATACATTCCGAAGTTACATATACATCAACAAGATGAGCAAATAAGACACTCAGGTGTTGGCCTCCCCCAACAACAACCCTTTCATTTTTGAAAAATGAATGGGTCCACACCTGAAGAATTGTTAGACAAAATTTAATCTATGACTAAATATGCTAGGTATTTGATTAGATGTAGGTTGTTGGTTGGTTTTGAGTTTATAATTTCATGTTCATTTGACATTTGGGGTGATTTTATTCACTGTTTGATATTGGAATACTTGTATTATCAGGTTGATCTCTATGGATATTCTTGAACAAGATCGTGATTAGTTTTTGTATTCCATTATGAAAAGCATGGAATTAAAAAACAGACAACTGTGGTCCCTTTTGAATAATTGAATTTCCGTATTCTATCATTATGCATCATAATACACGAATATTCTGCAATTGGGTTCAAATTACCTGTTTATTTTAATTTATATATTATTTTGAACCTTGTTTAGTTTTTTGTAATGCATATTGAATGAATGATTATATGTCTCTTATTTATATCTATATTTGTTGTTACTACTTTTGATTGTATGTGATATCACATAATTGAATTAATTCAACATCCAATCAATTCTGTAATCATTCATCTTCCTTTATATTTCAAAGGGATCTGAAGTAAATTTTTGATTCTACCTACAGGTTCTATTATGCTAAATCTTGCACTCAAGCTATGATATTGATGGACACCTTTAATCGAATTTGATGTCTTATTATGCCATCCTAAGTGATTTTTTCTATGGATAAGGGTCATTCAATTGGTCCGATTTAGTTTTAATAATATTTATTGCAATGTTGAATTAATTGGTTATGTTCTTATAAGCAACTCAATTTTATTATTTTCAACATTTACAAAATTATTTCGATCAAGCCTCCTTATCTAATGGACCCTTATCCTAACATACATTTTCATATCATTATGGTAAGTGTTTTGATCTAATGATATATGTTCCTAAGAATTTGCCCTAACCTAACTATGTTATCAATCATGCTACCTTATCATAACTCGAGCACAGGTGAGAAGTCAAATCTAGCATATATTAATGGTGATCAGTACATCACCAAAGAAGGAAAAGGAAGCCATTGAGGTTTTGGGGGTAGACCACTTCCTTGTCAGCAAAGATCAGAAACATATGCAGGACACAGCCAAATCGCTTGATTACATAATCGACAGAGTCTCTGCTGACAATCCCTTGCCGCCTCTTCTCATTTTACTGAAGGTAGATGGAAAATTGGTTTTGGTTGGCTTGCCTGTAAGGCCTCTTAATCTCCTTGCTGCGGCCCTCACATCTGGCAAGTCCTTGCAACACTTTTCGGCTTCTTTATGCATGCCTTGTGATGTGATTTATCAAAGTTTATTCTATGGATATGTCTGTATTTTTTGGGGGCTTATGATAAATTTTTCAGATGGGCGAGGTAATTAAGGCACTGATTGGTGGTTTTTTTGTTTAGTGTTTGCAGGTTGGCGATTTGCAGGGGGTTCGTTTGGAGAGATGTTTCAAGTAACCAGAACTAAGTCCACAATTGCTCTCCCAGCTAGAACATGGTCCAAAGCTACTCTATTTGATAAGTGGAAAATACTAAATAGTTTAAAGGCACATGGGATGTTCTTTTTGTTAAATTCGAAAAGGGCAGTAAGCTTTACTATTAAACCAAATAATTAAATTGGTCAACCCCTTAACAAAAGCAAAGCTAAAAACTCCAATAGTATCGAACCTCTTGTTTTCCAAACATTTGCAGCATACCTACGAACAGAAAGAAGAATAAACAGAAAAAGAAAAAAAATCCTCTAAATATACAGTTTGGACTTTCTAAAAAAGTAAATTTTTTTTTAACAAGAACGGTTAAGGATCATGTGTATTAAAAAAGAAAGAGATTACATAAAAGTAGAGCAGGACTGCTCCTTGACGGAGTCAATGTCTATAGCATCTTGTTTCTCTTTTACAAAATTGAAACTGTTTCTGAAAAGCCCTATTCTGTGGAGACTATAGCTCCTTACAAATTGCCCAAGGAGTAGAATGACAAAACAAAACATACTGAGCTTGTGGAAAGCTTGCTGAAAAAAGGTCCACTGCTACAAACTTGTAATGATACTTAACAAAAGGAAGTTCTAATCTATATACTGTTTTGAAAACAAAAAGGAGCATTTCCAGTTTTGTGATAAACATCGAACTGAAAAAGTAGTGCAAAGTATGCATAAAGAAAACCAGAGGAGGTGCGTGGAGTCTCAGCGATGCCCAAGATGTTGTGCTGGAGGACCTGGAACACTTTCGACAGAGGGTTATTGACGATTGCCAGTGTTCGATTCTTTGTTGTCCTGAATGGTTGGGAGGCAGCGGCTTACATCTTCTCGGAGCCTGTCGATTTGCCCTTCTACGTCTGCTATGTTCCTTTTGTTGTCATCGGTTTTGGAGTCGATATTCGAGATGCTGAGTACCGCATAGTCTAGAGTTTCTGAAATGGTGGTAATTATTCCACTCATCAGGTTATTCCCATTTCTGACTTCATTACTGATGGCTTGGGCCAGAGCGTAGAGCCTTCCAATGCCTCTCTTCAGCTCCGCGTTCTCAGCCCTGAGGTGGCGAATATATTCGTCCATGATTTCCATCCAAGAATCGTCCTCGGGAACAGTAGTGGAATGGGAATGGCAATGAAGGGCCTTCCCAGAGTTTTCCAACGGGAGGGTATTGAAATTCTGCAGAAGGGAAAGGGAGGAATGAGTGGTGGTCAACGATTTTTGTCAAAGAAGACAGTGAGGAGGGTGATGGCTAGGTTCAGGAATAGCACCCGCAAAGGATGCTAGAAAAGAAGCAGGAAACAAGTTTCCCATTACACAGTGAGCCAGAAATCGCACCCAAGAAGACCAAGCTGGAGAAGAGAAGCAGTTGTGCGAGAATGAGGGCGTTTGGGTGAAGACTGCGGTTATAATATACGTGCCCATCCATTGCCAAGGACGAGGATGGCAGGCTGTAATCCACTACGCCATAAATGTATGATCAGAACGGATAGGAGGTGGCAAGAGTAATGCGCCACGCATAAGGTGAAATAAATGGGCCAGGTGAAGAGGAGAGTGAGGGGCAAATGCTTAGGGTGGTAGTCCAAGGTAGAATTCATGGATGGCTTATGGAATCCAACTTTTTTCAAAAACATTATCATTAAGGGAAATATAACCATAATTAGTTTGGGATCCTTTATTATCCATGAGATCAACTGCTTGATTGTTAGTCTAGAGTATATGAAATAACTTGATGGCGTTAAAATCGGTTATAATATTTTTGAAGATATGATGGAATTTGGAGATAGGTTTGTTGAAATTCATGGTTAACTTTCTAGCCTCCCTTATTATGAGGAATGAGTCTCCAAATATCACAAGTTCTTTCAGACCCAGGCTAGCAGCTATCTTGAGCCCTTTGATTAGTGCAAGCCATTCCGCGCTGTTGTTCGTAGCTTTTCCAAGTCCCCAAGCAAAATCAGTCTGTCTGTTTCCACCGGGGTAAAAAATGACCCCTCCAAATCCTGCCAACCCGAGGTTACCTTTAGAGGCACCATTAAAGAATAAAGAGTGGCATCCAAGGTTTTTCCACCAATTGTTGAAAATGTCCAAGGTCTTTCGAATTTTCCAACCCAACGAGTTTGGTTTTCTTTTAATTGGAGTTCTAGAGAGAATGGGTGAGAATGTTATGAAATCAGAAGACTAGTCTCTTTCTTCAGTCGTGAGAGGTTCAAGGTGGATGTGATTTAGGCCTTTTGAGAGTAAAGTTTTAACCCAAAGAGCTTTTGCTGAAGAGGAAACTCTAGAGGGAGAGAGGAAAGAATTATCAAAGATTCCTTTATTCCTAGTTGTCTAGATCTTCCAACATATGTACTTTGGCAATGCAACCCAAATTTTGGTGAAGTTTTGTTTTGACGAAGGGATCCTTGGTAATAATCTTTCTAGCAAGCGAAGAAATCTCTCCAGTTTTTAGGTAAGATGAGGTTCATGTGTAGATTTTTGAGATCGTTATATCAGACCTCTCGTGTAAACGTGCATTCCAGGAAGAGATGTTCCAAGGTTTCTTTTGAATCTTTGCAAAGAGTGCAGCGAGAAGGACCATCTATTCCTCGTTTTCTTAAATTTTCAGCAGTCAGGATTTTATGATGAGCTAAAAGCCAACATAAGGAGTTGATTTTTGGCATGTCATTTCCCCCCTAGATGTTTACCACATAGTTTCTTTCTTGTTATTCTCTGTAATGCTTCTATAGCCAGCTTTGACCGTGTAGTTTCCATGATTTCCCCACATTATGGAGTCAACTAGATTGCAGTGAAGTGGAGCTGTGCCTTGAAGAAGAGATTGAAAAGCTGTGAAATCAGAAGTGAGATGCTTAGGAACTTCCAAATATTTCCATTAGACCCATCTACCACTGGTGTGCCAAGAAGAGAGATCGTGGATGGTGTGTATGTTTTGTTGGTCCATCCAATGCTTGAGATTGCCGGGGCTTTCATACTGAAGAGCAGGAGGGGAGACTCCGAAGTTATCTTTCCATATCCGGATTTGTTTTCCATTGCCTGAAAACCATTGTAATTTGTCATGGATTACAAAGGCTGCTTTTTTGCAAAGATTCCAAATTGGAGAGTTGTTTTCGGCCAAAGGAAGTTCGTCAATGCAACGTTTTCTGCTTCCATGCAAGTATTTTTTCCTGAGGATTTCCTTGCACCATGCTTTTTCCCCACAGATGATTCTCCAAATGATTTTGGCTCCTAAAGCGAGATTCATCATTCCAATGTCTTGAATCCCTGTTCCCCCACAACATTTTGGATTGCAGGTGGTTTCCTAGTTCATCAAGTGGAATTTCTTTGTGTCGTTGTTTTTTCTACCTTACCAGAGAAAATTTCTAAACTCCTTGTTTATGTCCTGAAGTATTGTCTTAGGGGCAAGGGCAATTGAGTTGAGGAGGACAATTTTTCCAGCAAGGGTTAACCATCTGGCTCCCCATGATTGATTTTTTTATTTTATTTTTTGAACCAAATCTTGCCAGTCAGAATATTATTTTTTCCCTTGATGAATAGGAACACCAAGGTAGTTGAAATAGTTCGATTTTAGCTTTCCTTCGTACCCCATAGCTCTTGAAATCCTTGTCATTGTTCTTTCTGTGCAGTTCCAACCATAGATTTTGGTTTTTATAGTGTTTACTTTTCCATTAGAATCTAGAAGGAAAGTGGAGAGAGCTTCTTTAAATCTGTTAGCAATGATAGTTGAATCTCCCCCAAGGAGAATGGTATCATCTGCGAACTGAGCATGATTTGCAGCTTTGACTCCTCTAGATATCTTTAAACCTTTAAGTTGTCCATTGTTTTGGAGGGCTTGAAGTTTCCTGCTCAACGATTCAACAACTAAAAGATAAAGAAAATGGGAAAGGGCGTATCCTTGCCGTAGCCCCTGAGAGGCTTGGAAGAAGTCAACAGGTCTACCATTGACAAGAGTGGCAATCCAAGGACTGCTAATGCAGGATTTAATCCATTTGATGAATCTTTGAGAGAAGCCTAGTCTTTGCATTATCTCGAACATAAAAAAAATGATTACTCTATCGAAAGCATTTGCCATATCCAATTTAATTGCCATACCTTGTTGTTTTCGTTCCAGGATAGAGTGTATGGCTTCTTGGACAATAAAGATATTATCCATGATTTGTCTTCCAGTGATGAAGCCTCCTTGCATGTCCGAAATGATGTGCACCATTATCTTCTTCATTCTAGTGGCAAGAATTTTTGTGAGAATCTTGTATGAGGTATTGCAGAGGGAGATAGGTCAAAATCTCTCCATTGAAAGGTGGTTTCTATCCTTCAGAATCAAAGCCAGAAAGGTGGAATTTGTAGTGCCTCTGATTTTATCTTTTTTCTTGGTCCAGTTTAACATCCTTTTAAGATCATATTTGATGATTTCCCAAGAAGCTCTGTAAAAGTTAATAGTAAAACCATCTGGTCCCGGGGCTTTATCAAATTTTAGAGACCGAATTGCTTCAATGATTTCTTGCTCTGATATAGGTTTTTCCAAGTCCTTATTTTCCAGATTGGATATAGATGGATGGATACCTGAGAGAATATCTGCTTGACAAGTTGGATCAGTGTCCTCGCTGTCTTAGTAGAGTTGGTTGAAATGTTGGAAAGCGAGTCTTTTGATTTCGTCCTGTCCAGTGATTTTTTTATTGTTGTTGTCTTTTAGCTCCTTGATGAAATTGAAACTCATCTGGCCTTGGTTTGCTTGTGAAAGTAGGCAGTGTTTCTATCTCCTCCTTTAAGCCAAAGTTGTCGAGATTTTAGTCTCTAGACCTCTTCTTCTTGTCTGGTTGCTTTTAGAATTTCAAGATTTAGGGTTTTTTCTTGGAAAGGGGAGGTGTTGGTGACCTCTTCATGATCCATTTTAGAGTGGAGGGATGCTAGACCAGATTGCAAACTCAATTTATGGGAGCACAGTTCTGTAAAGGAGGAGATGGCCCAATGTTTGAGAGCAGAGCGGGTTGCCCTCAGTTTTTATTCCCAAACGTAGCTAGAAGAACCAAAGAAAGGGGAGTTCCAAGCCAAATGGATGATATCTAGAGCTTTAGCGTTATTAAGCCAAAGGGGATTGAACCTGAAAGGAATAGGTCCAATATTGGAGGGAGGGGAGATGGAGAAGGAGATAGGTTTATTGTCGGAAGTGGCTGATGGAATGATGGAAGAAATCAAAAGGAGGTTTTTATGGAGGAAGGAAGAGCTTACCAAGAAACGGTCAAGCTTAGCAGCGATGTGTCCCAGTCCAGCTCGTTTGTTACTGTAGGTGTAAGTCCCATTTTTAGGAGGAGGGTCCAGTAAGTCCATATTAGCCATTAAGTCTTCTAACTTTTCACCAAAGGGATCTCTGACAATCGATCCTCCTATTTTTTTCCAGTCTTGACTTTGTAATATTGAACTCCCTTGCTATGATGATATACTTTCCATGTAGATCGGCCTTAAGCGAAAGGAGAGAGTCCCAGAAGCTCATTTTATCTCTGTAATGCGTGGGGCCGTATACATTACAGATATAGATGATATCTTGATTGCTTTCATTATGAATTTCCATCAACATCCAATAGTTGTTTTCAGCAACTGGATGGATTTTGTATTTGTCCATTTTATAGAAAAGAGCTAGGCCTCCTGAAGCTCCTCTGGAGCTGATTGCTTTGCCTGCACTATTTTTCCAGAAGAGGCAAGAGAGACCTAATACCTCTTTTTTTGTCATTTTTGTCTCTTGAAGCAGTAGAAAGTATGGTTTCTCAGAGTTTAGAATATTTTTTAAGGCTTCTATCTGTATTGTGCCGCCCAGACCTCTACAGTTCCAAGAGACAAGTTTCATTATTTCTTGGATGTAAGATGTTAGTCACCAACCTTACGATCATTTCCACTGAACTTTGGAAGGTTTTCCTTTCTAAAAAAATAATTAAATGTTATATAATTTGAATTTTTTCCTCAAGTAAAATCCATTTATATATTTAAAATACCATAAACTTATAATTTGAGCAAGTCCAATTTATATATATTTGATCTATTTTAATATATTTTAAGTGGATTTTAATAATTTAAAAATTTAAAATATAAAAAAACTTGAAACATTTTATAAATATAGAAATCACCTTGTTAATATCAACCAAAAACAATGCATTGCATGGTATGTAGTTGTTCATCATGTCATCATCCTCGGTCAAACAAACATTTATGTTCAAGTTTTGTTCACCATAGTAAGAATTTCAATTGGAGTAATATTTTATAAATTTGTAATTAAATAAATGACTTTTTATTATGCAATTAATTTATTAAATTTTTTACCTTTCTTAAAACAAATATTTTATAGATATATCAAAATTTTAAAGAGTGTTTATTTTACAATGTTTTTTATATAAATAGTATTTTATGTTATTATTAATTTATTAATTTTTATTTTTATTTTATTAGTGAGAGGATTTGATCTTTTGTTTATTATTATAAGATTTAACAATTTAGATTAATTCACAAGGTTTTATTTTATAAATAGTTTATTAAATATTTTTTTTCTTTTCAAAATAAATATTTTATATTAATAGATTTTTTAAAGGCAGCGACTCCCACGCAGCTCTTGTTAATTCTAATCATGATTCTATCTTTAGTTGATTGTATTGTGCCATAAACTGTAATCCAATACTATTATCACCATTGCATAAGTTTCTCCCAATGTGTTTCTCTTGTTAATTTTGCAAGTTTGTTTTATTAACTTTAATGGATTTATTTACGACCACAACGAAAGTCGAAGTTGCTTTGTTGTGTGGGGTTGCTTTTAGTTGATTCCCTTGTATTATTTCACCAAATTTAATTGACAACTATACCACCACTGCATGAGTTACCATCTATTGTCATTGTCCTGATGGACTGCCACCGTATGACTCCCAATCATGTTTATTTCCATTTAGTACATTAAATATGCCCACTAGACTTTTTCAACATAAAGTACAAAGTTTATAATACTTGCATACCATATTATTAAAATATAATATGTCGTAAGGGGAGAATTGAAATAGCTATATCTTTACTAGAGCGTTATAAAAGGAGCATCGTAAATTGCATGTAGATATGAGAGTGAAGCTTAATTTTTTGAATTCTTGATAATAAATATTACATGTAACTGAAAAAAAAGATGCATCTTAATTAATTTGTTAAATTTAAAGCATTGATCAATGCATATTACGAAGAATATTTTAGCATCAAGGAAATATGGTTGCTCATTTTTTGGAAAAATAAAAATTGTCTTACCTCGCATAAATATAATAATTTAATAATAATATATTTTTAAGGTCACCGCCAAGTGAGACATCAATTTGGAGTATGAGACCTCCTTGTTTGTTGGACAAGGGACCCCCTTTGTGCAATGACTTAACTGATAAAGTTTATAGAGGTGTACATACTCTACCTCTCTTCAGATTTGAACCTGTGACCTCTTAAGAGGAAATACATGTTCTTAAACACTAGGCCCACACAAGCTGTACCAATTTAACATTTTGTTTTTACCTTATACACATGAAAGATATGGATTTGTGCTCACATGGCGAGTATACAATTGAAATTGTCTTTGAATGAGAAGGTATTCACCAACAATTCTTGTGGAATATCCCACACATAAAAACAAAACATATATACAACAAACTAAATATACAAAACATATATGCAACAAGTTTTATATAGTTTTTATTAACCATTTATTATGCGGAGATGTTAAAACACACTCTATAACTTAGTATGGGAGATGTTAAAACACACTCTACAACTTCGTATGTGGAGACGTTGTTACATTTGTGGGTAATGTTGACATAGTAATATCAATCCCAAATTATTAAAAAAATAACATGTCGATTTTAACATCCAAAATCAGATATAAAGTAATATTAACACAGACACACACACATATATCTAAAATAATAATAATCTATTTTTAAGGTCACAACCAAGCCAGGCACCAATTTGGAGTATGACACCCCTTTATTTATGGGACAAGGGACCCCCTTTGCATAATGATTTAATTGCTAAAGTCTTTAGAGGTATACATACACTACCCCACTCTAGATTTGAACCGGTAATCTTTTAGGAAGAAACACACATTCTTAACTATTAGGCCCACTCAAACTATACAATCAAAAGATCAAATAATTGTAAACTATGCAACTATTTGAAACGAATTTTTAAATTTCTACAATCAAAACTAGCATAGACCCATCTTAACTTCGGTTCTACAAACCAACATATCAATTTTTTTTGGTAAGCATTTCTCGTATATCCATCTTTAACATCGCAATGTTTGTTAAACCCGCATAGATCCATCTTAACTTTGGTTCTACGAAGTGCCGAGAGGGATCAAAACTCTTGAGGTGTGAGATAATGAAGATTGGGGTGCATAGAATGTTCAATTCTATTCCTTGTGAATTAGTCTTTTTATTCTTCTTTGCCTTTGTCATTTCTTTTTCATTTTTCATCTTTCATTACCGTAATTTGAATATGTGTGTGTGTTTGTTTGATTGCGCATAATGTTAGCGTCAATATATACAAATTTTATTTAATTTTTAATTATTATTTAAGAGTGGCACATGTCAACTCCACGTTGAATTTAGGCACAAAATCACACATCAACCTAATACTAGGCTGTAGAATGTGCCTCCTGTTAGGCATAAAACAATGAGACATAATTAAAAGACAAATAACAAGCAACAACACAATAAAAACACCAAGATTTATCCTAGAAAACCTCGTAGGGAAAAACCAGCCATCAATAATAGATTTATTATTGGTCCTTGGCCAAACTAGGCCAAGGCCGCCAAGAGCATCTCCGTCCTGATCACATTGAAACCTTACAATGGAGGAATCCAACCCTCTAAATAGGGTTCTTTACATGCAAATACAACTAGCAAGAAACCATGGGCTACCAAAACCATGTGCCCAAAACAACTTTCTACCTTGCTCATTCCTAATTCAAGGTTAACCCTAACACCTCCTCGATGCAAAAATCAGTGCACTTCAAGGAATTCATTGAGCTAAACACCATATAGAAAATACTTGTCCCACGTGTGGCTACGAGGTGTATTTATCCCTCAATAAATGAAAAAAGAAATCATCATACTCTAGGGGAGGGTTGTCTATTCTTGAGCGTTTTTTTTACCAGTAGTGGTGCAGCTTAATTCTCCATGTTCCCGAGCTTGTTTTTCCTCCAAATTTTTATGACATATACTTTGTCGTGTTCTCTATCTAACCATATTGGTCTTGAGGTGTGACTAATCCAAAATGATGCCATGTCAGCCACAAAGTTCCAAGTTGTCTAGTCTTAGTGTGCCTTAGTGTATTTTTTATTGGGACCAATGCTTGAACATTGATGTGACTTAAAGTAGATGTGACTTAAAATGATTTTTCAAATTCAAATATTCATTTTATTTCATAATGTAGTTCAATTTTTTTTTATAAATAATTTAAAAGACATGAAAATATTAAGAATTACTTGTACATACAGTGCTTTTATGAACCACTTATAATAGATAGTTGTTTCAAAACTGAGGTCAACCAACATCATTACTGTGTCCACTACTGATCACCCTAGCTTAACTATTGGTCTTCCCGCTCAAGAATAGACAACCCTCCCCTATCATTCGAGGGAGTTTGTCAAGCTAGACAACCTACACAAAAAAATATTTCCAACATGTAGCTGTTATGTATACTTGATTAAAACATTCGATTGATTACAAACAATCGATTCATTAAGTTAGATTATTATAAAAAGGTTTACACAAATCACTTAGCAATAAGATAATCCAAAATAACTCATTTTAACAACAAAGGTATATTATATGAAAGGTTTCATAGAATCTAATTCCTTCTTAACTATACTAGCAAGCAGTCTAATGGAAGAGTAGTAGACATTGCAATGATTGTTGATAATGTGAAAATGGATTAGTTTTAATTTAAAAAAAAAAAAGTGTTCCATCGAAATTAATATTAACCCATTATGAAATTGCTAAGTATCAAATGACAAATGACATTATGGTGGCTTATAAAGGTGTAATCATGGGATTGACATCTCGACTAGAGAGTTGAGAATCGAGTTCTAATTTTTTAATGTAAACTTGGTATGCATTGGTATAGTCATGGAACATAACAATTGAAGGTCTCTTGTAAATCTTGCATTACTTTAATGTGGGAAATTTCATTTAAGATCAATGTTCAACACCAAAGTATGAAAAGAATTTTTTATAGATCATATTTTCATTAGGAAAGATAAGTTTACATATTTTTATATGAGAGGAACTAACTCAACAAACTAATTGAGAAAATCTCAAAAAAATCCTAAAACTAACACCTAAGCATAATAATATAGATAGTTAAAGTTGAGTATCTCAACCACTCCATGAGAATAGAAAATCAAAAAGATTCATCACATCAAATCACAATAATACTCTCCAACCGTAATAGTGTGATAAAAAAAATACATACTAAGAACTAGGAACTAAGATCTCTATCTATAAAACTACTCTACTTACAACACCATGTTTTCAATAATAATAGTTTAGTAATAGACTAAACACACCTATCAACATTTTTTTTGTGCTCAATGTGGTGGAAAATGTGTTTAATCTCATCCATATTAACTCATAAATGAAAAAACTATTATTGATTAATCTTTTGTTTACAAAATCTTTAAATCTTATGGTTGTCCTACTATCCTTATAATACCCAACATGTTATTTTTTTCCTCGAAAAAAACGTAGTTCATTTTTATTAATATCAAATAAACCACCTTTGTACATATGCCATAAACAACCTTACTTCCATGATAGACTAACAAAAATAAAAATTTTATAATATGTTATGTCTTCCTATAGCATCCTTCAGAAAAAACAAAACATATCATTTATTAAAACTTATCATCTTCCTCATGTACAGTCTGATCAAACCAACATAAAAACATTTACATACACTCATAAAAAAAGACATAATTATGTACCCAGGTGCAGGTTCTTATGAGCCTCTTTCTGAATTATCAAGGGAGGGGTATTGACCGGAGGAAGGGTACTGACTGAAGGATATCAAGCTAGAGGAAGGGTACTAACCAGAGGATATCAAAAGCTAGTCGATGAAGAGGCGATCAATTGTTGATCGTAGTTATCCATATCAAAGTAGAGTTCTTTCCTTTTCAATCATAATTGTCCATATCGAGGTAGAGTTCCTATTGAGGCAAAGTTCGTAATAGAAGAGTTCATGTCGGGGCATAGTTCCTATCTGGCAGAGTTCCTACCAGGAAGAGTTCCTGTTAGGCAGAGTTCCTCTTAGGAAAAGTTCTTTCTGGGTAGAGTTCCTGTCAGGAAGAGTTCTTACCAAGGCAGAGTTCCTCTTGGGTAGAGTTCCCGCCAGGCAAAGTTCCTACCAGGTAGCTTGTTCCCACTGGCCAAAGTTCCTGCTAGGCTAGAGTTCTTGCCAAGGTAGAGTTCTTGCCAGGGAAAAGTTCCTATCATGGAAAAGTTCATGTCGCAAAAAATTTCCTATCAGTATAGAGTTCCTTCTAGGGAAGATTTCTTGTCTTGTCGGTTGTAGTTCCTATAAATTGTTTTTTTCCTCCGTGGAGTCCATATATGGGCAGAGTTCCTTCTCGAGTAGAGTTCCTATTGGGGAAAAGTTCTTGTCGAGCAGAGTTATGGTTGAGAAAAGTTCCCATTGGGGCAAAGTTCCTATCAGCGGGGCAACAAGACCTTTTGAGGGCAACGGGCCTGCCCAACGAAGGCCGTACGGTGGGTTACTGGGTAGAGAACAATGTTTCCATGGCTAAGCAAATTGGAAAGGAAGCTTGGAAGGCAATGCATGAAAGGAGATTCAAAGACGTGTGTGGAGTTGAGATGAAGCTAAAGCACAATTTCCCTGTGGGTAGGATCAAGGACGATACTACGCGATATGTGGCCTCTGTGGTTATGGAGCATCTCGCAGGATTTTCTAAAGCTTTTCATTGCAGGGATGAATTC
The DNA here is from genome assembly GCA_027924585.1 of Larix kaempferi. Taxonomy (NCBI): domain Eukaryota; kingdom Viridiplantae; phylum Streptophyta; class Pinopsida; order Pinales; family Pinaceae; genus Larix; species Larix kaempferi. The sequence goes on along the minus strand of BSBM01001433.1, from coordinate 7,738,686 downwards.
CTTGATGCCATTCAAGAAGGCATGAATGGAAATATCACTAACTGGTCTGCTTATATTCCCAAAAGGATGAAAACGTATAAAAAAAGGTCCTTAATTTCGCGCACAAAAGGATATAAACTCCCTTTCCCATATGGGGTTGTCATTGCATTGCTTGTTAGAGAACAAGCACCTAAGTTGTGGCAACAGGCTATAGAAAATGAGGCGCAGGATATTAAATTGTTGAAGAAAAGGTCGAATGAAATCAACGGGGGGGCAAGATATTGAGTTGAAGAAGAGAAGAATGAATGAAATCAGTGGGTTGCGGGATATTGAAGAGGGGAGAATGAATAAAATCAATGGTAATGGGTTTGAAATGAGGAATTTGAAAAGGGAGGGGAAGATTGAAGATGTTGAAGTAGGTCAATATGGGGAGAAAAGGCCAAAGTTTTCGTTGGCATTGGTGAATTTGGAGGAGGATGGGGAAAGTGAAGATAGTAAAGGAATACAAATGCAAGAGGTAGAGGTCATGAAGGATAGGGGAAGAGAAGATAATAAAGGCGGACAAGCGCAAGAGGTAGTGGAGAGGAAAGAGGAGGGGGGAAGTGAAGATACCAAAGGAGGACAAATGCAAAAGGTAGTGGGGAGTAAGGTGGAGTGGGCGAGTGAAGATAGTAAAAGAGTACAAATGCAAGACGAAGTGGAGAGGAACGAGATGGGAGTGAATGGTTTGGATTATCGAGATTCAGGGACGGTTTTGCAGAGGATCAAGGCCATGTTAGCCGAGGGATGTGCTGAAACTGTTGAACAATATCTCCTGAATCGCGAAGGATGGATCAAAGCCTCTGTCCTAGAGGTTTCAGATAGAGAACTTTTGGAACAATATTATAGTGATCTCAACTTTCGGTCAGGCGATCATGTTTTGGAGAATCGGATGCATGGTATCCCAATGAGGTTGTCTATGGTAAACTCTGGACAGGCGGAACTGGGGCAGAGAAATAGGATGAAAAAAAGGAAAGGGAGGAGAAATAAAGTGAGAGGGAGGAAATATGGCAAGTTGCTGATAATCAGTCTAGAGTATGTCTTGGCACATTTTGTCCACAAAAGTAAGGTTCCTTTGGCTCGGGGTGACTTTTATGTGGATCCCTATATTGTGTTTATGCATCCTCAAGCTTGCAGATTTCTGTCGGCTTGTTTGTCTGCTTTCAAGGTGGTTGTGTGGTCAGAGAAGCCTAGAGAGGTGCATGATTTGGTCCTGCAGCACATTTTGGGAGACATTCCTTGTTCTGATCAGATTCTTTCTTATTCGATAGAGGACTGTACAATGACGAAAATTGAGCAAGAAGGCAATGCATTCCATGGATGTTATAAGGATTTGACTATTGTGTGGGAAGATCTGGGAAACTATGGTAGTCAAAATACGCTTTTAGTTGATACTTCACATGTGGCCATGCTTAGAAACAAAGATGGAAATGTGATTTGCCCCATCCCCTACCAATATCATGTGCAGACTTCTCATTGGCAATTCGAGGTTTATCTCTGGCCTTATCTGACATGTTTGGAATCAGTGAAAGGTATTCCTAACTTTGTAAAGAATAACCCATTTGGCCTGGAGAAGGGATACAGTTGGAAACGGTCTCAATCTAAAGTAGGTCATGTTACTCCTTTGTTTGCAACCCCTTATCTACCACATTGTCCTGGAATTTCAAAGAATTGGAAAACGTTTCCGAGCATTGTAACTGAAACTTCAAATTCTCAGTTGGCCTCGTTTAATACTCAATGCTCTAGGATTAGTAATACTAGGCAGCAATTTTCCATCACGAAAACTAGCATCCCATTTTCACAGTCAGTTTCACCTGCTGCTAACTCAGGAATTTTTGAAGTTTACCACGGAAACTCATCAAGGGTGTTCCCAGGATTCAATGATCATGTACAAAATGACAACAACATGAATTATACGAGAGAACTGATTAGAGAGAGTGATAGCAATGTCGAATATGTGAGGGAACTGAATCTTGTGAAAGTTGATTTACAGAACATGACCTGTGAGAAGGACAAATTGGAAAAGAAGCTACAAGAAAAGGATGACGTTCTCCAAAGAGAGGTAGATGCCTTGGAAAAAGTAAATGTAGAAAAGAGAATAGCAGAGGACGAAAATAGTAACCTGTCAAGGGCATTTGTAGAAAGGGATAGGGCTTTGGAACAGATGAAACTGGAGAAGACCTTGGGAATGAAACAGAAAGAGAAGATTATTTGTTCTTTGCAGGAAACTGTGCAAGCTCTGCAAGAAAAGTTAGGAAGCTTTGAGCAAAAACAGAGGGAGTTTCAAATAATGGTCGAGAGGGAAGTAGAGAAAGAAACAGCTCAAATTCGTTCAGCTTTGACAGATGTTCTTGGATTAAAACAAGGAGAGGATCTTGTGATTGGAGCACAAAAGCAGGTTGAAAAGTTGAGGCAGCAATGGAAAGTAAAAAATCAGTTGAGACCTGATCAGTTTATGTTGGTAATTAGTTCAGATGTTGAACAGTCCACCGAGGAACTTTATCAACAAAGCAATAACAAAGGCACAAGTTCTCATATGAATGGAGATAAGAGGACAGGTGCTATAAGCAATCCACTTCTTACAAGTGATACTGAGGCTCTGCATTGTTCTATTTGTATGGAGGAGTGGAAAACCACAGGGGATCACCGTATATGGTATGTGTAATAACGCAACTGAAAATGGTCATTATACTTTTTATTTTGTCAAAATTAAAACCATGTGCAAAGTTCAGCAATGTTTTCTCTAACCTTCCAATGTCTTTAACATGACTTTCTATCAATAAGATAATGCGTACAAAATCAAATGTTGATAGTGGAGTGGAATTTATACTTGTAATGCCATTAAGAAAGAAGATTACTGAATGTCTATGTCTAGAACAAGGTTACTTGGGAGCCGGAGCGAAAAGCGAAATTTTCAAAAGATTCCGGTTTGGGAGCATTGCGGGAGCATTTATATAATATATATATTTTTTATATATTTTGATGCATATATGTTAACAAATGCTTGTAGAATGTTGAATTAGTTATCGAAACTCATTGGAAAGCATACAAACATGAAATAAACCATTATACCATATAACATCATTCATCAATCATCAATCATATAGTAGTGAATTTGTCAACCATAGGTCCAGACTCCAGTATCTATAACATCAACCTTACAGCTTCAAATTTTCAATATATAACATTTTGTGATCACTAAAGTTGTACTTGTAAGTTGTAACCAAACTATAGTCTAGAGTCCTAGACTCTAGAGTCTAACCATGAAATGAAAGTTGAACTTGAAACAATTCACAAAGCATCATATTCATTACCAAAGAGTTATAACTTATCATAATATGCTTTTATGCAGTCAATGACTCAATAATGCAGAGTTGCAAATAGTGAACTTCAAAGGTATGTTCAACTTTAAACTTCAAACTTGAATTGCCATGTAATGTTCACAAAATATACCATAATAAATATAAAAGAGTCAATAGTGCAGAAACTTGAAACTTGAAAGTACTATAAACAAGAAAGACAAGAAAAGTAGATTTTATGGATGTTTCCTCTTGCCACGGGAAATTTCTAATTTCTTTTCCTGTGGACTATGAACAATGGGAGTGGGACTATCATCCCCAGTAGCCTCCAATGTTGAGCCACGTCCAAGACTTGGAGTTGGCCTTGCATGACCCCCCCCCACTGACTTAGATGGGGGTCATGAAGTTGAACCTCTAGGCAAAGATGGTGCATTTGGAAACAAGGGAGGAGATGGCGGTGGCATGGTTGTTGCTACTACTGCTGCTACTGCATGGTCATCCTCATCGCCCAAAAGCTCTTTCTCCAAGCGCTCTAAAGCTAAGGCTCCATCCTCTAAGTTATGCTCCTTCGGATTGTTGTCCCAAGTAACATATGATCTATCAGTTTTGGCCCGCTCACAGTAATGAGTCAACAACCTCAAGTTGTAATGTACAAAAACCAAGCTTTCTGCCCGATTTTCATTTAATCGGTTTCTTTTCACTGAGTGGATGAAGCTATAGGTGCTCCAACACCTTTCTGCAGAGAAACTGTTAACCACTTGTGAAAGCACTTTGGTTGCCAATTTATGCAAGCGTGGGCATGATGAGCCATACATGTTCCACCATTCAATAGGAGGCAACCTATCTCGATCTTTTCCAGCATGCAAAGTACCAAACAGACCAATTTCACTGAGGTATTTGCTTAATTCACTACGCAGTAAGGCACATTCTTCTTCATCAGGGACCAGCTTGTTTATAGCAGCCATGTACCCAACCCGTACCTCTGGATCTGTGTGGGGCTTTCTCCTAACCCCACCCCTAGGTGCTGGTTTGGCCAACCAAGATGGAGAATAATATTTTGGTGTTAATACATATGCTAAGGCATGCAATGGAACGTTGAGATGTTCCCACCTTTTGACCACATGTTTGTGAATATGGTCATATAGGATGGGATCTTTCGATTCAACAATATCTTTAATTTGGCCCAACATGCTATCCATCTGCTCATACACCTTCCCAATCATCGGCTTATCTGTATCTGCAAACCGAATCATGTAATAAATGGGCTTTGTGAACTACAAAACAAACTTGACACTTGCCCAAAATTGACCATCAAGAATGGTGTCCTCCACCTCCTGAAAATCAAGCCTGTCAGATGTGGATGTAGCCCTATCTTTCAAGACTTGCCATGATTCACTTGATACCATGCTAGCCAATGCCTCTCTTACCTTCAAAAGGCGCTTGAAGGTGAGGTAACAACTAGCAAATCTAGTCTTTTCTATCTTCAATAGCTCTAACTTTAAGTGAGTGCGGAAAATGCCATGGGCATTGCTATGGTTGGTAATAAATCTAATCATGTGCTTACCCTTTTTGTACAATTCACCAATCCATTTGTAATCATTTTCCTTCAACTTAATGTTAGTTTTTCACAATTTTAATCAATATTATCTAGGATCTTATCTGAGAGAATAACATGCACAGCATAACACAATAGACACAAAGATTTTCCTTAGGGAAACCATAAAGGAGAAAACCCCGCAACTTCCTCAGAGATAGAATAATCACCAATACAATGTCGCAAAAGTAAAACCCAAAAATAGAGATGGTCTTCAGCAGCTTCTCTCTTCTCCACTTGTGCGAACTTGTCCTCTCTCTCACTTATGCAAACTTGAGTGAGTGAGTGAATGAATAAATGAGAGAGCCTAGCTCTCTATTTATACTTTACATTCACTTTACCTTTTTCACTTACTAGGTCAGCCCCAGTTGTACCTGACTGGGCCGACTTCTCTAGAATACTCTATTAACCCTAATACAATCTGACTCTGGGGTCTATTGCCCCGACTTACAATGGAGGGTTAACCTCAATGACTTTACATGACCAAAATACAATAATGACTTCTCCGACCGGAGGAATAAACATCTCCGTCGGAAGTACAAATAAAATACAATAATAATACAATATAAAATACAAGTGAATATCTTCCGAAGTTACAATTACATTAATACTCCTTCTTAACTAGGAAGGTATTCTCTTGACACAGTCATCAACACATCTGGACACAAACAAGTCTTCGTCGCTGGATCATCAATGTTGGAACATCATCATCAACACTGGATCATCATCGTCGTTGCTGCTGCAATCCTCATCATCTCGATCATCGATTGGTGACATCTCTCGAGTCTACTTGTCATAGGAAGTTCTATAGAGCCAGCCCTTTTTCATGCTAGATGTAGGCCTAGCTTGCATGCAGGTCTTCATCATCTCTGCGAGCAAGCCATCAAGTAGGTACGTCCCAGGACCAATCATTACATTGCCTCTGCAAACACCTGCGTCTCCTATTGTTGCCTCATCACGTCTAGATCATCTCATTGTCACACGGAGCACAACCCAGATGCACATAACAAGTCTACCAACATGGGAGGACCAACCTACCACCATGTGAGACACAACACTTACATCGACCGACATGGGAGGACTTTCCTACCACCATCTCGGAAAGGCTCAACACTTACATCAACCGACATGGGAGGACTCTCCTACCACCATTCAGGAAAGGAACTGCACTTACATCAACCGACATGGGAGGAATTTCCTACCACCATTCGGGAAAGGCACAACACTTATATCAACCGCCATAGGAGGACTTTCCTACCACCATGCCAGAATGGCTTAACACTTATATCAACAGCCATTGGAGGACTTTCCTGCCACCATGCCGGAATGGTTCAGCACTTATATCAATGGCCATGGGAGGAATTTCCTACCACCACGCCGGAATGGCCAGGAACTTATATCAACGACCATGGGAGGACTTTCCTGCCACCATGCCGGAATGGCCCATGTGCATCTGCGTCTTCCAGACTCATCACTTCCCCTTGGAAGGAACCTCGATCTGGAGTACACCAAGCTTCTCTCTGAAGTACTCGAACTTCACTCTGGCTAGCGACTTGGTCAACACGTCGGCTATCTGCTCGTCCGTCGCAATATATTGGAGCTTCACTGCTCCTCTCTACACCATATCCCTGATATAGTGATACTTGATCTCAATATGCTTCGACTTGTCTTGGAACACCGGGTTCTCGGACAACTTCACACAACTCTGGTTGTCAGAGAATATACAAGTCGCATCTAACTGGAGATCAAACAAATCAGACAGTAGCTTCCTAAGCCATACTGCCTCACAACTAGCCGAACAAGCTGCAACGTACTCTGCTTCGGCTGTACTCAGTGCCACGCACAATTGCTTCCTGCTAAACCAGGAGATCATACCGGATCCCATACTGAAATAGCATCTCGAAGTGCTCTTCCTATCAGCGGCACTGCCTGCCCAATCCGAATCAACATAACCCTCTAGGTTAATCTTTTGATTCGCGTCATACTTGAGCCCATAATCAACTACACCCTTCAGGTACCTCAATACATGCTTTGCAGCAATTAGGTGAACATGTCTTGGATCCGTCAGGAACTGGCTCAATGTGTTCACAACAAAGCATATGTCTGGTCTCGTGTTCGTCAGGTACATCAAGGATCCAATCATCTGATGATACATCGTGGCATCAACCGACTCTGATGAAGCATCACTCAATAGCTTCAGGTTCAATGCCATAGGTGTGGTCAAGGCCTTGCAGTCCATCATCCCGAATCTCTTCAGAATCTCCACTGCATACTTCCCTTGTCCAAGGAAGATTCCATCCGCACTCTGCCACACCTCCATGCCTAGAAAATAATGCATCATGCCCAGGTCCTTCATCTCGAAATTTGCGACAAGCTTCCTCTTCGTATCTGTAATAAGCCCATCCTCACCTGTCACAGATAGGTCATCCACATAGAGTAGAAGTATCACTGTGTTCCCTTCCTCAACCTTATAGTAAAGGTTGGGATCTACTTTATTCTTGGTGAAGCCCAAACTAGTCAGGAAGCTATCTATTCTGTCGTACCACGTCCTGGGTGCCTGCTTCAAACCGTACAAGGCTTTCTTCAATTTGCACACATGAGTCTGTCTGTCATGTGTCTCAAATCCGAGTGGCTGCTCCACATACACTTCCTCTTCCACTACACCATTCAAGAATGCTGTCTTGACATCCATCTGGTGTACCTTCCACTTCATCACTGCAGCCAATGTGAATACTGATCTGATGGAAGTGTATCTGGCTACAGGTGCAAATGTCTCCTGATAATCTATCCCTTCCTTCTGGGAGAAGCCACGTGCCACAAAACTCGCCTTGTGTTTCTCTATGTTGCCATCTGCAGCATGCTTGATATTGTAGATCCTGTTGTCTGCTGAGATGCACACCAGCAGCAGAAATATTTAGAAAGCTGTCTCCTCACTACAAGTGGGAGAAGTGTGGCCTTGGGGGCAAGCAATGAGCTAGGTACTGTCACCTAAATCCCAGCTCCTCCGTTTAGGCTAACTCCCAACGAAGCCAAGGGGGGTAGTCCCTACACAAAGAGTTGTCTACGGCTCCGTGTTTAAAGTGTTTTTGTGTCGAGTGATGCGGATGGGTGTTGTTTAGGAGTTTTAAATGATGAGATCACAGTTTTTATAAGAAATAAACACAAGATAAAGCAATCCACGTTGCAAATTACAAAACACAATGATTTAAGATGAACAAAATATGACGACTTGGAATTTAAATAAGCATCCACAATATGATTCAAGATATAAATGACAAATAGTCCAAATTAAGGTAATGCATATAAGTTTCGAAGACCAGTGCCAAATGGAGTCAACAAGTGCTTGGGATGCTGAAATACAAGTCTCAATAGTAATGTTCGTGAGATCGTTTTGCAAATTATCTTGGTTTATTGAAAGTTTTAATGATCTTTGATTATTAAGGCTAAGGATACTTCCAACCGATACACGAGGTACTGGAATTCTATCCGGAAAAGATAGTATCAAGTGCCTCCGTTCAAGGACATGTCGGGCCACCCAGTGCTCTAGTCAGGTCGCGCAATGCTAACCAACAAATTAGAGGCTGAACATGGAACCCCGGCGCCCCCAACTAGGAGATTACCCATTGAACTTATCTTATCGATCAACTCCGGATTGGTTGGTTGTGGGGTGAAAATTTTATTATGTTATCAAAAATTAACAAATCCAACACCTTTCTGAGTACTAGCCCAACCTTTTAGGGTTGGCAGAGCATACAGAATGATGGATAGCAGCGAAGATAAATTATTAAAGGGGGTGTGAGTTGGAAAGTTTTTTAAAATATTAAAGAGCACACAGTTCAACCCTTTGATAGAGAGTGCTCTTGACTTTGTCTTAAGACGGAAGTTCAAGAGACTTTGCTAACCTATATGCTTGATGCAAGGAAGATGTAGTGGGAATGCTCTCCGACAGAGAGTGCTCTTGACTTGGGTTATTTCAAGTTCAAGAGACTTTGGTTCTTTGTTAAAATAGAAGCAACTTAAAGCAAAAGAACGCACTTATGAAGCTCAAATAAAGATAAAATGAGACAAGACAATGATATATCAAAAGAAATAAACTACTTGCAAAATGGAATAAATAAGCAACTAGTGTTCTACCACAACAGAGACTAATCTAGCAAGTGAAGTCAAAGTGACTTCTACACACTGTTCATGAAACTTCCAACTAGCTGGTCGTACGCAGTACACAGTGGGGAAAGAGGAGTGGCACGCAATGTTATTGCGGCTCTTGGAATAAAATCCCAAGCTACTCCTTAGGTCAAGACCGAAATGAAATTTAAATTCTAAGTACAAAATGAAATTATTCTAAAACTTGAAGCAAATCTAAACTAAGAACATAAGACACTCTTCCCCAAATGGGGAAGAAGAACCAAAAGATGGGAGGCCTTATTCCACTTAGCCTTTTTATTAATGAAAGTACAAATGCCTTGGGAATTTAACCCTTGTAAGGACTTTGAGAAAAAAAAACTTGGAAACTAATGAGAAAAACTCTTATGAGTTTGTACAAAGGATAACAATTTGTTTCAAATGACATTCATGGTTTGGTTCTTCTCCTTGGTTCAAACTTCAAAAGTTCCTTTCTTTGATTTCGTCTTTTCAAACTTGGATTTCCTCTTCGGTTCTCTCTCCTCCAAGTACCTACACAAGATATATCACTTCAAGAGCACCCATTAAGCATTAGGCAAAATAAAACAAAAATTAAACTAAGTGCAACTAAGATCTAAAGTCTTAAAACAAAATGCTCTATTTTGCAGTGAGATCTAAATGCAACTATGTAAAGGAAACTAGATGCAAATCTAATTATGAAATGCAAATTAACAAAACTAGAAATAAACTGGATCTAAATAAAACAATGCAAAGTATATGATCTAAATAATGCCTAACTATCAACTTTTAAAGGACATGCAACTACTAACAAGCTAACACTTAACAAATTTCAGTGTTTTTAATGTGTTTTAGGACTCCTCCAAGATGGAGGAAAGGGAGAGAAGAGGGACTTAAAACGAATGCAAGAGGAAGGCTAAGAGAAGTAGGACGAAAGCCTAAAGAAGAAGAAGATAAAAGATTGAAAAAAGGGGAGAACGAAAGCAAGAGAAAAGTAAGAAGTGATGGAAAGAGGAGGGAGCTAAGGAGAGGAACCTAAGGTTGATGAGAGGAGGGCTCAAGGAAAGAGAGAAGGAGAAAACGAAAGGTAAAGAAGGCAAAAAGGGAGAGGACAAAACTAGATAAAAGGCAAAACGAAAGCTAGAGCAAGACAAGACAAACTAGGACAAAGGAAAGTGGAAGGAAGAAAGAGATCTAGGGAAAAACTAAAGAAGAATGAGGCTTAGCAAATCAAACCAAAGAGAAAACCAAAGGTGGGATCAACCTCCGAACAAGGTGATCACTAGAAGCACTAGTCCCGAAAACCTTCCAGCTAGCTGGATGTTGGCAAGGATGCTAATGGGGATAGAGAAGCAACCACAAAACAATGCGGGCCTGGGGATGAATCCCAAGGTTGCTATCTCAAGTCAAGACTTGGAAGTAGAATGCAGAAAGAAGATAAAAGTGCAGTGACCAATGTTTAAGTGACTTTGTTGTTGATGGAGGAAAGGCTAGATCCCTTGTTGTGTTTCTTTCCGTTGAGAAGAGAAGGACTTGGAGAACCTGCAAGAGAAAAAGTTAGAGAGGAGAAGCCATTGTGTGAGCAAAGAAAAGCTTGATTTCCAAGCCACTCTCCACCTTGAATGATCTCTGCAAAACCCTCACAATCAAGCAAGCAAAACCGAACAAGATACTTCTAACATGTTAGAACATAAATTGAATAATGAAATGCTTGAAATAAAAGATGAGGTGAGAGAGATATCACCAAGACAATGTGAACCAAGTCTCAAAACTCATGCATAGACCTCCAAAGTCGATTCTTATTCCAATAGCATAAAACAAGTATTACAATATGATTTTGGCAGAGTTTTCTTGCCCAAAATCTCCATGAGAAGAGAGCCAAAATGGCCTCTCTTTATAGCAAAATACAAGAGCCTAGGCCCTAATTCGAATTTGGCACAAGGAGAGCCAAAAAATCCATCAAAATCCAATCAAACCCTATGTCAAGCCAAGTTTGGAGTGCTTTAACCTCCACATAACTCGAATTTGTGTTAAAGGAGAGTGGGGAGGTGGCCTCCACCTAGGCAAGGTGCCCCCCACTCCTTCTTGTTAACTCCACCAAAACCTTGGAATATACATCCATCAAATAGGAAGCTTCCACCTCATACATTCGTGAGCTATCAAGAGATATACGTGATCCATTCATGAGTTAAAGCATGAACTAATGTAGGAGCACGCCTAGTTGCATTGAAAACCAAGCCTTTGTGGTTGCACAAACCTAGGGAGGCGCCCACCATTCCATTAATGCACATTCAACAACCTCAAATTTGAATGCCAAGTGGAGAACTCGTGACACAAGAGGATATACGTGAGCCTTAGGGCTTAATTGCACGAGATTTTTAAGGGATAAGGAGGAGTAAAACGAATAGTCAAGCTATGAGGTGGCCTCCACCTAAGGAAAGCGCCCACCTTAGCAATAAATACCATCCCAACCACCCTTTAAAAATGTGCCACACAACCATTTCGCATATCTCTTCAATCTTTGACGTGAATGCATGCAAAAGCTTGGAGTTAACTCGAATTTGATTTGATATCTTGGTAATTGAGAGTGGGAGGTGGCCTCCACCTAGGCAAGGCGCCCCCACTCCCATTAATGTAACTCAAACATTAACTCCTTTACCACTTAATACCTTTGCCATGTCATAAATTCGAAATTTCACTTGAGGGAGGCGAAATCTTTTGGAGTTAATCATTGATGCTGATTGTACACTTGACTGGATGATGACTGAGATGATTGGAATCTTCCTTAATGCCTTGTGCCATGTCATTTAGCCATTGAAATAATCCAATTTGGATTCTTTTGGAGAGAATTGGATTTTCTCCAATTATTAATTTTTTGATTTTAATTAATTAATAACCCTCTTTTATTGATTTTTGAGGAATTATTAATTAAGTGGCTAAATAACGATCTGAAACTTAGGGTAAAGGTGTCCAGGGTCTAAGTATGAATTTTGGCTTAGGAATCAAGCCTCTATTCACTAAAAAACATCCCCGGACGATTGACATATTACAAATTGAATTTTTCCATTTAAACTATGGAAAAATGATTTATTAAAAATAATTAAAAAACCCAAATCCAATGCGTCCGGTAAACATTTTTTAGACAGTGTTTTTATTGGACGGGGACCCTATAAAATGACCATCTAAGACATACATGGTGTCTAGTAGGCTTATACACATCAATTGGGCTCCAATAACCCCCCATGGCTAAAATTTTCAAAATCGGGCATTCCAGCTTTGGAGGAAGCGGGAGAAAACCTCATCGATTATAGCTCGGCTATAGGCAAAGTATAATTGACAAGGGAAAAAAATCCCTGGAATACCTTAGTTGCTTAACCAAGTCATGGGGGACCGAACCACTCAAAAATCCTACTAGTACACTTATTACAAACCCCGTGGGGCCATGGTCATTTTGACTGAAAACAAAAATTGACTAGCCAAAACTGGCTAGGCACAAAGGAAGGATCATCTGATACACTAGAACACAAACATTCATCATGTTTGTCAAATGGCGGCTCGTCAGATAATCCGACTATGGTACAAATATGTTGGTAACGGATCCACTTAGAAGTCACAATAGACTTCCCTTCTGGTCTCGGAACTACATCCCAGACATCATTCTTCATGATCGACTAGTACTCCTCGATCATGGCATCCTTCCATTCTTTCTTCTCTGTTGCTTCCTCATAGCTGACAGGTTCTTTGTCAATGATGTCACACAACAAGGCTACATAGTTGGAGTATGGCCTAGGTCTCTTACTTTCTCTGTGCATCCCCTCTGGAGCGCCATACTTCTCTGCATCTTGTATTTCCTCTTGTGCCCATGCTGGTTTCCTCTTGTGGGAGTTCTTCTCTCAATGTGGATCTACAGGTTCTTGCGGTTCTTCTATTTCGTGGTCTTCATGATCTTCTAGAACTACTTCTTCCATCACTGAATCTCGAATCCTGGGAACTTTAGGTTCTTCAATATCTTCAATAGGTAGTTTTCTTGATCTTCGTTGCTTGTTCTTCGAAACAAGTCTCTCTTGTGCGTGATGGGACATGATCTTTCCTACAAGTCAAGTTCAATTGCATGATTAGAAACATCTCATAGTTTTCAGAACAAATTCTTACGCATAAAGACATAGGTCATAGAGTCATGCAATTATCTTAGCCAATGCTTCAATACAACATTCATCCATATCCCGTAACTTTCTAGATGCCTTCCATCTCTACCAGAAAATTGTTAAGAGTGTGCACTACTCCCAACATGTCACCAAAAAGGTTTCATTCTAGATAAGTAGCAATGGAAGGTTGTACAGTGCCATAGGCCACTTACCCATCACATGCATATTAGTAGTATACTGTTCATTAATGCAAATATCCTAATATGCATAATACACACCCTAAATCTAGGAACATAAGCATGTACATGATTGAACAATATCATTTGAATAATTAGATATACAAGAAGTGACAATTCAAATACTTATCTTTGTTTGTTTGTTGAGTGGACTCCCTCTTGATCTTTGCTTCCTTGCAGGAACTACTAGAGTCTTTGACAGAGTGTTCTTCTTCATCATTTGATTCTGAGGTCCTATGCCTTCCTTGCTTATGATCGGAAATGTTGAGCAAGTATTCTACACTTGTTGGAGTATCAATGCTGAAATGGATGAGAGGCTTCCATAGAGCATCGATCTTTATTTGTTTTCCAGAGTCCAACTCTGTAGTAGCTTCTCCTACACCTTTTATGTAAAACTGAAAGTCATCTCTAGCTTCACCTAATGAGGTGGAACCTTCTGAATGAACCCTTTTAACTGGTTACCTCCATTATAATACATATTCTTCATCACTTGAAGAATCATCTCTTTCTTCTTCTCTGGTTCTTTTCCTTGCGGGTTCATCATCTTCCGCGGTGTGAGCATGGTGTCTTTTCTTGTTGGTCTTCTTATTGTGGGAGACACTTCTGTTTCTGGGACAATCTCTGGAGTAGTGTCCCTTCTCATCACATGTATAACATCCAATGTTGGATAGATCTTTTCTGGATCTTCTAAAGCTATCCCTCTGATTTTGGTGGTGGTGTTTCTCCCTCTTACTGTGATGGTGGTGCTCGCTTTTGTTGTTATTCCTCCTGGTGTGTGCTGTGAGAGCTTGATCTTCATTTCTCATCTTCTCTTCTCGAGCTACAAGTCGAGCTTCTTCTTGTGAGATTTCTTCCCATAGTCTACTGAAGGTGATTAACTTCTTCCTTGCACAAATCCCTTGAATGAAGGAGTCCCATGATCTAGGGAGACCATTCAAGGTGGTCATCACAATTTCTCCATCTTCTACATTTTCTCCCACAGCTTCAAGTTGCTCCTTGATCTGAGAGACCCTTGTAAAGCATGACTGCATGGTCTCTGCATTTTGAATCTTCACATTCTTCAACTGGTTCCTCAAGGTCATCTTTTGGTTTATATTCTTTCCTTCAAATAGCTTGGTCAAGGCATCAAACAACTCTTTAGGTGTCTTCAAAGATGACACATGTGGGATGAGATGATCCTTAATAGAATTTGCAATGATCTTCTTGGCCTTAACCAGGTTCTTCTTGTGTAAGGCTTTAGCCTCATCTCCCTTTGGTGCTAGAACCTCTTCATTTACATATATGTCCAATTCATTTTCTTCTAGGACAAGCCCAATCCTATACTTCCATGCTCGGAAGTTATCAGCCCCTTCAAGATAATCCTCAAGCTTGGTATGATGAGACATATTTAATGAGAACCTCAAATGGAAATGGCAAAGATTTAGATCTTACCAATTTGAGATGCTGAGCTGAGATTGGTCCTGGAGCTAGCTGGCCTAGGGTTTGTCAGAGAAACCCTAAATTTTCAAACTTGGAATTTGGAACTTCTGATTGGATAGATAGATGCGCTTGACTGAGGCGAGTATGCTGTTATACTTGGTTTCTGAAGATTCCAAAATTTCACCCTTGAAAATTGACTTGCGAAATTTAGATCTGCAGTTTTCGGGCTTTTTCTGGTTTCCTGGTTTTTTTGGTCCAAAGTCAAACTAGGGTTTGACTTTCCAGGAGTTTTACCTAACCAAAAATTTCGATCTTGGTCTCAGAATTTCGACCTTGGAGAGGCGTACTTCCCCATGCCAATTGCACTCCAAAATTCCAATTCTGTGAGAAGCCCTAATTTTCCTCCTGCAGCAGTGACAGGCCAAAAAATGAAAATTCTAAGAATCAACTTCTGCTTTGACAGAAAGATGCGCCTTCCTTAGGCGAGTCATCCTAGCTTTCTTTCGTTGATGATCTGTGGAGAGAAATCCAAAAATTAAGAAGCCCTAGCTTCCGCAGCTGCACAGTGTCTTCTTCTCAGGTTAGCTCTGATACCATGTTAATTTTTCACAATTTTAATCAATATTATTTAGGATCTTATCTGAGAGAATAACATGCACAACATAACACAATAGACACAAATATTTTCCTCAGGGAAACCATAAAGGAGAAAACCCCGCAACTTCCTCAGAGATAGAATGATCACCAATACAATGTCACAAAAGTAAAACCCAAAAATAGAGATGGTCTTCAGCAGCTTCTCTCTTCTCCACTTGTGCGAACTTGTCCTCTCTCTCACTTATGCGAACTTGAGTGAGTGAGTGAATGAATAAATAAGAGAGCCTTTCTCTCTATTTATACTTTACTTTCACTTTACCTTTTTCACTTACTAGGTCGGCCCCAATTGTACCTCACTGGGCCGACTTCTCTAGAAGACTCTATTAACCCTAATACAATCTGACTCTGGGGTCTATTGCCTCGACTTACAATGGAGGGTTAACCTCAATGACTTTACATGAACAAAATACAATAATGACTTTTCCGATCGGAGAAATAAACATCTCTATTGGAGGTACAAATAAAATACAATAATAATACAATATAAAATACAAGTGAAAATCTTCCGAAGTTACAATTACATTAACACTTAATAATGTCATGCATAAGAAGGTTCAATGTGTGAACCAAACACCCTGACCAAAATATGTTGGGGTATTTATCTTCAATGATTGCTCCCGCTGCCTTACAATTAGTAGCATTATCGGTAATGACATGGATGACATTGTATGGACCAATAGCTTCAATGTTTTTGAGTAGGAGTTCTGCAATGTTCATGCCGGTTGTTACGATGGTACCAGTACCAGCGCACCTGCAGAGGTGTCCTAGGGAGACGATGTCATTTTTCTCGCCAGGAGGGGTGTTTAGCCAGCTTTTTCTGAGTAGGGATTATGGCCAGACCCTCTGGTTTCTCTCTTGGAAGTACTATGGCTTAGTGGCATTGCTGACTGCCTCATGAAAGGGCTTGAAGCCCCGAGGTTGGTGTCCGAGGCTTCCAGGGGTGGATCACTGGGTCACATGACCCCAACTCTGTTCCACCACTCCAGCGGCAGATGTTTCAGCACTGAGACATATTTTTATCCTCCAGAGCATCTCCAGTACCCTCTTGGCCCTCTAGCTCACCAACGCCCTCCTATAGAAGATGACATCATCCTTCTTGGCAGACTGTTATGCTTGATAAGGGGGGGGGGGCGTTGAGGGAAATTCACTTCTTTTGGGGTTAGTTTTGGCATGACGACCCCCCCCCTCTACAGTCTGGCCTTCAGAACGGACCGATTTGCTCATTTTTAGCCTTTTTAGTCATGTGTGGGTCAAATCTGGGGAAAACACCCCAATTTACCCACTACTTTGATTATTTTATATTATTTTGTTTTAATTTTAAGTTTGACATTTCTAATTTCAAATTGACATTTAAAAAATGCATGTTGGACTGGATTTTAATTATTTTTGTAAAAGTGAGTGTGAAAAGTATAAATAACTTTTCCTCACTTCATTTTTACACATCAACTTTATGGGATTACACTTTTATTTCTGATTTTTTCCCTCACTAAGGCTCTTTGAGTGATGTGCACCTCTTGAGGATGATCATACTTGCTAATTTGGGGACAAATCTTTGAAGTATTTGCTCTTGTTTCTTTGCTAAGGTGATGCGAAGAGTTATTTGCTTAACACATGCACAAGAAGGTATCTAAGTCTTTCTCTTGATGTTTTTTTGTTAAATGTTGGATGCATGCTTGTCTAAGGTTGAATGGTAGCCATTAGTGTTGCATTTTTCCCTAGCATAAGTAATTTTCTAGCCTTTAGTTACCCTAGCATTGTCAATTTGAGTTTTAGGTTTCCAAAGTTTGTCTTAGCTAGGGCATCATCAACCAACCCTTGTAGTTGTTGAAGAAGCCCTAGTTTTTCCAAACTTGGCAAGCACCATTTCAAGAGGAGGGCTATCCTCTTTGATGCTCTAGGGTTAGGTGGATGTCATTAATAAAATCCTAAGTTGTTCAATCTACTCATCTAACCTAATTTTCGAGTTTGTAAATATTGTAAATGTTATCTTAGCTTTGGATTTTAATATTTTTATGTTATTTTTATGCATTTATGAGTTATATGTCTTTTTTTAATTATTGAAAAAGCCTTAATTTCTTATATTTCTGTGTAAGAAACCCTATCCTACAGAGCCTAAACCTTATGACCTACCTCCTCCTTGCTCTTTCACCTTTGCCCTAGCTCCTAACTAACTTGGCCTCCATCCTAGTCTTTCCCAAGCCCCTCGACCTCCCTTCAAACCTCCTTTTCTGCCACCTTCCCCAAGTTTCGGACCTGCTACCAGTCCTTTACTCCTGCTGCCCGCGGCCTCCCTTCATTCCATCCATTTCCCATTCCCTTGGCTTCCCTCTCCTTCGCTCTTCCCTTCCTAGCATTCGGTCCCCTCTCCTCTACTCCCTCAAGGCTTCGGACCTCCCTGTATACTCCCTCGCTGCCCCATCCGAACCCTCATCTCAGTAAACACAGGTCTGCAAAATTAATTTGCAGACCAAGTGTCTTTACCCTGTGTCTCCTTCATGCCTCATCTGCACACAGTAAAAACAGAAATCAAATTATATTTTAGTACATTTAATTGTGGTTAGTATCCAAGTTCATTTTACATGCATTATTAAGATAATTTTCTGTGCTAATTTACAGTATAAACTCAATTCAGAATATTACATACAGATTTGAAGATTACATGTTGATTAAGTTAGTTTGATGATACTTACTGAATGACATTGTCAACTACCCTTTTGATACATATTTGGTGAATGGTTATTTGTCGATGTGCTTTGGTTATATATTTGACAAAGGCTAGTTAATGGTGAGAGTTATTTCTTACTTCGTAATACTTCTCTGTTGAATGCTGAACTGATTTGGATGTATGATAATAGATGTTGAGCCTTTCTACTTCTTATTTATGATATATGCTTAGGTTATAAGTGAACTGACTTTTGAATTACATGATCTTTGGCTAAAGGGCAGCTAGTCTTTTATAGATTGAGTTGTATGAATGATCTTCACACAAGGACTCTTATTGGTGGATGGTTTTGTTATTTGTGATCTCTTTAAGTACTGGTTGCACATGGCTAATGTTTATAATTAATTAATTAGTTAATGAAACTGACGTTGCATATCGTTGAATGATTGAATGTTGATAAATGATTTTATGTGATCTTGGATTGATCTTACGCCTTCGTTGAATATCTATGTTGATGAACTATCTTTGGTTAATCTAAGCACAATTGGCGATTCTTTATACTTGGCCTATTTTGCACTTAATAATATTGGTTGATTAATTTAACTTATCTTCATATTGGCTCCATTTAGGCACTGGTCTAACTAATACATTGCATAGAGAACATAGTCTTTTGGTTGTATCAGTGTCCTACAGGTTACATAAGGATACTTCTCCTTGGAGGTTATTTGCTTCCGAAGAAGTTAGAATCGTGATCGAGGTGACATTGGATCACTTTCCTTATTATTGCTTATCGGGAACTAGCCCTGCTAATTTTCCCGGTAACACTAGTTTTGAATTTATCTGAGTAGTCATGGGTCGAAAGGAAGACTGCACCAGTAGAAGACACACCAAGCATATTTATCAATGGCTTGCCTTTTACATTTGTCCAACCATCTGATACAATTGATACCCCATATTCATTCCAAGCATTTGTGAATTGCCCCAAAGCATTTTGGATCTTGGCTTTTTCCTTGTCAAGCCCCATAGTTCTAGCTTTGTCATACCCGGGGCTCTTGTATCCTGCTGGGGCAGTGCGGATGGCCTCTACCATTTCATGCCAATAGGGTGAGCGAAGAACATTGAATGGTATGCCACATGCATAGAGAAACCAAAACACTTTTGAATCCATGTCATCCCTACCATTTTGGTCAAGGAAATCTGATATTGTCTTGCCAAGTGACTGCATGGGAGAGAAACCACTGCCTTGGGTGGATGGGCCTCTTGTTCTCGGTGAGAATGAGTGGTCATGGTCATCCATTGATCGTTTTAAATCTTTTGATTTGTTTTGTGCTTCAAGTTCTTCCTTCTTATAGATGGCTCTTTGTGTTGATGTCACATGTGGGAAAACACAAACTCCTATAGTTTTTTTTTCATCACATGGCATGTACCCACATAGATGTCTTCTCACACAGGTATATGAACATGTGTACGTCTTTTTACAATGGGGGCAACCAAATTTGGTGCTTCCACCCCCTCTACCTCCTCCCTGCTTTGTGACATGTTTCCATAAGGGTGTGGGTTCCTCTTTGGTTTTCTTTCGGTTTTACTCCTCCTCCTCCTCCTCTCCACGGTATGTGCCACTCCCCACTTATTCATCTTCTCCCTCATTCCTTCTCTGGTTTCCAATCACCATCATCAAAATAACAAATGGAACCAAGAAAATAAACCACATACCCATCAGCATGTTTGATGGAACTAGAGATTTAACCTATTGCCTGCAATAGGATGAGGGAGGAAGCATGGGAAAGAGTAGGAGAGGAACATCTACAATGTACATTCTAGTGACTAGATTCCAAGCATTCATGATTAAATACATAGATCAAAGTTCAAACACAAAGGAAACCAACAAGAAAGGTTTTAGACCCTACCTCTTTGGCTCTCCAATGGTAGTGACAAGTTCAACCTTCTTCAATCTCCAAGGATGGCAGCCTTCTCCTCTCCTCTTCTCCTCTCCTTGTCTCCTCTTCTCTCCTTGTCTCTTCTATTCTCTTCTCAAGCAAAGGAAAGTGAGAATGAAGATGGAGAAGAGGGCTTTATCTCCCAAAGCCCTACTCCTTCCCTCCAAAAGCCCACCCATGGACCCCATCACTCTTCCTCGGATTTTCCTCTTTGCGGGCGTCAACCTACAGCAGGAGCGATCCAAGGAGCGTTGCGGAGCTAAGGGCAGCGATTTTTTTTTTTATGGGAGAGCGTTTGGGAGAGCGTCCGGGAGCGATCGGGAGCGTTTTGTTTTGCCCCAAAGCGCGCTCTACATTTCGCTCTGGCCCGGGAGCGAAAAAGGAAGTGCGCTTCGCGTTAGCTCCTGCAACGCTCTGGCCAGGAGCGAGCTTCCGGAGTGGGGGCGAGGTTGGGGAGGACGCTTCCCCGCAACCTTGGTCTAGAAGCATTCAACATAAAGACATTGAGAGAGTTAAGGAGATGGAAGCTTTCAACTTGTAAGGAACTTTCATCTATCTTTATAATTTGATGGATATCTGAAAAGAAATGAAAACATAGAGCACCTTTTTTTTTAATATAATCCCAGGCCAAAAAATCGTAATTTTTATTTATAGTTGAATTTATGATTACATTCCTAAAGTGTTCATAACACTTTACATAAACCATACAATCAGGACTTCAAAAAAGACCTCTGCATACTCTGAAAATATATTTGCCTTTAACAATTTAAAAAAAAACTAAAACAAAAATACAATGTTCCTTCATAAAATTCTGTCCATTTTCCTTGACTTTATTCACACCTAAAAAACATACTAAAAACGAAAGCTTCTTTACAATAACATAAAAGATCAGTATCACTGGCATCTGCACCCTCATGTTGTACATCAAAGGATTTTTTGTTGACAGATAACCAATTGTGGTGAAGTTACTGCTGAGTTAATCACGAAACCTCAGTATCACATTAGTTACAGCTCCGCCAAGTTGAACCTCAATACCCTAGTATTATGGACCTAAGGGATAAGGAGATGTTACTAGTGATGATGGAGGAAATGAAATAAATGTGATGGGAAACACAACATTATTATATAATAATAATAATTTAATTTTAAGGTCACAGTTTAGTGAGACGCTCAATTGACATATGGGAGTCCTTTGTTTGTGGGATAAGGGACTCCCTATGCATAAGGATTCTACTGGTTTATATATAGAAGTGTACATACCCTACCCACCTCCAAATTAAATACACATTCTTAACTGTTAGGCCCACATCCCCAAGCTTAGTCCAAGGGTTTAGCTTAGTTGGTAGTTGCCAATATTGTTGGGTGTTTGATTAAATCCATGCCAGTAGTTGCCTAGTTTGAATCACCATGGTTGAGGCACACTAGTCTACGCTGATGGTTTACTAGTGATGTCATCCATAAATGTGGGGAAGCATCCCTTGAGTTTTCCTGTGAGGTTTCCTTACCTTAAAAGCATGCCATCCATATATATATATATAGCCTTAAAGGTTAGCTCAAGCAATTTACATACTTTGCAAAGGTCATAGTTTTGAGGGAGGTGACGAGATGTATTCCCATTGATGGGTTCTTCAGGGTTACTGGTTGATTATTCTATTGGTGGTTAATCCGTTCCCCATCTAGATATATTCCAGTGAAACAGGGGATTCTAGATACATTCCATGGAGTAATCTTGAAGAATATATAGGGAGAGAGAGAGAGCGCGGAGTAGGTTAGATCAATCAGTTTGGACGGGCAGTTACAAGGCAGAGTTCGTTGTGAAGTTTTTGGTTCTAATCTAATTGAGTCTTATTAGGTTACTAGTCTTTATTGTGGCTGGTGGTGGAGCTGGCCTCCATGAGAGAGATTTTATAATGTTTTCTTTCAAATGATAACACAGTGAGACTCAATCAGACTATAACCAAAGACCTCACATAAAGCTCATTATATATATATATATATATATATATATATATATATATAAACATTCTCTAGTGTTGCCATTAAATCGACACGATTTTACCATATAAATATGGAAGGGCAAATTCTAGCGTGCAGTACCAGCACCTGATAATGCTTCGAGGTGGCATGTTGTGCCCAAGAAGGCCAACATATCTTATTATATGTAATCAATATCCTATAAGTGTCCCAAGTCATTATAGATGTTCTTAATTGATAATTAGTGAATGGACTACTTATGTATTGTGCATTCCTACTACCAATAAGTCTGTTCATTTTTGCTAGCACATTGGCAATCATTGGGATTGGTCATGTTGGGTTTTTTGTTTATTTCTTTACTTATCAAATCATAATATACACTTTTTGACTCTTTCGTGTTATAAAAGAAGGGTGTTAAAGACCTTCTCATGAAAATCTGTAAAATATGTTTTGATACCTGGCATTCATCTCTTCCAAGGCATGTTAACGAAGAAACTGTTTTCTGGATATGCAATCATCTAGACAACGGCAATTTTAGGAAAATAACCATGTTAGACGAAAAAATTGTGTTCGAAGTCTTCAGGGATGACTTTGCTGTCAATATTGTTTTCCATGGCTGATTGTTCTAATTCTCTCTTTTCTTAGTTGTTTCTTCAAGAGAGTGCATATACCAACTATTGTTTTCCATGACTAAATGTTCCGCTATATCTTGCTATCAGAAATCAGATGAGTGTCTAGACTCTATCTTACATAAACATGTTTTTTGCGGATTGAAAAGAGAGCTCAAATGTCGAAAGACTAACATTTAAAATATGGAAATGCAGCTCCCTTGCCTGTGGACACATGTTTGGCATGTCCTGTATTAGAGAGTGGCTTCAGCGACACGAGGACAATATTGGCAAGGTAAGATTATTTAAACCCTCAAAATATTGATTTCCATGGCATGATGTTAAGATGTTACTGAACTGTTAAGAATAAAAGTTATTGAAGAAGATGGTCAAATTTGTATTATTTTTGTTGCAAACATATCTTGGAGATTATAATTTTGTATTTCTGCAAAAATGTGTAGTGTCCACTATGCAGTGACAAGGCTGAGCTGAGTGACATCAGAATTCTTTATGTGCCAGTTATAGCTGTCACTGGTCTACAATAGTGATAGATCAGTTGTCTTTGCTAATATACCCACAGTTTTCCAAGATCATTCAAGCTTCATGCCGCATATTTCATGAGCAGCTGATTGATATGTTGTGTCTGAAAACATAGAAAACAGTTTCCAAGTGATAATAGTAGCCCTTAAACAAGTAACCACTAGACCAGTTTGACCAACTACTATGATTAACAAGGAATACTTTCCATGATTGAGAAGTTAGTTGAAGCTAACTGATTTCAAGGGCATTATAAGGCCAGTCCCTCTACGGGTTCTGTAAATATTGTTTGGCAAAGAGTAATGGTTCAAGCTCCTAAGATGATAAACAGAAAGGAAACTCGCAAAATGTTAAAGGCCTTGTTGCATGCTTTTTTAATTTCTGTCATGCACCTGAACCTTATATGCATCTAAATTTGTACTCAGCAACATTACTTTTGTTTGTCAATGCTGTGTTTTTTATCAGAAATGATAGTCTGGTTGGAAAATTGTTGTTAGTACCATGGTTATCCAGCCTCTGCAATTTCCTACTGAGTTGTCAGGGAGCTTAGCCAAGTTCTCAGTAGTAATAGTTGACTGTTTGTTGGGCTTTCTTCAATTTCATTATGCAGCTGAACAATATTCGACACTAAATTTCATTTAGCATAATAATGTTTTTGTTAGTACTCTTACATTTCCAATCAGAAGTCACAGTTTGCTTTGGAGATTGTTGTTACTATTATGGTTAGACAGCCTTTCTGATATCGAAGTCCTAACCAAGTCCTAAATAGTGGTAATTCAATTTGATTATCCTCTTCTAGCCTAAGTGGGCATAAATGACTATTTATGGTCTACAGAGGGTTAGCTATAGTTATATCCTAAGAAACAGTTCATGTCCAACTGGGAGGCTGTGTCCATATCTCATGTATTGGACGTGTTACTCTACTATCCAAGGGTTTTTTTTTTTTTTTACAATCCGTGGAAACCTAAGCCATCGCACGACTGCCTCACTGTGCGAGCTGTTCTATTTGACAACTTAGATGAAAACCACAGGCCGGGGCCAACCTTAATGTTGGATGCAAGAACGATCTGTCTAGCGGGAGTAAAACTGTTACTGTGGTTGTACAAGGCCTTTCCAATAATAAACCGTCCCCACAGGGATTTTCCATCGAGTCAACCATAAAGTCCCATGGCTGGCTCACACCCTCGAGATTATGCTTACAAACGTACTACAAATAGTTATGAATGAGATGAGATGAATGAAGGTGATGCACGAAATTATTAGTTTCATTCAGTTAGCTATATGTTTTGAATAATTCGATTAGTTTCATTAGGTTTAGCTATATGTTTTAAATAGATCGATAATTGCTTTGTGTTGTTTCGAAGCACTTGCTACTCAAGTAGTTCTCTCTCGACGTTATTACCAGATATGCATAAGCTTATATTCTTACATATTTGGTATCTTTTCATGGCTTCTTAATCTGATGGCAATTTATGAAGAACCTTATTAGTTTGTAATTAATATGACAACGAATGATACCTCGCGAGTCATTAATATAATACCCCATGAATCATTAATAAGGCTTTTCTACCTTATTATAAAAGTACTCTGGTTTACTCGGTGCAATTTCCTTGGATTCGGTGAAAGCAACAAACAAACATAGTATTTAAAAAATGATAAAGGAAGCATAGTACCCATAAATACATATACCCAATGAACATGAATTTGACTCACATTGATTTTACAAAACACAATATGTGTATATCATATTGTTAACTATATATATTATTCAAACACACTCAACTGCTCCAATAACTAGGAATTAAACAAGTTTTTAATTTAGTTGCTTACAAAAATATGTACTTATTATATTAATATAGAATTGGGACGTGCAATTCTTGTGGTGACAACTTTTTTCCTCCTGAATATGATTTTATTGCTTTGCAAGTTTTTCATAACTCCAATTTCTTTTATGCATTATGATTTGTTACAATCCAACCAACCCAACATGTCATGTGTAGTTCTAGTGCTAAATCCCATTGTTGCATATTGGATTGGAGCATGGTAAATGTGTAACCACTTATGTTGCGGGGACAAAAGACTTGCTCAAGTGTACCTGTTATTGTATGGGTGTAGGGTCACCTTCTCTTAGAAAAACATAGAGGTAGACTAATATTATTTTGTCATTCACTCCCCATTTTTCAAGTGGGTTTATTGGATTCTCTCGGGAGGAGGTGATTTTGGTAGTGTCGTGGGCATTGATGCTCCTACATGTGAAATCGTAAAGATATAGATTGTGATTATTGAAAATTGATAAGCAGTTGATGCCTACTTTCTAAGTCATGGTGGAAACATGGATGTCTAATAAGTACAACGTTTAAATTGAGTCCCAAGATTCACTAGATACAAAAAATGTTGAACCTTCAACATAAAAAAGATTAAAGAACATTTAAATTGAGTCCCATGATTCAATAGCTAAAAACAAATGTTGAGTAAAATGAGAAACTATATACCTTCAACATAAAAAAGATAAAAAAAACATTTAAATCGAGTCCCAAGATTCACTTGCTACAAAAAAAAGTTGAGCAAGATGAGAAGTCGTAACCCTTCAACATCAAAAGGATGAAAACGACTCACTCCAAAGATAAAACTTTATTAATTTTGAAAGCATTGACCATAAGAATTTTAAATTCAACATGTTTTACTTGAGAGATGAGGGTCATCAAATAAAGAAAGGATCCTTCCAAAGCTATGGCACTTTATGAAAATCACAATCCTCAATGACATTAATATGACTCTTAAAGGGGATTTACAAGTCAAGTTCAACATAACTAACAAATTTTACTAAATGAGAAAGATGAGAACACAAGACAAACATCATCCAAGTGCAAAGACCTATTACAAGACAAAATAATAATAATAATTCCAAATATTTGCAATGATTGATGAGCATAAATAATTCCCTATGTATTGGCATAATGTGTAGTCCATTTCCTCCTAGCATAGAATAAATTGTCTCCAATTTTGGAAAAAAACTTTCGTTGGGTCTTTGAACCATAGGAGGTCATGAAGTATGTCTTTAAGCCCTTATTTTAGATATTGTATCTTTGTTTAATGAAAACATTTTCCATAATGAAGCATAAGAGGCCATGATGTGTGTTGGAATTCTTCCCTATTTAAATTGAGTTGCCAGGTGAAAGTGGTATAATTTATCTTTGTTTAATGAAAATTTCTTCCACAATCATAGTATAAGAGGCTAGGAAGTGCCCTAGAATTCCTCCCTTTTTAAATTGAGTTGCTAGGGGAGAGTGGTGATACAACAAGTTTTTGGATCTATAACTACTTCTTTGGTCATTGTTGAGGGAGAGTAGTGAGACTTTTCTATTGGACTTTATTAGTGTTTTTTTAGGGAAGTGACATCCATAAAGGTTAGGATAGGCATAGAGGAAGTATCCCAATTATAATTAATCTCCTCTAAGGATCAATTGACAAATTTTTAAGAGTATTGAACATTTTTTTCCCCAAGTAATATATCCTACTAGAAACCTCTCAGGCACTTCCCCTCATTCTAAGGATGGTACCTAGGGTAAACCCTAGATTGTTTAGGGCACAAGGCCATATCAACAACCCATGAATATATCATATATGGCTCATCAACAATTGGCTCACTAAGCAAACATGTCACACAGATGGATTTAAACCTGAGTGGGGAGGGTAACAACTTTTCCTCATGATCACTCAAGCTACACCTAATTGACAATAGAGTTTTAACTATACACATGCCATGCAACTTTCAGGTCACCGCATCAATGTTTTGGAAGAGAGAGTAAGACGGTTGGATGATTCCAATGTATGAGGAGGAGGTTGACCAAGGACATTTGCTACCAAGTGAAGCTTCTATAGCCAACAATGCTTTGAATGTTGCATTGGTAATGGAAAGTGTGTTGGATGGTTTCCTCATCAATAGAGGATTTTTCCCAAGTTGAAGTGTTAGCTCTCCTCTTGGAGGACCTATTATTGTATGTCTTCCCTATTTTGGAATGGATACCATTGTAAATTGGGAGGTATCAATCTCATTCATGATGGATTGTTGTGTTGTAGAGGAAAAGGGTAGGTGCAAAATAGAAATTATGTTTTTTGTTGATCTAAGATTTCATAGCATAGCATATTGTTTCGGAATTCACTGTGTTGGATTTTACAGAATCAATGTTTTAGATCCCCAATACACGATCCACCTTCAAGAAGAGAGAGAATGAGACTCCATAAAAGTCACAACATACAACATCTATAACATTTAAGATTAATATTTTAATGGGTTTGATAGGTCTTCAGGGTTTAGGAAAACCGTACAAGTCAATATTAATATTCATAATAATAATATAATTTTAAAGTCATAGCCTAGCTAGACACCAAATTGGTGTAGGAGACCCCCTTGTTTATGGGACAAGGGACCCCCTCGGTGCAATAGTTTGACTACTAAAGTTTACAGAGGTGTACATACACTACCCCCTTCTGAATTTGAACTTGTGACCTCCTAAGAGGAAACACATTTTTTGGTTGTTAAGCCCACTCAAATTGTATATGGTTGATCATTTTCTTAGGCCCCCATAATTTTATTTATTATGAATGAGTATGTTGATCACTATCTTTGAGGTTAGGAATTTTTTGTAGTATACATAAATGACTTTTCTCTCAAAGTAGATGTCATCACAAAATCATGTTTACTATATTTGTGGGTTTTAAAGTAGAGGGAGTTATCTCTTATATTTGGGTGGTAAAGTGGCTCCATTTATCTTTTTAGGGTAGGTGATGTGTGGCCCATCACTTGGAAGTGGTGTGCGCCTCACTATATTTATATATTATTCACAATTCTTAATATTTTGATTATTGTTTGAATATTATGGCTATTTTTTTAATGTTTACAAATATATCGTTGAATCCCACTAGTATGCCACTTAATTGAATCTTCTTGAAGATGAAAACGGTGATGTGTTGAAGTATATTAATGGACTACACAAAATTGTTTATAAAAGGTGCTAACAATTTTTGATATCGAGACCCTTGACGAAGCCTATATAAGTTTTATGCAAATTGAAATTGACTTCTCAATTAGTTGGAGAAAGTTTGAGCAAATCAGTGTCATTTTAGAAATGCTGATGTTTGGCAAGCACTAGGAATTTAAAATTGCTAATATTGTCCAAAACCTGAGGGTTGAAAGGAAATAAACAATCCTTGTAAGTTACATAAATGTTGTAATAGGCATGGACACAACGAAAAAAACTATTTGAAGTTGCATCTCTAATAGAAAATCCTATAAGATATTTTTTATTACTCAAGTTGCTCCATTAGAGGGACAAGTGAAGTAAAATAAAGAGAAGAACTTTTGCACATGAATATGCAAATCGATAAAGTTGTTGTAACTGCAATATTTGATTCATGAAATCCATAATACTTGATCTTGGAATCATTGGTAAATGTTGGAGACAAATGGCTTTCGATAGTGGAAAATCCCCAAGTTCATAGGTCAATGAGATGGTTGGTTTCACATTGATATCGATGGGTATTGTCAACATCAATGAGCAGGGTTAAAATTGACTTGTGTCAGGAACATCGATGTGGAGAGTTCTTGATTGACAATTAGATGGATTTAAATGGAATGTTGGCATGTTGTCTCAATAAGATCAATTAGGATGTTGATTTATGGTCATTATCAAATGGTTATTCAATCAAGAAACATTGATTGAAAACCTAATGTAATATATTGTGACTCTAAGATGGAAATATATTGTTAAACTCATTGTTCAATATTTATAGATGTCTTTAAACTCATTTTTCAATGTCGTTGAACTTTGTTGTTTAATATCATGTTATTGTTGGGCACCTTGCTTTTGGGTCCTTGTAATTGACTAATTGTCAAGTTGTGAACTTGTTGATATTATAATTTATATGTTTCATGGGTGACTGTCTATAGGTTCTCATGGTTGTAATCTTCTACACTAATTAAATAGTATTTAAATAGTATACACTTATTCCCAAATTCTTCATCTCACATTGATTGGATATCAAGTCTATGTTTAACAATATTGTCTAGGCAATCCTATGAATGTGCATGCAACAATTAGATGGCCTTTTGCTTGCATTTTCCCAATAATTGGTATTCAAGCTATATGTGTATAGTGGTCTCTAGATTATCAGAGTGCTCATATTAGAGGATTGACATTTATTAAGAGATTTGGAAGTTGTAGTGAGTTCTTTATTCTTGGGAGTTATGTGAACTGGCTAGTGAAAAAACCCAAAGGAATGGAAATCACTGAAACCATAGTGATTGAGAAGTGCTATGGGATGAATTATCACATTTAGTTGAAGTCATAGATTATGGAGAAAGCATTGTGGTTTATAAACCATATGAGATAAATCCCAACAAATGTGTCTTTGATTGGCAACAAAAGGATGAGAAGCCAAGGTCAACTATAATGGTGAACCTTCACAATGTTGCGTTGTGTTTAAAAGTTAATGAGAGCAGTATGGGAAGATTGTAGTAGTATTAAAAATTCTTAATGCACTAGTATAACCATTTGAATATCAATAAAGGCATGTTGGTGAATACATACCAATATCACTTGAATAAACTAGTAGTTTGGTTGACACAAAATAGCGTTACCATCTCATAAGAGAAATAGGTGGATGGCATATTTAGCACTTTGCTCTAGTTGTGGGAAAAGTCGTCATATCTTTATATTGCATGATCAACCTCATAATCATCAATAGACTAACAATGAGATTTCTATAAGAGAAGAGTAGAAAGAATACCATGAAAAAATTGACATAAGACTCCATGATGTGATCATAGAGGTCCCATTCGATTAGGTTAGAAAAATAAACAAGTAGCAAGACTAAGGATATTCCTATGATGGATGATGGGGAAAGGGACATGAAAATTATGCAGTTCGAATAAAAGAAGAAGGGTAAGGAAGATGACTATGGTGGTCACAGGGAAAGAAGGTGGTTGGAGCGGGGTTGGGTGGTTTTTGTGGCCTAAATGTGTAATATTGTTGGAGAGGTCCAAGATCACTAATGGATTAACTTTAGGGCATCCTAACACATGACCCCATGACCCTGAATTGAAATAATACAAAAAATTGGAAGAAAAGTGGTGCAATATACATGGGGGGTGATGCATGTGTCAATGTTGAAGATTTTAGGAAAATATTAGTTGGATTGGAGATCCATGCAGTATTGCATGTGATAAAGATAAATAACTTGTTAATGATGAACAAGATAACATAGGATTTTATAATTGGTTTTGACAAATTGAAGTGCTTGCTACAAAGGAACGACGATATCATTTCTACAAGAATTAGAGATCGGCGGGGGTTGGATTTCGTATCCCCAATGTGTAAAATTTTTGAAGAGGTCCAAGATCACTAATGGATTAACTTTAGGGCATCCTAACACATGACCACATGACCTTGAATTGGAATAATATCAAAGATTGGAAGAAAAGGTGAAAAATACATGGGGAGTAATGCATGTGTCAATGTTGAAGATTTTATAACAATATTAGTTTGATTGGAATGAAGTGTTGCATTTGATGAAGATAACGAACTTGTTAATGATCAACAAGATAACATAGGAATTTATAATTGGTTTTGACAAGTTGATGTGCTTGCTACAAAGGAATGAAAATATAATTTCTACAAGAATTAGAGATGGGATGTTGTTTAAATTGATTGATTGATGCATTTATGATGAGATCGTTTATGCCAATATCAATAGGTATATTTGCAGAGATGTCAAAGGTAACTTTCAATATAGAAATCTAACCAGACAATATCATCGTTAATAGGAAAATTCACTACAATCTCAATGTTGGCAGGGTGGTTGATGTTTATGATAGGATCATTTTGTGGCATCAAAGATTATGATATATTGGTGATAGGAACTTGGAGTGGATGTGTAATATGGTTAATGGAATTTACAAGCTTGATAAAAAGATGAATTTGGGGGTTTATAATAGTTGCATCTTGTGGAAAAATCACAAGAAGGAATTCCACCAAGGATGACTATGACACTATTGGATGTGTGGCCTAATAGAAACACCATATAAAGAAGTTAAGAAGTTTTATGTACCTATAGCCCCATATATATTGTTATTTATAATGTGTAATTATGTTTATCTATGGTCATTACTTAATCATCATTAAATATATGGGGACATATCCTCCATTAATGGAAACTAGGTTCAATGTATATAGTCATCGTTAGAAGATTCTAGATAAAGCAACCTTCTTTTTAAATATGTATTAAAGGTGAGATGAATAAATGTCTTGAATAATTTTGATATTGAGGAGAGATGGATTTTATCCTTCCTTGAGGGCATTTGGATTGAATAGAAGTTTGGAGCATCTTTAAGCTTGCTTGGGTATATGGTTTTTGCTCATTCCATTTTTATTGCTAAATAATATTTATCATTTCATTTGTTGTATTTATTATATATTGGATGATAAAAGTAGTCAAACCCTTAGAGGATTTTCAACAAGTGGTATTATAGTATTGTCAATTTTTTCTCTTTTCATGTTTTCTAAAAACAAAAGGGGGGATGAGAAAATAGAAAAATTAGGGTCACAACTTTCATAGCAATTTGAAAATTTTGGAGCATATTTCCTAAAAACTAATTTCATAGGTAGAATCTACTCGAAAAGTTATGTGATTTTTATTATTTTAATTACTCAAATAAGAAGTCAAACTGTGAAGATATTGGGATTTCATGTTTCGGAGTTCATTCTTTTGTCGGTATCAAAATGGCAGATGATTTATGGGTATAATATCTCTCTCACTAGAAATCCATATTTTTCTGAATTTTGTGGGGTTTAAACATATATTAGGGAGGAATCTACACTCAAAATTTCAATATATTTAGCTGTATTGTGAAATAGATATAGACATTTTAAGTTTTGATGCTTCAAATTCCTCATTTGTTGGGACAAAAATGGCAACAAACTTGCAGGTATAATATATCCCTGATCGCAAATTCATATCTTATGAAATTTTGTGGGTTTAAATATATCTTAGAGAGGAATCTATAATGATTTTTCATCCCATTTCATTAAGTTGGAGATATGTGCATTTTCATTCCCAGGTCTTCAAAACCTTGTTTTGGGGAACAAAAATAGGAGTAGAATTGCAAGAGTTCTCTCCCTCTCATTAATTGTTATAATTTGAAGAAATTTGGAGGATAAGTGTGCTTTGGTGTCTAGTACTTACAACGAAATTTCAATAATGTTGGATAAACATTGAAGAATATATAGCCTCTTATAGTTTCTGCACTATTTCAACCTTTTTATTTTAATACCCCAACTCTCATATTTGAAGTTTAATATGGACTCTTCCATCTTTTTATGAAAAAGAGGATCGTAGTGAGTGGTAGATTAAATATAAGAAACAAAATTTTATCACAACTATGGAATATTTTTATAAATTTCAAGTGTGAGGCTTATGTTTTTTGGTGCAATCTCTATGGAAGGAATAAAATCACCATGGAAGAATTTGAAGCAATTTTCTTATCTTGATGGGAAAGAAATTGAATAATCCTATATAACTTCAAATAAATATCTTTCTTTCACGTTTCAAGTGCAATGATAAATTTGAAGGAAGAAATTATGTTTCCATAGATCCAAGTTGCACTTCAACTACATAAATGATGAGTTAGTGAAAAAAATGCCAATATCTTCAAGAAGCATCACATGGTTGAATGCTAATGGTGAGAAGGTTCTAGTATATGAAAACCTGAAAGTGGTCATTGAAAATACTCCCATTTAGATTTCCCTACTTCTCATATACAAGGAATTGATGTTTTTTCTTGGATCAAATTGATCATACTCATTGGGTACTTCCTCCTTTAATTTGACAAAGGGGTTTAAGATATTGTGGTATAAAAAAAAAGTAAAATTGCAAAGCATTCTATAATCAAAACCTTCTCCAAATGATAAGAAACATATGAAGGCAATTGAAACTAATAATAGTTGTTTGCAAAATGAATCTTCAAGTGTGTAAGAAGAAAAACATGAAGAAATGAAAGAGGATTTGGAAAAAGAAAAAATGATTTCCTACCTTCACTTCCATGAAGCCTCTCCTATTTATGATGATCCTTTTGGTGAAGAAAGTGTATTGGACAAACAAGTTGAAGAACCAAAAGACAAAAGGGAAGAGGTAAAATTATTGGAAACATATCAACTTCCACACAACCATGAGAAGAAAAAATCAAGAGAACATGACATTTCTCGACAACATGGCTTACATCAATACTCATATTTTAATAAAGACGGCATTAATTATGTCTATGCTTGGAACCAAAAGAGGAAAAATTATGGGATTGGATTCCATTGCACATCATCATGAAGCAGTATCATATATGGATGGTTGGATAATAAAGTAGTAGTGAGTACAAAGTGATGAATGTTTTGGATCAAGTATTTGGGGACTTACCCTCCTTTAGTGCAAACCAGGCTCAATGCACCTAGTCATGGTTAGAAGATTCTAGAGAAAACAACCTCCTCCATAAATATGTATTGAATGTAAGAGACGGATATGCCTTAAGTCGTTCTTGTATCATTCTCATATAAGAGATATGGAGTTTATCACTTTTCTTAAAAATCATTGTATTTTGGATCCTTACCTCGAGAGTATTTAGATTTAATAGAATTTTGGAACATCTTCAAGCGTGCTTAGGTATACCTTTTGTGTTTTATTGATATCTACTGCTCAAGAATATTGTATTTGATGGATCTTTTATTTTCGGGATGATAAAAGTAGTGAAACCCCCAAAGGGTTTTCTACAATAAGTACTTTTTGTGTTCATTGATGACCATTCTTGTTAGGATATTTCAATACTCCATCCTTGTCCTACCTAGCATTATTTATTTTTCCTAGTTGTTGGTGATGTCATTTTCCCCTTAGTGGTGTGCAGATGTCATCCATGATCCATCTACCACCTTCTGATCCCTGGATGTATCATTTTAGGACCACTTCAGTTAGTTCCCTATTTTATAGGAACCTACTGAGTGTTCCAGTTCAATCCACCTGAGTTATCTGACTCTTGTGGGGGGTTAGAGCTCCGAATGCCATTGACTATGGCCTCATGCGCCCACTTTTGACTGACATGCGTGACAAACTCACTATTGCTCCCTCCTTAGTTAGTTATTTGATTGTGACTTCAATTAGCTGAGTTTAGGTTCAGTTTAGTTGACTTTGAGTCTTCCAGAGCACTCCAGTGGTGATAATCCCTATG
Organism: Larix kaempferi; assembly: GCA_027924585.1. Lineage (NCBI taxonomy): Eukaryota > Viridiplantae > Streptophyta > Pinopsida > Pinales > Pinaceae > Larix > Larix kaempferi. Next base: position 7,704,194 of record BSBM01001433.1, on the reverse strand, counting down.
CTAGACCAACTGAGGTTCGAATTCTCCTGCATGATTTGAATTCTCTCCATTGTAACATCATTGTTTATTATATTGATAATTGGAACATGTGACATTATTCTGCTCCTATCTGAGTTTTGCTGCATTATTATTCTTCTGCTCTTTTTTACTGCAGTTTTCACTCTTCTTTAAATTTTATGCTCATTCTTTCTTTGTGAGGTATCCTCGGCTCTTTAGATCTGTTGTGACATATAATTTTACATGGTATCAGAGCCATAGAGCGAATAGGTTGAGCAGCTGCTTTCGGTAGTGCACCAGAAGCCTCTAGATTTCCACAACAAATCCTGGTGCCATTGCATTGAATTCATTGGATAAATCCAATGAGGTCTAGCCAAGTGTGAAGGATCAGGATAAAAGTTCCTATTGTCCTAAAGCAGTGCTCAGTAGTATTCTACCTCCATTATTGATTTTTTTTGTAGTTTATTCAAGTTTTTGAGTGCAGCGGCACTTACAACAGTTTTCTGCAGTTGCAACCGTTACAACAGTTTTGTGCAGTTGCAGCATTTTTTTTCTGCAGTTGCAACAGTTTCACCTTGTATTCGCTACAACAGTTGTAATGGAAAATTCGAACTCTCCTCTCTCTCCCAAGATCCCGACATCCTTCAATTATCTTGATTGGAGGGCTAATATACAGATGGTATTGCGCAACAAATCATTGTATAGGGTGACAATTAGAAAGGATCCAGAACCACATTCAGCTATGGAGAAAACCAAGTATCTGAATAGATTGGATGAAGCATTTGGTTTCATGTGTATTCATATTTCCAGAGACCTACTCTTCCACATCGAAGTATTGAAGACTCCAAGAGAGTTATGGTTGAAGTTAGAGACCCTCTTCGGAAAACAAGGTGAGCTAAGAGGCCATATTCTGGAAAATGAGTTGATTTCTCTACAACCGAGCAGTTTCGAGACCATTCAACAATTCTTTTCAAAATTCAAATGTCTGGTTATGCAATGCAAGCAGTGTGGCATTGAGAATAAGGATGAGCAGTTGGTGCTATCCATTCTGAGCAAGCTAGGTCCCGAGTTCTCCATCTTTGTTTCTACCTTCCATTCTGGGTGAATGTCAATCCTTGGTTGGAAGATTCCCTCCTTAGATGTTTTCACTGAATCTCTCATCCAAGAACAAGATAAGTTGATCTAGATGGGTGCCTTGAAGGCCTCCAAAGATCAATCTCTTATGGCTGTAGAAGAAAAAAGTGTGAATGGGAAGGGGAAGCACAAGGGCAAGGATAAGAGGCAATCTGAACCCAAGCAGAATGATAAGTAAAGTCCATTTGAAGGAGCCTCCAGCTCTAAGAAGGAAAAATAGAAGGGATTTGAGAAATCCAAGTGTTCCTATTGCAATAAAGGAAACCACCCATAGAGATCTTGCATGCAGAAGAAGATAGATCAGTTGACCAAGCTTCTTGAACAACACAACATTTATTTCCCAAAAGGTGCAAGAGAGACCGATTCTGGAAGTGAGTCTGATGGTCATGAGAGTTTCCATGCACTAAAGGATGGATTTTCAAAATCACAAGCCCTCCTCATAGATTCAGGATACTACAACCACATGGTTACCTCGAGAGAATTATTTTCTTCTCTAGATCTCAAAGATGGTCCTATTATTCACATCGGAGACAACTCTCAGATCTCTGCTGAAGGGAAGGGAACAGTACATATGGAGCATGGAAAGTTCAAGAATGTTCTATTTGTGCTTTCTTTGCCGAAAAATTTGTTGTCTGTATATCAGATGACTCACACAGGTTCACCGAAGAAAGTGAGCTTTGGTCCTGAAACAATTGAGATTGCAGAGATCTCCACTGGGAAGATTATAACGAAAGGCTTTGCAAACCATGCCTCCAAGGCATATGAATTCTCACATCTTTTTCCATACTCTCTTCCTACCCCATCGAAATATGATGAAGATCAGAGTGATACCTCTTCTAATGAAGATGAGGATCAAGGTCTTGATGTTGAGAATAAATTTCAAGGACATTCAAATTCAGATCTAGATCCAACACATGCTCCCAATCCATGGCCAAGGCCAATATGGGCTCAAAAAGTCCTTGTAGCTATTGGGGACACATTTGGGGATCCATTTGACCATAGAACCACCAGATCTTAGTATTATGCAAAACTTGCACTATGTCATGCAGATCCACTTCTCTCAGAGAGGTGTTGCATGATGGTGGGGTTTGATCCACAATCTCTTGGAGAGACTTGCCATGGGGGATCTACAACCAAGCAAAAATATCAGTTGTTTGACAATAGGTACTCAAAAGTTCATGATTTGGACCACAATGAGACATTCTCTCCAGTAGTAAGAAGGGTCCCTGAAAGACTTTTTTTGGCAAATACAACTTCTACACAGTGGGAGGCACATCAGAGGAGCAGATCCAGATCTAGCACCTGCATTGCTATCCTACAGAGGAGCAACTTGCCAATATTTTTGCAAAGGCTTTCACTGAGGAAATTTTTTTCCTTGTCTGCTTAGCATGAAGGTTCTTTGAGTTCCCTACTGTTGTTCTTTTTGAGGGGGGGTATTTTTCCCATGAGGTTTTTCCCCATTTCCTTGGTTCATGGACAGTTCTTTATTTTTTATCATTTATTTAATTATATGGGTGACCTTTAGTCTTAGTAACCAGGGCCCATGATGCAAAGTATGGATTAAGGGGGGGTGTTAGGATATTTCAATACTCCATCCTTGTCCTACCTAGCATTGTTTATTTTGCCTAGTTGTTGATGATGCCATTTTCCCCCTAGTGGTGTGCAGATGTCATCCAGGATCCATCTACCACCTTATGAGCCCTGCATGCATCATTTTAGGACCACTTTAGTCAGTTCCCTATTTTATAGGAACCTACTGAGTGTTCCAGTGCAGTCCACCTGAGTTATTTGACTCTTGTGGGGGGTTAGAGCTTCGAATGCCACTAATTGTGCCCTCCTGTGCCCTTTTCTGATGGGCATGCATGACAGACTCACTATTGTGCCCTCCTTAGTTAGTTAACTGATTGTGACTTCAATTAGCTGAGTTTAGGTTCAGTTTAGTTGAATTTGTGTTTAACACTCGTCAATTTTTTACGATCATTGGGAAAATTACTATGGAGTTATAGTGGAAAGAATATAGTTGCAAAAGAAGTTGACTGGGATTTCTATATTAGTTATGATCCTAACAATGGTGTGTTATAGTACTTTAGCCAATATAATGGGTCACATGTATAAGAAAATAGTTATTCAACTTGGTAGTGGGTCTACATGAGTAATGAGTACGAACTAGTATATGCAGTAGGCTAATTGATTCAATATTATACACATTGTCATGTGACAAATATATGGATGTGTTAATATTATTTGGAAGTATTCTCCTATTTTATTATAGTTATTATGTAACTTGTTATTAATAATATTCTTGGAAATTGTGCTCCATGTATACATGTGGTGTATTCATGTGTATCATGTTGCTTTGGGTTATTTGGTTCATAACATATGGTATCAAAGCAAGCAACTCTCTAATTGACACCTTTAAGGAGTACATTTTAGTATTGTGTGTTGCTTGATTTTTTGAAAGAAGATATCTTTGACTATCTCTAATCAAAATTTCAATAGAATTTTCATGTGAATATATGATTTACATTTCATTCAAATCAGGGTTCCTACCTAGTCCTAAAATGTTGCTAAAGCTATTGGGGTTCAATAAATCACACATATATATATAGATTTTGAGATCCAATTTCAATGAGATTGGATTTATATAAAAGAAAGAATCCAAGGTCACTTAAAATTTCATATCAATTGGTGTAGGTTTCTAGGATATATATTTTGTACAAGTAAGGGTTCTTATCCACTAATGAAATCTTGGTAAAAGAAATAGAGTTTGGTAAATTCAACATATTTGAATATTCTTAGATCCAATTCAGCAAGACCTAATCCATCTAAAATAAAATATTTGAGGGTGATACACGTCTAAATTTTAGCTCAATGCAACATTCAAGGAGATACAATCATTAGAAATTCACTATCAAGAGAAAGGTTAATAACTTCATTTTTTCTAATATATATAACTCCCAATAACCCAATTTTCTTCTAATATCTTCATATGCCAAAATGGCAATAACCCCTAGGTGGTTATCATATCGACATATGAAGATATTAGAAGAACATTCAGTTACTTGTGTTGATGTATTTGTAACTTTGGAATGTATTCACTTGTATATTGTATTTGTATTTTATTATTGTACCTTCGACGGAGATGTTTATTCCTCCGGTCGGAGAAGTCATTATTGTACTTGGGTCATGTAAAGTCATTGAGGTCAATCCTCCCATGTATGTCGGGGCATTAGACCCCAAAGTTAAGTTATTAATGGGTTATTAGACTCTGATCCTAGAGAAGTCGGCCCAGTCAGTTACACTTAGGGGCCGACCTGTTTGGGGTTAGGACCAAGTGAAAGGTAAAGTATAAATAGAGAGGGTGCTCCTCTCTATTTCATCATTCACACACTCACTCACTTCGCTTCAGTGAGAGAGAGGAGGAGTTCGCACAAGTGGAGGAGGAGGAAGTTACTGGAGATCATCTCTTTGTTTTGGGGTTTTGTATTATTGCTCATTCTATCTCTGAGGAAGTTGCGGGGTTTTGTCCTTTACGATTTCCCCGGTGAAATGCTTTGTGTCTCTTGTCTCTTGTGTTTATGCTGTGCTTGTTATTCTCTCAGTAAGATCCTAGATCATATTGAATTAAATTATGAAAAACTAACATGGTATCAGAGCTAGCCTGAAGGAAGGCAATGCATGGCATTTACGACAACATGAACCTATATAAGATGTTTACAAGTGATCTACCTTGGATGGTTAGGGTTTTACCCTTATAGAGGATACTACAAGCAATCTTGACAGGTATGACTTGATAAGATACATGTATGTTTTGAAATTTGTTTCATTTATTTGATGATTAAGTTCATGATATGTTTGTCTTCATATTATTGAGGCTATTACAATCATGATTAATTTTTAGACTTGTATGATCACCTTAGTAAAAGTATGAGTGCATGTTAATGATATAAGACATTCGTTGATTAGGGTTATGACACTTATGATTGTACTAATGCACTGTTGTGTTGTATGAGGATGATGTTTTCCGCTAACATGAACGGTACATTAAGAAAGACAAATCAAGTTCTAGATCAAGAATATATGACCATGGTGACATGAAGACAAAGACTCATCCATAGTCATTGATCACATAGAAGTTCTACTTACGAGGTATGTATAATTTGGTTCTACAATGCTTAACTTATGAGATATGCAGGTTACTAGCACAAAGTCTCTAAATCATTGAAGAGAACAAAGAAGAAATTGTTTGGGTATGTTAGACATAACTAGAAAACATGATAATCCAGGTATGTTTTCCTATATCGAGTTAGAATCCTACCTTGTGTTAGGATCTTATATAAGTATACTTTTGTATGATTGATAATGATTATTCATGAAGTTATAAGTTTGAGTAATCATGGGTTTATGCATATTATGATTCTTAGTTTGATTAATGATATGAAAAACTAGAAGAGTCCTATGGTCAAATAAGAATATGCATGAGTAAAAGAAGTACTCCCTGAAACCTTGAATACTAACGCTTGAGATAAATTACCTGTGTATGAAATGATCATGACCATACATGTTTAAGATTATTTAGAATTATAATGTTTTGATAGTATTGAGATTATACTAATGAATGTATGATTATGTATGAGATCTTGAGGATGACACAATGATGAAACTAGTGCACAATTAAGCATGCATAGTGGTACAAGATGGATATAAGTTCAAAGACAGATAATCCAGAAGCAAAGATCAAGAGGGAGTCCACCCAACAACCAAACAAATATAAGTATTTGAATTGTCATTTCTTGTATATATGATTACTTAAATGATGATGTTTAGTCATGTACATACTTATGTTCCTAGATTTAGGATGTATATTATGCATGTTAGAAAAGTTGCATTAATGAACAAGATACTACTAATATGCAAGTAATGGGTAAGTGGCCTATGGTACTGTACAACATTCCATTGCTACTTATCTAGTATGAAACCTTTTTGCTGACATGTTGGGAGTAGTGCACACTCTTAACAATGTTCTAGTAGATATGGAAGGCATCTGGAAAGTTACGTGATATGGATAAATGTTGTATTGAAGCATTGGCTAAGATAATTGCATGACTGTATGACCTATGTCTTTATGTGTAAGAATTTTTTTTGAAAACTATGAAATGTTTTTAATAATGCAATTGAACTTGACTTGCAGGAAAGATCATATACCATCACCTACAAGAGAAACTTGTTTCGAGGAACAACCGACTAAGAATCAACATACTTGAGAAAACTACCTGTTGAAGATATTGAAGAACCAGAAGTACCCAGGATCCAAGATACAACAATGAACAAAGTAAATCCAGAAGATCATGAAGAACGAAAGATAGAAGACACACAGATCCACCACGTGAGAATAACTCTCACAAGAGGAAACCGGCATGGGTACGAGAGGCAAGTCAAGATGCAGAGAGATATGGCGCTCCAGAAGGAATGCACAAAGACCGAGGCCATACTCCAGTTATGTAGCCCTGTTGTGCGACATCATTCAGAAAGAACCTTCCAACTATGAAGAAGCGGAAGAAAGAAAGGAATGGAATGATGCCATGATCGAGGAATACTAGTCGATCATGAAGAATGATGTCTGGGATGTGGTCCCAAGACCAGTAGGGAAGTCTGTTGTGACTTCCAAGTGGATCTACAAGATCATGCATGCTGCAAATGGAAGCATAGAGAAATACAGGGCAAGATTTGTGTCACGTGGCTTCTCCCAGAAAGAACGGATAGACTATGAGGAGACATTTGCACCTGTAGCCAGGTACACTTCCATCAGAACAGTTCTTGCTCTAGCTGTAGTGATGAAATGGAAGATACACCAGATGGATGTCAAGACAACGTTCTTGAATGGTGTAGTGGAAGAGGAAGTGTGTGTGGAGAATCCACTAGGGTTTGAGACACATGACAGGGAGTCTCATGTGTGCAAACTAAATAAATCCTTGTACGGTTTGAAACAAGCACCTGGGACATGGTACGACATGATAGACAGCTTCCTGACTAGTTTGGGCTTTACCAAGAGTAAAGCGGATTCCAACCTTTACTACAAGGTTGAGGAAGGAAATCCAGTGATACTACTACTATATGTAGATGACCTATTTGTGATAGGTAGGATGGGTTGATTGCTGATACGAAGAGGAAGCTTGCTGCCGAGTTCGAGATGAAGGACTTGGGAATGATTGTAACAACCCTCATATACGAATATTGGGAATATTTAATATAATAATTATAATGTAAGATAATAAAAAGAAACATGAAAAAGAAGTGACAGAAAACAAATTTTGCATAAAGAAATAAATTAAATAAGAAATTAAGAAATTGGGAGAAGGAGGAGATAAAAGGAAGAGAAGAAGTGAAGAGAAGGGTCTTTTTTTGTCTTTGGCCATCTTGGAAGAGGAGCTCTGGAGGAGAGGAAAGCAAGATAGCACTGGCATAGGGTTAATTGTTGGGGGTTCGGGGGCCTTAGCCTTTGGCTGGGGGCTGGTTGGGTGGAGAGTCGTCCCCCCACCTTCAGTTGCACTATGGGAGCTGTCAAGGTAATGGTAGCTCCTAGGTCATCTAACCAGGTATGATTTTCATAGCATATTTTCTGTTATATTGTTGATTAGATACACTCTGTTGTTACAGATCTTTCATTGCATGATGCTTCTTGTTGTATACTGGTTTAATAGATTTACAAGATATCAAATCCATTGTATTTATCATATTCTTGTATTGGTTCATAGATCTGTATGCATCTTTAATATTATAATGTTATTTAGTAGGTTTTATGAGTTTTAGGGTTCTTACATTTGGTATCAGAGCAAGGTTCAAACCCTCAAGACCTATGGGATTTTCCTAGTTAATCTTAATTAATAGGTGAAATGTTATACTATCTCAAACTAGTAAAATCTATGGATGTACCTTCAGATCTGGTGCTTATGTCAAACCTAGATGCAGGTTGCATGTTAAATCTGGTAGCTTGCAAAACAAAAACAAAAACAAAAAAACCTAAATCTCTGTAAAATTTAAGGATTCAGGTTAATGGGTGCTGGGATTTGAACCCAGATGCAATAGGAGCCTTACTTAGGCTACACCCATGGCTCAACATAAATATATAATTTAAATCCTAAGAACTTGCTAGTAAATCCATGTCAAATTAACGAGTGTGGGAGCCCATGTATGAGTAAATAACATCCTTTTATCTTTGTATAAATATTAGTCGTTTTATTGTTGTGACTATACCTTTGGTGAAAGCAAGGAGGCCCATGAGAGATTGATTATGGCTCAAGATAGGTTAGCAGCAACACATTTATATACTGAACAATGAAAAGAATGGTAATATCCAATATGATGTCTCGATGCCAAGGTTGCAGTCATAAAACTTGTTCAAATATGTTATATTACTTGGTTCAACCTCTAGGGTAAACAATTGATAAATATGTCTAGTGTCCCTCCCTTTGTAGAACAATAAGCCAATTCATTTTCTATTCTTAACATAACATGCACCACAAATTATTGAGTTCCATAACCCTCATTATATTTGGAACTATTCATACAGAGAATGAAAGATATCATAATAATCCTGATAGCTTAAAAATAATAAAGCAAATGGATACTGAGTTAAAACTAAACAGATTTGCAACATAAGAATAGAAGCCTTGTAAAGACACAAGAGACCCGAGTTTTGGTCAGCTAGGTTATAAAGTTCGGTCATTCCTAAACCCAAAGCAAGATATTGTAGTCTAGTTACGCCCAGAAAGAAAGGTTTTACTGTAACCTAAATAAAGATTGAACATAAATAAAGATACTCTTAAAGGATTGAACACAAATGGAAGAGCCTTGCCCCATATTTCACACTTCAATTGTCTTCACGCTTGAATTATTTATCTCACTTACACTTCATCATTTGAAGCAATGAGCTGAAGTAGAATCTATGCTAATTGTTCGCAATACCCAATCATTAGCACGAGTTTGAGTAAAACCCTAAAATTCATTTTCAATAAGCCTCGTCGATATGACAATAGAACTGAGATCTTCTCTGAAGATCGACTATCATTAGCACGAGTTTGAGTAAAACCCTAAAATTCATTTTCAAGAAGCCTCGTCGATATGACAATAGAACTGAGATCTTCTCTGAAGATCGACTATACCAGGTTGAATATGAAATGTAGACCATTAGAAATGTCTGAGTAGCAGTTGGAATAATTCAATGCATAGAAAAAGCCTTTCGGTGCTTGATCACACCAAGATTCAAATACTTCATGAGAAGTGAGCGTTATATTGATCTTCACTATGTCAAATATATGTGCATAATGTTCAAACCATTTCTTTTGCGGTAGCCATTTCACTATGTAACAACAATATTAAGCATTTCCAAGCTAACACAGGGAGGAGATTTAGGTTTCACCAATGCATTCACTAATTTAGTCCAGTCTCATGATGCAAATTTTGAGGGAAGCCCCAACGATACCAAATAATTTGCTCCAAAACAAGCATTAGATACCCAGACAATTGTGTTCTCAAACAAGCTCAAAGAATATTGATGAAATCGACTTGCTCAATGAGCAATTTATTATAGCTGAACAACAATTTTGACGAAGACAATCTACAAGGTCCTTCATCCTCTGGTGCATCAAGGTCACGATAACTGCTGATGAAATGTGGATCCTGATGAAATGTTAGAGATAACATAAGCATCATGGGTGGATCGATCATTCATTCCATGGCCCGCCCACCACCAAAACGACCTTTTCTTCTAGGCAGACCAACATGAAGACAACACAGCATCAAGTTGGCTTTTTTTGTCATATTGAGAGAGAGGGGCATTCACAGAGCCATTATTAAAGCTCACAGCAGTTACACCTTAATTATTACATGCTGCGATACTCCACCTTGAGACAGAAACCCTAACGGTCACTTAGCACGAGTTGAAAATGTAACGCCTGTATTGAAGTGTAAATGCTTGTATTGAAGGTTGAAGTGTAAATTCCTGTATTGTAACGCCTCTCGCCTGCTTCCGGCTAAGCGTTACAAAAAGGGAGCATTTCGTTTACCATTTTGGTCTCCTCTTTTCTATGGGCTCTGTTTTTGTTTTCTAGGATGCGCGGAGAAACAAGAAGGAGAAAGTAGCCCTTCTCTCGTAGCCTTTGATTGCTTATTGTTTTACATTGTATTTTCTTTCACATTTCCACTTGTGGATGGGGAAAGAGAGGGTGCAACCTCTTGGGAACTATCACTTATTTCTTGTTCAACTTCTCGGTGGATAGCTGGTACGACTTTCTTTATTTTTTTATTTATATAAATATACCAACGAATGAAGTTAAGGTGTGGTTTTTCAATTGAGAGCCATTTCTTCTCTATTATTACTGCTGACTGACCACCTAAGAGGAACGTCACTCTCTTTGTAGAGAGAAGGCGACTTCCTCTGATGTTTAATTGTTGCATTGTTTTTGGTTTGCATCTCTCTGCACTGTATTCATATATAGGGCTCTTATCATCAATGGTAAATAAGATGAGAGGGTGCAACCCTCTGTTGAAAGTTTGATATGTTGTCAAAGTTTTGAAGAGGTGTGTTGGCCCTTATATTCATTAAATACAGTCCGTGGATAGGGGCACTTCCACTGGAATATTTGTTGGTTATTTTTACACAAGAACTGGTTGCAACGCTTGAGGAGAAGCAACCGCCATAACATAGCAGTTTCATCCGTCCTTCACATAAGAACTATATGGAATCATTGTTGATTGTGTTTTGAAATATGACTATATTTTCAATCTGCTCAATTTTGAAGGTGTCGATTCATATTCAAGCATGAGTTTCCATGTATACATATTGTCTATATTACTATACCAATATTGGGATGTGAAACTGTTGATAGGTGCGCACACAATAACAATTCTCAGCCCATCGAATTATTTTACATTCACGCACAGTAACTTTCACGAGCGAATGCCATTTTTTTTCTTTTCTTTTTCTGTCTCTTTCTAAGACAACCGCCAATGTCAACTTGCCGTACCCTTCGAGTTTAACACTTATTTATAGTTCAATTTGCATCAGTGACTGATTTGATAAGTCTAGTAGAGAATTGGTTTCTAAGGTGCAAACAGGTACAATGGCTCTAACTTAATTTCTCCCGTGTCTCCTGTACCTTGTCACTTGTTTTTATTTTATAATTCTCTTTTTATTCTCTTTTATCTCTGTTGCGAACTGAGATTGTGATTTATCATTTTCATTTATATACTGGTTCGAAAAGGTGCTTGATTGGTATATATTCATCTCCTTGTTTACCAAAATATGTTTCCTACTCACTTGGTGTTAACACCTAAAAAGTGCTCACTAGCTCATTCCCTTACTCACATGACCCATTTGTCCACTTTTCCACCATCTGAGCCTCTGAAACCAACAAAAGGTCACCAAAAGACCTTAGTACACCCCTTTTTCCATTAAAAAAGATTATTTTTCCAAGAAAATCATAAAAAACCCTCAAAAAGGGTCCAAATTCCCAAAAATATTAAAAAGGGAATTAAAATATTATTTTTATTCAAAAAAGGAAAAAGGAGAGAAAATTACCTAAACTATGTTGGTCAATACCATTGGTTTCCACAAAACCACAAATGGTATTCCTCACCACCAAAACCTATAAAAAGGTGGTAGGGGCTCCTCATTTCACATCCTTCCATTATCTCATCCTTATGCTGCTGAAATCTCCCCTGAGCACTTTTAGCCATTGAAGCAACCTTGGAGAAAGAGACCTATTGGAGTTTGGAGCTACTCATCTTGGGAGTTGCTCAACATCAACCTTCACCATTGAAGGTAATATCGCAAGCACTTGCTTGCCCCCCACTTTTCAATACAAAAATTATTTCTTATGTTTCTTGTTCTTGATTTTTGAAAGATTTAAATTATTTGCTTAGATTCTTGCTTAGATCCATGAAAAGTATTGTTTATTTAGTTTATTGTTTTTATTTCTATTGAAACTGCTGCTACTAGTTAGCAGGTGCCCATAGCACTAAGCTTGGTTGCAAAACCGAGCCAACAGTTTTTGGCGACTCCGCTTTGGTTTGAACTTTAGATCTCTAGCTTTGCCATTTAATCTTAGTTTTTATGAGTTTTTAGTCTTTAGATCCATAGATCTACCATCTTAGACAGCAGATCCATTGCTGTTCTGAGATTTGGCCCCTTAAACAGCCCGAAATTTTCAATTTCCGGGTTCGTTTCTCGGTTTCCGTGCACGGCTTCCGCCTCGCGGCTTTTTTCCAGACAGTCGCGCGGCCCATCGCGACTTTTCTGCGTTTTTCCGCGCGGTCCATCGCGGATTTTTTACAGACAGTCGCGCGGTCCATCGCGACTTTTCTGCATTTTTCCGCGCTGCTCATCGCGGCTGTGCGGCCAAAACCTGCGCGGCTCATCGCGACTGTGCGGCCAAAACCCGCGCGGTCCATCGCGACTGTGCGGCCAAAACCCGCGCGGTCCATCGCGACTGTGCGGCCAAAACCCGCGCGGCCCATCGCGGCTGTTCGTCCAAAACCCGCGCGGCTGAATTTTTTCATTCGGCCATCCCGATTTTGAAAAATATTTTTTACTGTACTTTCTGCCCATAGCACATTTTTTACAGTACTAAATTCTGCATAGTTTACAGATTTGAAAAAAAAAATTTACTATTTAAAAGTGCATACCTAGAAATCTTGTTAAAAATTTTCAAGAAAGTGAAAGAAAGACTCATTTTGCATTCTTTATCTAGATTCAAAAAATTTTCTTGTTTACTTCTTTAGAATATTGCCCTTAGCAATTTTTATTGAAACAAAGAAATCCATTTATTTCTTTATTTGCTTTCATAAAATCCAAGAAATCCTTTATTTTTTGAGTTATTTTTTGAAAAAGCATATTAATTCCTTTTCGTGAAAAAAGTCTTAAATATTTGCTTTGTATTTTCGAAAAGTCCTTTATTTTTTGAAAATTTCCCTTAAAGCATTTAATTTTTTCAAGTTCAGTTTACAACACCTCACGTGCACTCACACGATCACTTAATTGAACAAAGACTTAAAAAGTACCCTAATTTGAACACACCCTTAACCCCACTTGGGGAACACGAAAAGAATTCTTGTAGCTAGGTAGTATTGGGGGGATAGGTGTTCCAATAACACCCCTCAGTTCATACATCTGAGACATAGAAGTTGTCCAATTAGGGAGCTAAAATCTCTTAGTACTTTTTGGCGCGGTCACAACCGGTTTGTGGGAAGGCCTCTCCCTTAGGAGGGTTGAAGTCGCGAGGATGGTTCCGGAAGCCTGAGTGGGATACCGAAACCCATTCAGTAACCGAAGGGCTACCATTCGCAGTTCTCGGGATATCCCTGTATTGGGATATTGCGATCAAAGGACCAAACGGCAGATTTACCTTTTCTCGACGCGTCATGAACGGAGTATCCTAGTAGCCTGTCTTTTTAGGATTGATTACCCGGTGTCCCTCCCGGTAGGGGGATATCTAGCCGTTGTCTCTACATTCATATTGTCTGACTTGGATTTCATCACCTTGCAGGGGATATCGTCTGTTTGAGTCACAATACTTTTAGATTAGGTGTTTGCATGATCTTTACCACCTATTGAGTCTAGTTACACCTATTTTTTCTAGGAGCCGCTTGCATGTTGGTATTCTGACCGGTTGTTGCATTCCTCCACTTATTGTAGCACAGCTGCTGGGATAAGTGCATTTTTGAGGATTGATTTTTTGGCCTGTGAGCCTTCTTTTTTCACTCCCCTTTTTGCACCCTTGGTTGCATTAGGGTTTTGAGTCTTTTACATATATATCACCACCTGATACTTAAAACAATTTTTTATATAAAAAAATTTTTTCTCACCATTGAGAATTCTAGACGTTCTCGTCGTCTACGGGGCGAACTCCCAGAGTTTAGTCCACTTGGCTCTCCACGTCACGGACGCAGAGCATTATCCCTTGATTCGACACATCGTCGATCATTTAGACGGTCATCCGATTCTGACATACCCCACTTCACCTTTGATTTGGAGGTAGAATCCGAAAACCCCACAGAGTTACCACCAACTACAATTATGTCTGGAACACCAGTTGATCCACTATATACATTAACCGTAGGTCAGACATCCGCAGACCTTTCTGCGGCAGTACCATCAACGGCAACAGCCACCCCCTTGGGTATGCCCAATATGGGTAACACTCCACATTCCGGAATGCCTAGCACAGGACCTTCACCTGTCATGGGCATGCCCAACATGGGGGTCATACCCCCTTCGGTTTCCACAAACCCTATCCCAGGAATCCCTAGTGCGATTCCTAACCCAAGTGTAACTCCTGTTGCACTTGGGAGTGCTATCCCCGGAATCCCTAGTGGGATTCCTAACCCAAGTGTAACCCATGTTGCACTCGGTAGTGCTATACCAGGAATCCCTAGTGCGATTCCTAACCCAAGTGTAACCCAAGTTGCACTTGGGAGTGCTAACCCATATCAGGCCACACCTTTTGGAGGGCACATACCCTCCATACCTAGCATACCTATAGGCGCTACTGGACCCCTACACCATACCACAATGGCTAGGCAGGTCCCGGTTCCGGTCACCACATCCGCTAGTCTACCATACATGGCAAGTCTCAACCTGCCAGATTTAGCTAGGCTCACAAATGACCCCATCAGGCATGATCCTGCTTGGCCCCATATGCCCACTAAGCTTCCCTCTGACATCCCTAAGTTTGAGGGAAAGGCCGGAGAAGACCCCCAGAACCACATCATGTCCTTCCATTTATGGTGTTCCTCCAACTCCATAGTGGACGACTCTGTCCGCCTCCGTTTATTACAGCGCACCTTCACTGGCTCTGCAGCCAAATGGTATATCGAGCAACCCCATGGGACGCATTCCACATTTACCTCCCTTGCCTCGACCTTCCTGCAGTTCTTTCAGCTACCAGTCCACTATGATGCGGGCGTCGAGATCCTACTGTCTTGCAGACAAAACACGGCCACGCATATCACTGACCATATTCATGATTGGCGGCGGCGGCGAAGCCTATGCAAGATCAAATTAGACGACCGAATCTTTTTAGACTGGTTCCTTAAATCCCTCCTTCCTCTCATTACGAAGGATGTAGCATCTGAAAGACCCCAGTATGAGGAGGAGGCCATCCTTAAGGCCCAACAGTTTGATCTTATCTATGCCCAATCAGGTTACCTATACACCATCATACCTGACGCACCACGAGGTGACTCCGCACGCGGTGACACACCGGGGGCATCACATGCCGCTGATGGCATTATTGGCCAAATTACACCGCAAGCCAAACCTTTCAGTATGGTGAGCGCCATGCCCGCCCCAGACCTTTCTAGGGCTACATCCAGTTCCGGAGCGACAACTTCTTATGCTCCAACAAACCAGACCCATCATGTTCATGGACCCTCTTGTCCACAACATTGTTATGGCCAAACGCCATCAGCATATGTACCTCCTACATACTATGCTCAACCTACGGTACAGAACCCCATGCAGTTTCCACAACAGCCCATGCATTACCCACAACCGGTTGCACCGGCTAACCTCACACCTCCACCAGCTCAGGGGTACCAACAACCCCAACAGGCAACTGGACCACCTCCAGCTCCACCTGCATACTATCCACCGCAACCTGCTCCCGCACCTGTGGCTCCTCAGAATCCCCCCAATGCTCAAGGGCATGTCTACGCACAACAACAGCAGCCCCAATACCAAAATAACCAACGCAACCAGGGTGGGCAACCAAACCGAGGAAGAGGACGAAACCGTGGAAACAATCAAAACCATAACCAAGCTCCACAACCTACCCATCCTCCGCAAAACAATAACGCGGCGCCCGCTCATCAGAATCCTGATCGGCCACCTAAGCTACCCAAAAATGCTAATTTACGAACAAACCATCCTTGTTCCATTTGCGGTGTCTATGGCCACTATACCCACGCTTGCCCACATCTGGAGCGAGCTCGACAACTATGGACAAATGACGCCCATCGTCAAGGGCAGGCGGCTCCTCAGCCACCACCCAACCCCACAACAACCTTTGGTCCTCCAAAACCCTTTTCCAACACAGGGAGTGGTAAACGCTCAGCCGTTAGCCCCCCAACAGGGCAACGTGCAACCACAACAAATAACTTATACGGCTCCGGACCAACCCATGTTTGATTCAGGCACCCACCACTTATTGATGATGTCCACCGCTGACGTCAATATCCAAACCCGTCGGAATCAATACGGACCGACTTCTGAAGCCCCCCCCGCCGAAAAGGATACTAATGCTAATCCCACTGATCAGACATTGCGTATACCTCAGGTTTCACTTGATGGCGCTTCTAAAGCACCTCGCTTCCCCCTTCGCCGAATCAACAACAACCCCAATGCACGGGCTGCGTCCAATTACAACATTGTAGATGACTTAGCTCAATCTCCCGCAGCCATGTCTGCGTTAGAAGTCTTAAAAACCTGTCCTACTCAGCGCAAGACTTTACTTTCCGCCATTGGGGCGATTGACCCAAATGATTCGAACTTGATGACCTTTGATTTAGACCAATCTGAACCACGACTGCCTTCTACCATAGCAGTCCAAGTTTCCGTTTCTATTCGGAATCTTGTCATCCATCGATGTATCATCGACGAAGGTGCCTCCACATGTGTCATGTCCACTTTTGTCTGGCAAAAGTTGGGATCCCCTGCTCTCCAGCAATCCACCACGGCATTGCGGGCCTACGACGGTCGGTCAGCTCAACCTCAAGGTTTATTACCCAAGGTACCCGTCCAATTAGGTGGGAAGACTGTGCTCATCGACATAGAAGTCATTAACGCCCAGCTTGACTATAACCTTTTACTTGGCCGCAGTTACATGTACGCCATGAAAGCGGTCGCCTCCTCCGTCTTCCGCACCATGATGTTCCCCCACGAGGGCCGCGTGGTTAAAATTGACCAACTCACCTACTACGATCCCAACGCCCCTGCAGCACCGGAAAATGTTCTCCCCATGATTGAACAACCCGCTTCTAGTGCAGTTACCTCCTTTGTGTCTTCTGTGGCACCCGGACTTTATTCGGATACACCCATGACCTCTACATTCCAGGCCATCCCACCACCGTCACCAGAGACCCAAGTCGCAAACCTCTGTACTGTTTCGCAGAATACGCAAACATCCGGCGGTCAGCCACCATTGATCCCCAGTCACATTGGGGTCACACCCATCCACACCGTCCCCTTCCTATTTCCTCCTTCAGGTGTAGTAAGCGCCCCGGTTATGGCTACCCTTAGCCTACCCGGGCTAACATTGGGATTGCCCGTGTGGTATATTCCGCCTCCCGTTCGACTACCGACACCAGACGTCATCCTCCAACCGGTACAACCTATTGTTACCACAAATCAACCTCCTCCTGGCGTCGCGATCCCTTCGTCGGCAACGACACCTCCTCCTAACCTCAATATTCCTTCGTCGTCAATGAAACCTCCTCCGGGTCTCACGATTGCTTTGACGTCAAAGGATCCCCCTCTCCTTGCTAAGCCCACTGGGGGCAGAGGTCCACAACCCTACACTGCTATACCACCTCCTAAGGCAGCCAAACCCCCACCGGTGTTTCGAGCTCCCCCCAAATGTTCATTATGCGATGAAATTGTCCATCCAACTCACCAATGCCCACATTTACCGGCACTCCAAGAGCATATGAATATGTTGGACGATGACATCGGCATCCCAGTAGTCAGATTAGAGCCACCTCTACAGCCTCGCGACAAATCACTGCGCACTAACCATCCTTGTGCTATATGCAGCGTTTACGGCCACTACTCTCACCATTGCCCTGATCTACCTGACTATAGAGCAGCGTTGTACGAGTTAAACAATGCCGACTTAGAGATATCTCCTCCCCTTATCGAGGAGATTCACCCTCCACCATCATCCTCGTCAGAAGAAGTCAATACGATATATATGATTTCGACAACCTTCAAACCAGAACCCCTCGATTTATGGTCTGATTACTTCAGTACTGACGAGCAGATTTTGGAGACACTCACTGCACCCGACTACCCTTGGGATGATATGCATCATCGCTCGTACTTCCTACCGGAGACATCTACCTCCACCGCATCCGACCAGCTATCAGTCGAGTCGAAAGACTTCATACCCGCTAAGGTCGATTGGTTAAAGGACCCCATCCCAGCACCAGATGCCTTTGAAGAAGGGAACATGTCCAACATTTCCCCCACTATCCAGATAGACATTTCCACAACACCAGGGAAACCTGAGCTCATCTCGCTGGGCGCATCTTGCACTCAAGCAGAAACTCAGGCGTACAAAAAGCTCTTTCAGGAGTTCCGCGATGTCTTCGCCTGGTCCTATACCGAGATGCCTGGTCTCGACCCCGCCATTATTGAACACCACATCGATACATGGCCCGAAGTACCCCCTGTTCGTCAGAAACAGCGACCTATTCACCCTGCCAAGCTCCCCGCTGTTAAGGCTGAAGTCGAAAAACTTCGAAAAGCAGGTTTCATCTACCCTATTCCGTACACCACATGGGTGTCGAACCCTGTTCCTGTCAACAAAAAACAAGGCACCCTTAGAGTATGCACTGATTTCCGCGATCTAAACCACGCTTGTCCAAAAGACAATTTCCCCACGCCATTCATTGACCAACTCATTGATGAGTGTGCGGGCCACGAGGTCCTATCCTTCATGGACGGGTTTTCCGGATATAACCAGATCCACATCCGCAAGGAGGATCAGTACAAGACTGCCTTTACCACCCCATGGGGCACCTTTGCCTATCGCGTCATGCCATTTGGCCTTAAAAATGCTGGTGCCACTTTCCAGCGAGCCATGACCTATTGCTTTCACGACTTGGTCCATATCCTGCGAGTCTATCTTGACGACCTCACAGCGCGTTCTCGAAAACGATCAGACCACCTTAGCGACCTCCGGCAAGTTTTCCTGCGTTGTCGCAAATATAAAATCCGATTGAACCCACACAAGTGTGTCTTTTGCGTCCCAGCGGGCCGGTTGTTGGGTTTCATTGTTTCCCAAGATGGGATCACTGTCGACCCCCTGAAGGTCAAAGCCATCTTAGAACTCCCCCCTCCTCGCACGCTTCGACAGCTTCAGAGCTTGCAAGGGCGGTCCAATTTTCTTAGGCGCTTTGTCCCTGATTATGCCACCAAAGTCCACGGGTTCTTACGCTTGCTTCGTACCCACATACCCTTTGTTTGGGACGAACAAGCAGACACGGCATTCGAAGCCCTCAAGAAAGCTCTCACACAAGCCCCCTTGATATCCCCACCGGATTTCTCCCAAGACTTCACCCTTTACGTCTCGGCATCCGAATATGCCGTGTCCGGAGTTTTGGTCCAAGAAGATGCTTCCCACAAAGAGCATGTGATTTATTACGTCAGCCAGACCTTATCTGGCCCACCTCTACGTTACCCCTATGAGGAAAGATTAGCACTAGCTGTAGTCTTTTCCGTGCAAAAACTGCGACACTATATTTTGCTTAGTCATACCACGGTTGTCGCCGACTCCAACCCCATGGTCTACCTCCTTACCCGGCGGCTCCTTCAGGGTCGTGTCGCTAAATGGGTCATTATCCTCCAGGAATATGACCTTACTTTCAAGACTCCCAAGAGCACCAAAGCCCTCGCGCTTGCTCACCTCATTACAGATCTCCCATCCTCTTCAACATCACCCGTCATCCAAACGGACTTGATTGACGAGCAGATATTCGTCATTTCGTCTGATGACCCTTGGTATGGAGACATATTGACTTACCTGCGTACGCAAAAATTCCGACCACACATCGATCGTGATGGACGCCGTCGCATACGACACCACGCCCCCCGATACCTGCTTATTGGGGATGTACTTTATCGACGAGGCGTTGATACTATCTTACGCCGCTGCCTATCCCATAGCGAGGCAGAACAAGTCCTCAATGATTGTCATAGCGGTGCCTGTGGAGGCCATTTCTCCGGCATGGCTACCGCCCAGAAAATCATTCGCGCCGGTTATTTTTGGCCATCATTGTTTACTGATTGCATCACCGCAGTCAAGCATTGCCAAAACTGCCAGCTATTTGCCCCCAAGGCAAGAACCCCCCCTGCCCCCCTTCATCCAGTCATCACTGTTGGACCATTCTGCAAATGGGCCATAGACTTCCTCGACTGCAATCCCCCGTCAGCCGGCGGTCACAAACACATCATTGTGGCCGTAGATTATTTCACCAAATGGGCAGAAGCCATGCCAACCTATAATTGCAAAGCCGACACTGCGGCACGATTTTTCTTCAACCATGTTATCGCTCGTTTCGGAGTACCACAACAGCTAGTTTCTGACCACGGCTCTCACTTCGAAGATGCCGTCTGGAAGGAATTATCAACCATGTTGAAGTTTGAACACCATTTCTCTTCCGCCTACTACCCCCAAGGAAACGGCCAAGTCGAAGCGATCAATAAAATCTTGAAGACCATTCTCCAACGTACTGTAGACAATCACAAATCCAATTGGCATCACATGCTTTTCCCTGCACTCTGGGCCTACCGCACATCAACCAAAACCGCCACCGGTTTTACCCCTTTCCATTTAGTTCACGGTGTCGAATCTGTCCTCCCTATTGAGTGCCAGATCCCTGCTCTAACCATCGCCGTTGAGCTCCTACCGGATACTTCCCCGATCGAGCAACGTTTACTGCTCCTAGAGCAGGCCGATGAAGATCGGCGCACCGCCATTCAAAACATGGAAGCTGCTAAACAACGATCGAAACTAAGTTACGACAAACGCGTCCACCCAAGAACCTTTTCAGAGGGAGACCTTGTCCTCGCTTACGATCAAGCTCATGATAAAACCGGAAAGGGAAAGTTCGTGTCTATGTGGCAAGGCCCCTACATCATACACACCTGCCTCGGGCAGGGGGCATACATTCTGACCGATTCAGAAGGCAACACCTTACGCAACCCACGCAACGGGTTGTACCTTAAAAGATTTTACCCATAGAAAATCTCATGGACACCATCGTCCATTTTAGTATAGGCATACATTTTTTCCCAAATTTTTTTTCAAAAAACCTAAATATTTGTTTTCTCTGCATGACCACAGATGGAGCCTCTTCCACTCTGCCATGTCGGTTTCGCTGATGGTGCAAGCCGTTGGTCTCCCAATCTCGCCTCCGCAGCTTGGGTAATATACTCCCCTTCACATGAGTTAATTCACATTGATGGAGTGTGTTTAGGTGCCGCCACCAATAATCAAGCTGAATACGATGCCGTGACCGGTCTCCTAGCCGCTGCTCTCCAGATGAGCATACGTCACCTCAACGTTTTCTTGGACTCACAGCTCCTAGTCTCCCAGCTCAACAACGATTACCAGGTACGCGATCCCTGTCTATTCAGAAAATTCCTGCGCACTAAACAAATGGTTAGACAGTTTGAATCCATTACATTCACACATGTCCCAAGACACCTCAATGGTGTAGCAGATAATATGGCCAACAGTGTCCTCGACTGGCACACCAATCACATCATGTCATATCCATAAACAAAAATGCATCCATGTGCAGAACATGTGCCTCCATGGGCATATACAAAAACCAATATTGCATCCACGTGCATAACATGTGCCTCCACGGGCATAAAAACAACCAAAATAATGCATCCATGTGCATAACAAGTGCCTCCACGGGCATACATAAATCAATAAATACACTACATCCACGTGCATAACATGTGCCTCCACGGGCATATAAAAAAGACAATGTGCATCCACGTGCATACACGACAATATATCCCAAAATATATATCCACATATATATACAAACCAAATAGTCTACATGTCATAAGTGCCCTCAGCACTCGATATACAAAAAATACATCTGTCATACAAAAAATGCTTCCCCATATGCTCATAAGCATTTGGGGGCAACAATGACGTCTACTCATCTGGATCCTGCGGATCCTCAGGCTCCTCCTCCGGCTCCTCCTCCGACTCCACCTCCGCCGGCCCAGCCGGGTCAGGACGACCCCGAACTCGCCGCTCTGCTGACCCTGCTGGATCGTCCCTCAGACGTATCCTCCCCTGAGCCGGCCCTGCCGGAGCATCCCCTCTACCACCCCCGTGTCTCGCAACAAACACCGCTGCCCTCAACAGAAGTGACTGCCACTCAGGCGGCGCACCTAGACATCCCTGCAAAATGTCCCGATCAAGGTCCCTCCAGCCATCCTCGGGGAGCCCATCTACGATCCGGGCTAGAGTCCGCCGGACACCATCTATAGCGTCGTCGTGAGGGCCAACCCCTCGCCCACGGGATGCATACCCTCCACCACGAGGAGGACGTACAGGTACTGGGGGACGAGCAACCACCATCGCCCGCCCCTGCCGAGCCACATAGTCAGGTGGTGGTACTGGACCTATATCTGCACAAAGAAAATAAAACCATCAGATACTGTGCAACAGATATCATCATGATCAATCATAATACATATGATATAACATAACATAAAAACAAAAACATACCGTCTAAGCTCCAGGCCTGTCCTGGGGCACGTGGCATCTCTGGGTCTCCCCGGTAGTCCATGCCGGCGTATGGATAGTCCTCGATCACCAGTGGCATCTGCTCCCACTGCTGGTAAAAGTCCTCTGTGAAGAAGCCACGGATACCACCGCCAGCACGGGGCATCATCTGCCCCCACCTCATCATACGAGGCTCACTAGGAAGACCAGCACGAACGGGTACGTGTGGCCGTAAGGTCGGCACCCGCTCAAAAAAAAAAACAGCATAAAAAGGAGGCGTAACAGAACTCACCTCCCTCTCTCACGGCCTTGTCCAGATCTCTCCGGACACCGGCCAAGAACATCTGAGCCCAAGCGTAGTAAGTACCCCGTAGAACGGAGTCCACCATCATCGTCTGCCCCCCAGACATACGATGTGGTGCAGCAGCACCCAAAACCCTCAGAACACAGGCACCAACAGCCCGCATATCCCACTCACGTAGGAACTTCAGACTAATAGAGCTGTTTACCAAAACAGCGTCATCCACACAGAAGGTCTGCAAGAGGTCCTCCATATCCACACCTAGAGGCAACCTCGGAGAAATATCACCCACCTCACCCAAGCGAGGCAAACCGGTCAAAAAATATACATCAGCGAGAGTAATCTCCAACCTCTCACCACCAATAATAAAGGCACCCTCTGCCGGCACCCACCACTGCACGAGCTGGTTCAGGAGTCTCTTCACTGAACGGATAGGAGGTATCTGAGCGAACTTCAAGAGTCCGCTCATGGCTAAGGTCTGTCGCACCCCTCCATCATTCTCGATCCTCAACATAATCTCGGCATCAATCTCTCTCTCCCGCCATACGGACTGAGCCCTCCGCAACATCCTGCCAAGAAAACACAGAAAATTTTTAGCCCCAGCATAAAAATTTTAGAAAAATCCCATCGCGGCTTTTACACAAAAAGCCGCGATGCCCATCGCGGCTTTTCCACAAAAAGCCGCGATGACCATCGCGGGATCCATGAAAAAACCCGCGATGAACATCGCGAGTTTTGTCCAGACAGTCGCGATGAACATCGCGACTGTCACCCATGAACACGCGATGAACATCGCGGTTTCCGACCTCACAGTCGCGATGAACATCGCGACTGTGAGTCTTAAACCCGCGCGGTTCATCGCGGGTTCCGCCCCGAAACCCGCGCGGTTCCACGTTGGAGAGTCAACGTGGAATTTCGCGGCCTTCGGGGGCCCACCGCCAAATAAAAAAGACATAATTGACTAGGTTAAGGCGAATAGAGTTACCTGCAACTCGCTAAATCGAAAACCAACGGTGAAATCTCCCGGAAATCGAGAAATAGCTCTGACTGCTCTATCAAACTCGCCCGTAACAATGACATGTCATATTGGGCCCCACATCCTATTTATAGAAATTCCACAAATTTCAAACAACCATTGCGGTGTCATACGAAGTCCATTTCTCAAACCGTTGGTACCGTTGGAATCAGCACAGCGAGAACTTCATAAAGGTTCCTTCCGTTCCCCGTTTTTCACAGGGTCCTTTTTTGACCATTTTTTAGCGCCTCTCGTGGCCTCGGTTTGCGTGCCACATTGGCCGTTCTCCGTTTTCGATGAGTCTTATATGGCCGGATTCAGTTTTCCGCGCTCGTGATGATGCTAGAGATCATTTCTCGCTCTCACCTTTAGATTTTCCAGGCATTTTTTCCACGCCCCCCCGTCGCCTCGGTTTGCGTGCCACATCGGCCGTTCTCCGTTTTCGATGTGTCTTATATCGCCGGATTCAGTTTTCCCCGCTCTTGATGATGCTAGAGATCATTTCTCGCTCTCACCTTTAGATTTTCCGGGCATTTTTTTTCCACGCCCCCTCGTCACCTCGGTTTGCGTACCACATCGGTCGTTCTCCGTTTTCGACAATCCTTATGTCACCGGATCCAGTTTTCCGCACAGATGACGATGCTTGAGACCTTTTCTCACCTTCATCAATCCATTTTTGTTCGGTATAATTTTATCCCTTTTTCGGGCCGAGCAAACCCTTTGACGAAAAAGGCACTTAGGGAGTTTCTGTTAAGCTCTTTTCTGACTCCTAAAACAATGAAAAGATCGCCGAGCAATCTTGCTTCCTTCCATGCTCGATAAACGTATCTGAAAGGGCGTCTACCTGGTATAAGTTTACCCCTTTTCCGGACCTCGTAGACTAATTACGAAAAAGGTATACTCTAGTCACATCGGCTAGAAGAGTTCTCCATCCGCATCATTTTATGCTTTTTCGGGCCTTGGAGACTAAACCTTACGAAAAAGAAACACCAATAGAGTTCACTTACCGCTTTCAGACTCTCTAAACATGAAAGCAACCATGAGCATGCGCCGTCCTAGGCTCAAAAAATCCACAGGACCGTACCATTTTAGAGCACACTTTTATCCCTTCTTGGAGCTCATTAAAACTACGAAGAAGGAAGAATGGTGCCTCTTGGCGCCACGACAGACCATGTCTACTCACATAGCAGCTTCCCCATTCTGGTCGCCTTTGTTCAGAGCATTCTGCAGTATGCCACCGGGAAACTCCCTCGACAGCTACCATCAGCTTCACCCACCCAGAGTTAGTACATACCCTTCAGTCCCTAAAAGATGATCCCCACACCTACAAGTCAGTTCCCTACGCTGCTAGGTCAGCCACGTCATCATGCTCTGAACAAAGGAAGTTTGAGTCTACCCATTTTTGACCCAGTTATTTCCCATCCCCACAAGTATGTCAGTCCTACCAGCAGTACTACATCACTTCAATTCTACACCTCGTGCTCCTGTCAAGGAAACATCATTGCCTTGTTAGTTGCTGGTCTCCCTCTGTCGACGACAACCACATTGATTCCAGAGGATAGATCTAGAGGTCCCTGTGTCTTGGACTCATTACCATTTATGATGAGTGCCTACGAATCATTTCGAGAGGAATCCTCAGTGCCTCTCCGAATGGTTGTTTCTCACATGCTCGACTTCAACACCTTGATCGCATCGTTGAGACTCGCACAGGGTATTGGTCCGTTCAGTTATTAGTCGAAGACCCCGGATACCACCTGACTCCTCCACATTTGAGAGTCTACCTATGGATACAACCAGTTACATTTTTTCTATAGATATCCGGGTTGCGTATGGCGACAGTATTCAGATGTACCCCAGTTTTATACTCCCTTGAGTATACAGTTACATTATTTCTCAGAGATGACTCATAGTCTTTGAGTCCCTACAGATGTTAGGCACCTTCAGTTTCAACAGTTCCACAGTTATTCCAGTGTATCAGTTATTGAGATCAGTCATGATCATGAGTATATCCCACAATAATGTCCCCTCTGGACCATTATGATGTACCAGTATATTTCTTTACGTATTAGATCCCCCTTCTTGGGACTAATTGTTTTGTATATGTCTTGATACGAGCATGGGAATGCCCGCCTCGTCCTTTATCAGAGACTATACCTCATTCATATTGAGGCAATGTAATATTTTTTGTTTTTGCAGCTTCCAAGGGCCGTGGCTCCAGTCTCCAACCGGTCTCTTCTCTCCCCTAAAACCCAGAAAAAGGACAAAAGAACTATGATGTCTATCGGCCATACGATGAGCTCCTGCCCTCACACATCAGGGGGCAATCTGTTAACACCTAAAAAGTGCTCACTAGCTCATTCCCTTACTCACATGACCCATTTGTCCACTTTTCCACCATCTGAGCCTCTGAAACCAACAAAAGGTCACCAAAAGACCTTAGTACACCCCTTTTTCCATTAAAAAAGATTATTTTTCCAAGAAAATCATAAAAAACCCTCAAAAAGGGTCCAAATTCCCAAAAATATTAAAAAGGGAATTAAAATATTATTTTTATTCAAAAAAGGAAAAAGGAGAGAAAATTACCTAAACTATGTTGGTCAATACCATTGGTTTCCACAAAACCACAAATGGTATTCATCACCACCAAAACCTATAAAAAGGTGGTAGGGGCTCCTCATTTCACATCCTTCCATTATCTCATCCTTATGCTGCTGAAATCTCCCCTGAGCACTTTTAGCCATTGAAGCAACCTTGGAGAAAGAGACCTATTGGAGTTTGGAGCTACTCATCTTGGGAGTTGCTCAACATCAACCTTCACCATTGAAGGTAATATCGCAAGCACTTGCTTGCCCCCCACTTTTCAATACAAAAATTATTTCTTATGTTTCTTGTTCTTGATTTTTGAAAGATTTAAATTATTTGCTTAGATTCTTGCTTAGATCCATGAAAAGTATTGTTTATTTAGTTTATTGTTTTTATTTCTATTGAAACTGCTGCTACTAGTTAGCAGGTGCCCATAGCACTAAGCTTGGTTGCAAAACCGAGCCAACACTTGGGCAGATAATTTTTAGCGCATCTTTGTCTCCACTATATAAAATATCCACTAAAGCATATAAATAGCGGATAGTTTGATAGTTAGTAATTGAGTATTCATTATAAAAGCTAGGTGAGGCTACATATCATATTAAGAGAAAGTTGTTTCATGGCTCTTACTATCAATTCCCTGCCTAACAAATGAAATAACAAAGCTTCAGCGTTAACTGCAATAATCTTATTTATTTATAAAATTTATGTAGGACTGTCAAAATTTAAACTCTTAATATTCGTAACAGTTGCAAATTCTACCTATTCATTAGAAAAACTAGGTTGAGTTATAGATCATGTTGATAAAAACTGATTACACAAAGTTTTGCCATAACGCATATATCAAAATGATCATTATTTATTCATATTGAAAATGTTAATTCCATTCACAAAAAAAAATTAAGATTCCAATCAATATTTTGCAAATTATTCATATTTTAAGGTAATGTATTATAATATATTAGTCAACCGATGCTCTAATGTTCAGAGTTCAAACACCTTGCTTACCCATACAAAGGCTCTATATATTTTCAAATTTAATTGCACTATTTACATAACATCTATTCTAATTGCTAAACGGAAACCCTAAAATCAACATAAATGTAACCCTAAAATCTCTCTCTTGAAATAAAGAATTCATGCAAGATATCAAGCTTGTAGAATTTTTCCATCGGTTCAGGTGCTAGCTTCATTGTTAGCTTATGCTAATTATCTATATATTCAGTGGAACCCTAGAGAGCAAATTTATGATTCTTTGGTACACGCTTCAAATTTAAATTAAACAGTGTTTGGTACATTACAGTGGATCTTTTAAGTTGCTACACTTAAATTTTAATGGGTTGTTTTGTTAGATACGGTTAATAATCTTGATTGCAACCAGAATGGTGATGCCATTTGGTGTTGAATTGAGACCCACACTACAAGTTACTAGCGGTGGTCGTAACGCTATGTTTCTTTGAATAATTAGCTGTGTTGAGATCAAGGTATCAGATTTTGCAAACAAAACTGTTCATGTTTTCCTTTCAACCAAAACAGATGCTTTCCTTTCACCCAACCCCCTCATGCCCCAAAACAGATGTCATGCTCCACCTCATGCCCCTAAGAGGGTGGCCTTCTAGGTTACCTGCAGCAACAGGTAAGCTTATGGTGAAGTGCGTGACCTTGAGTATCGAGCTAATTCATCTGGAGTTGTGAATGCTGGTTTGAAGATGGAGAAAAGTTCAGCAGACATAATACTTCTTGAGATAAGGTTTTCCAAAGCATTGCCAGAATTGGAGGCTACCAACGATTCATCTCCATCACCCCGGTTTCTTTACTCATCCATCGCCCAAAGCTATCCAGTTTCTTCAAGCTCTCTTGACCTTCAACCTGAGATGGACTTTATGACAACCTGGAAACATGAAAATCAACTGGACCAGTCCTAGGATTAAAGCCATTCTCTGCCTTTGATGGTGCATATTACGTCAAAAGCTGAGAACTACAATTATTCTGTATTTTATGTTGTTTTTCCTGATCACTCTTCTGAAATGCTTCTTCATGGGAGTGCTATAAATCTCTTGAAAGGTATTTAGGGCTTCTCAATGGGGCTTAAGTAGAAATTCCCCATGTGTTTCTTAAATAAGAAAATTTAATGCAAAAACTGATTCTCCACCATTTAGATCATCTGTGACAAAACTTCCCTTTTTCAACCTATCCGTCTTTGGCTGGGGTCTTTTGATCTCCTTACTAACCATGCAAGTGACCTTTGGATCATAAACACCATTCATCAACCCAGCCGTGGAATGTTTTAACATTTTACGCATTATAATGGAAGAGAGGCGTTTTATGTAGTGAGAGTCGTTTAATGTCGTGAGGATGGTGAAGAGATTAAGGTGTATAGACGAGTGAAGAAAGGTAGAATATTAATTTAGCATTTAAAATGAGATAATTTTTGTGGAGGAGAGGAATTTCTGGTTCATTTCATGGAGCCTTGGAATGAGACAAAGATGAGGCAAGGATGCATAGATATACAAATTGCATAGGTGAAAATGAGTACGTCATGTAGACAAGGTACGATTGCAAAGACAAATGGACACAAGATAGAATCCAAACAATTAAGAGGAAACAAAAAGCCAATAACAAGCCATTGTAATGGTTACCATAAGGAAATTAAGAATCATTGAAGATAGGTAGTTGAGTCAACTACAAAGAGGTTTAAACATAAATAATAATGGGAGTTTTCCAAGAGATCAGGGCTCTAACTTCATTAATAATATATGTACTAGAGATCCAAGCACTTGCTAGTATCAATAAAGTTATCTAGAAATATAGATAGTCAATCTAGATATTGAAATAGATTGTAGGAGGATTAAGTCTGAGTGACATAGAGTAGAGAAAATGATGAGGACATATTAATGTATTTTATTTTTGCTTCTCATCAACATGTGAAGGTGACAAGTATTCTACTTAATATTTTCAATGGTGTAGAAGTGTCTCACCACAATAAGAATTTATCATTTGGCTAAGTCTCCTTGAGTGGGGGATATATATCATACCACAATAAGGATTTTAAAAGTTAATTGCCTGAAATTGTACACCGGATCTAATTTCAATAAATGCAAAACGACGACAAATGTGAAGCTTAATCCATTGAATCAAAATTTAGACTGCCAACATTGACCATAATAAATGTTCATGTTTATGTTTGATTTGATAATTCTTAAATAAAATTGGGTGATCTCGATACCATAGTGAATCATAATTTATTCCACACAAAAATTATCTAGTAAACTAGGGTCCTATTGTAGTTGTTAAACTATCTTGCATGGCTTCTGAAGTTAGAGGATATATGTTGCATATTTCAGTCTTTTATGCTGCTACTCAATTTCCATGATACATATTTCATGTTGATACTCAGTTTATTATCGTTTCTAGATGTATTGGACATGAGGTACATGACGTGTTGATTGTGGATACTCAATTAGTACTTTATGAGTTTTATAGTTTTATTTATATGACATCTTGAAATGTGAGTTATGTGGTACGTGATATGGTATGTTGTTTCTTAGAATGATGCCTTATACACATGTGATTCATGGTCATGCATTATTCATGTGAAAATTGATGTTGTTATTTCTAGCCATGGGTTGTGCATGTGATACTTCTGGATTTTTCTTCATGACGTTATGGTGCTCTATAAGATACATGAAGTGTGGAACATAAAATGATATTATTTCCTGATGATATTAATTTAGCATTTTAATAGCTTTATCATGGCATCTAGAGATAAATGACACCTGGCACATAAATGGTATAAAATCATGTTGTGGTTTAAAATGATATTTTACAACTTTGTCATGTATAAGTGGGGAATAAGAAATTATATCATATATTTGGTACTTATCGTTTCATGCTAACCCTTATTGCTCCTCTTAGAATGCATATTTGATATGATGATGGATTATGAGAGTTGTTACTCCATGTTGATAGTAATAATGTTGAAATATGGTATCTTATCATGGCATATTAATGAGATGCTTAGTGAAATTATGAAAGTATAATGACCAATTATGTTATAATGGTAGCACAGAGCACCTAAATGCATTAGATGTTAAAGTTGGCATGACTTATCGTGACAATGGCTTATGATGCAATGTAATGCAATATGAATTGGTGGCTAGACATTCTTGTTAGCACATGATTCAAGGTTGATCCATGATATTATTATATTGAGAGATGGTTATTGATGATTATTCATTATGGCAAGTGCTAGTTATTCCAGGTGATCCATTCAAATAGCTTGATGAGGCTAAGTATTCTATGATTTCGTGGGAGCCTATAACCACGAATGAGAATGAATACTATAAATATATTATGGGCTGGGGGACAAGCCCAACAATTAGCTCTATGCCAGCAGCGCTTGAATTTTGTACCAGAAGTTGGGAAGGTGGCAGTGCCACATATACTTCTCGAAGAACTTCTGATGTGACTAGAGTCCACAGTTGGAGACATACTCACCGGGAGGGAGGCTTATGAAGAAGGAATTTTGATGCCTAGGGATAGTGCCTTGAGGGTGTTGTGGAGGATGTTTAGGCTAGCCTTTCGAGATGCCTGGGGTATAATGATCCTGATATTTGGGGGTACCAGGAGTATCAAGGTCGGGGTACCGAGAACCAGATGCCGGCTAGTACCGATGAGGCCCAGATTCCCGTTAGAATCCGATGAGGCCGTATTATTACCAAAAGTTGGGAAGGTGGCAATGCTGCGGTAACTTCTCGGGGAACTTCTGATGCCTACTGTATGTCGCAGACATGTTACAGTAGAGGGCCCGTTCCATGGCGAGTGGGACCATCCGGAGTTGGAGGGGAGGTGTAGGGAGGTTGATCAGATGGTATGATTCTCAGGGAGAGGGTGAGTAAGGAAAGAGGAAGAAAACAAACACATAGTCATTAATTATTAATTAATTATCTAATGCTTATGTATGTATGATGCATGATTGTTAATATGGTTGCATACTAGACTCATAGGGAATTACTTAAGAGCATGTTGTAACTTAGGGCGTTTGATTGTATTAGTGTGGTTGGAGACTTCTATGTGGTGGCCACACATATAAATCTCTTAACTTCACAATAGTACTAGCTACCTATATATTCTAGTATTTACTTGATTGATTGATTGAATAAGTATTGTATTTATTGCTTGAATATTATAACTTTGGGACGAAGTTTCTTGAAGGGGGGGGGAGTATGTAACAACCTTCATATACGAACATTGGGAATATTTAATATAATAATTATAATGTAATATAATATAATGTAAGATAGTAAAAAGAAACATGAAAAAGAAGTAACAGAAAACAAATTTTGCATAAAGAAAGAAATTAAATAAGAAATTAAGAAATTGGGAGAAGGAGGAGATAAAAGGAGGAGAAGAAGTGAAGAGAAGGGTCTTTTTTTGTCTTTGGCCATCTTGGAAGAGGAGCTCTGGAGGAGAGGAAAGCAAGATAGCACTAGCATAGGGTTAATTGTTGGGGGCTCGGGGGCCTCAGCCTTTGGCTGGGGGTTGGTTGGGTGGAGAGTCGTCCCCCCACCTTCAGTTGCACTATGGGAGTTGTCAAGGTAATGGTATCTCTTAGGTCATCTAACCAGGTATGATTTTCATAGCATATTTTCTGGTATATTGTTGATTAGATACACTCTGTTGTTACAGATCTTTCATTGCATGATGCTTCTTGTTGTATACTGGTTTAATAGATTTACAGGATATCAGATCCATTATATTTATCAGATTCTTGTATTGGTTCAGAGATCTATATGCATCTTTAATATTATAATGTTATTTAGTAGGTTTTATGAGTTTTAGGGTTCTTACAATGATGCACTATTTTCTAGGCATGGAGGTGTGGCAGAGTGCGGATGGAATCTTCCTTGGGCAAGGGAAGTATGCAGTAGAGATCCTGAAGAGGTTCGGGATGATGGACTGCAAGACCATGGCCACACCTATGGCATCGAACCTGAAGCTATTGAGTGATGCTTCATCAGAGTTGGTTGATTCCACGATGTATCGTCAGTTGATTGGGTCCTTAATGTACCTGACGAATACGAGACCAGATATTTGCTTTGCTGTGAACACATTGATCTAGTTCCTGACGGATCCGAGACATGTTCACTTGATTGTTGCAAAGCACATTCTGAGGTGCCTGAAGGGTATGGTTGATTATGGGCTCAAGTATGATGCGAATCAGAAGATTAACCTGGAGGGTTATGTTGATTCGGATTGGGTAGACAGTGCCATTGATAGGAAGAGCACTTTGGGGTGCTGCTTCAGTATGGGATCAGGTGTGATCTCTTGGTTTAGCAGGAAGCAGTCATGCGTGGCACTGAGTACAGCCGAAGCAGAGTATGTTGCAGCTTGTTCGGCTAGTTGTGAGGCAGTATGGCTAAGGAAGCTACTGTCTGATTTGTTTGATCTCCAGTTGGATGTAACTTGTATGTATTGCAACAACCAGAGTTGTGTGAAGTTGTCTGAGAATCCGGTTTTCCATGACAAGTCGAAGCACATCGAGATCAAGTATCACTATATCGGGGATATGGTGCAGAGAGGAGCAGTGAAGCTCCAGTATGTTGCGATGGACGAGCAGAGAATCGATGTATTGACCAAGCCGCTGGCCAGAGTGAAGTTTGAATACTTTAGAGAGAAGCTTGGTGTACTTCAGATCGAGGTTCCTTCCAAGGGGAAGTGATGATTCCGGAAGACACAAATGCACACAAGCCATTCTCACATAGTGGTAGGAAAGTCCTCCTATGGTGTAGATGTAAGGGCTGGACCATTATCACATGGTGGTAGGAAAGTCCTCCCATGGTGTAGATGTAAGGGCTGGGATTTTCCGACATGGTCAGAGGTTAGCCCTTCCATGGTCATTGATGTAATTTCCAAGGCTTTTCCGACATGGTCAGAGGTTAGTCCTTCCATGGTCGTTGATGTAATTGCCGAGATTTTCCCACATGGTCAGAGGTTAGTCATTCCATGGTCGTTGATGTAATTGATGAAGCTTTTCTGACATGATCAGAGGTTAGTCCTTCCCACGTCCTTCCATGGTCATTGATGTAATTGCTGAGCCTTTCCTGGATGGTGATAGGAAAGTCCTTCCATGCCGGTGAGTGTAAGTACTGTGTTATGTGCATCTGGGCTGTGCTCCATTAATGACGAGATGATCTGAAGAGGATGAGGTGACAATAGGGTACACAGGTTTTACAGAGGCATATAATTAGTCCTGGGATGCTCCTTCAGGTTTTGCAGTAGCATATAATCAGTCCTGGGAGATCTTGCAGGTTTTGCAGAGGCATGTAATAAGTCCTGAGATGTACCTACTTGATGGCTTGCTCGCAGAGATGATGAAGACCTACATGGATGCACCATGGAGGCTAGGCCTACATCCAACATGAAAAAGGGATGGCTCTATAGAACTTCCTATGACGAGTAGATTGGAGACTGATGGTCAAGGTAGCAGCAGCAGTGACGATGATGATCCAGTGACGAAGACTTAGTGCTGATGAACTGTGTCAAGAGAATACCTTCCTAGTTAAGAGGGAGTGTTGATGTATTTGTAACTTCGGAATGTTTCACTTGTATATTGAATTTGTATTTTATTATTGTACCTCCGATGGAGATGTTTATTCCTCCAGTCGGAGAAGTCATTATTGTACTTAGGCCATGTAAAGTCATTGAGGTGAATCCTCCCATGTATGTCGAGGCATTAGACCCCAGAGTTAAGTTATTAATGGGTTATTAGACTCTCCTAGAGAAGTCGGCCTAGTCAGTTACACTTAGGGGCCGACCTGTTTGGGGTTAAGGCTAAGTGAAAGGTAAAGTATAAATAGAGAGGGTGCTCCTCTCTATTTCATCATTCACACACTCACTCACTTCGGATCAGTGAGAGAGAGGAGGAGTTTGCACAAGTGGAGGAGGAGGAAGCTGCTGGAGATCATCTCTTTGTTTTGGGGTTTTGTATTATTGCTCATTCTATCTCTGAGGAAGTTGCGAGGTTTTCTCCTTGATGGTTTCCCCGATGAAATGCTTTGTGTCTCTTGTCTCTTGTGTTTATGTTGTGCTTGTTATTCTCTCAGTAAGATCCTAGATCATATTGAATTAAATTATGAAAAACTTGTTGATGTAATTGTAACTTCGGAATGTATTTCACCTATGTATATTGTATTCCTATAGAGATGTTATTATTCCTCTATACGGAAGTGTTTGTATTCCTATAGAGATGTTATTATTCCTCTATACGGAAGTGTCATCATTTATATTGTAAGTGTCGTAACTTATACTTGACGGGTTATTAGACCACCTTGATGGGGTTGGCCCTATATGAGTCATGTGGGTAATAGGGTTATTAGACCACCCTATTGGGGGTTGGCCCTGTCAGCATTATGTTATGTGGTTAAGTTAAGGCCGGCCTAGTAAAGGTTATTAGGCAAGTCAAGTCAAGTATAAATAGAGTGCGGGAGGCACTCTATTTAATCATTCACTTTCTCACTCATATTCTCATTGGAGAGTGGCGCACTAGTGGAGGAGGAGAAGCTGCTACTAGGAGACTATCTCTTATGCTTGGGTTTTTTATCATTGCTCTATCTATCTCTGAGGAAGTTATTGGGGTTTTCACCTTTATGGTTTTCCCCAAGGAAACTCTGTGTGTCTATTGTCTCATGTGATTGCTTGTTGTGATTGATATGTTTGATATGCTGTACATGTTATTCTCTCAGTAAAGATCCTAGAGTATGTTGAATTAATGCTAAAAAATTAACATGGTATCAGAGCTAACCTGAGAAGAAGACACTATGCAGTTACGGAAGCTAGGGCTTCTTGTTTTTGGGTTTCTCTCCACAGATTTTGGAAAGGCAGTAGGGTAGATTAACTCTCCTCATCAAGGCGCATATTTCTGTCCAATCAGAATTCAATTCTGGGCACTTTCATTTTTGGCCCTAAAAAGTAGGGTTTCCACAAAAATAGGAATTTATGCAATATGAGACCATGGCTGGAAGATCCTTGGAAAAATCGAAGTTTAGAGCTTTGGATCGAACTTTTTGGTTGGGTGAAGCTCCGGGAAAATCAAACCCTAGTTTGGGGTCCTGTCTAGTGAAGCCGAAAATTAGGGCTTCTGCAAAAGTTGGAATTTCTGAAATCTGAGACCATGGCTGGAAGCTCCTCTGAAAAACCGAAGTTTAGAGCTTTGGATCGAACTTTTTGGTTGGGTGAAGCTCTGGGAAAATCAAACCCTAGTTTGGGGTCCTGTCTTAGTGAAGCCGAAAATTAGGGCTTCTACAAAAGTTGGAATTTCTGAAATATGCGACCATGGCTGGAAGCTCCTCTGAAAATCAAAGTTTAGAGATCAAGATCGAACTTTTTGGATGGATGAAGCTCCAATAAAATCAAACCCTAATTCAAGGTCCTTCCCAGTGAATCTGGAAGTTTGAAAAGCAAATTTGAGGGGTGAAACTTTGCAGTTTTCAAATTATGAGTATACCAGCTTGATCATCTCATCAATGCGCATCTTTCTATCTTTTCAAAAGTGTGAAATTCAAAGTTTGAATTTTTAGGGTTTCTCTGACAAACCCTAATCCAGCTCCAAATCCAGATTTCTAAAAATCAAGTGGTAAGACCTAAATCTTTTCTATTTCATTTGAAGTTCTCACCACACCAAGCTTGAGGATAAGCTTGAAGGGGCTGATAACTTCTGAGCATGGAAGTATAGGATTGGGTTAATTCTAGAAGAGAGTGAGTTGGATACCTAGATAAGTGAAGGGGTTCCTGTCCCAGAGGGAGAAGAGACTAAGGCCTTACACAAGAGGAACTTAGTCAAGGCTAAAAGGATCATTGCTGATTCTATCAAAAACCATCTCATGCCACATGTGTCATCTCTGAAGACACCTAAGGAGATGTTTGATTCCTTGACCAAGCTATTTGAAGGGAAGAATATAAATCGGAAGATGACCTTGAGGAATCAATTGAAGAATATGAAGTTCCAGAATGCAGAGACTATGCAGTCTTATTTCTCAAGGGTCTCCTAGAACAAAAGGAACAACAACAACAACTACTACAAGCAATCTGACAGGTATGACTTACAGGTATGTTTTGAAATCTGTTCATGATTAAGTTTATAATATGATTGTCCTCATGTTATTGAGTTTAGTAACAATCTTGTTTAATTTTAGACTTGTCTTATCACTCTAGTAAAAGAATGAATGCATGATAGAAGACATTCATTGATTAGGGCTATGACACTTATGATTGTATTATGTTTGCACTTGCACTATGGTGTTGTATGAGGAGAATGTTATCCGCTAACATGAAAGGTTCAAATCAAGCTCTAGATCAAGACCATGATGACATGAAGACAAAGACTCATCCATAGTCATGGATCACATAGAGGTATGTATAATTTGGTTCTACAATGGTTAAATTATGAGCTATGCAGGTCATTGAAGAGAACAAGAAAACATTGCTAGACATAACTAGCAAATATGATGACCAGGTATGTTTTTCCTATATCAAAGGATCTTATACTTTTGTATGATTGATAATGATTACTCATGAAGTTAAAAGTTTGAGTAATCTAGGGTTTATGCATGTTATGTTCCTTACTTTGATTAATGATATGACTAAACAGAAAAGTCCTATATAAACCTTGAATACTAATGCTTATTATCTGTGTTTGAAATGATCATGACTATACATGCTTAAGATTATTGTGTTTTGATAGTATTAAGATTATATTAATAAATGTATGATTATGTATGAGATCTTGAGGATAACACAATGATGATACTAGTTAGCATGCATAGTGATTGAGGATGGATATAAGTCCAAGGACAGGTAATCCAGGAAGCAAAGATCAAGAGGGAGCACACTCCAGTAGTTCCTACAAGGAAACAAAGATTGAGAGGGAGTACACCCATCAAACAAACAAAGATAAGTATTTGAATTGTCATTTCTTGTATATTTGATTGTTTAAATAATACTGTTCCAATATGTATATACTTATGTTCCTATACTTGGGTTGTGTATTATGCATATTAGAATAATTGCATTAATGAACAATATACTACTAATATGCATGTAATGGGTAAGTGGCCTATGGCACTGTACAACATTCCATTGCTACCTATCTAGAATGAAACCTCTTTGCTGACATGTTGGGAGTTGTGCATACTCTTAACAATGTTCTGGTAGAGATTGGAAGGAATCTAGAAAGTTACGGGATATGGATAAATGTTGTATTAAAGCATTGGCTAAATTAAATGCATGACTGTATGACATATTTCTTTATGTGTAAGAATTTGTTCTGAAAACTATGAGATGTTTTCTAATCATGCAATTTAACTTGTATTGTAGGAAAGATCGTATACCATCACCTACAAAAGAAGGACTACAACATTTTTTCCAGCAACAAAGCTATCTATTGAAGATATTGAAGAATATGAAGTTCCCAGGATTTGGGAAGAATGCCATGATCGAGGAATACCAGTCGATCATGAAGAATGATGTTTGGGATGTGGTCCCAAGACCTGAAGGGAAGTTTGTTGTGACTTCCAAGTGGATCTATAAGATCAAGCATGTTGTAGATGGTAGCATGGAGAAATACAAAGCGAGGTTTGTATCTCGTGGCTTCTCCCAGAAAGAGGGACTCATGTGTGCAAACTGAAGAAAGCCTTGTATGGCTTGAAGCAAGCTCCTAGGACTTGGTGAGGATAGATTGATTTCCGACACGAAGAGGAAGCTTGTTTCCAAGTTCGAGATGAAGGACTTGGGGATGATGCACTATTTTCTAGGCATGGAGGTGTGGCAGACTGCAGATGGGATCTTCCTTGGACAAGGGAAGTATGTAGTAGAGATCCTGAAGCAGTTCAGGATGATGGACTGCAAAGCCATGGCCACACCTATGGCATCGAACCTGAAGCTTCTGTGTGATGCTTCATCTGATCCGATTGATGTCACGGTGTATCGTCAGATGATTGGGTCCTTGATGTACCTGATGAACACTAGACCAGATATTTGCTTTGCAGTGAACACATTGAGCCAGTTCCTAACGGATCCGAGAGGTGTCCACCTGGTTGTTGTAAAGCATGTTCTGAGGTACCTGAAGGGTACAATTGATTATGGGCTCAAGTATGATGCGAATCAAAAGTTTAACCTGCAGGGTTATGTTGATTCGGACTGGGCAGGTAGTGCTGCAAATAGGAAGAGCACTTCTGGGTGCTGCTTCAATATGGGATCAAGTGTGACCTCTTGGTTTAGCAGGAAGCAATCCTGCGTAGCACTGAGTACAGCCGAAGCAAAGTATGTTGCAGCTTGTTCGGCTAGTTGTGAGGTAGTATGGCTCCGGAAGCTACTGTCTGAGCTATTTGATCTCCCGTTGGAGGCTACTGGTATTTTTTGTGACAACTAGAGTTGTGTGAAACTGTCTGAGAACCCGGTATTCCACGACAGATCAAAGCACATTGAGATCAAATATCACTATATAAGGGATATGGTGCAGAGAGGAGCACTGAAGCTCCTGTATGTTGCGATGGATGAGCAGGTTGTAGATGTGTTGACGAAATCACTAGCCAGTGTGAAATTTGATTACTTCAGAGAGAGGCTTGGTGTTCTTCAGATTGACGACACTTCGAGGAAGAAGTGATGGACACATTTGCAGGATCCATTCCAAGCATGGTGAGAGGAGGATCCTTCCCTTGGCTGTGAATGTAAGCGCTGTATGATAAGCATCAGGTCGATGCTCCATATACTGCTATGTATATGCATCATGTTGGATGCTTGTTATGATCAGTTGGATCATATGTATATGCATCATGTTGGATGCTTGTTATGATCAGTTGGATCATGTATTTGTATGTGTATCAGGTGGATACATTGTATGATCAGGTGGATCATGTATGTTGATATGTATCGGGTGGATACATTATATGATCAAGTGGATCATGTATTTGTTTATGTATCAGGTGGATACATTGTATTATCAGGTAGATCATGTATGATGATATGTATCAGGTAGATACTATGTATGCATCAGGTGGATGCATTGTATGATCAGGATGATCATGGATGATGAGCTTCAGGATTTTGCTCCAGATGATACGCATCAGTATGATGCGATGATGATGATCATATGTGATGATATGTATGAGGTGGATACATTACATAATCAGTTGGATTATGTGTGATGAGTTCCGAAGACACAGATGCACATGTGCCATTCGAGCATGGTTGAAGTGTGTCTTCCCATGGATATGGATATAAGTGTGATGCCATTCTCGCATGGTTGAAGTGTGTCTTCCCATGGCATAGATATAAGTGTTGAGCCTTTCACAGATGGTTGAAGTGTGTCTTCCCATGTCGGTGAATGTAAGTGCTGTGTGATATGCATCTGGGGTGTGCTTCGTGAACGATGTTATGATCAGTACGATCATGAGTATCAGGATGATACTCTGTGGCCGTGGATAGGTTGTGCTTGGGAGGACATGTAAGACCTGGGAGATCCGACAGGTTGGGATGTGCCCGTAATAAGTCCTGGGATGCTCTTTCGAGGGTTTGTCCTATGGCATGTAATGTGACCTAGGAGATCCGATAGGTTGGGCTTTGTGCCCGTAATAAGTCCTGGGATGCTCTTTCGAGGTTGTGCCTTGACCAAATGTAAGACATGGGAGATCCGATAGGTTGGGTTGTGTGCCCGTAATAAGTCATGGGATGCTCTTGCGAGGGTTTGCGACGCACATAATAAGTCCTGAGGATTCCACAGTATGGCCAGTGATGATGAGGACCTGCAGGTGGTGGGACTACATCCAATATGAAAAAGGATTGGCTCTGTAGAACTTCCTATGACGAGTAGTTCAAAGATTGATTGAGATAGCAGCAGCAGTGACGATAACGATGATTCGATGTCGATGATCCAGTGACGATGATCCAGAGAAGAAGACTTGTGCTAGAAGACCTGTGTCGAGAAATACCTTCGTAGTTAAGAGGGAGTGTTGATGTAATTGTAACTTCGGAATGTATTTCACCTATGTTTATTGTATTCCTATAGAGATGTTATTATTCCTCTATACATAAGTGTTTGTATTCCTATAGAGATGTTATTATTCCTCTATACGGAAGTGTCGTCATTTATATTGTAAGTGTCGTAACTTATACTTGATGGGTTATTAGACCACCTTGATGGGGTCGGCCCTGTATGAGTCATGTGGGTAAAAGGGTTATTAGACCACCCTATAGGGGGTTGGCCCTGTCAGCATTATGTTATGTGGTTAAGTTAAGGCCGACCTAGTAAAGGTTATTAGGCAAGTCAAGTCAAGTATGAATAGAGTGCGGGAGTCACTCTATTTAATCACTCACTTTCTCACTCATACTCTCATTGGAGAGTGGCGCACTAGTGGAGGAGGAGAAGCTCCTGCTAGGAGACTATCTCTTATGCTTGGGTTTTGTATCATTGCTTTATCTATCTCTAAGAAAGTTATTGGGGTTTTTCACCTTTATGGTTTTCCCCAAGGAAACTCTGTGTGTCTATTGTCTCATGTGATTGCTTGTTGTGATTGATATGCTTGATATGCTATACATGTTATTCTCCCAGTAAAGATCCTAGAGTATGTTGAATTAATGCTAAAAAATTAACAAAACTAACAACTTGGAGTTCTTCTAATATCTTGAAGTTATCATATAACTAATCTTATTAATACTTTTGGGAGTTGTTCTCTATGTCTACATTGTGTCTATATCAAGGTTACATATTATACTAGGAATTTGGTTCATAAATTTTCGAGGGGATATTATCTGATGAACCAAACATCAAATTCAACATTATAAAAATTGAAATACTCACAATGTAAATTGGAGTACAATTCCCACAATTATTATTATTACGAGTTACAAAATTACTCTAATATATTAGGATAATTACTCCCAAATGGCTCAAATACATCAATATGCATGATTATATGCCAATGTGTATAATAATGACTATTATCACCTCTTATATATACAAGTTCTCACTCATTACTCATGTAGGCCTAATATTTACTTGTACATGTAAACCATTATATTGCCTAGAGGGCCATAAGATACTCCATTAGAGTCATAAAAATAACATGAACTCTCCAATTTTGAGAATGTTGGCAAGGGAGAGACATTCTCTTGATACATTGATTTTTAAAAAAATTACATGCAATACTAAAGATATATTGGTGTGTGTGTGTACCTCACATCAATAATCACTCCATCCAATATACAGGTACCAACCCCTAAAATACAAAGGATATATCCAAATAAGGTGGATTCAGTACCAAGAATATCATCTTCTGAATCTAGTTAATCCGAATTCACAAAGTGCACCACCACATGTTTGTTGAAGAAATAGTCCATCCAATCAAGTCTACATGAAGACTTCAAGAGATCCCACTAAAGGGACCAGAAAGAGGGTTTGAACCCCTATAATAAATATGATCCATAAACCCTGGTTTCACATCCTTTAGGGAAAATGCCATTAGTCAATAATGACTTAGATCAACTATATAACCCATAAAATTATGTCACAAATTAATCCTCTAGATCAAATATGAGAGGTGGATCTCAATAGAGGCCCTAGAGAAGAAATTATAACTCTTGGGTTTGTAATGATAATGCTACTAGCAACGGTCTTTAGAACAAAACCCCTAAATATAAAAGAACCCACATAATACCAATGTCCCAAAAGATAACAATGAAATATATTGGAGATAAATATAGGGTGCATTGCCTTAAAAGAACACCAATTTGCAAAACAAATCCCTCAAACATTCTAGAAAAGGACAAAAAAACACCAAATGAGGAGGGCATTGATGGTGGAGGAAATTTTAAACACCCTAAAAAAGTGTTGATCTCCTAAAACAAAGATTTATAAAACCCTTTGTTTTAGACTTACGCTACCCTAAAAATTGAATAATTTGGGTTGAGAAGGGGGTCAAGAGGAGAGTGTTGCCCTAAAAAGGGCATAAATTTGCAAAGAATCCCTTAACTCAACTAAAAGGACCAAAACATTGCCAAAGGAGGGTGCTAGTGAGAAAAGTCCTAGAAATTTGATGTTTTCCTAAACAAATGTTGAAAGCCTTGGTTTCAAACTAGAAAAAATCTTGAAAACAATGTTGGATAAGGAAGGAAGAGTTACACAAACAATCTTTGTTGAAACTCCTCTAGACGCGGCTAGGGTTTCTGAAAGAAGGCAGAGCCTTACTGTGTTTTTGGCATGGATCCGCCCCCGGACCCGAGGCGTGATGCTCCGGATGGAGCTCCGCCTCTCATTTCGGATCGCTTCAGATCGTTGGTTGCTTCCCAACCAGTTAACCCAAAAACGTCTGCCCCGAATGACTCCAAGTTTGTGAAAAAAATCGAGGTTCCAGAAGTCAAGTTGACATCAACAGCCTCAAAATGCAAGGCCGTGGCATTAGCTGAAAAGGGATTAGTCGGTCATTTTACAGGACTATGGCCGTCGCCCCGCTCAATTGAAACATGGCTCAACAAAAATTGGCGACCCTTAATCCAAGGGGAAGTACAACAAATTTTTTGCGGCAAGGGGTTCTTTGTTTTCTATTTCGAAAAGAAGGAGGACCGAGATCTAATTTTCAGGAATGGCCCCTACTTCATGGGGCCAAGAGGAATGTATCTCAACAAATGGGACCTTTCCTTCGACCCGGAGAAAGACATTCCATCAGCAGTTCCAGTCTGGGTTAAACTGCCCCATATTCCTCTGCATTGCTGGAATGATGAAGATCTTCGAGCCATCAGGAACTCATTGGGGAAATACATTGACAAATCTGAGCCAAAACCCCCAATGTTTTCATGCGCAAGAATATGTGTCGAAGTAGATCTAGAAAAGGGGTTACCAGAAGCAACAGACTTATCAATGGACGGATGGAGTCATAGACAAATAGTTGACTACGAGCAAATACCATTCAAATGCAAGGCTTGCCACGAATATGGCCATTTTGCTAGGTTATGCCCAAAAAGAAAAACTCCAGAAGACGAGGAAACCC
Organism: Larix kaempferi; assembly: GCA_027924585.1. Lineage (NCBI taxonomy): Eukaryota > Viridiplantae > Streptophyta > Pinopsida > Pinales > Pinaceae > Larix > Larix kaempferi. The sequence goes on along the minus strand of BSBM01001433.1, from coordinate 7,660,592 downwards.
AAGGAGGGGAATGTAATGAGGTCACAAGGAAAAAAGGGGGAAAATCCAATGCACGTGCAGCCTCCAAAACCCCAATGAAAAGTACAGAAATCACAAATAAATTTCAAGTTTTGTCTACAGAAGAAGGCAGTGAGGAGCAGGAGAAAGAGAAGCAAACAGAGGAGCAGTAAGAAAATGAGGAACATGCCAACTCCATAAAAGAGGACCCTATCATACCTGCGCAATAGCACACAACTGTAGAAACAGAGTCATCATTAAACTCAGGAGGATCAATAACACGAGCAAAAGCGAAACTCTTCCAGGAAGAAAATTCAGACAGCAAAGACGAGGAGTAGGAACCTATGGTAAAAAGAGGAAGAAGATTCAATAAAGCAATAAGAGAACAAGAAGCAGCTAGAGAAAAGGCGGCGGGTAAGCAAACCAGCCTGGACCAGCATGTAAGAATAATCTCTAATGGGAAACAGCAGCAAGGAGCTCAGGAGGAAAGAAAGGACAATGCAGGTCCTCAACCATCAAAGAAATAATGAAAATAGTCTCCTGGAATTGCAGAGGATTAGGCGGACAACAAAAAGCAGAAGCAATAAAAAGAATAAAAAAAATGGAAAAATTATCAATCCTTCTGATCCAGGAGACTAAAATGCAAGAGGAGGATAGTATCAACCTCATGAAACAAGTTTGGCCCAGCGGGGAAGGGAATGCTGTGAGCTCCTCAGGAGCTTCTGGAGGACTCATCTCCTGGTGGGACAAGGGTATGTATAAAAGTAAAGCTTCTTTTTCAAATCGCCATTGGATTTTTATTGAACTTGAAGAAATATCAAATAACATGAAATTTTGGGTTGGAAACATTTATGGTCCCACCGTCTATGGACAGAAGGAGTCCTTTTGGGACCAGCTAATAGGTTTAAATCATAGTTTTGCTGACCTCCCCTGCATTCTTGCGGGAGATTTCAATGTCACCATTTCAGTGGCCGAGAGAAAAGGGGGATCCAAAGTCAGAGACCCTTATGGAGAAAGAATGGAAGACTTGATGACCGCTTGGAGCCTTATCGACATCAAACCCAAGCAAGGCACCTTTACGTGGAACAACAAAAGAATAGGACCAAACCACATAGCAGCCAGACTTGACAGGTTTTTAATAAGTACTTCTTTTCTCTCCGGCTCTAATCTCCCAAATTCAAATATTCTTGCATCTGCAGTCTCCGATCACAGACCAATATCTTTATTTTTTTCCTCCCCTGGAAATCTAGGTCCCCTCCCTTTTAGATTCAACCCTGCCTAGCTTGAAAATGAGAGCTGTATGGAAGAGGTGATAGCCGTGTGGAGGCAATTCATCCCCGGATCCCCGGGTTACATCTGGGAATCAAAGCTAAAGTTGGTGAAAAGCATGTTAAAAAACTGGGTCAAAAAGAATTACATAAAACCTGGAGAGGAACATGAAAATTTACAAAAGGATTTAGAAAAACATCAATTCAAAATGGAGCAAAATTCAGTTACTGAAGATATGCTCAAGGATGAAAAAGATCTTGAAGAAAAAATTCCAGAAAGCAGCCAGAAAGGAAGAGGAAGAATGGAGGTTAAAGTCTAGGAGTCTCTGGCTAAAAGCAAGAGACAGAAACACCAAATTTTTTCATGCTCAATGTAAGGAGAGATACAGGAAGAACAACATTGAGAGCCTTACAAAGGAGGATGGAGTGAAAATCGAAGGACAAGATCTTATTTTAAGAGAAGCCAAAGCCCATTTTGAAAAGCTATATAGCAACAATGACATTGTTCTCAAAGAAGACATGGATCAAATGAGCAAGGAAATTCCCAATCTCATATCTGAGGCTGACAACAAAAGATTAATGGATCGGATCTCTGAAAGTGAAGTTAAAAAGGCAATCTGGTCTCTTCATCCGGATAAAGCCCCCGGTCCAGATGGCTTTACAATAAATTTCTACAGGAAGTGTTGGCACTGGTTAAAAAAAGACCTCATCAGAATGCTAAATTGGACCAGGAAAAGAGAAAAAATTGGGGGAGCTACCAACTCCACTTCCATTGCTTTAATCCCCAAGGAAAAAAATCCTCTTACTATAGGAAGATATCGGCCAATCTCTCTTTGTAATTCCTCCTATAAAATCCTCACAAAATTCATTGCAAATAGAGTCAAGGGTCATCTTTCTCGAATCATCTCCCCAAATCAAGGAGGTTTTATTGTTGATCGCCAAATATATGACAACATCCTCCTAGTACAAGAAGCCATCCATTCAAGCATTCAAAGGAAAGATTCAGGTATGGCCATTAAACTTGATATGGCAAATGCTTTTGATAGAGTTAGACATGAGTTTCTCTTCACAGTCATGGAAAAATTTGGCTTTGAGCAAGATTTTATAAGCTGGATTAAAGCTTGCATCGGTTCTCCTTGGATTTCCCCCCTTTTAAATGGAAGACCCTCATCCTTCCTTCGCATGTCCCGTGGACTGAGGCAAGGATGTCCTCTTTCTCCTTGTCTTTTTGTGATCATGGCAGACTCACTTAGTAGAAAACTAAATAGTCTCCAAGACATTGGATCCCTCCCTGGAATTGTAATTGCAAAAGATGTCCCTCCTATAAACCATGCTCAGTTTGCAGACGATACCATCTTGCTCGGCAGTGCCTCCCCTATCATTTCTTCCAGATTTAAATTCATCTTATCCCTCTTCCTAGGGGTGTCCGGGGGTAAAACAAATAGCCAAAAATGCAATATCTACAGCTGGAATTGTAACAACCTCCAACTCAGGAATTTAGCCAATATCCTAGATTGCAAACCTTGCTTTGACTGGACCTCCTTTAAGTATTTGGGCATTCCAATCTTCCAAAAAAAAGCAACCTCATCCTCTTGGATCCCCATCCTCGAAAAAATCAAAAGCAAAATAAGTTCTTGGGGGATTCGCTGGTTAATTTTGTCAAGTAAAGTCATTTTAATCAAAGCCGTACTTTCCTCTATCCCAATTTTCTCTGGCGCTATTCTATTGGCTCCAATCTCTGTCACTAATTCAATCTATTTGGAAATCAGAAAGTTCCTTTGGCAAGGAGGGAAAACTCAGGGTAAGAAATTTCATCTAGTTAACTGGAAAATAGTCAAAGAAAAACGCCAAAGAGGGGGCCTGGGAATACGAGACCCAGCAACAATGAGCAAGGCTTTGGGAGCCAAATTAGTTTGGAGAATGATAACAGGTAAAAAAGAGTGGTGGAAGGAGGCCATCAGGAAAAAATACATTAGGGGATCCTGGCAAAGATGTCTGAATAATTTGAAAAAGAAAAATGGAACAACAATATGGAGGCTAATACACTCTTCAGCTGGACTAATAAAAGATAATCTGTATTGGATCCCTGGTAATGGAAATAAAATCAACATTTGGAAAGACAGCATCAATGGAGAATGCCCCTTAGGAGAAATCCATGAAATTCAAAATGTTAAGATCTGGCTTCAGGAATTAGGAATACAGAAATTGGCAGACATGGCAACTTGGACGTCTACAGGGAGGTGGAAGGACTGGAAAACCTTGGAGCCTCCGGATAACCTTGTTGAGAGCTACAAAGTTTATCTTCAGTTATTGCATGGGAAAGCTCCAATAAGCATCAGGGCCAAGGATGTTAGAGGATGGGGGAAAGCTGGAAGGTACACAGTCAAAGCTGGATACGATCGCCTCACTACAAATCGTCCTCCAGCCCAAAAAATTTGGCAGAAAGTTTGGAACTCTGACAGCATCCCAAAAATCAATTATTTCTATTGGATATTGGCACATAACAAACAGCTGACTGCAGACAATCTAAAGCTCCGTGGAATCGAAGGACCCTCTAGATGTCATCTATGTCAAAATGCAGAAGAAAGTTCTCAGCACTTATTCCTTGAATGCAGTTATGCCAAGCAAGTCTGGAACTTGGTTCTTGGTCCTCTTTCTAATGCCATCTCAATCCCCTAGCAAACTCAGCAAATGATAGAAAAGTGGGCCAGCGATCTTCAGGGAGCAAGAAAGAACAAACCAACATTATCCAGAATTCTAAAATTTCTCCCGACGAACATATGCTGGCAACTATGGTTGGAAAGGAACCAACGAGTTTTTGAAGGAAAAAGAAAGACAGAAAACAGAACAGTCAACAAAATCATATCTCTGACCTCAGAATCTCAGAGAGCCAAGGGGATAGCAATCCAGCAACAAGAAGCCTTAAGTTGGCACGAATATCAGTGGTGTCAAACCTTTACTAAAGAGAGTTCGCTTCAGTCCAAAAGGTCACCAATCCTACATGAATGGGAGATAAGAAAAGATAAACAGACGTTCAACAAATAGTGGAAAAGCCAAAAAAGATACACAATCTTTTTTGATGGGGCTTCCAAAGGAAACCCAGGGGAGGCAGGTGCGGGGGGGATTATTTTTGATCCCGGAGGAAGAAAAGTTGTTGATTTCTCCTAGGGATTAGGCACAAGAACTAATAATGAAGCAGAATGGTTGGCGATGCATCATTCACTTGAGTTAGCCTCCTCCTTAAACATGGCAAAGTTACAGGTAATTGGAGATTCCAGGCATGTAATCCAGACTATGAAAAATGGCTCCTCGAGAAGATCAAAGAGCCAAAACTTTCGAAAAAGAATCGAGCTTCTTCCTCTTCCCACCGACACTCTTTTTTTCCATGTCCTCAGAAGTCTCAATTCCACAGCTGATAGGCTCGCTAACATTGGAGCTACATTGGAAAAAGGTCATTTACTGCAAAACCAAATTTTGGAATATAAGTTCATCCCTTAAGGAGTTAGCTAATGAGTTTTAATCCAAATTTTATGGTCTCTTGGGGGTGTTCTTCCCGTTGTGGGCACCCGGCCTCACCTGCCCGCGCTCCTCTCCAGATGGCACGACTTTTCCCATGTGCCTTCACCATGGGATTTAATGCTCTCACGCTCAAGCATTTATTGCAGCAGGGCGGTTTTAGGGCTCCGTTTCGAGGCATGGAGCAGCCAAACTTTCTTTCCCTCGGCCCTGAGCTCAAGCAGCTGAGCCTCTCCGTCTCAGCTTTCGACCCTCGGCAACTCGAAGACGATCCTCACGACAGCAACATACATCTCAGCAATATGGACGGGATTCGGCAAGCCATTGCCACACTCAGCCAGCTTACCTCGGAGATTAAAGTTTATTTGAGCAGGATGTATTCGGTGGTTTGTTCTATTGTGGACCAAAACAAAGAGCAGAATATGGAATTCAAGTACATACACTCTCGCCTTTCTTGTGTAGAGTCTCGTCTGGATGATATTGACAGGAATACCATTGATCTTTTGGGGAAGGTTGACAGCATCAAAGAAGACCTCTCTGTTTTCATCAGCAAAACCCAATTCAGTCATGTTCAGGAAGCGCCATCCGTCAATCAAGGAATGCTGGAGGCTGCTTCTTTTCTGCAGCAGAATTACAGATAATTTCTCTTCTTAGAAATTTTGGAAATTGCTCTCTCCACAGGTTTCCTATGAACTTCTCTTTCTGAATGTTTTTTTTCCTATTACTATGTAAACAGTTTGTAAGGGTATATCCCAGTAAAATGAATAGAAACTCCAGGAAAACTAGAAGCAAAGACTCTAAGAGCCAAAACCCTTGTAAATTCTGCATTTTCCCTCTCTCTGAAGCAGAATCTTGGCTCAATTTTTGTAATGAATGGCTGTGCACAACCTTTTATATATATATATAAACTCCCCTATTTCTGTTAAAAAAAAAAGGAAGGAAGAGTTACACCATCTTTGGCATGATGTTGAAGTAATAGGTCTATGATGACAGCTTCAACAAACCCTAATCCAAACAAGTAAAACACTTCAAATTTATAATGGCCGCTAATCAATATTAGATCATACCAATACGAGTTAGTGCGCGCGTGCGTGTGCGTGTGCGTGTGCGTGTGCGTGTGTGTGTGTGTGTGTGTGTGTGTGTGTGTGTGTGTGTGTGTGTGTGTGTGTGTGTGTGTGTGAGAGAGAGAGAGAGAGAGAGAGAGAGAACCCATGAACACGAGATATATGGTGCTCATAGGCTAATGAATAATGCATGTAGGCTAAAATAATCAATCATACAATGAATTAATATGAGAGAGAGAGAGAGAGAGAGAGAGAACCCATGAACAAGAGATATATGGTGCTCATAGGCTAATGAATCATGCATGTAGGCTAAAATAATCAATCATATGATGAATTAATATGATGTTACAGATGAGGCATGAGTTGTAGATTTACACACAAATCATGAGGTGGGTATCTACCTTCATGAAGTTGTTATGGGACCACACAAATTCTCAGGCTAAATTTTAGTCACCTAAAGTAATGTAAAATAATGTTGACTAGATCTACTCTTAAGCCATAATGTAGTGGTACAATTAATGGGGACACTTACCCATAAATGACTTTCGTTTCAACAAATCAAGATTTAATACATGATAGAAAATAAATTCTTAATATATATATATATATGACTACTTGATAATGCTTTTAATTACAATTTTTATGTCACCGATAGCGGATATCTATGGATCGCTCAACACCTATTAATTTCGGCTTAGACTCTATAAATTTTTGCTGTGACTAAAGTTTCGCTATAGTTTGAAATATTTATTATATTGAATGAAATTATTAATTTTTTTTAAATCTTATTGGCTGCAAGACGATGACATTGTCCTCGTTTTTTGGTGCCCAAAAGGAGGTGGCCAGATGAAGTTAGATCCTACATAGAGCACAAACACGGTGCACGCTCCAAGGCACTCAGTTCTTCGAGGTACTGTGAGATGGATTGTCAATTAAGAAGAGAATGCATTATGGCTCGCATTAACACAGATGAAATACGAGAGAGTGTCATGCGAACTATTTCAATCGCGGAGGAATTTGAAGTAAAAACAATATATAGTATTGCGTAATTCTGCTGCAAAATGCCTCAGTAATTTCCATTCCTTGCTAGTTGTGTCATCTGGTAGTGTTTTGGAAAGGGTTTACCAGATGAAACAACTGGCAAGGAATGGAAATTATTGAGGCATTTTGCAGCAGATGAAACAACGGCTTCATCTTCCCCAAGGAGCTCACCATACTAAGAATCGAAATTGATTTCTGGAATCCAACGGCTTGGGTGATGCCAAGCATTATCCATTTGTGAATTTTGATATAGTATTAATTTCTGCTAGTCAGGTATAGGACATTAGCATTGTACTCGTATTCCATTTGGCGTCTAACATTCATACAAAGTTCGTGAGCTCCTTGAGCTCTATGTGACAGTGACTAAAACCTTAATGACTCTAAAAAATTGGCTTATTCGTTCTGATTATGAGGGTTACGCTATGGTTATGAGGGTTTGGGAAGAAAATATTTATGAATATTCCTATAGTTTTGTTTTTACTATTCCTTATCGGGGTTCTTGGCATACTCTTAGTTCGTTTTTACTCTTATATATATATAATTGTTTTAGGGTTGAAGTACTAGTAATGTTTCATTTTTCATCGTACTAATATAAAGGATATAAATGCAAACGATGATACATGGCCCTGTGAGGAATTCAGTTTTTGTTTTTGTTTATGGCAATAGTTACAAGTATTTCCATACATGTCAGTCAAATGATTCTCCCGACAAATGGTTGGCCATTTAATATAACACATAATGGTTTCATAAATATTTTTACTGTTGAGTTTTTCGTATATTCATATTGTTGTATTTACAATCTTATCTTAAAGAAACATCTTCTACATAAGATTCGTATATTTAGTCTCGATTATAATGAAGTGATATGACTTTACTATGTCTGTGGTTCTATTTTTTTGTTCTCGATTAATTTTGCAATATACTTGGCCTTTATTTCATTTTTTAATGGTGCTAGTTTTGTGTTATTAAACAGTTATAGTTTTGATTGATCCATATTTATTATTCCATAGATTGTGACTAATTTCAATATGATAACATGAAGCTTCATTTTCCCACTCATATTAAGTGAAGAATGAATTGGGGATGAGAATACTATGCCACACCAAAAGTGGTGGACCAAAATTTCAGTCTCTATTATTAATTATTATTATTTTAATGTCCCCAATAACACCACCATATGTAATCCTAGTGTGTTGAAAAAACATGATATGAAATAGGGGGTAATAATTACACAAAGGTTCAAAATAATATTAATTTAAGGGTAAACATAGACAATATCCACACTCAATCTTTCGTGATTCTATTCTCAATTACGTACAACCTCATCCATTTTAGCCACAAATTTTTGTCTCTTGCAAATTTCAATAAATTAATTTGCAGTGTGTTCGAAAGCCATCCCGACATCTCTTGTGTGGGCTTCGTAGAGTAGGAATTGTAGGCTTAAGTGTTTTTCAATAAGTTTATTCATCATTCTAGGAGATGGTCTGCAACTTCGCTGCATGGTTGTTATATTAGCTCCCCGCTCCTATGGAGTGGTTGTTATTCCCCCAATGCTTTAAAAACCTCCTTTCATTGTTTATATTTTCTGTTGTTTCTTGGATGCATAAGCTGTAACATTTTATTTACAATTCAAATTGGGTGGGGCCTATGGATATTATGTTCCCCCCATGACTACAATTGGGTTTGAAAGATTTGAAAATCGACTAGAGGTCGATTTTTTTGCACCTTCGATGTTTAATGACCCATAGGGATTGGGACTGAGGGCACTCACTCGGATTGAGTTGGATGAAATGTTGGATGCAACCCAATGCACAATTGCTTCTGAGCTCTCTAATGAGCATCTTGATTCATATGTTCTATTTGAGTCAAGTATGTTTGTTTACTCATACAAGCTTGTGCTCAAGACCTGTAGGACTACAAAGCTGATTCTTTCCATTCCTCCGATTTTGAATTATGCAAGCAAATTGTCTCTCTCTGTCAAAAATGTTAAATACACTCGAGGAACATTTATCTTTTCTAGAGTCTATCCATTTCCTCATCATAGCTTTGGAGAGGAAGTATCTTATTTGGAAAAATACTTTGGAAAGATTGGTCATGTAGGTAAGGTATATGTGATGGGGAATTATGGAAAGTCGTACAATTGGCACGTCTACTTTGCTAGTATGATGACGCTTCATCTAAGGGAAATGTTCCTCCAGTTTTTACATTGGAGATGTGCATGACAGAACTGGACCATAAGCAGTCCTATGTATTTTACAAGGATACCTCCAATTATGAAAATGACACTTAATTCAGGAATAAGCGATATTCTTCCTGAGTCTAAGATTTGTGACTTTCAATTTGATCCATGTGGGTACTCCATGAATTCCCTTGAAAGAGCGGCTATTTCCACTATTCATGTAATGCCTGAGGATGGTTTCAGTTATGCAAGCTTTGAGACAATGGGATATGATCCCAAGAATTGTGACCTTCAAGCACCGGTGGAGAGGGTACTAAGATGTTTCAAGCCTATGGTATTCTCAATTTCATTTCATGCTAGTGTTGACAATGGGCATTCTTCATGGACCAAGACAATTTGGCCACAAGGATATATCTATGAGATGACAAGCCATCAAGAGCTCACAGGAAAGAATAGTGTTGTATATCATACTTACAGAATGGCCATTGTTGAGTCTCCCGGGTCTACTCTACCTTTGCTTTCTTGGGATGAGGAAAGTGAAGAGAATGGCTCTTTGCACTTGACTGAAAAAGAAAGAAGCTTCTCAAATGTGAAGATTAGTCCTTTTGTTTTGGGCTCTTTATCTTCTATTAGCTAGATTGGGAAGGATCTACTACATCCTCAGAGTTTAAGTTTTTTAGTATTTAGATTGGAAACAATAATAAAGTTGGCTTAGTGTAGTTTAATATTCTCTGCGTTGGCAGACAGTTGTAGCTCGAGATTATTATATGTTTTCCAATAAATAGTATCTTAGTAAATATGAGCACTTAGTCCAATTTATCAATGTTTGTGTTGGGGGGTTCTCTATGTTGGGGGAGGGGTTGTAGCATAAGATGATGTTGTGGGGGGTTCTTGTTTGTTGATACGCCAATTATAATGTTGTCAGGGTTCAATACTCAGGTTGGGGATTAATTTCCCTTTTTCATTGTCGATGCTCACACTCAGAGAAAGACCAACTAGGACTCAACTCTGCTAGGAGACCAACTAGGTACTCAACTCTGCTAGGAGACCAACTAGGTACTCAACTCTGCCAAAATTACATATTACCATTTACAGTATTCGCTTGAATTTACAGAGTGAATTTATAGTATTATTTTACAGTGCCTATGCTAATCATTGCTTTGTTTTTTTCTTAGATGTGGCCCCACATGCTGGTTACAACATAAACGATTACAATGGTCTTCTCTACACAAGTACGTGCTACAACTCTTGGTCATTGAGTTATGGACCTAAATCTAGGGTTGTTGATTTGAAATGTTGTTTGGATTATGCCAAATAGATTTACATTTGTTCTCCTTAAGGTTTGAAACCGATAATAGCTTTGTATAAATTGCTTTTCGTATATTTACCAGTTGGTGGCATGTCTGTAAGATTTCAAATGACACTAGTCGAATATGGATTGTAATGATATATTTGGAAATGTGGCCATCCTATGGTGAAACTGTCACCCAACTATTCTGTGGTTTGTTGGTTGGAGATTTTCTTGCTTCGTTTAGAGCTATACTTATTTTTCTTGTTACCTTGGTAACGTTTCTTTTGTTACAGAAAGTTGTTTGGGGATATAAGCATTACTATCTTTTAACATTTGAAATATTCCAATAGTTTTGTTTTTACTATACCTTGTGAGGGTTCTCGACATACTCGTAGTTCGTGTTTACTCTTATATATATATATAATTGTTTTGGGGTTGAAGTACTAGTAATGTTTCATTTTTCATCGTACTAATATAAAGGATATAAATGCAAACGATGATACATGGCCCTATGAGGAATTCAGTTTTTGTTTTTGTTTATGGTAATAGTTACAAGTATTTCCATACATGTCAGTCAAATGACTCTCCCGACAAATGGTTGGCCCTTTAATATAACACATACTGGTTTCATAAATATTTTTATTGTTGAGTTTTTCGTATATTCATATTGTTGTATTTACAATCTTATCTTAAAGAAACATCTTCTACATAATATTCGTATATTTAGTTTCGATTATAATGAAGTGATATGACCTTACTATGTTTGTGGTTCTATTTTTTTGTTCTCGATTATTTTTGCAATATACTTGGCCTTTATTTCATTTTTTAATGGTGCAAGTTTTGTAATATTAAACAATTATAGTTTTGATTGATCCATATTTATTATTCCATTGATTGTGACTAATTTCAATATGATAACATGAAGCCTCATTTTCCCACTCATATTGCGTGAAGAATGAATTGGGGATGAGAATACTATGCTGTACCAAAAGTGGTGGACCAAAATTTCAGTCTCTATTATTAATTATTATTATTTTAATGTCCCCAATAACACCACCATATGTAAGGCCCAGTGTGTTGAAAAAAAAAGATATGAAATGGGGGGTGATAATTACACAAAGGTTCAAAATAATATTAATTTAAGGGTAAACATAGACAATATCCACACTCAATCTTTCGTGATTCTATTCTCAATTACGTACAACCTCATTCATTTTAGCCACAAATTTTTGTCTCTTGCAAATTTCAATCAACTAATTTGCAGTGTGTTCGAAAGCCATGTTGTCATCTCTCGTGTGGGCTTCGCAGAGTAGGAATTGTAGGCTTAAGTGTTTTTCAATAAGTTTAGTCATCATGCTAGGAGATGGTTTGTAACTTTGTTGCATGGTTGTTAGATTAGCTCCCCGCTCCTATGGAGTGGTTGTTATTCCCCCAATGCTTTAAAAACCTCCTTTCATTGTTTGTATTTTCTGTTGTTTCGTGGATGCATAAGCTGTAACATTTTCTTTAAAATTCAAAATGGGTGGGGGCTATGGAGATTATGTTTCCCCCATGAATGCAATTGGGTTTGAAAGATTTGAAAATCGACTAGAGGTCGAGTTTTTTGCACCATCGATGTTTAATGACTCATAGGGCTTGGGACTGAGGGAACTCACTCGGACTGAGTTGGATGAAATGTTGGATGCATCCCAATGCACAGTTTCTTATGATCTCTCTAATGAGCATCTTGATTCATATGTTCTGTTTGAGTCGAGTATGTTTGTTTACTCATACAAGCTTGTGCTCAAGACCTGTAAGACTACAAAGGTGCTTCTTTCCATTCCTCCGATTTTGAATTATGCAAGCAAATTGTCTCTCTCTGTAAAAAATGTTAAATACACTCGAGGAACATTTATCTTTTCTAGAGTCTATCCATTTCCTCATCATAGCTTTGGCGAGGAAGTATCTTATTTGGAAAAATACTTTGGAAAGATTGGTCATGTAGGTAAGGCATATGTGATGGGAAATTATGGAAAGTCCTACAATTGGCACGCCTACTCTGCTAGTATGACGACGCTTCATCTAAGGGAAACATTCCTCCATTTTTTACATTGGAGATGTGCATGAAAGAAATGGACCACAAGCAGGCCTCTGTATTTTACAAGGATACCTCCAATTCTGTAGTGAAAATGACACTTAATTAAGGAATAAGCGATATTCTTCCTGAGTCTAAGATTTGTGACTTTCAATTTGATCCATGTGGGTAATCCATGAATGCCCTTGAAAGAGCGCCTATTTCCACTATTCATGTAACGCCTGAGGATGGTTTCAGCTATGCAAGCTTTGAGACAATGGGATATGATCCCAAGAATTGTGACCTTGAAGCACTGGTGGAGAGGGTACTAAGATGTTTCAAGCCTATGGTATTCTCAATTTCAGTTCATGCTAGTGTTGACAATGGGAATTCTTCATGGACCAAGCCAATTTGGCCACAAGGATATATCTATGAGATGACAAGCCATCAAGAGCTCACAAGAAAGAATAGTGTTGTATATCATACTTACAGAATGGCCATTGATGAGTCTCCTAGGTCTACTCTACCTTTGATTTCTTGGGATGAGGAAAGTGAAGAGAATGGCTCTTTTCACTTGACTCAAAAAGAAAAGAAGCTTCTCAAATGTGAAGATTAGTCCTTTTGTTTTGGGCTCTTTATCTTCTATTAGCTGGATTGGGAAGGATCTACTACATCCTTGGAGTTTAAGTTTTTTAGTATTTAGATTGGAAACAATAATAAAGTTGGCTTAGTGTAGTTTAATATTCTCTGCGTTGGCGGTGGGTTGTAGCTTGGGATTATTATATGTTTTCCAATATATAGTCTCTTAGTAAATCTGAGCACCTAGTCCAATTTATCAATGTCTGTGTTGGGGGAAGGGTTGTAGCATAGGATGATGTATTTCCTTTTGTAACAGATAAGTTTTTCTTTGAATTTTGAATACATATTTTCCATTTCAGTGTGGTAAATTTGAGTGGTGCCAATGGATTTCATTATGACTTTTTGAATAAATATTTTTCTATTCAAGTGTTGTAAATTTGACCGGTAAAAATGGATGTCATTACACTGAACGTGATATACTCACATCTAATTAGTGCTTGAATATCATGTCTGATCGATACAACAATTCCCATAAAATACATTTTAAATTTTACAATATAAAATAAATTATAGGTGTGTTGCATTTTTGGGCCAAGGTATGTTGTCTTATCTTTAAGATTTTGATTAACATGAAATGAGGCTTGAGACTGTGATATGGATATCTAGCCAAGATAACTTGCAAAAATTCAACTTTAAAAAATTTACACAATATGCAAGTTTGAACCACACTGGAGAATTGGTTGGTGGGTATTTAAGCTGTCTTATGTGAGGATAATATTATAATTCCCTTTAATTAGACATGAAATGAAAACTTTACAATATAATATTCGTGGGTGGATAACTAAGTTGTATGTGTAAATGTTTTGTTTCTATGAGGATAATGTTAAAATGCCCTTTAATTAGACATCAAATGACAACTTTACAATATAGTATTGGTGGATGGATAACTGAGTTGTCTGTGTAAATGTTTTGTTTTTGTAAGGATAAAGTTAAAATTTTCTTACACATGAAAGGAAAACTTTACAATATAGTATTTCTTAGACATCAAAGGGAAACTTTACAATATAGTATTGGATTTATGTGTATTACTTGCAATTCACATGAAACAACACATAACATGCTCAATTCACTACTATAAAATTACTTTCCTTAGGTTTACTATCAAGTTAACTTGTCGCAATGGCATGTGGCAATGTCAAGGACATTGCCACCACGTGGCTCTTGTTTGAAAATTGCTTCAAGAAACATGCATTGAGTTCAAATGCTCCACCATGTAACACAAAATTAATTAAACCTAGGTGCCAAGACCAATGGGCACCTTTTCAACCAAATTCCCTAGGGAATTGCACTTCATCTCACCCCTTTTGACATGCCATGCTAATAGGGTGGACGATTTTTGATATTCTAAATAATATTTCATCAATCTTACTAGTGAACTAAGGCTTTGTTTGCATTATGCTTTCAAAATGTTAACTATAAAAATTGCATAATTTAAAAAAGAAAAAATTTCATTATGTTATTTATATTTTCAAAATATCATTAAAATGTATTATTTTTTACTAATAAAAACTTCATAACAAGAAAATTATAATGTTCAAAAAATCAAAATTTGTCGTATAAATTATGTTATTTATATTTTCAAAATAACATTAAAATGTATTATTTTTTACTAATAAAAACTTCATAACAAGAAAATTATAATGTTAAAAAAATCAAAATTTGTTGTATAAATTACATTTTAGGTAAATTTTGATAACTTTAATATTTTTGTCAAATGTACTTACATTTTATACTTATATGTAAATTTTGATAAGTTTAATATTTTTGTCGAATGTAATTACATTTTATACTAATATTGACATTATTATATACAAATTGGGACCAAAATTATGCCGAAAAAATATACTAGTTAAATGTAGAAAAATTTAATATTAAAAATTAATAAAATAATACATTATATTATATTTTAAATTTTATATCATAAATAAACAATAGTATAAATTATGATTTTATATCATAAATAAACAATAGTATAAATTATGTAGGTTTATTTTAATATATTCATAAAAATATAAAACAAAAGTTAAATTTTCATATGATAAGATGATTTGAAATGGATAATTATATGATTTTTTGGGTGGTCAATGGAGCTATTGATTTATAGGGATAATTTTAGGGGTAGGTTTCACTTTGATGATTTAGGGTCCTAAAAATTTCAAAATTTGTTTAAGTCTTTAAATAATTAGTTTTAGTGCCAACACTTTGAAAACAAAGTTCTAGCCTCTCAATGTTGTTCTACACATTGAGAGCTTTCCAACGATGCAAAGATCACCTCAATCAAAGTTTGTATGACGAACATATGGCTCTTGAAATTTAACCTATCTACTAACCACCATGATACCCAGTGGATGTCACATCATCTCCCATTACTCACACATGTGGATCTAGTCACATGTTTACTTTCAAAACTATTCTAAAGGGTCTATAACCCTAACCTTAATCTAGATTTTAGGCATGATAAAATCTTAACCCTAGACTGCTATTAGGTCATGTTTAAATTTTGGGTTGCTAGGAAAAGAAGGGGTTTCATTCTTATTGTATTGAGTATCGTTCCATAAGAGAGAAAATCATTGAGAATGGGATATTGAATCATTATAGAGGAAGTAGAAGATTCTATAGTAGCCATATAGACCCCAATGTCCATGGAAACTCCACAGTGAGTGCCCATTTATTTGTATTTGCATTTAATAACCGAGAAGAAAAGAGCAAGGCATAGGCCTCACCTTCTACCTAGGTTTTTTCCATGTTATATTTTTCCAGTGTACATCGTGTGTCCATTCCGTGAATGGTTTTGTTATCACACAACTTGTAGTTGCCCCTAGAGGTATCCCATCCGGGACGGTAGAGGAGACATGCAACTAAAGAGGTGACCCAAGAGATGCCACGGTTCCCAATGAAAGGTGGGAGTCACGTCAACTGAGGCACTCTTCGCTTTAGGTCAAGGTGTAACAAGACCTAGGGGGAGACCCTATAACCAATCACAGTTGATTGGACCCAAACAAAGGTTTCTGAGGGTGAGTAAATGATGAGTTACGGAAACCAATGCAAGGTTAAGTGGACCTAGAAGTTAAGGTATGGTTGAAGATGGTGTAAGAGATTGTTGGTGTTTCAACCTATGTATGGTTTAGGTCACATGATGGGGTATGATGACTAGGTATAGTACCATATGTTTACACAAGTGGGTCTTGTTTTCTTGGGAAGTGTGAAATGGTTCAAGGTAGGCCCACAAGGTGAAGTTAGGTGTGAAGTTGGTACTATAGGTTGGATAAAGGCTAGATCTATGAATCTAAGTCGATTCTAGGAGTACCCATGTACTAGATCTAGGGTTTGACACAATTCCCAAGGAGTGCGACTTGCTTTAGAGAAGGACTAGTGCCTTGTTAGATGGGCTAATGGGGTCAAAAAGTATGTCAAAGTGTAGATCGGGACACCTAGAAGCCAAGTCAAGTGGGTTAAATGAGATCCAATGGTTGGATTTTGCTAGATCTAGGTTTTCAAGTAATTACCCTAAGTGGACCACAATCCCTTGAAACAAGGAATGCTACCCCCAAGGCGGATCGTGACAGAAAGACAGTCTAGACCTAGGTTTCAAGGTATGGGCATTCCAAATCCATGAAAATCTCAAACACCCACCTCCTAGAAATGGACAAACTCACCTTTTCAAGGGAGTGCGATTTGCTCAAGGAGGGCTAAAAAGTGGGTTTGGTGGACCAAATCAAGTCCAATGGCCACCAAACTATAGATCCCAGTAGCTAGTACCCCGATCTATGTATGTCCCGAAAATCAAGTCAATCCAAGGGCTAGATCTTAGTAGATCCGAGTTTTGAGGTGCTAAGAAAATCAAAAGGGGGTCTTAACCCCTTAAAACATGGAGAGATGTCCACAAGGTAGATTTCACCAAAGTAAGAATCTGGGGATAGGTTATCAAGTGTCTAGATTGCAAATCAAGTGGGATCTCACCTACCCATGTGCTAGATCTAACCAAACAAGCCTCTCACTAGGAAGTGCGATTTGGGTCAAGGAGGGCTTTTTGCCTTGAAAAGTGGGTCAATTTTTAGCCAATCACCACCAAACTATAGATCCAACTAGGGGTGGATGCTATAGAGGTGGGTTTCCAATATCTCTTCAAGAGCAAGGCTAGATCTAAGTAGATCTAAGAAATACCAAAACAAGGGTTTTAATTGATTAGGGGTTTTTATGATCTAGAAATCATGGAAGATTCAAGGAAGTAGAAGATCATACCTCTTGGAACATACCTGGATGAAGAGATGAATGCTAGTTGAGACGAGGATTACTTTGCCAAAGATCAAATGGAGAATTGTTGAAGCCCTCTTGCCAAATCGATTTTCCCAAGCCACATGTGATTCCTTCTAACCTGTCAAAACCAAGGAGCAGAGCATCAATTAGTTTAACAAATTGAAGGTAGATACAAGCAAGAGAGAGAGAGAAACATAGAATAGTTGACACAAAGGCAAAACTACTCCCTGTCAAACCCAAAACGACTTCTTCCAAGCTTGAAGGGCAAGCCTCCCCACCAATTCGCACTTGTCAAAATCGCCCTCTTAACCTGCAAATAAAATATGGCAAATATGCAAGATAACTACAATAGATCCTCCAGTGCAATGGACAATAGCATTTACAATCGAAACAACCAACATCCACTCCAATCCAAGCATGTACTCCAAAAGGTAGAAATTTTATTCCAAGAGCCAAGAGCTAAAAATCTCTAGATGAATTTTACAATGAGAGGATCCCTCCTTAAATAGGATGGGGAGAGAGTACAATCCTAACCACTTTTTACATGAGTGGCTAAGATTAAAAGATCATAAGATCTAATCAACGGCTAACAATAAATCATAAAAATATATCACATGGATCACCCAACATAATGATAGCGCCCCCACTAAATGGTACAAAAAGGGGGTGACGTCATCCACTAGAGAAGTATAGGTGCCAAAATCCACCTCATGATGACTAGGACATGAAAACATAAGCACATGGTGGGGCTAGGAGGCATCAATCCTTACTAGCTCACCCCAAGGCACAATAAAATAATAAAATAATGTCCAAGATAATATAAATGACCAAAACTGTCCTCAGAATCCATGACAGTCAAGCAGTAAATGTCCTCCTGTGATCAATCTGGGCATACCCACATGGTGAAAACTGACTAGAAGGTAGTGATGCCACCCTGGAAGACCTATGTGAAGACAAAATGCCAAAACCTTGCCTCAATTGCCCAAATCGATTTCCTCAGTGACCACTTTATCCCATTTTTTAACTGCCTCGGTAACTGTGAACGTGCCAAAACTGCCTCCTAGGGTGCTAGCGCTGTCCATCTGAGCCCACCAGGCTCTCCAGAAGGGGGGGTAAATGGTAAAAACAAGTGGCTGGACCACCCCCTCCATCATCAGCGCCCTAGGTGAACTGGCCTCTCGGGGCCCCTGCTGCTCAGGCTGGGAAATCAGCCCCAAATCTGGTCAACAAGTGTAAAACTGCATCAATCACTGTCAGAAGTGCCCGGAACTGAAAGATAAGTGTTTCAATGGATCCAGAAGACCCAAATCCACTAGGAATGTGTACTCATACACCCTAGGTTGCCCTAATGGGCCAGCTGTAGGGTCCACCATATATGGACAATGTATAATCTGCTGATCTGAAGTAGTAATAAACCTGCTGAACTGGATCAAACATCATCTGCATCATATGTCCATCATATGATATCATCATCAAACATGTGGACCCATCAATCATCATCAATAATCACCATACATGGTCTACATCATCACGGATCCCAAGAATATACAACCAAGGATAAATCACATCAGTAGACTAAGACAATGCTTCTCTAATCATTTTCACAGCCAAGCTCAAAGTATAACATCCATTCAGTGGCATTGATTAAGTTAGCATATTCCGTTGTTATATAAAAAATTGCTTGCACAATAGTTCAAATGACAAACTCACCCATTGGACATGGTCAAACTGCTAGTGAAGGATGAAGGCTAGGAACAAGGTTGGGCAAAGGGGTTGACCTGTCTAACTTAACTCAAAAATACTTTGGACTGGGAGAAAGGGGAAAGCTACAAACTCTGTGCTGGACAAAAGAACATGGGGGATGGCTGTGTCTCACAAATGGATAAGTTGTTTAAAGAGTGCTTATTCAACTTAGGCATCATGTCTACATCAAGTTGATCCAGGTTCATTAGGATCATTCAATTTTATTCCATGGCCTTTTTGGCCTACATAACCCTTCGGATTTCAGATGTGCTGAGAAGCACAACTAGTTGCAGCTTGCATCCAGGGCATATTTTTTCAAATATTTATAAGGTCAGCAATTGTTTAGATATAGCTTTTAAGAACCATTGCTTTTTGGACCTTTCTTATACTCTTCGAGGAGTATTTTTAGCTGTTCATCGCTCTTGCCCTTTTTTTGTTTCCATGGGCGAATTTAAGTTTCCATAGGTAGAACATGAGCTTTCAGTTTTAGCCAACAACATCTCAAGTGACTAGGGGGAGTTCGAGCCAATGCCAAACATCGGGACAACCGACAAGAATGATTTAGGCCTACAATCCAACTCACCAAAGGCAAGTTTTGTCACCAACTCAGAGTCGAGACACTGAATAAACAGGGATGCGGTCCAAACACAGAGGTAGAAAAATGGGGAAGTCCTCGGTATCAGAAAGTCAAATGAGACAAGTCAGGGTTTAAAGTCAAACAGGAAGGTCACGTATGGATGGAGACAAGTGAATATGGAGCCTACACTAGCAGACAACTGGTGTCAGGAAAGACCATATCTATGTAAGGTGAAAAACCAGTGAGTTTTGTTAAATGACCTAAATGTGCAAGCAATTGTCCATTTTAAGATTTACAGTTCATTTTATATAGTTTGCCACATCAGGAATAATATACCAAGCACATGCTATGATCATGACTAAATCAACAAGATAATAATCCACAGTCAGTGAGAACATATCCATAGATCATACAACACCATCATAATAATAATCATCCAATATCATCTGAAACACTGCTGTAATACATCTCTAGGCACTGAACTGAAACTGTATGGGATAAGTAGTCACATCAGTCATCAAATCTGAACTCTCAAGGCTCAGCCTTGACACAAGGTCATATACAAATCTGAATAATGTACTGCTCTGATCATGAGTGATCCAAAATATATAGCCATGCTCTGGAATAATGTAAGCTCTAAAATGTGCAGATATCTGCTGTACAAGAATAGTAGCCCTGCTACTATGGTGTGATAACAGGTTTATTATTTGTTTAGCTTCTTTCATTTCAATTTCTATTTATATAATATTTCACGCATTAAGGTAATAACATCAAATTTGAATCTTAAGTAAAACATTGCAAAAACTTGTAAGACCTGTAACGAACTATATCATAGAAAAAATAGTTATATAAATACATCTAGTAAATTTACTATATAGATATAAAGTTATATATATATATATATATATATATATATATATATATATATATATATAACGTAATACTTGATTAAGATATGAAAGGAGGGAGTATCGAGACTTTGATATAGGGTTACATATCCAAGGTAAAACAATTTCAAAATTAGATAGTAATGAAAGAGTTTGGATGTTATGATAGAGTGGAAGAAATATGTGAAATATGTTAGAGCTTTGGAGGTATGTTGAACTTGATTACTTTTAATAATTAAGTTGAATAAGTTTACCAGGGTTAAAGTTGTTTAGGCCAATTAGAAGGTTTGTGAAAACTAAGATTTTGTTTCTAAGCTGATTTACCATATCGATTTTGAGGTGGAATTCATGGTCCAAAGGCTTGCCTATGGTTTCCACTCTTTAGAGGAGCACTCATAAGCCTTCTTCATGTCATGTTTGTTTGTAGTGATGAAGGATAAATACTTACAAAATTGCACCACAGTGGATTGGTCACATCGTGCAAATTATTCCACCCAAGAGGTTTCAAATATGTAGAGTTGTCTATTAAACTTTGTTGATGTAGTGAAAGTTTGGCTATCCTAGAAACCAAACAATGTGCCGGAAATCAAGGTGGGTGATGATCCTATAATTGGAGGATCAAATTTCTCTATCTTATCTATAGACTTAATAGTTGAACTCATCTTAAAGGGCATTGTGGTATTAGCTCAAGTTTATGATAGAAAAGCTCACTTACAAGATCATCAAAGATGGAATTTAGATGATGACCCAGGCCTTTCGAGGGACATTGAAGCTGAATGGATTCTACTGCATGCAGAAATCCATTTTTCAAATGAGGATGATTCCTTGCTATGGTCATGGAATGTAAAAATTGATCAAGTTACAACTAGAAAGGTATATGAGGCCATCACGGTCTCAAAAAGGGACGTGGAGGTAAAATGTTAGAACTCTCATCTTTTGAGTTAGAATTGTCCTGTAAAACTGAAATGTTTTTGCTGGTTGGTTTTGGAAAGAAATATTTTAACATTAGATTATCTTATCAAGAGGGGAGGCCAGGGCCCCGAATTTTGTAGCATGTGTAGAAAGGAATCATAAACCATTAACCACTATTTGTCCATTGTGAATTTGCGCAATTGGTTTGGAAGGAAGTGGAAATAATGTTGTAAATTTCCAAGCGGTGGTGTGTTGGTACTTTTGAACCTGCTTCTCATCAATGGTTATCTGTGGACAAGAAGTGGGAAAAGATTTTGGTATACCTTTGCTGGTCTTTATGGAAACATTGGAATGATTCTTCAAAGGCAGAACTACAAATTTTTATAGGGTGAGTCTATCTTCTATTGCTACATATATGGAAAGTCAGAAGAATAAAGGGATCGAAAAAGTCAAACACAGTTCCCCTCCGGCTTTTGATATTCACCTGTATCAGGAGCTGGGATGGTATTACATTTTGTTCGGGTACACAGGGTACTACCAAAGGACCGAACACCAAGAGCAACCACTTCACACAAACAAATCACAGATCAACACACCGATGTTTTGACGTGGTTTAAACCCTCTTGAGGGAAACACTCCACGGCCCCGGCCAAATAGCTTCTACGGGACAATTTATTATGCAAAGAAAGAAAGTTACAAATGAGCTTCTCATAATCGATCAACTAAACAATGACCCTCCATGCTCTTTAAATAGACATCATGGACCAATCGGGTGTTAAGCCACGGATCAAGGTTAGGTTTGATCTAAGAGAAGTTGAGCCGTCGGATCACTCTATGTCGGGAATATATCGTGACCATCGAATTAAGTATTTACAAATGCATACTAAAGAAACACACTATCCCTAACGGATATATTACACAAGTTGATCTTAACTAACTCCTAAGTGTCTAAATATCATAACATCCCCCCTTAAGAACAACTTGGGATAGGATTGAAGGATTTACAAAAGTGACACTATTAGGAGAAGGAAGGAGGCATTAGAGCCTATCCCCCCTTAATGACAAGTTCCTGAACTCTTAACATAGATCGAAGTTTAGAAAAATTCACTTCTGTAAGAGACTTGGTGAAGATGTCTGCAACTTGATCATTTGTAGGGCAAAAGAGCACTTCAAGAACACGATCATGAACAAGATTTCTGATGAAGTGCATATGTAGCTCAATGTGTTTGCTGCGTTGATGTAGAACTGGATCTTTGGCAAGCTTGATGGAACTTTGATTGTCGCACCAAAGTGGAGTAGGTTGCTGCTACTCGAATCCAAACTTTGAAAGGATCTGTCGAAGCCATAAATCTTCCTAGCTGGCATTAACTGCTGCTCGATATTCTGCCTCTGCTGAAGAAAGAGCAAGAGCTTGTTGTTTCTTACAAGCCCAAGTAATAGGTCCAGATCCCAGACTGAAAACATAACCTGCAGTAGACTTTCGATCATCAGGATCACCTGCCCAATCTGAATCAGTGAAACCAACCAACAAAGGTTTCCCCCCTGTACTGTAATGAATCCCAAACCGAATTGTACCTCGAATATATCGAAGTATTCTTTTAGCTGCTTTCCAATGACTTTCATGAGGTGTCTGCATATAACGGACAACACGACCAACGGCAAAGGAAAGGTCAAGACGAGAATGAGTCAAGTATAAGAGACTACCAACAAGCTGACGATATAAGGTGGCATCGATTTCAGGTGAAGTACAAGTGGCAGAAAGTTTGAATCCATACTGGAAGGGAGAAGGGGTTGGTGTACAATCTTCCATGTGAAAGCGACGAAGAAGGTCACAAGCATACTTAGACTGAGAAAGAAAGATTCCTTCTTTGGTTTGCAGGACTTGGAGACCAAGAAAATAATGCAAATGTCCTAAGTCTGACATTTCAAAATTTTGTTTAAGACTGGATTTCACATGGGTTATAAGCTTAGGGTCACTACCAGTAAGAATAAGTTCATCAACATATAGAACAAGTATGATGAGATGGTTTCCTACTTTCTTGGTATAGACATTGGGGTCAAAATGGCATCTAGAAAAACTAGTGTCAAGGAGAAAGTTATCCATTTTGGCATACCAAGCTCTAGGAGCTTGCTTAAGGCCATATAAGGATTTCTTAAGGCGACAGACAAGGCTAAAGTTATTCTAAACATAGCCAGGAGGTTATTCCAGGTAAATTTCCTCCTGTAAATCACCATGTAAGAAGGCAGACTTGACATCCATTTGATGGACTTCCCAGTTGTGTAAGGCTGCAAGGGAAAGAACAAGGCGGATGGAGTTCATTTTTGCGACGGGAGCAAAGGTTTCATTGTAGTCAATCCCTTCAACTTGGGAAAAATCTTTGGCAACTAACCTTGCCTTAAGTCTTTCAACACTTCCATTTGATGCATACTTAGTTCTGTAGACCCATTTACATCTGACAAGTTTTCTTCCTTTTGGAAGAGGTACAAGATCTCAAGTATCATTCGCCATTAAGGAACGATATTCTTCATCCATGGCTGCATCCCAATCTGGATTCCCTGAAGCTTCTGCAAAAGTTTCTGGATCATGATTCTCGGAAACTTGAGCCAAAAGAGAAGAGGCTCGCTGAAACTGAGAACGTGTTAGACGTTGATCTCTAGGATCACCAGCAAGATCACCAGCTGCTTCACGTGTTGAACGGACCCATCGAGGAAGCACTTGTGCTAGTGCAACTGGAGGAACATGAGCAGGCGGAGGTGGATTTTCATTCTCACTGTCATCATCAGAAACTGGAGTTGGAAACCTATCAAGGAAGTTGGAAGAAGAAGAAGAAGGCACAAACGCCGAATTAGGCTCGCAGGCCAAAGATGGCACAATCGCCAAGTTAGGCTCGCAGACCAAGATATTTTCATCAAATTTAACATCTTTTCTAATGATTATATCATGAGAATGTGGTTGAACAAGTCTATAACCTTTTACATCTTCAGAATATCCAACAAATATGCACTTTTCACTTTTAGGCTGCAATGCTTTCCGTTTTTCATCCGGAATGTGAGCCCATGCTTCACTACCAAACACACGGAAGTGACTTACATTAGGTTTAGTTTTACTCCATGCTTCTTCCGGTGTTATACCTTGTAATGCTTTAGTGGGGGTGCGATTAACTATGTAATTTGCACAATTAATGGCTTCAGCCCAAAATTGAAGACTTAGTCCCTTCGATTGGATCATACAATTAGCCATTTCTTTTAAAGTGCAGTTCTTCCGCTCAGCTACACCATTTTGTTGTGGTGTATATGGAACAGTACGCTGTTGTTGGATGCCTTGTTCAGTGCAGAAAGTAGTGAACTTATTGTTAACATATTCTCCTCCATTGTCAGATCTTAACTTAATAATTTGATGACCAGATTGTTTTTCCACAAGGGCCTTGTAGGCCAAGAACATGTTAAATACTTTGCTCTTAAGTTTTAGGAAATAAACTCAAGTGCGTCTGGTGTAATTATCAATGAAAGTTAAGAAATATTTGAAACCAGAAAATGAAGCAGATGGAAGAGGACCACACAAGTCACTATGCACAAGCTCCAAGGGAACCGAGGCCTGCCAAGAGGCACGTTTGTCAAAACTGTCCCGATGATGTTTTCCGAGTACATAACTGGAGCAAACACCATCCCTGCAAGATACCATCGGAAGACCTGTCACCATATTTTCTTTACATAGTTGTTGCAATGAGCGATAATTTAAGTGACCAAATCGCTCATGCCAAAGTTTGCTCAAGTTATCACTATGAGCAACAAAAACTGAAGGGAAAGGTGATGACTCAAAGTTGTTAAACTTGTACAACCTGGTAATATCATCAACAATTTCGGTAGCTAGGACCTGTTGAGGATCTTTAAAATCCTTGATTACAACTTGGTGAGGTGTAAAGGTCACAGTTTTACCTTCACCAGAATGAGTGATCTGATAGACTGATAAAAAATTGTAGGAAATTCTTGGAACACATAGTACATCACTAAAATGACCATTATCTACTGGAACTGTTCCAGCTCCTACAACACTTAGAGATCTATCATCACCAACAAATATTTGTTTGGTGTTACATTCATGCATAGTAGAAAAGATGGCTTGATCCTTAGCCATATGATAAGATGCTCCAGAATCAATGAGCCATTCATTTGAAGTAGAAGAAGAAGATGCATTATAAGAATAACCAGAAGCACAAAGTGCATGTCCATGAGAGGCAGATTCTGAAGACGAATCTAGGCTGATGTGGTGCTTCTTCATTGTTGCTTCCAAGGCTGCCATCTTCTTGAAACACTTAGATTCATCATGATTATCTTTCCCGCAATAGTTGCAATGACGCTCAGTCTTCTTGCCTTTTGGCTTGGATCCTTTGTCATTTTTTAAAGAAGGAGCTGACTGAGAGGGTTTGGGACCCTTGTTTGACTTATTATTGCGAAAATTTTGTTTCTTGGGAGGCTTGGACTTTTCTTTTTGTTGGGACAATAAGGCTTTTCCAGATGTATCTGCATTGTTGATTATTCCAAGATGAATGAGTTTATCTTGTTCTTTAATCAAGGAATCACAAAAGGATTCAAGACTAGGCTCTTGATAGCTAGTTGCATTCAATGATGATTTCATGGAGTAAAATGTAGATACAAAAGCAGAATATGCAGGTCCAAGTTTGAAAAGAATATGATAAATGCATTGTTTGTCTTCTCTCTCAATCTTACATTCTGCACATAAGAGTTTAGGAGTTTTGTACTTAGATAAATAATCTTGAATGCATGAAAAGTCACTTGGATTTAAAGAAATCAACTCATTTTCGAGTTGGTGACCTCGAATTTCATTGTGTTTACCAAACACAGATTCCAACTTGTCCCAAGCAGCATTAGGTTCATCAATTCCAGATATGTGGAATCGCAAATCAGTAGAGATTGACATCCCAATCAATCCACAAGCTTTATCACATCTATTTGCCCATTTTATTTTCTTATCATCATCAGTGGGTTCTGTTTCTTTCCCTTAGGTAATTCTGAAAAGTCCCCTACTTCGTAGAACATCCTCCATACGAGATTTCCATGAGAAATAGTTGGAACTATTAAGTAGAATATCACAAGGGGTGGCCATATTTGTAAATTAATGGCTGTAAAAGTAGAAACCATTAGTCTGGATGTGAAGAGTTCGAAAAAATAGGCGGTTTAAAAAAAACGACACTGAAAACTGACTCTGTATGATGAAGTTATGCTTGAACAAAGAAACTGTTGAAGATGTCCCCAATAGTGACTTGGCAGCTAGAGAATGTCCAGCAAAAAAAAGAACCCCCCTCTTTCCAAGATGAACCTTTTGACAATCATTATACAAGAAAGTTGTTTTAAGTGAACCACTTTTGTAAAATAAGTGATTTCACTTTTACAATGATATTACTTTTAAATAGTGCAACAATAAAAAAAACTTAAGTGACTCACTTGTATTTTTATTTTTTATTATTTAAGTGAGATGCACTTTTACAATAAAGTAACTTGAAAATAGAAATTGCATGCACCTTTTCTTTTAAAAGTAACTTCCTGAGACTTGAACTCAAGACCTATTAAGGAAAAAAGCAACTTTGAACCAAGTGAGCTAGATTAAAAGATATGTAAAATATGGGAATGAGGAAGGAGTTTTTTTTTTTTTACTCTTTTTGCTCGGTTTGCGTGCTTGCCCTTTTTCCTGCAAAACACACCACAAATCGAAACAAAAAAACTTTTCCACACTTGTGGAGTTAGATTTCGTTAGCTTTCCCGGAAAGTCTACGTTTTCTCTCTGTTTCTGATTTGCCGAGATCGCGCAAGGTGCACGGCAAAGAGCATACGCAGCCGAGAAAAATCCATTCCCTTTCTGTTTCTGATTTGCCGAGATCGCTCAAGGTGCACGGCAAAGAGCATACGCAGACGGGAAAGAAACAATCCGAACCCAAAAAAAAAAATCTAACAGTAAAAAAAATGATAAAATATTAGTTTTTTTTCTTTTAAAAACAGAAAATAAAAAAATGCGTCACTGTAACATTATACCTTCAGATCTGATGAAATACACGTTTCTGGAGCAACCGGGAACCGTTTTCGATCAAACGAAAACTATTTCCCAATGAAAACGACGCTCCAGACGCAATGGAACACCTTCCACAGCCCAGAAATGCACAGAAATACCAGAACTTGAAACCCTTTCGAGTTTCGGCAACAACAGTTCAAGATCTAGATCATAACCGGAAGCGGCACTTCATAAAAGCTCTGATACCATGTTCGGGTACACAAGGTACTACCAAAGGAACGAACTCCAAGAGCAACCACTTCACACAAACAGATCACAGATCAACACACCGATGTTTTGACGTGGTTTAAACCCTCTTGAGGAAAACACTCCACGGCCCCGACCAAATAGCTTCTACGGGACAATTTATTATGCAAAGAAAGAAAGTTACAAATTAGCTTCTCATAATCGGTCAACTAAACAATGACCCCCCATGCTCTTTAAATAGACATCATGGACCAATCGGGTGTTAAGCCATGGATCAAGGTTAGGTTTGATCTAAGAGAAGTTGAGCCGTCAGATCACTCTATGTCGGAAACATATCGTGACCG
This sequence comes from Larix kaempferi, assembly GCA_027924585.1. Taxonomy (NCBI): domain Eukaryota; kingdom Viridiplantae; phylum Streptophyta; class Pinopsida; order Pinales; family Pinaceae; genus Larix; species Larix kaempferi. The sequence continues at coordinate 7,632,553 of BSBM01001433.1, read as the reverse complement.
GCGGATTAAGTATTTACAAATGCATACTAATGCATACTAAAGAAACACACTATCCCTAACGGATATATTACACAAGTTGATCTTAACTAACTTCTAAGTGTCTAAAGAGGGGAGGTCAGGGCCCCAAATTTTGTAGCATGCGTAGAAAGGAATCATAAACCATTGACCACTATTTGTCCATTGTGAATTTGCGCAATTGGTTTGGAAGGAAGTGGAAATAATGTTGTAAATTGCCAAGCGGTGGTGTGTTGGTACTTTTGAACCTGCTTCTCATCAATGGTTATCTGTGGACAAGAAGTGGGAAAAGATTTTGGTATACCTTTGCTAGTCTTTATGGAAACATTGGAATGATTCTTCAAAGACATAACTACAAATGTTTATAGGGTGAGTCTATCTTCTATTGCTACATATATGGAAAGTCAGAAGAATAAAGGGATCAAAAAAGTCAAACACAGTGCCCCTCCGGCTTTTGATATTCACCTGGATCAAGAGTTGGGATGGTATTACATTTAAGCCACAACCACACCTACAAATTGTGGATGGGTTATGGAAGAGGAACAAACACAAGAAGTGATTTGTTAACTTTTTGTGATTTAATATACTTTGCTCATAAGAAGAATATCTCAACTTTTAAGATCGTAGGAGACTCTAAATTAATTATAGATTGGGCCCAAAATAAATGCAATTTGTAGGTGGTTCTCTTTGAAGGGTGGAAAAAAAGAGCAAGGCGAACTCAAGCAACATTTCAACATCTAGAATATCATTGTGTCTATAGGGAATTTAATACTTAAGTGAATATCCTATCAAAAAAATCCATGACAGTTGCAGAAGGTATTGTCTTCTTCAAAGAACGGGATGAATCGGTTTTGATATTCCTATGTTTTAAATGCTATTTATTTTTTATTTTTTGAGACTAATAGTCATTATGGTGGTACTAAGTCAGATTCCAAGGTAGATAAAATATGCCTTCCTCATATTGTTTATGTTCGATGGTTGCAAGAATCAGACGAGCAAACAAGACACTTAGGTGTTGGCCTCCCCCAACAACAACCCTTTCATTTTTGAAAAATGAATGGGTCCACACCTGAAGAATTGTTAGAAAAACTTTAATCTATGACTAAAGATGCCAGGTATTTGATTAGATGTAGGTTGTTGGTTTGTTTTGAGTTTATAATTTCATGTTCATTTGACATTTGGGGTGATTTCATTCATTGTTTGATACTGGAATAATTGTATTATCAGGTTTATATCTGGGATATTCTTGAACAAGATCGCACGATTAGTTTTTGTATTCCATGATCGAAAGCATGGAATTAAAAAATGGATAAGTGTGGTCCCTTTTGAATAATTGAATTTTCGTATTCTATCATTATGCATCCTAATACACAAATATTCTGCAATTGGGTTCCAATTACCCGTTTATTTTAATTTATATATTATTTTGAACCTTGTTTAGTTTTTTTAATGCAGTTTGAATGAATGATTATATGTCTCTTATTTATATCTAGATTTGTTGTTACTACTTTCGATTTGATGTGATATCACATCATTGACTTAATTCAACATCCAATCAATTCTGTAATCATTCATTTTCCTTTATATTTCAAAGGGATCTGAAGTAAATTTGATTCTACCTACGGGTTCTATTATTCTAAATATTGCACTCAAGATATGATGGACACCTTTAATCGAATTTGATGTCTTATCATGTCATCCTAAGTGATTTTTTCTATGGATAAGGGTCATTCAATTGGTCCGATTTAGTTTTAATAATATTTATTGCAATGCTGAATTAATTGGTTATGTTCTTATAAGCAACTCAATTTTATTATTTTCAACATTTGCAAAATTATTTCAATCATGCCTCCTTATTTAATGGACCCTTATCCTTGTTAAGAATTGTAATCTCAATGGTTATGAGTTGGTTAATTAGTTATGTTTGTTAGTTGACTAGGACACTTGGATGTCCCATAATATTGGATAGTAGTATTGATGTGATGTAATCCTATATAAACTTGAAGTTAATAAGAAGGTAACGAATATACCTATTTATATTCTATCTTCTACTTGATTTTGTCTTGTATATTTTAACAATCCTAACATACATTTTCATATTATTATGTCCTGCGTAGCAGGATATATATGAATCGCGAAGTCTATATTAATATGTCCGTACTGAAGTTTAATATTTAACAAAATACAAAGTTTTCTAATGTTTGAAAATTTATTTTATTAATTCAAAACTTTAAAAACTTATTATCTAAATTTTGATTGGCAGGTAAAGGATGACGTATTCCTTGGAATCTGGTTCCCAGGAGGGGGCGGCTGGCTTACGTAAACCCTGTACATGTTACAGGTCTTGGGCAGAGCATAGTCATGCAGGCTCCAAGTCCCATCACCTAAAAGCAAGTAATTCTCGAGCTTGCCACCCAGCAGGCCTGGATTATTTCGTCGTTGGCGGGAAGCTAGATATCGAGATAGAAACGACGAGTCCGATATTTAAAAGATCAGTGAAATGAGTATTGAAGTGAAGCATTAATAGATGGTATTAATGGAGACGTCAGACCCTCTGAAAACGGAGTACTTCGATCATGTTATGTGGATCCTATCTTAATTAATGTAATCTTTGTGAATCCTCTTAATTAATGTAAGAATCTATAGGGATAGGGATTTTAGATTGGAATATGTGAAATTAAAGCAAATTCGATATTCATTAAAGGCAAAGATTGAAATATTTGAAATTAAATCAAATTCGGTATTGTTTTTTTCAAACAGAAAAATAATTATATTTGTTTTTTAAAGATAAAAATATAGTTAATGATAATAAAAATATATGAGTAATTGTCCAAATTCGATATTCATTTAAGGCAAAGATTGCTTTGTGTAAAGAACCAAGGATTATATGCGAACCAATTCACTGTCCAGCTTTGTTTACCTGATCAACCTCGAGATACAGGGCGCCGTGCCATGACGGTAACCGGCGATTTCACAAACCACAAGCCAATATCTTTGGGCGGCAGTAATGTTTGAGATTGTACAATTATCTTTTGCGCGTGAGATAATTCCCATCGAACTGCCTTACTTTAATGCGTTTTGCTTTGAGTGGTGAGCCGGATCATGTGACTAACCTCGTGAAGAGTTAATTCATTGCACGATTTGGTTTGTAAGAACTCGTGTGGATTAGATGGCACACTAATTTAATATTTCAAGTTCCATCGCGTGCTATTCATTTTTTACTTTAATATTTATTGATTTGAATGAATATTTATGGGGTTTCATGGATTTTTATTTTCTAAAAAGAAGTTTGTTTTTAATTAATTTTTTACTTTAATATTTATGAATTCGAATGAATATTTCTGGGTTTCATGGATTTTTTATTCTCTAAAAAGAAAAAGTAGGAATAGGTACATATAAGGGTCCCAGAGACTTCAGTGCACAGCATGTGGCAGATTACTTAAAGCATCCAGAGTGCTTCAACATCCATTGCTTGGTGTTATAATATGTAAAGTGCAAATATTGTTATGAGAGTGCCTCATTTGAGAATGTAAGATTGTTTGATAGTTCACTTTGATCTAAAGATGCCTTTTATCTTCAAATTTTTGATGTTGATTTTTTGACTTGGTATGTAGGATTTTGATGGTTCAGAATCTTTTTGTGGTTGCTGTGGGAAAGGAGGTTTTTTAATATGTTGTGATTTATGTGAAAAAAATGTTTTGTGACAAGTACATAACATGAAATTTTGGAGAAAGGAAAATGAAGGAAATAACTAACTTATAATGGCATTGCTTTTGTTGTGACCATAATCCACTTGCTTCACTAGAAGATGACTATAATAAGGCTACAAAGATAGCAATCCAATCTCGCTCAACTTTTGATAGTGATTATGTGTCCTCAGATGACAAATTTCTTGCTTTGAATATTGGGTAAGGAAATTTGATTTTCGCTGAATGTATAAGGGTTTTCTTCTATCGTCATTGATACTCAATGTGAATTGGACCTTTTTCAAAGAGGCATTAGGAAATGTTTACATATTACTTTAATAAGATAAATTCATGCATTTCATAATTAGGATTAACCGTCGAAAGTCATATTGTCCATACTGTTATCACGACATTTCATTTTTGTTGGCAACTTGCCATATATATATTCATTTTCATTTATAATCAATGTCAATGTGAAAAGAGAATTGTCATGTGCTTATATGACTTTCCATTCTAGATCAAATCTTAATCATGAAATTTTGTCATCTATGTCCAATTAATGAAAGAACCAACTATTGTTTTTAGTAACACTTACCTGAAGTTGGGTTGTACTGTATGGAATTTGATTTAAATTTTACTAATGGTTTGCAATGATGGCATCAATGTTGCTCCAATGGTCATGGAAGTTGGAAGCTCAAACAACATTTCCATTTGGTTTCTTTTCTACAAGTGTGGCCTTTTCCTATTCTCTAGTTGAGTCTTCCATTTCCTACAACATGTTTATTCTTTTTTGCTTTACCCCCACAAAATGGGTTGTAGGGGTTCTCTTCCACAACATGTCTTGCGGACATCTTTTTCCGCATGGGTTGCATGAGTTTTAGGTATCCATAATCATGGCCCTATGAATCCATGTTGGCTTGCTGCCTTGCCTTGCGATCTTGTATGTATTGCAAGCTTGTCTTATGTTCCTGCATGTGCTACAAGATCATCTTGTGATTTCTCATGTGCTGCAACCTTGTCTTGTGATGTTTGATTACACCACAACCTAGCGTTTTGATTTTCAAGCTGTATTGTAGCTAACTTTGCAGTATTTTACTTAGAAAGTTTGGGGTTATAGTTGATGTCTATGGGCCTCTGTGATCTTGCAATTGGACTAATTGATTCTAGTAAGGTAATTTTATTATGTCCAACAAATGAACACAAAAGTAGATCAATTGGACTAAAGAGTACCATCAGTGTAATACAAAGTGGGAGTGTTATAGCCTCATAGAGCAAAGCAACTAGTCCGAGAAGGGAGGAAAACAAAACCATGAAAATAAATGACTACAGGAGTGAGGGACACCATCAGATCGAGCTTTGAGATATTTCATAACTCTTTTGTGAAATTTATAATTGTATTGGGGAACACGATTACTAGTTCATTATCTATTTGCATTATTAGTTTATGGCTAGGGTATTATTCTTTGAGTCTCTTAATTTTCCTTTAGTTTCCTCATTTAATCTTAGTCTTGATTTCCTTTAATTTTCAACTAAATATGTACCTTGTGCCTTCTCCAGCTTTGCAAGGAAGTTCAATCTTTCGCATTCCAGGTAAAATTTATAATTTTAGGTTTGCTCCTAATAATTTTTTGGTATTTTCTGGGTCTATGACACACCACTGTGAATAATAACTTTTCATTTTTCTTTTACTCTTATATAGATTATGACCTGACAATGAACATAATTACCTTGTTAAGATGAATATTATAGTTATCGCCCATTAATAATCATTCACTCTTCTATGAATGTTTAAAATTTTAATTCATTATCGATTTTGGGATAATATTATTGTTATTTTTATTATTTTAATTTTGTTATTGTTATTTTAAATAGCAAGATAGGTTTTTACTATTACTCATTTTTTTTACTTAGCCTCCTATGGGAGTAAAAAAGAGAAAACGAGGGCATCTATAAAGGAGTGCAATTTACACTGGGTTATTTTTAAATAGTACCCTACATTGTTACTACTACTCATGCGGGAGTAACAAAAAAAATGCAATTTCCTATACTTGTTTTGAATTTTTTTTAATTGTATATATTTTTTTGATGTCATGTGAATCTGTTTAGGTTTTATAATTTTTTATTATTTAGATTTTTTTTAATTGTGTAGATGTTTTTTGATATTTTTGGAATATCTTTACTATATTTGGATTTAACAATCTCAATAATTTATATTTTGAATTCAACAATTATCAATTTTAAAGAGTTTTGTAAATTTATATTATTCAAAATCTATTTTTAAATGTAAAAGTGTTTTCAATATTTTTGTTGTGTTTTGTTATCTATTTAGATTATGCAATTTCAATCATTTATATTTTGAATTTTAATCATTTTTATTCAAAATCTATTTTTAAATGTAAAAGTGTTTTCAATACTTTTGTTGTGTTTTGTTATATATTTAGATTATGCAATTTCAATCATTTAGATTTTGAATTTTAATAATTTTTATCAATTTTGAAAATAGAAAAATAATGTAATTTATCTATTGTTTAAACTAATAATTTGAGAATGATCAAAATAATAATTTTTTACACAAATTTACCTACTCGTAAAAAATCAACTTTACATAGATTTCCATTTTTATTAAACAAATAAAAAATTATAGTTAAATTCTTCCAAATCCTCAAATTAATCATTAACCAAACTTGATATATGTGGCACCAACCAAAGTAAAAAGAAAACTTTGCATAGATTTCCATTTTTATTAAACAAATAAAAAATTATAGTTAAACCCTTCCAAATCCTCAAATTAATCATTAACCAAAGTTGATATGTGGCACAAACCAAACCGATTGAACATCAATGCCTTATAGACAAAAACTTATGTATTGAATAACCCATTTTCGATACAAAACCTATCTTGGAAACAATTGTTGAAATAGTTGTTTTTTTGCACTTGTTATGAAGTCATATAATCATAGTTTAGAGGTTAAAATCCAATTATCAAAGTTTCATGAGATAACTTAGATTAGATCTGTTAGAGCGAATGAAGCGAGGCGGATTTTCTCTGCGGCTAGGGCCCAAACCCTAGCCGCCTCCGCTCTGGTTTTTCGTTTGCAGGGGCGAGGTCTTCGTCTGCAGCAGCAGTTCTGGGATCCCCTTGCTGCGTCCTCGTCTCCTTTGCTTTCAGGGCAGCGGATCGAAGTTTTTTCTGAGCGTCCCTCCCAAGTTTCGCCTGCGTTTTTGCTTGCGTTCTGGAGCAGTAGTTTGGGGCTTGCCTCTGCATCTTGCTCGCTCTGCTGCGTCTTCTTGATTGCTGGTGGTCATCGCCCTGCTACGATGGCCCCAGATCCAATTGCTGAGATGGAAAAAGACCCTTTGGAAGATTTCAAAGCGTTAGTCCGTTCGGTAGGACCTAAAGCCAAGCCTTCTCTCTCTTCTAAGTTTGTTAAGAAGATGGAGGAGATCCCTTCTCTGGAGCTATCTCCAGAGGAGCCATGCAATCTTGCCCTCCTTCTAGCAGAAAAGGCCCTCATCGGAAAGTTCACGGGGTTATGGCCTAACCCCAAAACGGTGGAGGCTTGGATGGAAGAACGCTGGAAATCGTTGATGCATGGAAACGTTTCCCTGTGTGCAGTAGGCAGGGGCTTTTTTGTTTTCAGCTTCTCGAGCAAAGAGGACCGTGATCTAGTTTTCAGATCTGGACCCTATTTCATGGGGCCGAGGGGGCTGTTCTTAGCCCCCTGGACTCTTGATTTTATTCCCGGAGCTGAGATCACCGCAGCCCCTGTTTGGGTTAGGCTGCCTCATCTTCCCTTGCATCTGTGGGGGAAAATATCTCTGGAGGACATTGGAAATAAGCTTGGGCGTTTCCTGGACAGTGTGGAGCCGAAAGGGGATCAATTTACCTGTGCTCGTGTTTGTGTTGAGGTTAACCTCGAGAAAGGACTCCCGGAAGCCATTCAGCTCTCCCTGGGGGAATGACGCCATATCCAAGAGCTAGACTACGAGCAGATTCCTTTTAAGTGCCTTCAGTGCCATGCTTACGGTCATTTCGCAAAATGCTGCCCCAAAGCCTCTGAGGTTGCGGAACCAGTTAAAGAAGATGACTTTCAGCCAGTAACTAATCGGCGAAGGCAGCCAAGGCGTAAGGAAACACTAGCCCAGGCTCCGAAGGCCACTCCTTCAGCGGAGGCAACTCTTGAAACTAAAAACAGCTTTGATGCGCTGCAAGAAGATGAAGCCCTAGACCCTGAAGCAACAACAGTTAAGGAAGATCCTCCGGTAGACGAAAGACTTCCGGATCCCGCCCTACCTGGTTCAGTAGATGCGAGGGAATCCAGGGCTTCTGATCCTGAACCCTCTGGCCCTGCAGGCCCGGCTGTTTCAGTCCCCTCCAGCGGCTCTGTGGAAACTATTGAACCTGAAGACATTTCAGTCTTGTCTCCACCCCTTACCAGAGGGCGAAGGACCAACAAAGTGCGTAGAGAAAAGGAGACGGCTTCCAACATCTCTTTTGGATCTCAGAAAAAGCTGGATCCCTACTTTAAGGGGCAAATTTCATTCCCCTCAGTTTAAATGCTTTGCTTTTGTCTTCTACTTTGCTCACAGTTTGTGAGAATTTACTCTTGTAAGCTCTTTTTGTCATTTTCTCGAATTAGCTCAAGAAGCAGATGGGATTTGTCTCCCAAGACTTTCACAAGAAGGTTGGCAACACTGTTAGAGGTCACCAACCTTCTTCAGATTTGTAACTTTTGATTCTGGCTTGCCAGAATGCCGCTTAATGCAGCCTAATCGTTCTTGTCAAAAAAAAAAAAACTTAGATTAGATTTGTTTGAGGTTAAAAGGCATGTCGCGGGCTTTTATCATGTATCTACTCGCATTGAATATGTATATATGTCTATAGAACGAGATCTTTGATGAATGGATCTAGACGCTTCAACTGCACCTTCCTACACTGCCTTTCCATCCTTGGCTTTGGCCTATCCCATCCGAACTCTAAAGGTTCAATAAAAGGTTAACAATCCATCTTGGCTCTAAAGGTTTAAGAGGCAGTCACACCCATCCTGTTCGAGGACCGAACATATCCTCCGGAGTGCGTTGAGTAAGACATATGTTGAATTACCTGACAATGCATTATGACACAATTCACAACATATTATATCCCTCGATGGGGGACTCCCAATAGGATATATGTATGCCCACCAGCAAGCAACTCAATAAGTTGAGCTTCTCGTTAATGCAAGCTTGGATATGCAAGCTTCGATCCTGAGACAAAGACAAATTTATTATTTAATTGGCTTGCGCGAGATGGTCCTACACTACATAGCTTCTTGTCCTATGTCCCAGTGTCTTAATTGTTGCTGATAAACTATGATCTCCACACTCAATCTTTCATGATTCTATTCTCAATTACATACAACCTCATCCATTTTAGCCACAAATTTTTGTCTCTTGCAAATTTCAAAACACTAATTTACAATGAGGCAGGACATTACCACCTCGTGACTCTTGTTATGATAAGTGTTTTTATCTAATGATATATGTTCCTAAGACTTCGCCCTAACCTAACTATGTTATCAATCATGCTACCATATCATAACTCGAGCAAAGGTGACAAGTCAAATCTAGCATATATTAAACATTATACTTTGGCATATGGTTGATCATAATTATGGTTCAATGGATCGGGTTTAGCATTATTTTTGGTCGATCATGATCACACATGTGTAATCTACAACCAGCCTGTCGATAAGACCTTTCGTGCCTTGTGGCGTTGTATCAAAGCTTGTGCTGGTAGCCAGGATGATGAGGTGGATAGCCCTATCATCAAAACAACGACACATCTACCATGACCCTCCACACTAAAGGGATTTACCTAGCTTACCTGTCCATGCGTTGCATGCCACGTACAATGTTGAAGCTCTCTCGAATTGCCACCTTTCTATTAAGAATAACCAGCTCAACGACGTGGCTTCGTTATAAGTCATGGCTTCAATATTATGATTGTGACTCGAAACTCTAATTTTTTATTACCCTTAGCATAACCATACCTGCCATCGTACCTCGCCATCATAACACTCTGCGTACTTGCAGCAGGATCATTAACATTATATTTTATCCAACCTCTCAACGGTTCCGGGCTCATTTCATTTGTGTTTTGGATTCGAGGAGCTTCTCTCGCTCCCGCATTTTCCCTAGGGTTTTATCCTCGTCCTGACTGGTAAATATTTTATGCTGGTCGATCTATGTGCCGACCATTGTCATCCCGCCAAGCCTTACCTTGATTTTAATCAGTCGCTTTGACATGGGTTTAATTAATAGAGTCGAACTAGTGAATGTGAGATCTGTCGAGGCAAATGAACACCTGGTTCATCAATTGGAAATCATGGGTTGGTTAAAATTCATATGGAGATTCCATGGGCACAAAAAATCCATTACCCTTGCGTTCGCGAAGTCCTTTGATGGTCACTGAGTTCGAATTGGTGATACCGAATTTGAATTCGATGAGGATTTTATAGCATTAACCATTGAATTGCCTCGCACAGGCCAAAAATGGTTCAAGCACTCAATGCTAAAAGGCGTCACATGGAAGGAATTGCTTCGCAGGCCAAGCCCTTCCATTCATAACAAGAAAGGTATTCCCAAAACCTTGTTCAAAATTCAGTGGAAAGAGCTTTTTGTGATTTTGAGTCAGTATGTCTCCTGTGATGGTCGGTTTAGTCTGGTTCTCTGCTAACATGTTTGCCTTCTTATGGCATTTTTAGGGTTCGAGTTAAACTTACCATACTTACTGTGTATGAGCCTGAAAACCATGGCTCGGAAAGTCCAGAAAGCATCGAATTAACCTCCTTGTAGCTTGTTACATTTTGGGTTGGTTTGAATTCTGGTCGAATATAGGTTAGGTATGATAGGGGATACTTGGCACAATTTTATTATGAGAAATGGGTTTGAAGAGGCTTCTCCTGAGTAGGATAACGCTCTCCAAGAGGTGGTTCATCATGTCCCTCGCGACATTAACCCTGCCTCTGCTCACAAACCTGAAGTGTCAGCCTCCATTAATGAAATGCTTGACCAGCAAGTCTCTGTGTCTCTTCCTCAGGTTGATTCGGTCATGTCTCACAAAAGCCCCAAATGTGGGCTCCATCTAAACCTTATCAACAGGAAAGTGACCATGTTTCTCACGCGAATGGCGATTCCCTTTCACATGGTCACATTCAACAATTCGATAACCAGGGCGTAAAACCCCCCCACAATACTGATTTAGTTGGCCATGCCTCTGGGTTAAAAGTTGATGAATTATCTTTAGCAATACTGATTTAGTTGGCCATGCCTCTGGGTTAAAAGTTGATGAATTATCTTTAGCTTCTGTCTTACAGCAGGATGGTGAAAATGAACCCTAATCTGACCAGTAGAAAACTTTGGAATACATTATAGAACTAGCATAGATCCATCTTAAAGGGTATCTACTAAGCACTGAGAGGGATCAAATCTATCAGGTCTATCAGGTGCAAATCCCTCTTTAGAGAGATCAAATCTCTCAGAAATGCAAATCCCTTTTTAAATTGGAAATGTTCAGAAAGTGTGTAATGCAATGTTTATGATTTTAATTTATCTAATTTATGTAGTTTTATATATATTTCATTCTAAATATTTTAAGTCTAATTTGAGGGGACATATTATTTTTTTATAATATTTTATTATTTTTTATAAAGGACACGTGTCGACTATAAGATGAGCACGGAAGGAGTTACACATCTCCCCCTGGCCTCTTCGAAGCAACAAGCCCTTGAGAGAATGGACATAACCTGAATCCTCTGAAAGCTTGGTCTATAAAAAGACCAAGTCTAGCCCCAATCTGGTAAAAAATATCCTTTAGTCATTAATTCCTCTATGCAGTATGTGAACCGTGATGGTAATCAGGATCGTAACTGTAATATTGAAAACTCCCTGCCTAAAGAGGCTGTTGATACTATCACTCATTCCAATTTTATTCAAAATAAAGACAATCTCCTCTGTCAAAAATCGAATGCTTTGACAGCCCAGGATCCATGTCAACGGGAAAATATTCATTCTACAGGTCAAATTGATTTGATATTGGAGAAGTCAAATGAAAATGCTCATTTTGTATCTCATTTTGATTTGTAAGTGAATAATGATTCGGATGAGGAAATTTTTGATAGTTTGCTTTTCGACCAGTCTCTCAGTAAAAATCATCAGCATATGCTCGTTGGGAATAAAATGATTCATAATTCTGTTAATGCTATGCTAGTCCACAACACATGTAAAACAGTGAATGAGGTAACCCATGGCATTGTAGATTGCGTAGTGGTTTTAGAAGAAAAGCCCGAGACTCGCCAAGCTGCTCAACATGAGCAAAAATCCTTTAGTTAGTTGAACGGGAAGTCAGGATGGAGTCTCTTGATCAATCCCAAGTAGCTTGTATCTTGTAGCTTGGATGCCCTGTCCAAGTAGTAGATGCCTCTGCATATATGGTTCATATTCTGGTTCCTATCGATCAATCATTTGATCTGAATGTTAAACATCGTAAGCAGCATGGTAAGCAGGTTAAGCATCTAGATGCTAATGTCACAAGAAAAAGGTTTGTCAGAATAATGTCTCGAATTTTTCGTAATAGCTCTCTTCTTCATTGTATCGAGTCTTGGTGTTTTACAGTTCAGTATGGGGAGATGTTGTAACGTTTGTTCCTAACAAAATAATTAAAAAAATTCAAGTCGGTTCATAAAATAAAAAATCGTTTATAAAATAAAAACTTAAAACTTAAACCTTGATCTATCAATTATCAATCAAGAGAGATCAAATTTCTTGAGTTTAAATTTAGAAAAAAGAAATAGGCCTTAAGAGAGATCAAATTTTTTGAGTTTAAATTTAAAAAAAGAAATACACCTCAAGAAATTAGATCTCTCTCAATGCTTGATAGATATGGATTTAAGATAGATCTATGCTGGTAATTCAAACAATGTCATTGATCTTAACAATCTTGAAGAATCAAAGCCTGAAATTGAAGACGATGAACAAAATTCAAAACTTCATGATAGTTCCCAGCCTGATTGTAATTATAAACTACCTTCATTTTTTAAATGAAATCCTAAGTTTGTTGGTATTCAGTCAACCCTGGGAAAATTTCAAGCTAAGTGCAACCGAGTAGTAAAGACAGGATTCAATTAATAATCATGATAAGCATTCTCCAACAGGTTGCAGGCGTTGTAGATATTTGATGATTTATTATGCAGCTAGGGCTGATGTTCTTATTGAATAGGTTGATGACTACAAAGAAAAAATTGTTGAGTTAAGAAAACAAAGAAACCTGTTAATTAATCAGTATCAAGGTCAAATCGATAAACTTAATGAAGAATTAAAAGCTGCTTAGGATTGTGCTGTAATTCACACTTCCGAGACAAACATTTATGTGACTCCAGACGCCCCTTAAACCCCCAGTTCGAGCAAGTGAATGCTTTATGATTTGTAGGAAAATATTTTGTTTTTTCATTTAATTCCTCTCTGTTATATTTATAATTTTGAATATAGATTTATATGAAGTAGCTGCAAAATTCTAGATTCTGCAGCCACTTCTTAATATTGTGCAGCCACTTCTTAATATTGTTTCAGTTGGAATCTCTTATCCTTTTGAAAATATGATTAGTTGTTCAACCATTTGCCATCGTACTTTGAAGAGTCTTAATTGAGACTTATCTTATGATGTTATATTGGTTAATACGTGTATTAGCACTTAGTTAGTTGTTCCACTTTTTGGGCAAGAAGTTAGCTATGTGGCTATGTTGTAAATCATGACTCTACCTTTATAAAGGCATGATAGTTGTGTTTGGGGAGGTTCTTTTCGGACGAATTGGTGTACATTTTGTTTTGAAAAAAACAATACAACACTTTTTCTAGGAAATTTTTATATACTTGTATGTGAATGTCTTCAATATCGATAATATATCAGTTTTCATTTCAAATTATTGTTGTTTGTTTTTCAGGCTTCTTAACTAGAGCTTTGATTGTGCTTCTGGCTCTATTTTGAAGATATATTATTGTGTTTTCTTTGAATTATCATTCGAGAAATAGCAATTTTTTTCGAATAAGTTTACATCATTTTTAAAATTATATATAATTATTTTTGCATCATATAAAAGAGTTTGCTTCAATACTTGTTTGACTATGATGTACAAGAATTTGAATAAATTCTTTTACATTTTACATAGGAGATTTTTAGACAGTCAATTGCAATACTTGTTTGACTATGATGTACAAGAATTTGAATAAATTCTTTTACATTTTACATAGGAGATTTTTAGACAGTCAATTGCAGGTCATTGATCTAGAAAACATTTTAAAATCTTCAATTAATTAATTATTAATAATTTTGTTTCTATTAATTTATAATTTAAAAATTGATTAAAATAAGGTTTAATTTTTCTCTTAAACTAAGGAAAACAAACTCCTCTCTATTGATAAATATTTTATTAATAGTAATTTCTCCCTCCCTAATTTCCTTAATCTTATAAAAAAATTCATTAAGCTTTTACCTATAATTAATTAATTGCACCGAGTGAAACGAGGTGCTCTACAACCTAGTATGGGGGGATGTTGTAATGTGTGTCCATGTAACGTTACACACGAGTATGAGGGAGATGTTGTAATGTTTGTCGAGTAACGTTACATGAGTAAAAAAAAAGTAAAAAGTAATAAATTATATCATGTCGGCCATTAATAAATTCACGTCGGCTCATAAAATAAAAAATTATGGAAAGTGTTTAAAAAAACCCATGTTGGATCATAAATAAAATATTATGAAAAGTAATTAGAAAATCGATGTTTGTTTATAAAATAAAAACTTAAAACTTAAACCTGGATCTATCAATTAAGAGATATCAAATTTTTTGAGTTTAAATTTAAAAGAAGAAATACACCTCAAGAAATTGGATCCCTCTCGGTGCTTGATAGATAAGGTTTTAAGATGGATCTATGCTGGTTAAAATACAATCCCTATTTTTATTGTTAATCTTATTTTTTTTCTCTAACCTCATCTTTTATTATTTTTATAGTTTTAGGGTCAAATCCCCTCTTTTTTGAATTATTTGACCAAATTTAGTCTTCATAGTCAATCTTTGTTCATTTAATTACTCATTTTCCTTTTGTTATTTCTTTATTAACCCTAAATTATTAAAATTGTTATTACTTCTTCTTGTTCTTATAACCTAATTTCTTAATGGCTATTTTACTCATTCAATATAAATTCTGCCTCACTCCTTTCTCACTTTGAGTAGCTTATTCATGGTGATTCCCTGAAGATGGGTGGAGTGTCCACTTTAAACATCGATCACATGTGGAGCAGCTTCTTCAGTATGATTCCCTAAATATGGGTGGAGTGTCCACTTGAAACGTCGGTCACAAAACCGTAACACAGTGAAAAATCCCAAAACCCAAAATCAAAGATGTCTTACCACTGTGAAAGCGTCCATACTCAAATTCTAAACCTTCCCTGAAGATGGGTGGAGTGTCCACTTTAAACATCGATCACATGTGGAGTAGCTTCTTCAGTATGATTCCCTAAAGATGGGTGGAGTGTCCACTTGAAACGTCGGTCACAAAACCGTAACACAGTGAAAAATCCCAAAACCCAAAATCAAAGATGTCTTACCACTGTGAAAGCGTCCATACTCAAATTCTAAACCTTCCCTGAAGATGGGTGGAGTGTCCACTTTAAACATCGATCACATGTGGAGCAGCTTCTTCAGTATGATTCCCTAAAGATGGGTGGAGTGTCCACTTGAAACATCGGTCACAAAACCGTAACACAGTGAAAAATCCCAAAACCCAAAATCAAAGATGTCTTACCACTGTGAAAGCATCCATACTCAAATTCTAAACCTCTGTGGAGAAGTCTTATGTTCTTATTTATGCAAAATAGAATTTGATTAGTTTGTATTTAAATTTAACTAGGAAGATCTTGTGACTGGTATGACTGTGTTTCTATCTAGATATAAAATTGATTGTTCCCTTATTTTCTGTTTGATGGATGTTTCTAATTAAGCAGAAATTCAATTGATCTTTGTTGTTAAATAAAAAATATACTAATCAGTTGTCATTTAGATAGGGTCTTGGCCAAGAAATTGTTAATTTATTGTAGTATTCAAAAGATTTCATTATATATTAGTATTATTGGTCTAAAAGATGGATTAATCTGTTGTCATTTAGATAGGATCTTGGCCAAGAAATTGTTAATTTATTGTCGTATTCAAAAGAGACTAATCTGTTGTCATTTAGATAGGATCTTGGCCAAGAAATTTTTAATTTATTGTCGTATTCAAAAGATTTGAATATATGTTAGTATTATTGGTCTGTAGTAATATTTGAAAAAACAATTTTTGTTGTTGTTTAAACTTAGTTGATTACGTATAGCTCTGGGTTGACTACTTCCTTGAATCTGATTTATGTCTCAAAGTTCATATCTTTTGTTTAATAATTCTATCTACTATTTTCTATTTAAATTCAGGTCTTTCTTAGGACTTTCTGGGAAGCTCATTATAGATTTGTATATCTTATTTATATTTGTATTGTTAGCATATTTAGTTTTAGGATTAGTTTAGTGTTAGTTTTTTAAGATTAGATTAGTGTTTTATTCAGCTAATTGTTAAACTCGTTGGGTACAACCATCCCAAACGATTAGGAGTTTCTAAATACCCTTGACTTGGGTTATCACCCCTTTGTTGACCTGAGAGTAAATATTTCTGTCAACATCAGGATAGCATAAAATCATTGTTATAGTTGAAGATTACCTAGTGATGAATTTGCTATTTGCTTTTGATCACTAGCTTGGCAAATTAGTGACCAAAATGAAACAAGTGTATTTAATTATTTTGACGGTTTCTTTTTAAAGTAAAAAAATCGAATTTGTGTAATGAATATTAAACATAGCATTTTTTTCTCGATGAAAAAAAAGTAAACCCTTCCTAAATTGCAATGATGACTTCAATTATCATGATCAACAATTTCACTATAACTTCCTTATAATCCATGATAATATAGTATACTTAATTATAAAACTTGCAAGCATTTGTTTTACCTCAAGGTCATTTTATTTGTTGCTAATGTGAAGATGAAGTAATGATTGGGTCGAGAGGCCCTTTCTACAGTCCGAGTGAGTGAGATATACCATGTATGTCACATGTCGGCTCCAAAAAAAATTCAAAAGAAAAATTATAAAACCAATGATCCAAATTTAAATTACCTAAATTCCAAAACACGTTTATATAAATTAACTAAATTCCAAAACACATTTATATAAATTAACTAAATTGCAAAACACATTTATATAAATTAACTAAATTGCAAAACACATTTATATAAATGTATATCAAATTTCAATTTAAAATTCCATTAATTTCAAACCTAAAAAATTTCACCTATTCTTATCTCTCTGTATATACTAGCATAGATCCATATAATTATAACCGCTTTTGATTTCATACTATATTTACTTATTTATTAATATATAGATAGTTAAAGTGTTTTGTTGTGAATTGTATGTCTAATTGATAAAAGGTGTGTGTATGTAAATTTAATTGTTATCAAATCAAATCGCAAAGAACACATGTAATTGTTCCAAATCACTGAGTTTTAAATAAAGATATATAAATAGGTGATAAGTCATTTGTTGGATTCTTGTGGTGTATTTATTTGAGTTTTCTTTTGATTGTAATGTATGCTAGAAGGTGTACTCTTAAGTAAATAAAAAATCTATTTCAGTCCAAAACAAAAGTCCTTGAAATAAGAAACCATATTTGGAGGTGTATAATGCCTTAGTACAAGTTTATGATTCCTTGAACAAAGAATATGGTTCAAATTTTCCATGTTTTCAAGCTGCCACCTTTTTATCCTTCGTGAAATTCCTTATATATATATATATATAAACAAACACATAGATGCATATTAACTCTGGGTGTACCAAGTGTAGAGATGGATAAAATCTCTTAATGCGCAACCTTTACTTAGCACAAAAAAGGGTTTGCACCTCGAGGTATTTGATCTCTCTCGACCCTTGGTAGAGCCAGAGTTAAGATGGATCTATGCTAGTTTATTTTTCCTCCATTACTGGATTTCCTTTTTCTTTGATTTGGGTTCCATAACAAAATTATCTCTCCATGCTTTGCCTCGCTTTGTTATCCATTAGCCTATTGCATCAAAATTTAGCTTTTTAAATGATATGCTTTTTGAGATGTTTATGAAGTTATTTCCACGTGGAATGCATTTATGAAGTCTTTTTCGCTTTCATTATGTAGATATTTTGGCCTAATTTTCTAGAGTTAATTGTACATTGGTCGTTAGGTGCTAATTCAACAACCTTAGTGTAAAATTTGCTATGCATCAAACAAAATAAAAAATAAAAAATCTAAGGTATTTGTAGCTATTTTTTACTAGTACAAGAGGTTGATGATCGGTTAGTAATTGAGCTCAAAAGCCTCTCATATATATATATATTGAATAAAGGCTCGAGGCTAGGAAGTCCTTTGAAAGCTTGAAATTCCAATCCTTGTAATGTAGAATTATTGTTATGGATCTATTGTTGTGGAAGATAAGGAGAGGAGGAGGTCAAATCTTCACAAATCACATTCTTTGTTTAGATAAAGTGAAGGTTATGTAGAGTTGAAGGTAAGAGAGAATGGAAGTCAAATATTTGCACTCTGCATTCACACGAGGAAAAGGTGAAGGCTATGTGGAGCTAGCAATGTCTAGTGAAAGGAAATCCAAAAGGAAGGTCAAAACTATGCACTTTACATTTTGCATACGGATTTCCAACAACAACAAATGATGTTTGGCTTTTGTCCATGTCGACACATGAAGAACCAATAAAAATGATGATATGCTTGCTAAATAAACCTTACAATTCAATTACTAGAATTTGATGCAAAAGGTGTTATAGTTCCATAATTGAAAACCATCCATACCCTTGTGTATAAATGGATAGCATGCCATTGATGAAGGAGCTTTTGGCTCTCCTTTGATTAGGTTTCATGTAGTGTTGGTGGTTGCGTGATCCATAGACTAGTGCATAGGATCTATAAATGTGAAAATGCTTGAGAGCATTGGCCAATTGAATAAATAAAGTTTGTCATTACTAGATTTAGGTGTGAAAATATGATATTAATGGCAATAATTGATTGTTTTGTTTTACTTGTTGACCTCAATCATACATCAATTATCACATACCCATATGCCTAATTAAGTTATAACCAACACTATCACATACCCATATGCCTAATTAAGTTATAATCAACACTATTGCATAGATAGAATTCATAGGTAAATATGATTAAGCAACAAAAATATATTGCCTATAACCATTCAATTCAATACCCATAAGCACAATAAGCCATATCAATACATAAACATATTTAATCTCACATTGATAAATAACAATTGGTTTTTATGAAAAACATGATAGCATGCATATCTAGTCCAACAATTACATTTCTTGATACCCACAATGTCCACTACATTCATTACATTTCTTGATACCCACAATGTCCACTACATTCATTACACATAAATGAAGATTATATTATAGACAAAGGCATAAATATCCTCTCTACACCACAACAATGGTTGTAGTAGTGTTTAAAAATATGCATGGTATAGATATGTCACACTACCCAGAATTCTTTCCTAAAGCAATGCCAAATTCCATCCTCGTGTCTTTCCTAAACAAGACCATATTACTCATTTATAGCAAATAACCAAAGGCATTATTTATCAACATATAGAAATAAAGAACAAATTGCTTATATGTTATGAGATGCACTTAGAGAAATAGCTCCAAGGGAGCATTTTTCTTACCAACCATATGCACCAGCGCATGTTGGTGCCACCCTTGTGCCAGGAAATGAAACAAGGGATAATTTACTAGATAGGGCTCTGGTTTTCCTCACTTAACCCAATTCCCAATTATCACAACCAAGGGATTAACATTCTAGACCCTTTTACCATAGCCATCCCAATAACCAAGCTCCCTTGCTCTCCTGGCCTTGCTAATACAAGGAATGGGATCTCATTCACTGCTAAACAGTCCCTCAAACCATCCCACCTCCATCTAGTTCTCCATACAAGTTGGCTAGGAAATATCTACTGCTAGGAAACAGGTAAGAAGGTTGTAATTTAATTCCTATTAATCTCAACAATTACCCATGAACATAGCCATGGATGCAAACGCTGGCAGCATTGTGACAACTTAATTTTGACTTTTCCAGCACTCGCATTGGCATCCCCAATACATGAATGATGGAATGAATCCATTGAGTTTCCCCACATAGGTGGAATGAAATCCTTCCAGTTGATGAGCAGAACTGACATGTCCATCAACATAAGAGAGACAACCTGATCCAAGGTTTTTCTATCCCTAGTCGTTTGGTGTAGCTTCCTGTGATGAGATTATGCTAGCCTCGTTTCCAATGATTAGGTTGCTCTTAAGAAAGCCACGACTTTCGTGAATGCTTTAACTAAGTCCTAAATGCAGCTTTAATCTAAGAATGGAAATATAATTTTAATCTAAAATGCATACACACAGATGTGATCCTAATTTAATCTACACTATTGTAGTCCTATAACTAATCCTAATCTAACATCAATTAAGAGAATGATTGCATGGATATAATTCATTACTAGAAAGCAAGAAGAAATCCTTTAATCCTTTAGCATGAATTACATATTTATTCCAATAACATAAATAAGGAGAAATTCCACAAACAAATGTTATTAGAATAGATCCCTGCAATCAACACAAATTAGTTGAAGATCATATACAAGATTGTATAATTAATTATGGAAAACAAGGAAGTAATTTACTTAATCCATAATACATCAAGCACATGTACAAATATAAG
Organism: Larix kaempferi; assembly: GCA_027924585.1. Taxonomy (NCBI): domain Eukaryota; kingdom Viridiplantae; phylum Streptophyta; class Pinopsida; order Pinales; family Pinaceae; genus Larix; species Larix kaempferi. Next base: position 7,611,969 of record BSBM01001433.1, on the reverse strand, counting down.
TATTTTCCGAATAAAAAGTTATTTAGAAAATTACATTAAAAGTACTTCTTGTATCTACGTATGTTCAAATTGAAGAATTTAATTAAATTGTGAAAATAATTCTACATAAAGCATGAACTATAAATTTGTATAATCTACAAAAAAAATGCTGAAAAATACAATCTTACATTCAATGTGTGTGTTTCTCCAATAAGACCCAAGCTTTAACTTTATTATTGAAACTGGTAAAAATATACAGTTGCAATTAGAAAGTTGTAAGCTTCTAACAAGAATTCTCACATGCAAGAATTGTTGTTAGCAAGAACTCCTCCATAAAAGAAATTACACGTAGTTTCATAAAAATATAAAATGATCAGTTCTTTGGTACATCAAAATGCCACCCAACCAATGCCATTTACACAATGATTTTTATACCAAAACAAAGACGCAACTTCCCCCAAAGAAAAAGAAACTATTTTTCTAAAATTAAACAAGTTGATCAGCCTCCATTTGGAATTTGCTAAGAAATATCTCCATCTGTTATGGATCTCGATCTTCTTTTGGGACTAAATATCAACACTAGAAAACCCCACACACCAAATCTCATTTTCTTCCTGCTATAAGTGGTCTTTAATATTCAACGCTTAACTTGCAAGATCGAGGGCACATCATCCTCTTAAAAAGGATCCTTCCCACTTCCATCGCCTTAGCTCATTGAAACCACACAAGATGCAATAAATGGTCTTTTGGACGCAAGAATACTGATAGGTCACAAGTTAAGTTCTATGGATAAGTTATCTGTTACTTGTTCTCCATGTTTAGTTGTAATCACTTGTTGTCTATGCCTCAGCTAACTGTTACTTTTTTTAATTAAATGGGTTGTTTGTCACTACCTATTATCTATGCTTCCATGAGCTACGAGTTATCCATGCATCAACTACCAGTTATTTTTATTTTTATTTTTATAATTGTTTGTTTCTAATTTTGAATGACCATAAAATCAAAATCAATCTAGACAGTACACTTATCTCATCTTCTTTCAATCTAGGAAAAGCATAGATGATAATCCATCCCAAATTCTAAGATATATACACCTATCTAAAAAAATAAAATAAAAAAAAATAAAAATAAAATTTATTCTAATTCATATTTATCTTCATAATCCATCTTGAATCTGATCGCTAGCTGTCACGCCAACATGGCTAAAATATATGATATGAATCCACGGTGATTTCATGATATCTTTTTTCTTCCAAACCCAAAAATATAATATGTTCTCTTTTGAAATCTAAATTCCGGGTCCGTGATGTCAGCCTTCATACTTCTGAAACCCTCTTTTTGATTCTAGATCCAAAAGCTTTATATACTCTCTATTCAATTTTTTTTTTATAACAAGAACGGTTCAAAGTCATTTACATTAAAAAAGATGGGAATTACAAAAAAGAAGAGTGTGACTACTCTCTGACAAAGCTAGTGTTTGCTTCATCTTGCTTCTCTTTAACAAAATTGAAATTGTTTCTGTAGAGTCCTATTCTATGGAGACTATAGCTCCTTACATACTGCCCAAGTAAAACAATTACAAAACATAACACAAAGAAAGTGCAGGGATGCTTCTTTTACTGCATAATTATGGCAAAATTCTGAAGTAGATTATGCTCTAAAGCCTAAACTGTAAAGAAAAGGAGCAATTTCCAGGAAACTGAAAGGAGAGGCATAAAAGCAAAAAAAACCAGAGTCTTGAGAGGTCTCAGCGATGTTCATTGTGCTGTGTCAGAGGTCCACGAATGTTATCAACAGATGGGTCTTTCTGTTTGCCATAATCTGATTTTGCGCTAGCCTACGTGGCTGGGAGGCAGTGACTGATCGCTTCTCGGAGCTTGTCGAGTTTTCCTTCAACGTTAGTGATGTTCTTGTTGTTGTCATCAGTCTTGGAGTCGATATTCGAGATGTTGAGGACTGCATAAACCAAGGTTTCAGAAATAGTGCTTATTCTTCCATTCATCAGAGTATTCCCATTGCAAACTTCAGTAATGGTGGAGGAGAGCAGGGTGTGTATCCTCCCCAGGGATTTCTTCAGTTCTGCATTTTCGGCCTTGAGATGGCGAAGTTGTTCCTCAGTATCTACCATTTCGGAAGTGTCTTCAACTGCTGCGAGGTTAAGAGTATGAGATAACAGGGATTTCCTGGGATTTTCCAAGGCTGAGAGGCTGAGGTTCTGGAGTGCGGGGGAAAGCTCTGTGGGCAGAGGCCTGTGACAGAGGAGACAATGGGAAGGGATATGCCCGGAGTCGGGGAAAGCATCCGTGGGGGATGTTGTATGAAACATAGAGCAAAAATCGCGCATTACACAGGGAGCCCGAGATCGAAGTATAGACCAGAGTGGAGACGAGAGAATGCATGATGGGAGAAATGAAGAGAGCCGGTAGGAGTGGGAGAGTTTAAGCGTGCTAACCAAGGGGGAGGGTGGGGGATCTCGAGGTGCCATTAATGCATGGTCAGAGTAGGTAAAAGGTGGTGGGAGTGGGACGCCACGCGGAGGGGAGGAGTTAATTCCAAGAGTGGGAGTCATAAGAGGAGGGTGTCGAGAAATAGGGAAGGGAGGAGTTAGGGAAGCCAACACTTTTCCAATTGTTCATTAAGGGCAATAAACCCATAATCAATGAGAACCCCTTTGTTAGCCATGTTGTCCGCTGCTGGATTGTTTGCTCAGAGGATATGTAGGAATTTGATGGCAGTAAAATCGCTAAGGAGGTTTTTGAAGATGTGATGATATTTAGAAAGTGGTTGTTTAAAGCTCATGGTTATCTTTTTGGCCTCCCTGATTACAAGGAGTGAGTTGCCGAAAATTACCAATTCTTTTAGTCCCAGATTGATAGCCAATTCCAGCCCTTTGAGTAATGCGAGCCATTCCGTGTTGTTGTTTGTAGATTTTCCAAGTCCCCATGCAAACTCTGTCTGTCTGTTTCCACCAGGATAAAAAAATGACCCCTCCTGCAGTCTATTCGAAATTTTAACCTGTGATCCATTACTTCATTAATTTGTAGATATCCACTTATCCCTGCAAAAAATACATAATGTGATATAAAATGATAATAGGAATGGATACATAAAAATAAATAAAAGCAAATCACAAAAAGCATAGTTAAAAGGGATTAGAAGAAGATTAAAATTATATACATTTTAATTTATTTACATATTATTTACAAATTTATGTTTCGTTTTGCAGGGAAATAGTAGAACGCATTAGTGGAAAATAAATCATCATTTGTTTTCATTTTAACTTAGTTTCAATGAAGGTGGACACTTAATTAATGTTAATTAAAACCATTAGAAGTGAGGATATATTTTCTTTTACAAGCTGCCTGCTCGATTCATAAAAATGGCAAGTTTTTAAAGATAAAGGATAACATCAGCTAAGCTAGTCGTCCATTCCCCAATAATTAAAACCATTAGAAGTGAGCATATATTTTATTTTACAAGTTGCTCGATTCATAAATATAGCAAGTTAAAAAAAAAGGATAACATCAGCTAAGCTAGTCGTCCATTCCCTAAGCAATTAACTAAAGTATTTGGATGTACATGAGTCAATTACATTAGAAGAAATTTTGATGAATTAACGATACAAGAGGGTTTAAAAAGTGGTTCAAATAAAATGATCATTAATTAGATCCGAACTCTTTATATAAAAGATTTTGAGACATGGATTTAATTGCCCATAAGCAAGCCTTACAAAACTATTCCTTTTTGCCAAAAGATACAGAACTATTCCTTTTTGCGTTCAAGATGAAAATTGTTTGTTTGGTAGCATTCTTTATTAATAATTCTTATAAGATGCAAATTGATATACACACAAATGAACTTGGATTGAATTGTTTTAGCTTTGTCAAAAAGGCTTATAAAAATTGATGTTGCGTTAGAGATGAAAATTGTTTGTTTGGTTGCATTCTTTATTAATCATTCTTTTAAGATGCAAATTGATATATATATAAATGAACTTGGACTGAATTGTTTTAGCTTTGTCAAAAAGTGCACAAAAAGCAACATTTTTTTAATGAATGTTTAAGGCTTGTAAAATTCAGTAAATCATTTTGACTAAAAACTAAGGGATCGGTTCTATTCCTCACCATATATTCTTTCAAGGGGCAGATTGAAAGCCTTAAATTTAAGTGTTTAATGAAATTATTCCAATCCGCCAAAATGGCCAATTAATTCATTAATGGATTGACGGCCAAACATTGGTGAGACTGTTGAAACTTCATGTTAACTCATTGTTTGCAAAACAAGGCATGAAACCAACTTGAATAATTTCAATATGCACATGAAGATGATCAAGAATCCAAAAGATTCAAATGGTGCAAATAAATCAAATCACCAAAACCTCATTTCATGGAAGATACACCAGATCCCAAAATGCTAACTAAAAAAGATGGACCCAAAATAGGAATTTAGAAACTTGTTAGAAAAGTGTTTCGGGCCCGAAACATCTGGATGTAAAAAATGTCAAAAGGTAAAAATCTAGGCAAAATGAAACTTCTGCAAAACTATCCTAAGCCAATGGAACCGAACGACCAATTAACCAAAATTACAAGGAAACCTCAGGTCCATGAAATGTCGGTACGACCAAATGTATAATCATAATTCTAGCCCGACGTCCGACGTCCGATGAACTTTAATCTTGGAAGAGCATTGGGATTGGAATATTAGAAGGCTAAAAGTTACTACAAATGAAACTACCGATGAGACTATCCCATAATCGTTGAATCGAAAATTAAATCACTATAAAATTTAAATAAATATCGGGACCGTAATTGCGAAAAAAGGAAATATAAAAAATTAAACGTCGGGAAGCAACAAATGTTCTGATGTAAACACCTCAAGGTTGCAGATCCAGAATTATAGTTTTAAAACCAGTGAAAAAGGCATGTCGAGTCTGTTTTACATCAAAGAGTGAGTTAATCCTTTAAAAATAAGATTTTTGAATAAAATTAAACCATCGCCAATGAAAATTGAGAAATTAACTAAATGAAAGTGATTAAAGACCAAATTAAGCAAAAAAATTCAAAGAGGTCCCATGATTTTTAAGGAAAATTATGGGATCTATTGTGGAAACAACACTTCCCCAAGACTTGTATGAGTAATTGACACGAATGGGTAACACATGCCTTTCCTGTTAACTTGGGAATTAAGACTTAAGTCACATAACATATAAGGATATCAAAACTTTGGATTATGCCAACTAACAACAATAATTAAAATATTATTTTATGTATATCCCCTACTTCCTTTCTCGATGATTTATTGCTCTCATGGTGCTATTAATGAATTATAACCACAAGGGCGCCTTATTCATTATTATTATATAAATTCCAAAGTAATGAAATGTAAATCACTACCCACTTACCACATACTTACTCCTTATGTTCATGCTAATAGGGGTATTACATCAATCTATTAGCATCCTTCTAGGAAGTTGGAATATTTATGCCAAAATTCTATTCTATAGTGTTGACATAGTCAAATTTGATCAAGTTATTTTTTACTATGTCAATGGACCGATGCATTTGTAAAACCTATTAAGACCTTAAAGAAATGGATATGATTAGGTCATACTTCCAGTGTCTGTAATAGATTTTCTATTTACTTTCAATATCCATTTTTTTATCTACCAAGTTCAAATTCTCTACATAATCCAAATTTTCTCCAAGTAGACAAATTGTAAGAAAATTTTGAATTCTATGTGTAGAATTCTTTGAATATATGTGTATGTTGTATTAATATTGCTTTCACTGATTTTGTTGTAATAGATAATAATGTCAAATGGCGATAATTTGAGCACCTTTGTTAAGTTAAATGAGCAATATGGTGACAGTAATTGTTATTGCCTTGCAAAAATTGCAAGGGATTACAAGTGAGAAGAGATAAAAATAAGATAGGTAAATAATACTTTTTAGAGTTTGGGCACTTTGAACAGGGCAAACGAATATTGCTTGTTGGTAAGTTATTCATCACATGTTTTTATTCACTAGCAAAATTTTCTACTATTTTAATATTTTATATAACTAAAATGATTAGAGATTTTGTAATTACAAAGACAAAGCAACCTAGGTTTCAATTTATTAAGGATGGAAATTGTAGTAGAAATATTGGTATTCAAGTTGATAGAGATGGAGTGGATGTAGATGAAGTTGATCTACGGAAGTAAATGAGACTTGTATAATTGAGAATGATGAGATAAATAGATTGATCTATGACACTTTTTCTTTAGTGGATGATAACTTTGATAATGTGCATGATATACCTACAATTGATGTGGCATAAAAACCTATATACGAAATCTCAAAGACAAATCTTCTATATATTATTTTGATGTTGGTGAACTTGAAGGTATTTAATGGTCTGTTAAACACTCATCTCACACGGATCCTAAGCTATGAAATATAGTTCTTTATACATGAATTAAAAAAAAATAGTGTTTATGGTATAAAGGATGCAATATTGACACATATTTAGTACAATAATATATTTTTAATGTTGTAGATTATTGGGTGATTTTACCCCACCATATTCAAATACTTTACATATTAATAATTTCTTGTCATTATGAAATATATAGGAATGGAGTATCTAACAATTGATTCATGTCATATTGATCATATTATATATTATGGACAACATGCAATAAAGTTGGGATGCATTGAATGTGGAATTAGTAGATATCAAATTGATTAAGTAACCAATAAGGTTCCTCACAAGGTTTTCATCTTATTCCCATAATTCCACATTTGAATGATTGTTTAGGGACAAAAACATAGTAGAACTTATGGATTACCATGCATGAAAGAAAAGTGAAGTTGGTGTTACATGAATGTTTGTATTTGGTTATGCATTTACTGACATTTAGGAAAGATTTCAATTTTTTCAAGAACCTTCTAATTCTAGGCTATCATTGGAAATTGATGGTGTCAATCCATTTGGAGAGTCAAGTTCATATACACAATGTGGCCTATTTTATTTTATAAACAATAACCTTCCTCCTTGGATGTCAATAAACATGAAGCATACAATGTTGGCAATGAATATTCTAGATATTTATTTAAAATAAAATTTTCAACATATTGTTTCATTTATATTATTTGTTACATAATTTATTATATGTAGAAGGTAACATATATGTGTATGATTAAATGATTAGGTGGGTACCAAGTTAAATATATGAATGTATATATTAAGCCTCTTATTAATGAGCTTTTAAAGTTATGCATTGATAACACTATGTATGGCATATCCAAACAATAGGGAAAAAATAATTTGAATTCCATGGAATAATTACCTGGACAATTCATGTTGTCCTAGGACTAACACATTTTTGTGGTACATTATTCTATATCTTGCAAGTTTCAAACAAAGGGTAAATTTGCATGTATAGTATGTGGTCCCAGATTGATATCATGATATTCAAGAAGTTTAGGAAATGAGGTGTTTGATGAGTACAATCACTACCCTGCTAAGAACCATAGGTATCAAACTATCAAAACTATATTTTTAATGGGAATGAAGAGACTAGAATAAAAGAACAAAGAACGACACCTCAACTATGGAAATTTGAATATAATAACAATTGACTAGGTAAGCAGTTGGTCTCCATATCATATGTAATGTTATAGTTTGTATTTATGTTCAAATATTTTTACTATATTTAATATCTAACGGTGTTTCAATATATTTCATAAAGGTCCTCAATGCATTAATTGGGTTCCATGAGGAAAGAAAAGATACTCCATCCAGTTAAAGATGTTTTCCTATTATGAGAACCTTGTTGGACATGGTTGTCATTGATGTCAAAGGAGTTCAGTAGTGACAAAGGAATAACCAAGGACATGATGGCAAGGTGAACTCAGTGAAAGACAAAAGCAGTGATGACATGGCATGTATGATGATGTGGCATATATGATGACATGGAATGGCATGCATGATGATGTGGCATGAAGTTGAAAATACATCTGATGGTGTTCTGGTGCTATCAGGAATTCATTGTTTCATCCTGACATCATTCTGAAGAAATATGGCAATTTGGTGAAAATCAAGAAATTGACCAAGTATGGAATAATTAGTCAAAATTGTTCCAAGTAGCATTAAGAGAATGCCCGCCATAATTTATGGTTTGAGAAGAATTCCCACACCATGGTACTAGGATATAGCTTGTTATAGTGTCTATCCATTCATGGTCTCATTTTGACTTCATCACCTGTGAGGAGAAAGTTCTAGGTTTGTCAAAACAAGGTTTTGCACCAAAACTTGTAAAACAGACTAAGTATCCTTAGAAAGATGCCCACCATAAATTATGGGTTGAAGTAAATGCTCTCAACACATGACTAGGATGTAGTATGTTGGTGTCTTTATCTATTCATGTTATCAGTCTGCCCTAATCATTCTTGAGGTGAAAGTTATGGATTTGCCAAAACAACGTTTTAGGCAGTTTTTGCACCAAGTTCAGTAAAATGCCTGCCTAGGGCAAATGAAGAAGAGTTTGAAGGTGGAATGAGTTGTGTTGTTATTAGTGAGATATTCTACATCATCTGGTAACATTTTTTCATGGTTTTGGTGAAATAAAAAACCACCTTGAAAATGGGACAAATTGTCAAAGTGTAAAATCTGCTGGTAAAACTGCCTAAGTGGCCTCTGTAAAATGCCCGCCATAATTTCTACTTGATGGATTAAATTATTCTGAAGGTACAGTCTTGTATATTGTTGATTAGTTCATCTAACCATACCATCAGTTTGTCAAAAAGGTATCCGAGGATGAATTTATTAATTTTCCAAAAGTGCCTTCTGGCAGTTTTTGCACTGTTCCAGCACTGGAAAATCTGCCTAAGTTGTCTAAAAAAAATGCACGCCATAGGCTATGGTTGTGCAGATAAATTTATCTAATGGTATGGATATGGTATTTGACAATTTTTCCATCTAGCCATGAGTTCAGTTCTCCATCTGGTAGTCACATATGCGAAATACAAACCTGTCAAGTTAGTAAAAAAAATTTAAAGCAGAAAGCTACAGGAATAAAAAGCAAGCTACAAGAATAAAAAGCAAGCTACATGAATAAAATCAGAAATATAAAATAGATTATTTGATTAAAAATAAAATAAAATGTGACTATTTAAAGAAGAATATATTATTTATTGAAGAGACCAATGAAATGAAAGATGACTAATAAAGTTTTTAATTAATTATTTAATTAAAAACATTGATAAACATAATTGTAAATTAAAGATTAAAACAAAGATTCGAAAGGGCATGAGATGATTTAATTAATTAATAAAGAACATAATTAAAGTTGAGATTCGAAGAGGTATGAGGAGAAGATTAAATTAATTTATAAACATAATTAAATTAAAAGAACAGAGATTTGAAGAGTTGTGATGAAGACAGATCATGACCCTAATTCGAAAAGGTGTGATGCTTGGATAATTATGGAGAATATATAAACATAAAATGAATATGGAAACATGTGTCTCAGTAGTTTTGATCCGGAAGCAGAGCTAGAAGTTAGAGACCACCAAGATGAAGAAGTTGTGACAGTATCAAAAGAAAGAGATCTGGAAGATTGGCCAGATCAAGAATAGGGTGGCAGGGTGGTGCTAGGGTAGGCAGGAAGCTTGCTGGGGGTCGTAGCCTCCATCCAGTAGAAGCTGGAGAATAGGGTGTTATTGCGTCCTTTACTGTAGCAACAGGTAGAAGATTTGGGGTGTTGTAGCATCCCCGTCTGTGGCAGCAGGCAAAACTTGGGGTGTAGTTTCATCATTTCTGTAGAAGCAGATAAACAATTTTGTAAAATTCATCTTACTAATGAGTATGAGTTTGTGGTTTTCTCTTTGAGGTTTCCACGATAAAATATTGTGTCCTAACTTGTTTGATTATTTGTGTCTTGAACTAATTGTTTTAATGAAAGGAAAAAGAATGCAATACTGATTCACCCCTCCTCTCAGTATTGTTGGATATTCCAACACACCTACAAGTAGTTGGATTGTTTGATACAGTGCATATCAGGAAGAATGTTGTAGAATGCTCATGAGGAATCTTATACGAAAGAAGTAACAAAGATAAAGTTGCCAAATTTTGTAGTAGCATTCAAGAAGTCATTCATGTAATTCAAAATTTGAATCCTTCTTCTAGTAATATAATGGACAACCAACCGATCTTTCATGGTTATTTACAAAGAAAGAAAACAATGTTATAAAAAACATCATTGGAAAAAATAAATTTCCCACTCGCTTCTTTCCAAACATAAATAATATTTTAATGAAGAAAGGTGCATTTTGTGGAGTAAAAACTCACGATTGGCATATCTTATTAAGGTAATTTTACATATTCTTGTATTGGTATACTTCTTTTTAATATTTTTTTTAATATGGGCAAAAATCATGGTTCCTTTTGTGTTACAATATTTTTTACCTTTATTTCTCCCATACAACTTTTATAACAACATAAAACATGTTAAATATGACATTAGCAAGTGCATGAGGTAAGTACCAATTTATGATTGAAAGGTTAGCTATAGAACTTGTAGACGTGATTTCCTTGGATCATGTGTATGTGGTTGTCATCTAAAGAAATCCATAAAGAAGATATAAAGTGTTGGAAGAGATCAATTTTTCAGCTAATGTGTGAAATGCAAAATCATCTAAATTCAACATTTTCTAATGCACAAGAACATTACCTCATACACCAAGTTGAGGATATTCAAATATGTGTACCTATACACAAAAGGTCAATGTGGATGATCGAAAGTAACTTGAAGGCATTGAAGGATTTTGTTAGACAAAGTTCATGCCTTGAAGGCTCTGTGGTATATCGATACTTAGTGTATATTACTAAGTATCTTCTCGAAGTTACAACAATTATGAATGTGCCTCACAATTAGGATGTTAGTTCCATCAACAAATTTGAAGAAGAGGTTTTGTTGGGTAAAGGTAGAATTAAGAAAGAGAAAGGCAAGATTGTAGAAAGCTAGAAGAGTTTATATTTTTTTTTATCATTGTACTTATTTAATTTGTGTTCATCCATAGTTTATTAAGCTTTATGTTAGGATATTTAGCAACTTAAGAATTAGTTAAAATCAACTTCGTCTAATGTCTCTTTAGGTCAAGTGTGTTTATTTCATATGCATTAGTATTCATTAGTACTTATGTATTCTAACAATCATGATATGTTCTAGGCATAGAGTGATTTGATGGTTCATCTTCACCTCAATCTTAACTTACTATCCATGGCTTAGCACCTGATTGGTCCATGATCCCTATTTAAAGAGCATGGAGGGTCATTTGCTTGATGATCAATTGTGAGAATCTCGCACATGAATTCTTTTTCCTTTTGCATTAGTATGTTGCCTCGAGTAGCTATTTGGATGGGGTCATGGATTGTTTTCCTCTTTGAAATTTTTAACCATGTAAAACCATTGATGTCTTGATTTGTGATATGTTTATGTGAGTAGTTTCTTAAGGTGTTCAATTCGTGTGGAAATGCCATATTTTAGCCAAACATGGTATCAGAGCGGTTAAGAAGACCATTGTTGATCAAGATCCTGAATTAGTGCAACTGCATGCATTTAAGGATTTATGGATTCTACTTTTTTTGTGCATTTTTGGGTTGAGAGAGGTGTTCCATTACATACAAAGTGTTTCTTTCAATTGGAATAACTTTTTTGTTTCACTAAAAAAAATTTATTTACATTTACGGATTTTTTTAAAAATATTTTTCATATTTTAACCTGGTTTTCTATTTTATTAGATTGGATTGTTACCTTTTCAGTCCATGTATCCTCTTTGTTGTGCACTTTGTTCAAACTTTGCAAATAAAAAACAAAGAAGAAAATATTTTATTGGCTGCATATGCTCTTTGTTGTGAACCTTATGCGAACATGGTAAACCATAAACAATGAGAAAAATTGCATTTTATGAGTTAACTAACCGAGGTTTAACCCCAAATTTGAGAAGTTTTAGTTTCAAATTTTCATTTTTTGTTTGTGTGTTGTGTGTAAAGTGTCTTACAAGCCAAAAGCAGGGATTTTTCGGGTAGTCATGCTCTCCCACAACAACAAAAACAATGATGACAACGACACCAACAACACGAACACCTCCATTCTCCTTCATAATATTACTATATCTTTTGTTTAAGTCGCTTGGTTGAAAGTTACTTTAATAATTAAGAGGTATTGGGTTAAACTCTTTTTTTGTTACTACGTACAAAAATTCCATGTAACTTTAAGTTATGAAGTAACTTAATTGTAAAATAATTTCATACTTGTTTCATAAAAGTGGGTCACTTATTTGTAAAAGTTAGCTTATAGGAAAAGTAAGTAAGGGTGAGCAGTTATATACAACATTGAGCACCCATCATCATGTGGTTCAATATTTGCTTGTCACGTGGCTCCTTGGCTCCATTTTATGTTTTTTTTTTCAAAAAGACATAACTTTGGCATATGGAGTCTGTTTTTAGTGTCATTTCTTTAAACTACCTTTTTTCGATATTTTTGCATCTAGACCACTAGTTTATATTTTTGAAGTCATATTACATGCACATTATAATATGGCGAGTCCAAGTGATCTTCTGCTTACCAGCACCAACTACTTCTCATATAGAGCATGCATGGAGGATGTCCTTGCAGTAAGGGACTTTACCGAATTACTTTGGGAAAAGAAACTACCCCCATTGATGCCTTAAATAAAGTAAATTGGAATAATAAAAATGGTGAAGCATGTGGATCAATCAACATGTCCGTCTCTAATGACTTACAATTTCACCTTCAAGGAATTGACCACCTAGATGCAACTTGGCAAAAATTGGAAATTGTATTTGGTCACCACAATTAGATTCAAGGTCACTAGCTTGAAAATCAGTTGTTTTCTTTAAATTCAAGTGATTTCTTTTGCATTGACGTCTATATATCTCAACTAAAAACCATTAGAATCTTTGTTGAAGAATGCAAGATATATAAGCCTAAAAGGAAATGTATTTATGCTATTCTTACTAAGCTTGGTCTTCCTTATTTTATTTTTGTATTTACTTTTCACTCCAGTAGAGAATCTCTAGAGTTTGCTTATACAGAACCCAGTCTTAAATCTTTTTTTATTCTTGGATTAGAGAGGAAGATAATCTCTTGCATCTTGGATTGATCAGCATTGCAGGTACATCTAACACGGCCTTAGTGGCACATTATAAGGATAAATGCAAGCATCCAAAGAAGAAACACCCTCACAACAATAAGCAAAACAATTGTCCCAAACCCTCTCAACAAGTTCCTACACCCAATGGTGATAAATTCACTAAATGGAAAGGTAAGAAGACTGAACAAAATTGAAATTTTTGTGGGTGAGATGGTCAAGTGGAATCTAAGAGTTTTAAGAAAAAGGAAGTCTTGGAAGCAACAATAAAGAATCGAAACATCAATATTGATTCGTCTTCTAACTCTTCTTCTCATGGACATGCACTTTCTTCTTATAGATTTTCCTTTAATGCATAATCTACTTCTTCTTGTAACAGATGACTCATTGATTATGGATCATCTTATCATATGACTAAGGATAAAGCCATTTTTCTACTCTAAATGAATGTAACATTGAACAAATATTTGTTGGCAATGATAGATCTCTTAGTGTTGTAGAATTTGGAACAATTCAATTAGATGATGGTCATTTCAAAGATGTATTATGTGTTCCACGTATTTCCTACAATATGTTGCCAGTCTATTAGATCATTCATTATGGTGATGGTAATACTGTATATTTTTCACCTCACCAAGTTGTAATCAAGGATTTAAAAGATCCTAAGCATGTCCTAGAAATTGGAATTGTTGATGATATTACCAGTTTGTACATATTTGAAAACTTTGGGTCATCATCTACAAAATGAGAGATAAATGACCAAAAAAGCGACCAAAATCCACATATAAATTACCACTTTTGATTTGGAAACCACCGGTGGAAAATTAGCGATCATTGATCACGCGACCAAAAAAGTGGTCATATTTAATTTGGTCATTTATAACTTATCTTATGGTCATATATTGGTCATTAATTGTCATAATTAATGACCAAATATATGACCACAAGATAAGCTATAAACGACCAAACTAAATATGACTACATTTTTTGTTGCGTGATCAATGGCTGCTAATTTTCCACTAGTGGTCATTTATATGCGGATTTTGGTCGTATTTTGGGTCATTTATCTCTTTTTAGTGGTTTCAGAATATATATAGGGCACGAAGGAATCAAACCACCAGCCTCCTTCTTATAAGGCATGTGCTCTTCCATTGAGCTAGCACCCTTAAATAGAATATATTATATAATTTTACATTATTGATCTAAGACACAAGCATGGTCTCATTCAAAAGTTTCTATGGTCACAACAAAGGCAAGGGAGCACTCTATTTGACTAAGTATGGAACATAACTCCAAGAGAAACTCGCAGAAAAACAAGTCATATTGTATATGTTAATATAAGGTTTTATTTTCCTTTTGGAACAAAGAAATAATAGACTAACAATCACTCTATCACACAAGAAGAGGTGCATTTAGTGCAATAATCTTACTTGACCCTCCATAGAAGCTAAAGTCTAGATATGAATAAACTTTTAACTTAACCATGAAATTAATAATAAGTATAGCTCTTACACAGCTACAAATCTGTTAGTGTACAAAGTCCATAAAAGAACTAGACTATTTTAGCTATACAATTGAATTCCTAGATCATACCTCCATTTGGGTGTCATTTTGTTGAAAACGGTTCTAAATACTCATGTCTTCACTTGCCTTTTTTCGATGATAATGCACCTACATCATCTTGGCACATTCCCTGAAAGAAAAAATAAACGTAAAAAAATTAATGAATGATGACCTTTGAATAATCAAATCAATTAGCAAGAACATAAAGAACAAGTTAGCAAGTGATGAAGGAGCATCCTGCTCTCCATCCAAGTCCAATGTTTGGTCAGACCTTAGGGTCTTGACATTTTCCTAAGTAGAGGTTTTTGATAAAATATTGTAAATAATACTATGTTTTAACTGTGATTCTAGATAGATGATGAGTCATTATTTTAGATGAAGTCATTGAGTGAGTCATGTAACAAAATCCACATCTAATGGCAGGAGTTGATGGAGCTTTAATATCTCATGGGCGATTCATAGAGATAGGATTGAGAGCTTGCTAATCTTAGAATTAGTTAGCAGGATGATAGGGGTGTGTTGAGTGTAATGTGGATCTGAACTATAATCAGTTTCAGAATCCTTCTGTATAAATCTATGAGCCTACGAGGCATAAAAAGGGCGGCCAAAACAAGGTAAATCAGGCCAAGAGGATCATAACGCAAGTTATGAAGCATTTGTGAATGTACAGGTCTCTATGATTGAATAGAGAAAATACTATTTATGCATGTCTCTGTGTAAATGGAATTTGCGTGTGAATGGGTTAATCCTTGTGTGACCTGTAAATGGATAATTAACTATGTGTGTGTTTAATTTCATGAATCGATTGGCAGTTGAATACTTGCTGGTAGATTGATAAATCTCTGTGCATGAAGGTAGAAGGTCTTCTGCGCTTAAAAGGGGAAATCGATATAGCTGTTTGAGAACCCTTAGGTCATCCATCACTGAAAGGATTGATGCTCAATACATACGAATTCGCAGAGGTGATGTGTAGGTTCGATGGGAAGATCAAGTTAGGAGCCAAGGAGATTGATTGATCGATTCTCTGATCAATCAACACAGAGTCACAGAGATTGTATTGGTTCGTTATATAGAGTTTGGATGATCCAGATTGAAGTAAGGAGATTGACGACGGGGAAAGGATCTCGCTAAGTGAACATGTGCGGAAGATAGATCTCCGCAGTTACAAGGTGAGCGTTCTGCATTGATCACAGATCAATGGCTTGTGAACGTCCCGGAATGATCAACAGATCGTACAATGTTCCGCAAGAGAAAGAGTTCGGGGGTTAATGGCTAGAACGGATGCAGAATTAGCACATAAGATTGGATTCCACCATTGATCTGGATCCAATGGTTTAAAACGATTGCGTACAGGCGATTGCAAGAAGACATTTGCGGAAAGGCGGTTGCATAAGGCATTTGAGGAAGGCAATTGCGAAGGAAGTTGCGGAAGGCACGCCCACAACTATGGAAGGAAGGTAACTGCGGAAGGAAGGCAGTTTCGGAAAGGAAATTGCGGAAGGCACACTTGATCGACACTTCGCATTCAGGTGAAACCCGAAATATTTATGAAACCCAGTTCACCGCCACTTTGAAGTCCGCCCTTCAACGATTGTTTTGGAGAAAGACTTAGCTGATTTTGCTAAGCTTGGAGGTTCTACTAAATTTGGAACCAGATATAATCCTGGTTAAGTGGGTTGGATTAGTTTTTTTGATCCCTCCTACATCAGCAAGGCCATAACAAATACCAAGATTATAATGAATGCTATTGAAAATTTGAATGTACAAATATGGAGAAACCATAGGGTTTTGACCCCTTTAAATAAAAATATATTATATGCAAAACTTGAAAATATATTATAAGTCAATCAGGCCTATTTCAAAAACATCATAATATACAATATCAAATATTCATTTCCCTGTAGCAAATTTTTTTATAAAATGAAAATAAAAAAATATTGGACTATAGGGGTGTAGACTACCTGTGAATGACTTCTCATTCCTTTTTCTTGAATGTTGAGCAATTGGATGAATCATTAGTGCCTAGATTCTTTAGACACCTACACACACCCAAACAACAAATACCCTTACACTTTCTTTTGGAAGAATCCTATTCTAAGAATTGAATTCAAATTGCATCATTATATACTGTAAACACGAATACACATATACCAATTCAATTACATCAACAACATGAACATAAATAAATTCAAGTAACACATATAAACAAGTAAGAAGTTCATCAATGGACATGTGTATGCAATCAAAACATATTTCAAGTTAAACTGATTGCAAAACATCACACATTATATACCAATTACCAAGACCTCAGTCATATGACCAATTATAGATATTTATAAGTTTGCCATGTATCGTCTCAAATAATGCTCAATAAAATAAACTTATAGCAAGTAGAATAGACTTAGACTCATATAGAAAAATCATCAATACTAATTAGTTAAATGCCCTTCTCCATGGTTGTAGTGAAATTGGCAGCTGCTAGATTGGGTGTTCTTCTACATATCTTCTTCCATAACAAGGAAACTGAATATGTTGAATAAAATGTGGCATCATACAAGCAGGCATATACTTTAACTTGTTCAACTCCTTCAAATGGGATAACCAAACATTTGCTACACTAATGATGACGTGATACTAGCTATTGGTACCGCAATTTGTCTTATAATTTTTTTTTGAGGTGCTGCTAGAAGATCTTCAAATCAGACAGAGAAAGCTTTAAATTGTCTACTGCTCCCTTGTTTTGTGTGAAATTGCCAGAGTAATCCTACTGAGGATATTTATTTGACATTTTACCAATTATGGATCAATTTGCCAAAAACATATTTTTTTGTGATAACAAGGTGAGTTTTCTTAATTTTCTTCCAAAGCTTTCCTTAATATCCCGATCCCTTCTTCTTACCAAATCTTGAACTATGCTCAAATCCCACCATTTCTTGGAGTCTATTTATAATTATTATTATTTTGAAAAAGATAAGTCTTTTGTAAAAATATCTAATTAAAGCCTTTATTGTTCTTTTTTAAAATAATATTTTTTATAAAAATAAAATTTATATTTAAATATTAAACCTTTATTCTCCACTTATATTCCATTTAGTAATAAAATTCATGTCTTTTTCCATGAATTCTTGTTATGTACTAAAATGTTTACAAAGGAAAATTGAAGGTGAACTCTGAGTTTGCCAAACGCCTTTATTCCATGTCATAGTCAAAGTCATGTGCTAAACATCCATCCAAGAACTAGGTTATAATATAACCATATGCCCAATAACTCGAACCAATCGCCAAAGGAAAAGGTAGTTTTTATGCACAAGCAAAATGGTTTCACAGGATTTTGGTTTAAAATGTTGTAATTTTTGTACCATATCAATTGTGCATATTCACTATGTGAAATGGATTCCAACTACCTATTAGAAAGACAAGTGGAAGGTTAAGTGTCAATAATTTTGCATTCAAGTCAAAGAAGGTGACCATAAAGAAAATGATCACGTGTTGAAAGCATGATAGCGTTCAAGGATCACCATCGCTTATCCAATCTAGCGGCGCCAAAGAGAACTCAAGGTAAACATCCAGGTGTTAAGTGAATTCTAAGTATAATATCAAAGAGGGCCAGGGAAAGTATATAAGTGCCAAATTCCTGAGAAACAAGATAATGATGTTTGCAAGTGACCGAAGTTGACTCTATGAAAGCATTCCAGGAAGCAGTTTATGTTGATGAAGAAACTCTTGCTAAGTACTCTGTAAATTATGTTCAGGCCCGCCATACAATGACTCTTGAAAATATATGAGACCATAAATTATTGTTGTAGGCAAGAATGTATATTGCACTCATGTTTTCATCGTTAAAGCTGACAAAGGGAATCAAATTAATCTCTGTAAATGCCTCATCATCTGCGTGTATGGCTCTTAATTTTCCAAGACAAAATGGCTGAAGGTTGAAGGTTGAGATGGGAGAACTTGCTAAGAGCTTGGATGCAGGTTTCATCTCAAAACAAGCTGCTGTATTTTTAATTCCACTAATTTTGTTATCAACTGAATTTGTGTGTGAAGATCTTCTTCCATCAACATCGAATACAAGTGACAGGCATCAATCCAGAGATGCTTTGTGAATTAATGATTTTCAGGTTGAGGAAAATGATGGAAGACTTATGATTCTTTATCTGTCTCAACTGCAACTGAGAACAAACTTGTTAATACTACAGTAGTTCATGAGAATGCAGTGCAATTTTCTCATGAAGTTGCAAGTCTCAGGCCTGTGCCGAGGAAGCTCTATGAAAGGTACATGGTGAATTGTCATTTGGTCAACAAGTTGTGCTCCTTTCTTAGGGTTGAGTTTTTGCAAAGAAGCTGTTGAAGATATCGACCATGGAGAGCATGTTTGATGACCTTGATTCTAATATTGAGAGTTCATAATCTGCTACTATACTAGTAAAGTCAATTTTCTGAGGCTTCTAAGAATCACAAGTCTAACTCATCTCTGACTTGCTTACTTCTCATGACATAGGTATTATATTTATGTTTCATTTTGTATTTGATCAACCCCAGATTCCTAGGTATGAGTTGTGCAAATCATTCCAAATTTGAGTAATCAATCTAATAGTTGGAGATGAACAAATTTCACACTCTAAAACCTATCTCATGGAAAATATTTCTTTGAAGAAAAAAATTAGTTTCACTCAGTCTTCCAATTTCTTACTTTGGTTGATTTATGGGGTAAAGCAAAAGGAAAAAAAAACTCAAAGAAGAACAAAAACACATTCAACAAGCAATAGAAAGACTGGGCGAAAATTCAGTAAGACATTTCTGTTGAAGTATCTATAAATGCTAGATGCAATCCTTTCGACTGAAAAAGTTGCAGGTGTCTATCCCTTAGACCTTGAAGAGCTTTTAGAGAGCTTAACCAATACAACCAAAATCCAATCGTATCCCTTAGACCTTGAAGAGATTTTATAAAAATTACAGCGGTTAATTTTGAGTGCGTCAAGACTATCACAGTTCAACTAATTTAATATCCATATTATCTTTCACGGTGTCCTCTTGCGTGATTCCTCCATTGATTGTCCATCCATCCTCTGAGACTGTATCTTCAAACCGGAAGGGATGAACACAAATTGAATGTAGACAAGTGAAAAGGATGGGTCGGGAAATGGCATGGGTTGTGTTAACATGATTTTATAGCGGGAATTGAGACCAAACATTCAAAGATTCAAGCATGAAATTGTGATGGTGGCAACCTTATGTGATCTGGTGATCATGGAGGGTATCAATTAATGGCCAAGATCTATACAAGGTTAGCAGCCACAATTTCTTAGAGTGATCGAGATTGTTACTTTTCCTTTGCTGGTACCAACACAGGATGCACAGTTTGTGAGTGGATATTGTTCCACATAGTATCCAATCAATTGAAACATATATAATGAATGCAAGTGGCTCAGATGGTCCACATCAACCCTGAATTCACATTCTCCTGGCTTGTTATATGTGCCAAGTTGTTTAATGGCCATGGCCATTACTTTGTAGGACACTCTCTTAAATATGATGATGAAAGTTGACGTTCATTAAGATTAACTCTAGTCTATCTGATCTCAAATAAAATAGTAGATCAATAAAAGAAATAACTATTGAACCCGTGAAGGAGATCAGATGGCTATCTCAAATGGAAATCATTCAAATCTCTATAAAAAACCTGAGGAGATCAGATGGTGATTTCAAATGTAAAGCATTCAAATCTCTATCAACAAGCTGCTAATAAAGAACTTGAAATAGATTCTAAAAATTGATCTAATGTGTTGGATCTAGGATACTCCTCTTTATTGGACGTAGCGTGCAATTTTTGATAGGTTAGATTCAAATGCATATTAACTTTGTAAATAATCTATAGATCCATTGATGAATAGGAATTTATACCTATGCATTGTATTTAAGCATGTGTTTAAGTTGTTGTTATGCCATGATGAATGTTGGATACATGTTAGATGTGTGTGTTAATATGGCTAACCTCTACTATTGTGTGTGCTAATTAGATGTGTCTTGCACCTTACATTCTATCCTTAGATTGGTACTTAGATGTGATCATGTTTGAATAATAGAACTAAACCCTACATGCTTTCCTCACTCTTCCTAGGAGAGGATATGTGCATGTATGCCATTCTATTTGTGTGAATCAGGTTTCATTCCTTGTGTTCATGGAGCATGCTTATGCCTATTAGAAAACCCCTTCATATTACTTTTGAATTGTCCCTTGAGGAATTGGGCTAAGTCTGGAAAATGTGCAAGACATTCCAGCCTAAAATTGGAGAAGAACATGCACCCCTGTGGATCAGATGAAGGAGGGAAGACTTAGTAGAAGTGGAGCAGAGCCTATAGTATAAGGGAAAAGGCACATAGGGGAGATTATGGCCAGAGTTTCAGTAGGAAAAATGGAAATGTTGGAGTCCTTAGATGGGGTGTGGATTGCACCAATGGATAGAGCTCTCCAAGAGATTTCCAACGGTAGCAGTCTTGTCCAATTTGGATTGTGGATGAGGGAGTTATGACCCTCAGAAGTTTGCCCTAGAAGCTTGCGGGAGCAAGGGTTTGTGGTCCTAGCCTTTCCGCATCCGCAATGCGGATTGCAGATGTCGGAAGGTTGACTTCCATAAGACTGGCGTATTGGATTTCCGCATTTCCACATCCACAATGCAGAATGCAAATTGTGGATTGCGGGAGGTAACTTTTCCCGGAATGGAGATTTGGACTTCCGCATTTCCGCATCCGCAATGCAGGATGCGAATTGCGGAAGTTGGATAATTTCGGAGCTATGAATTGGGATTCCGCCGTTCCGAATTCCGCAATGTGGATTGCGGAATTGCGGATTGCGGAAGTCGGAAAATGGATTTTTGCGGAAGGATAATTGGAAATCCGATTTTTGAATCCGACTGAGGATTGGATGGCATTGCGTATTTTGGATGGAATGCCATTGCGGTTGTGTGTGAAAATGGAAGAAATTGGAGAAAAAAAATGTACGATAGGGTCTCCAAAGTCCTCTGAAGGCCACGAGAGAGGTCAAAGAACGTGAAAAAGTGGTATCAGAGCTTCAGTTGCAACACTGGGGCTGTTTGGGCCAAATCATGAGTTTATATGCATAAGAACCTGATGCAGTAAGAGCTATTGTAGTGCTCAAGAGAAACTACAGAAGGCTAACAAGGCTATATAATTGGACCAGTTATGACATGGAAGAAGAATTCCATGCTCTGATGAGGAATTGGAAGGAAAATTCCTTAACCCCTATCTTGCTCTTGTATTTTTGTTTTGCAATCTTTCTATATAGAAATTGATGACATAGGAATGGTGAGAATGCAAGAGATTAGATACATGAAGTAAATAGGTACTAGTGGACATAGATGCACGAAGTAAATAGGTACTAGTGGACATACTGCTAGCTATTGAATAATGCATGTACATGATGTTGCATTTTGGTAAAGCTAGTGAAGTTTACATATGCAATGAGCCACTAATGACAAATGTTGTGGTTGAAGCATGGTTGAATATGTTGATGATACTGTTGCATGTGACCAACAACCTTATGGAAAAAGGTTGGTGCAGCAGACCTATGATCATGAGGATTGGTAGAAGGACTGTGTAGTCCTTGGTAAGAAGCCAAACTGATCAGGTAACATCAAGGATGCTAATGAGAACCATGCAGGTATATTTTATTGATGATAATTGTACAAGTGTTGAAATGGGATTGGGTAAGGATCCCTTGAACCATATTTTGTAATCATAGACTTGTATGCATGTATGGTTGAGTGCATTGTGTGAATGCCATACCACCATGATATGGTGAGGTATGGGTAAAGGGGGGAAGGATCTTCATGCCATGTAATTATTTAAAGGTTAGAATTCATTCATATAAAAATATATAATGCCATGTTTATGTTGGTCATGAGTTTAATGACCAGGGCAAGTAAGGACTTGTAGTCCTGTTATGGTAGTGCTATGGTAGTGCATGTTATATGAGATAAGCCTAGTTAGGCCATAATGTGTTTGAATGGTAGAATGCATGACATGATAATGTAGTATGCATGAATCAATGCAAGGTGACACTGAGTGAATATGCATTAAAATATTTTGTGAAGCTTGCGGGTATGCATTGAGTGAATGCACCTAGAGAGTTTGTGTAAAGGTTGTAAATGTGCATGCATGGGAGTGGGTGCACATGTTGTGATGCATTGCATGAATGCATGGTTGTGATGTATGTTCCATTGCAAATTGAATCATGGATAAAATGATGAATTGATGATAATTGTAGAATCATTTCATGAGTTGCTATAAGTGTAGGAGTATGAGTGCATGAAGAAGATAGTCATGCTTGATGAGCTTCCATAATGCTCTGTGGAAGGACAGAGTTGTATAAACGATCTA
The DNA here is from genome assembly GCA_027924585.1 of Larix kaempferi. Lineage (NCBI taxonomy): Eukaryota > Viridiplantae > Streptophyta > Pinopsida > Pinales > Pinaceae > Larix > Larix kaempferi. The sequence continues at coordinate 7,588,870 of BSBM01001433.1, read as the reverse complement.
GCTATGAAGTAATGAGTGTTTAAAGTTTCATTTAAAATTGCATAAATGAAGTGACTGTACCTTGCAATTTTATTATGATAATGGTTCACATGAAGAAATGTGTTTTTCTGAATTATTGAAATGCTAACCGCTGAAAGTGCTTGAATTAGTAAGTGTTATAATTGCGAAATTACTTCAATGACTGTGGCAACGATGAAAATGTTATGTGCATGAAGAACTTGCAAGTGTTTGGCTTATTGAAGTTTCAAAACTCAGATAGAAATACCCTGGGTATGGCAGCGTGGGTAAGACTGTAATGAAGGGTTGGAAATTACCATGTGCAAGAGCCAAACCTCATGAGAAGGGTCTCGTGGTTGTAAGATTAAATTTATGAACATAACATATTACTTATTTCAGATTTGAAACCCTCTGATTTAAGTTTATGGAAATAATTTCATGGCTGCAAATAAAATTATGTAGGTAACAGAATTGTAAATTCATGTTTGAATTAATTAATAATGTCATTGATGGGTTATGAGACAATCAAATTGGAATTTTATTGCTAAACACTACTAACTGTTTGTCTAATCCAGAATTGTGTCATAGGGACACGTTGTGGGGAAAGGTTGTGTTGTGGTAGAAATCCTAAAACCCTAACAGACAGAGTGATGCCACTTATGGGGGATAAACAGTATGAGCATGGACTCATGGTTCAATGAATCTAAATTTCTATAGAAGATAGAATTGTAATTTTAGATTGAAATTATTATGATGAATATCTCATGGCAATGAGATGGGACATGTATTTTTGTAGATTTAAATTTTATTTAAAATTTTGATAATATCTCATGTGAGTGAGATGGTAAGGATTATTCCAGCATGGCATATGTGGGCTATGGAACGTGAAATAGGTTGGGATAGAAAACCGAGGGACTGTTGAATCAGAGAAGGGAGCCCCCCATCCCTCGCAAATAAAGAAAATATGCAGTTGCAAAATGGGTAAGTGTTCTGAAACCCTAGCTAAGAAACGTTGTCTAATTATTAGGGTTAATATGCAAAGCCTGTTTCATTTTATTATTATTATTTCAGCTTGCCTGAGTGTGAATAGGGCCTACATGGCTCACATCAGGGAGGGGTGCACACCTTTCTGGTGTTGGGTTATGTTAGGGTTATCAAGATTGACTACACCCTAAAGGAATGGACGCATTCCTGGTGTTTCAATATTTGATAGTGAATGATTGTGAAGGATGTTTACAATTCAGAGCAGCAATACTAATGAGCTTGCTTATCCATCTTGTGCTGACAGCTTGAACGGATGCAATTTGGTGTTGCACACTAAAGAAACAAAGTGAAGAGGTTGTTATTGCCTGATAAACCCGGTCGAAGAAATCGCTTGGAAATGGTTGTTATTTCCTGATAAACCTAGTCGAAGAACTGGCTTGGCAATGGTTGTTGTATGCTTGATAAACCTAGTGAAGGATGAAATCTCATGAAGAACAACAGTTGGACCTTTCTATGCCCACCCTAAATAACACTGGAGGGGAAAGGGTATTCCTTATGTTGGGTGATCTAGTTAATGTGGGTGTCATGTTTGCTGAGTGATCTGAGATGCCTATAGATTTGTGGTTGAGCTCACTAGCTTAGCATACTGGCCCATGGAATGCCTGATAAACCAAGTCGGTGTACTGGCTTGGCATTGGGTATTTGAATGTTGTGGAGCAGCTTGCGTGTTGGCCGAAAATTCGTTGTTACAAGCACAGGTGATCTGAGGCTTGCATAAACTTGGTTACCTTTCGATGCACACCTTGAAGAGCATTGAAAGGGGTGGGTACACTCAAGGTACTGTGTAGAAGAGAAGAGGTACCACCCTTGTGTTGGGTGGGAGCAGGTCTTGTGGGTACCATAGTTGTATGAAGTCAATACGGGATACCTGTGGAGCTAAAGGAAGATGCTCATAAAGATAAGTATTTGGTTTATCTTGCATCTTCTTACTTATTTAATATGAAAAATACATGCGTATACGATTTGGTTATGATTTCTTAAGCTCTTGTTAGAAATAAACCCTAGGAAAATAAACTAAACATGTGAATTGATTCAATGTTTGAATGTAGGTATTGTTGGAAGCAAGAGCTTTGGAGGCATACTAAGGTGCATGTGGACATGTGACTGTCCTAGAAGGTTCAGCATGAGCAGCAATGAAGAATGGTGCTAGTAGACTTGTGTGGGTCCTAGCAACGAAAGGATTCTGTAGGAAATCATGGGAATGGGTTCACTGGATGAGAAGCCTTGGACAAACCTTAGACACTAAGTGTCATAGCCAAGAAAGGGAAAGTCAAGCATTCACATTGAAGTGAAAGAGGTTAAAAAGCATGGAACCACAGTGGTGGTGTATCTCTGGATTGAAACAAGACTAAGAGGGGAAACTCTTACTCTCATCTTTCCTTTTTTATTGGATGCATTTCAGAAAACATAAAAGTGTTGAATGCATGATGTGACTGAAAATTAATTGTGTTTAGTTGCTTGAAATAAATTGTGAATGTTGAGATAGCAAATCCATTGTGAAAGAAGGAACATGAATGAGTTCATGTGTATGATTGGGCAAGCATGAAAAGTGTGGGAGTCTCATGAATAGAGCATGGACTCTCCATGTCAATTGGGAAAAAAATTGACTGATTTTTAATGATTATGTTGTGCTTAGCCTAACATGAATTGCCATGAAGGTTTCAGGATTATAGATCAGCTGAGAGGCAAGGAGAATGAAGGGATTGCTGTGAATCAATGCCCACCTGTGGATATGGAAGGTCAGAGCAAACTAGAGCAGCTTGTGGGAGCCAAAGGACTTGGTTCTGAAAGCTCAAGTAAAGAGAAAATGTAGGGGCAGACCTGCAACGTTTTTTGTAAATTCTATACATGTGTAGACTTTATATGTATTCCTAAGTGTTGGAACACCGAGGACAGTGTTATTTTAAGGGGAGGGGATTTTTAATACCCCTATTCTGACCCTTAGGGTTTATTGGATTCAATGTAAATAATGTATAATTGCAATGTGTGTGTTTTCCCTAGTGTGGAGCTCAAGGCCAAGTCCCCACTAGTGGATGTTCAGGTTTTAACTGCATACGCAAGTATTTGACAGTTTGATTATCCATGAGATGTTAAGCCATTAAGAAATGTAAATGATGTAATTATTAATGAATGCAATAAAATACCTAAGAAGCTGGCTAAGGAAGCAACCAATGAGAAGGGGCCATGTGTATCCATTAGGGAGAGGTGAGGGGGTTATGGGATTAGTACCCATGCTGCCACATGTTCAATTGTGAACCCATTTGACTCCCCATGCTGACATTAATGCAAATGTAAGAGGGTGGTTGAGGAAACCAAACCCATGAATTTGATGGAGTATGGGCAACTTGCAGATCTGTATGGCAGGGTATGGCCCTGTGCATTTATTGTCCCTTAAGCCACTCCACGCCTGGGAATTCGCCATCATGTTTGCTAACCCTGGATTGACCAAGAACCCAAGTCATTCACACACCTGTAGAGTGGAGCCGTAAAGAAAACAAGTGAAAATCGTGATTTCCTATGTAAGTCGAACGTGCAGAGACGAGAACGCCAAGTAAACCTTGTGCAAGGAAGGAAACCGGTTGAGACAGCTATAGATCGGTCTGTGGGATAAAATGCAAAGTTGGAATGGCCTAGAAAACCCGTGAGAATCACTTAGACCCATTTTTTAGAAGGCCGATTGCAGGGCATAGTTTAGGGAGCATCCTTGTGATCAATTAGCTTGTATAACAAAGTCAAAGGTCACTTAGGGTGGGGTCTGCTTGATAAACCTAGTGAAAGATGCAATATCATGAACAATTGCAGCTGAACCTTTCTATGCCCACCCTGAATAGCACTGGAGGGAAGGGGCCTTGAGGGACTATGCAACAGAGAAGAGGGCCTTCCTTGTGTTGCGTGAGGTAGGTAATGTGGGTGTCATGCTTGTTGAGTGGTCTGAGATGCCTGCAGTTCTATGGTAGAGCTCACTAACTGAACGACACCTTCCTTGTTCCATGGATTGCTTGATAAACCCAACTATAGGTTGGATTAGCATTGGGATGAGACCTTGACTGTGAGAGAGTTCCTTAGCCCTCTTTAGTGGATACACAACCCATCTCGGGGGTGGTCTCTCAGCTGAAAGAGTATAGGCTGGATAGAGACCTAAGGTTGGGTGGAAAGTTGTACTCACTTAGCCAGTTGCTTGGGGAAGCTTCAGTCCAAAGATAAGTGTTCCTTATGGTGTTTAAATGATGATATTTCATGTGTTATGTATGCTTATTATGTCCAAGCTAGTGATTGAATTACTATAGGAAATTGATCATTAGGGCGCTAGGTATGAGCATGAGCATGAGCATGAGGCCGAATCCATGTCTAAATGATTCATCATTTGCTTGAGTTAATATGTTGCTAACCTTGCAAGTGATAAATGCATTATATAGCTTTGGTATCATAATATGTGCTTAGTTATACATGCATCTATGTGCTTATGGGAATGGTCCATTGATGAATAGGAATGTATACCTATGCATTGTATTTAAGCATGTGTTTAAGTTGTTGTTATGCCATGATGAATGTTGGATACATGTTAGATGTGTGTGTTAATATGGCTAACCTCTACTGCTGTGTGTGCTAATTATATGTGTCTTGCACCTTACATTCTATCCTTAGATTGGTACTTTGATGTGATCATGTTTGAAGAATAGAACTAAACCCTGCATGCTTTCCTCACTCTTCCTAGGAGAGGATATGTGCATGTATGCCATTCTATTTGTGTGAATCGGGTTTCATTCCTTGTGTTCATGGAGCATGATTATGCCTATTAGCAAACCCCTTGATATTACTTTTGAATTGTCCCTTGAGGAATTGGGCTAAGTCTAGAAAATGTGTAGGACATTCCATCCTAGACTTGGAGAAAAAAAGGCACCCCTGTGGATTAGATGAAGGAGGGAAGACTTAGCATAAGTGTAGCAGAGCCTATGGTAGAAGGGAAAAGGCACATAGGGGATATTATGGCCAGAGTTTCAGTTGGAAAAAGGGAAAGGTTGGAGTGCTCATATGGGGTGGGGATTTCACCATTGGATAGATCTCTCCAAGATATTTCCAACGGTACCGGCCTTGTCCAATTTGGACTGCGGATGAGGGAGTTATGACCCTCAGAAGTTTTTCCTAGAAGCTTACGGGAGAAGGGTCTGTGGTCCTAGCCTTTCCACATCCGCAATGACATTTCCGCATCCGCAATACGGATTGCGCAATCCGTATTGCGGATGTCGGAAGGCCAACTTCCATAAGACCGGTGTATTGGATTTCCACATTTCCGCATTCGCAATGCGGAATGCGGATTGCGAGAGGTAACTTATCCCAGAATGGAGATTTGGATTTCCGCATCTGCAATGCGGGATGCGGATCGCGGATTGTGGAAGTGGGATAATTTCAGAGCTATGAATTGGGCTTCCGTTGTTCCAAATTCCGCAATTCGGATTGCAAAATTGCGTTTTTCGGAAGTCGAAAAAGGGATTTATGTGGAAGGATAATTGGCAATCCGATTTCCGAATCCGACTACGGATTGCGAATTGGATGGCATTGTGGATTGCGGATGGAAGACCATTGTGGCTGTGTGTGAAAATGGAATAAACTGGAGAAAAAAAATGTACCAAAGGGTCTCCCAAGGCCTCTGAAGGCCACCAGGGAGGTCGGGGAACGTGACATGTATACATTATTCACAACATAAAAATAATAATGAAAACCCTAAATATAGTTTATATAGGGACTGACATAGGGAAATGATCCTTAAATTACTAAATTAGAAGGGTTTAAAGCTTGACAACAGAAAAATACAACATACATTCAATTCATAAATATAGCAAAAGTTTCTGAAACAAGACCAGAGATGAGATTACAAACAAAAATACATGTGCATTGCCCATAAAAACAACATAATAACCTAATTCAAGGTGTTGGAAATGGCCATTACTGGTTTCTGAATATTACAATGAATCTACAAAGAGATCTAGGATGAAAAATTCTTCGAGAATAGAGCAAAACTTGGACTCAAACTAATAAAATGCATAGACCAAATCACATATTGACAGAATGCTCAAAATACTACTAACTAAATGTGAAATGAAACAGCCGCAACCTTACATACCTTTATCAACGTGGGGGGTTTGAAACCTTAGACGTCTGTGTGTAAAAAAGCTGAAACACAACAAAACAAATCAAGCCTCACTAGTTTCGATCGAGATTCACCCTCTAGCCAAATTGACATAGCTGTAAAAATACAAGCCTCTACACGTTGGATCAAAAATTTCACTTGTGGCTTGGTAGCAAGACTCTTTTTCCATGGATTTATCATTCAACTACTTTCTGGGTAGAAGCAAGGAAAATTGGGGGAAAATGGAAAGGAGCCGGGAAAAAATAACATCTATCTATTTTCAATCTATTGCTTTTTCTATAGAGGCGGGAAAAATTGGAGAAAAATTGAAGGGAGCCCCCTAAAAATAACATATATCTATTTTAATAAAAAATATAAATATAAATTTTATTTAAAATCTTAAATATAAATTCAAAGTAATCATTAAACATAAAAATCTTAGTATTAAACATTAAGACTTTAAATATTTATATTTTTAAAAAGTATTGAAAAAAATTTAGTATGAAAAGATAATTTATGATACTTTTAATACAAATATAATGCTATAAGATTTAAATATTATAAAATCAATTGTTACACATTTTTAAAATGAGATGAAATGAAAAAAAATTGAGACAAGGACAACAATGCACAAAAAAACAAAAGCATACGCAGTAGGTTATAAAGTGAACAAAACTTATAAAGTGAAGGAGAGTCAATCACAAAACATGTCAACTAAAAATATTTTTCTATGACAAATATAAGGAGGATAGGGATGAGCTATCCTGCCAATTATTTGTATCAATAATGTAAATGTCAACAAATAGTCCATATTGGACAATGCCTTCTAGAGAGTGGCATGCATTGACAAGGCCATAGGGTTAATCTTTGTTGCATCAACCTACTCCTAGTAATGGCCAGGGTTGAAGAAAATGTAGGTTCACTCTTAAAATATAGGGTCAAATAACTCGTAGTATAAGAAATGACACTAGTAATGTGTTTATGCGTAAGTAGGTGTGGACTACATAAATGTATTTCAATCAAATTGATCCTCCTAAAATCTCTTGATGTAGCATAATATGGAGCTCAGGTGGCCTGGTTGATGGAACAATGTAAGATAGTCCTAGTGTTCTTCAATTGAGTAGTTGTGGGGTGCTTGAGACCCTTAGTGCATTGCGTTGACCTTGGAAATATGAATGTGACCAATACGACGAGCCAAACAAAATGACACCAACTTCACGACAGGACATGTGCGAGGAGAACCATGACGAATGTATGCATATGGAGAATTAATGGAGGTTGTGAAATTGACAATTTTTAGCTAACATGACACAAAATACACGAACCTGGCGAAACTTTAATAGACTGTCAAGAGGGTCAAACGACCACGGTTTTGTTCAAACAAAATATAAACGCGACCGGTACGACGATCCGAACATAATGAAACTAACTTCACGACAGGACAATGCCCAAAGGGAAAGACGACAAATATCCAAGACTCAACTCATCCGACACACTATGATGATGCACGCGATGCAACTTGATGGATCTATCGCAGGGATATAAATACATAAATAAAAATGGCGAAATAAGATATATTGGACATTATAATTCAGCAATTGAACTAGATATTATATGAATCCATCTGCAATGTTACAATTTACTAAATTTTAACACTGCCGATGGATTCAACGACCCCTTCTCTGAATCCATCGACAGTGTTAAAATTTAGTAAATTGTACAAATTCATTGTCAAAATTGTAATTTTCCATTGTCAGAGTGACACAACTAAAAATGACCAAATAGACGACCAATTCATATTCTTAATGTTATTGTTATGTGGTCATTTTTAGTTTAGTTACTTGTTATCTGGTCATATATTTTATCCCGTGACCCAATTGGTCATTCCTCTGGTCATTTTTAGTTGGCTCACTCAAGTTTGGTCATTTATACCTTGAGAAAATTGTGGTGACTAAAGTTTTTGGTTGCCTGGTCATTTATCTCTCATTTTCTACTAGTGTCTTTTTCATCATGTTTTATTGCTCATAGTGGTGACTTGATAAAACTTTGACATTAATGATTTGGCCATCTAAACTATCGCTCATTGCAAAATCTATGTAATCGGAAAAAGGTGATTGGTCTTCCTCTCATTTCTTGTAGAGATGGTGTTTATACCGGGTGTTCTTGACAAACATCATCGGGACATATTTGGAAAATGTGTCTCTTGGCATGCCTTGGCCCCATTGCAAATTGTTCAATATGATTTGTGTGGTCCACTTCCATCTACTTCTTTCTCTTGCTTCAAGTATTTCTTAACTTTCATTGATGAATTCTCCAAACACACTTGAGTTTACTTTTTAAAACTTCAGAGTGAAGTTTTTCACGTATTTTTGGCCTACAAGGCCCTTGTAGAATGTGGAAAAACAATTTGGACATCAAGTACACAAGCTAAGAACATAAAATGGAGGAAAATATGTAAACAATAAATTTTCAAATTACTACACTACACAAGGCATTTAAATGCAATGTATTGTTCCATACACGCCATAGAAAAATGGTGTTGCTGAGAGAAAATCACACATTAAAGGAAATGGAAATTGTATGATCCAATCTAAGGGATTAAGCCCTCATTTTTAGGTGGAATCCATTAATTGTTCCAATTACATAGTCAATTGCACTCCCACACAAGCTTTAAAAGATATAACATATGAATAAGCATGGAGTGAAATTAAACAGATGTAAGCCACTTTCAAGTGTTTGGTTGTGAAGCATGGGCTCACATTCTTGATAAAAAATAGAAAGCATTACAACCTAGAGTGATAAGCTCATTTTTGTTGGATATTTTGAATATGTAAAAAGTTATAAACTTCTTCAACCTAATTCCAATGACTTTATTATTATAGGAGATGTTAAATTTGACGAAAATATTTCTTCGTGCAATCCTAATTCATTGTTTATGCCATCTTTGACCTGCAAGCTGCCATATTCGATGATTGTGCCACCTTCTATTCCTAACTTCTCTACTTGTGATCCTACTCCAATTTCTTCTTCAAATGATAATAGTGAGGATGAAAATTTACCTCCACCTGCTCACTTTCCTCCAATTGGGTCCATTGAACATGAACTTGCACCAGCGCCATCACTTCCTAGATGGGTCCATACAACATGTAGAGCAGTTAATGATCTTGTTGATCCCAGAGATCAAATTTGAACATGTTCACAATTCCAATGAGCCTCTTCTCTTTTGGCTCAATTTTTAGAGACTCGTGATCCAAAAACATTTGTACAAGATTTTGGCCATCCATATTGGGATGCAACAATGGATGAAGAAAATTGTTCCTTAATGGTGAACAATACTTTGGATCTTATACCTCTTCCAAAAGGAAGAAAACTTGTCAAATGTACATAGGTGTATAGAATTAAATATGCATCAAATTGAAGTGTTGAAATAATTAAGGCAATGTTAGTTGCCAAAGGATTTTCCCAAGTTCAAGGAATTGACTACAATGAGACCTTTTCCCCTATCACCAAAATGAACTCCATCCACCTTGTTCTCACCCTTGTCACTTCACATAAATGGGAAGTCCATCAAATGGATGTCAAATTTTCCTTCTTGCATGGGTATTTGCAAGAATAAATTTACATGAACAACCTATTGGTTATGTTCAGAATGACTCTAGCCTTGTTTATCACCTTAATAAATCTCTCTATGGCCTTAAGCAATCTCCTCAGGCCTGGTATGCCAAAATGGATAACTTTCTTCTTAACACTAGGTACAGAAGGTATAGTTTGATGGCATGGCATGCTGATTGGACAATACGATGCTGATGTGGCATTGCACGAATGATGACGTTGCAGTGACACATGGAAGCCATATGCTAATGTGGCGGATATGTTGCAAGTAACATGGCAGCCATACAATTGAGGTGGTAGATAGGTGTCCCAATAAAAGGGTGACACGTGCACTATATGATGACGTGGAGGGTGCTAATGTGGAATAGGGTGACATGGAAAGTGCTGATGTGGCAGATGACTGGGCTACAGTGTTGACATGGAATGACACATGGTAGGCTAACTAGACACTGAATGTGCACACATGGACCAATCAAATGGTGCCACATGGAACCTTCGAGAAGGACAAGTTGGCTTAAATGCAATCCGTGAGACTTAAACTCGAGACCTATTACCAACAAACTGAACCACTTAACCGTTACACCAAACTACATGCTTTATATAGTAAATGAAATTAATTGTATTTAAAGGTTTTTTTTGTTATAACAAAAAACTAATAGCTTGCCCCGGATGCGGGTGAACATGTGGATAGACGGACGCATGCATGAGTTGGCGTGGCGATCGACAACGAGGTGAAAGGGGAATAGGGGATGATATGTTTCGACGGGGATCATTTGATAAGATGTTCGAGGTACATGCCATTTATGGAAAGACGAGGATGAGTTTTAAGAGGAAAGTCCTAAACCAGATGTGTATTAATGAGAATGATAATGTTAGGATGAGGACTGACCTCGACGTTCATGGCACTTTAATGGAAAACTATGCCAGGTTCGTTGGAAAATACCTTGGAGCGAAAGGAAGCCATAAATACCAGACTATGGAAGTTAATGCGACCACAGGTGAATAGAAGATGATGTTGGCCAGTAGCGTGTGGGAGATAAGGAACAAGAATAAAGGAAAACGGAGGAGAAGGCATGTTTAGTCGAGTAATGGGGATTCTGGGTACATAGGGTTCTATCTAGAAAGAGATAGGGTAGGGTGGCTCATCTTCTGTGGTATTTTTAAAATGGCTCCCTTCCAAAGAATGCGAATATGGTAAGGAGGGAGGAGCCATCGCACCAGGAAGGCGGAGGTGACAGAAGAAGAGAAAATTTATATGGAAGGAATCCCTGCAACCCATATCAATGGTGCCATCTCTATGATGGAAGTGGATGAAATGGCCGAGTAAATTGAGATGAAGGGAACGAAGGCAAGGTTGGACCCCAATTGGATTCTTAGGAAATTTTTGGCAAGGAGTATGGTGGAAAGAGAGAGTTATGGAGATCTGGTTCTCCAAGTCTTCACCAATCTGAACGAAGACATGACGAGAAATCCAAGGGACATGGAAGCTATGGTGAACTTAGTTTCCCCCACCTTCAAGCGCAACAATGACAAAAACAATCCCCCCACCACTGGCAAAGGATGTTCCGGAGTAGGCTGGACCAAGTAGGCAAGCAACAGAGGATCCAAGTGGATGTGAACTGGTTGGACCAAGAGGACATGTAAGACCATCATCAGAGGTGGTGTAAAATGGGGTCAGTCCCTTTCTGGTTTTTTGTTTTGTTGGATAATACTAGCGTTTATGGAAAGTTTTGTTCACAAACGATAAGCATTAGGATGATGGACTATAATCTTCTTTGGTCTTTCTTTGCGGAGCCTTTTTTATCTCTGTAATGCTTAAAACGTTAAATTCTTGGGGAAATGGGAGGGAAAATGTTATCAAAATAGGAATATATCTTGTTTCTGCTAGGAATGAGCGGGGACGCCTCCCCAATTTTGTACACTATGTAAATTTGATTGTTCAGTAATAGAAGAATACCATAGTTACTTACAAAAAAAACCAATAGATTGGGGGTTTGGAATATAGCCATGACTATATAAATGAATGTGGTTACCATTGCAAGGGTTGAGAATTTCAGAGCAAAGAGTGAGCACGTAGTATGAGGGGGGAGCGTGGATCCCTAGGCGGGCACAAATTTCAAGAAGGCGTTGTATGAAGTTTGTCATCATTGTGTGTTGCCTTGTTTTTTGTGCCAAGGGGGGATCCTTGGGAACCCATGAGGATCATAGGTGATTTTATACTCATTTTCTCATAATTTTGAGATGAATTCAGAGAGTTTGAGTATCAGAATTGAAGGACTAAGATCTTCAAATTGTGCACATAAACCGAGGCAATGAAGTGCTATTTTCAAAAGTATGGCATGTTTACAATTAGAAGTTTCAGTTTTCCAAGGTGAAATATGACAATTGCACCTGAGTTTGTGCAACAAAATTGAAGGGTTTCTTCAAAATTGGCATTGTAAGTCCATTTATTGTAATTTGGCATTTGAGCATAATGAGAGCGGTCTCACTATTTGGAAGTGGACTCAGAGACATATCCCAAGATGGGTGAACTCCATTAACAATCCTTGTCTCATATTATTGTTACGTTGCTTCTCATGTTCTCTTTAATTTCGCATTCTACTTATGCAAATTTGATTATCCAAGTTAAGATCATTAGTTAAAGTGTGTGGTTAAGTAAGTTAAATCACTTAATTGCAAAGTACACTATCAGTAAAAGGTCTTGGTTTCCAAATCATATTTTATATCAATATGTGTTTAAGTTAAAGGTTGATTTCTTAAGATTTTCAGATAAAGGAAAAGTGGTCAAAGTCCCATTTTCATATCAGTCCTCTATCCTAGCTTCCATTTAGCTCTTGATAATTTGACTTGAATAAAGAAGATTTTCTACTAGCTTCATAATATTTTCTTTGTTCATGCCAATTGACCATTTTCCCATGATAGATTTTATCCTCTCTTCCTCAACCTTTTCCTCATGATTGTCATCACCACCACCACCACCATCATCATTGTTATTTCCATCATCGACATTGTTATCATGATTGTCATCATCATCATCTCACCCTTGTCCTCGTCCTTGTCGTCATCATCATCATCATTGTAATCATCACCCTCATGATCATCATCTTAAAATTTGTCATTCTAATTGAAAACTTGTTCTTCTTTCCAAAGGGTTTTAATTAGGAGTGGAGAGGGGCACACTTCAATCTTTGTACATCAATGATTTTGTTGTTGTCCCATTGGCGACTTCCATGATGACTAAGAATTAATGAATCTAGGATATGGATGTTTGTGCCACCTTTGAAAAGACATGGTAATAAATGCAATAATGAAATAGGTCCCCCATATTCGATATCATTGTTGTTATTATTATTTGAATTTTCTAAGGTTATACAAAAAATCAACCTACAAAAGGGTCAAAATGAGCTAAGTTTGGAGGGTTGGATTATCCATAACCAATTATGACCCAAATTCAAGATTATTATCATTTAAATTTTCTAAGGTTGTATATAAAATAAACTTACAAAGGGATCAACATGAATTAATAGTGGGTTTGGAGGCTTGGATTCTCCTTGAGCAATTATGAGATGGTATTTTGTTAGTCCCTTCTTTCACTAAATTTGGAGATCATTTATTTTAGTTTTCATTGGTATCTAGGTTGGATAATAGGTATGCAATCTTGTTACTTGATCCTTTGACCTGAGTATAAGGGATTTCCTCCTAGTTTCATAGTGGTTCCTTTGCCCATGCGAATTGACCAACTATTTTCCATGAGATCTCTTGTCCCCGCTTTCTTTAATAGATCAACTACCTTTGAATATTCTTCTAATATAATGTTTCTATAATTTGAGATAATACCAAGTTTGATGGCCCTAATCATCCTTTCCATTTTAGCTTGATTAATTATCCTTGTCCCAATCTTTTGAATATAGATTTCTAGAAAGTTGCCTTGAAATTATGAGGTGGTAGTTTATCAATCTCCCTATTTCTCTAAATTTTGAAACCATGTTTTTTTGGTCTCTGGAGTTTTCCTTGGTAGTTAGTTTTGCTAAAGGCATGCAATCTTATTAGTTGATCATTTGACTTGAACAAATTAGATTTTGTCCTAGTTTTGTATGGTTCATTTTCACATGCTAATCAATCAACTAATTCCCATGATAGCTCGTATCCTCCCTTTCCTTAATTGATTAGTAATGTAGAGGTATCATTGATATGTCTTTATAATATCTATCATGAGAATTATTGATTTGACATTATTATCATTGTCTAGCCTAGCTTACACTTGGTTTTTTTATCATTTGACTTGAATAAAGGAGATTCAGTCCTAGTTACATAATGGTTCCTTTGTTCAATATGCCAATTAACAAACCAAATCCCATGATTGTTTTTATCCCACCTTTCCTCATCTTTGTCCTTTTCCTCATCATCGTCGCCATCCTTGTAATAGTCATCATCATTGTCATAGTCATCATAATTGTCATTGTCATTGACGCCATTGTCATCATCGTTCTCATTACAAAAAAAAACTTTACAAATATATTTAATAATATATATACAAAACTCATAAAAATATTTAACATAAAATAAAATAAATAAACAAACAAACAAACATAAAACACTTTAAAAAAATTAACTACACATTTATAAAAAATACTTAAACAAACAAATTTAACATATTTCAAACAAACACACATGATGCACGCATGCACGCACACACGCACACATACACACATATAACTTAAAAAATAAAAATAATAACAAATTCATGATACACATACCAAATCCAAAATCCAAAATCCAAATTGTTAACATTCATCATTTACATTTGCTTCCATCTTGTCTATGTCTCCATTGTGCCCATCAATAATCTGTCCATGCATTGTGATTTTCCCACATTGCTTTGCCATCTCTACCTCCACTACTTTGTCAGACACAACCATGTACAACCATTGCACAACGAGTGAACCCGAACTATTAGCAATAATGGATTTAGGCATGACAAGGATCCACAACAAACTTAGATCAAAATAAATGTTACCTAACTAGGTAAGAATGATTCTCAATGGTTATTTCTCAGCTGGTGTGTGTCCATTTGTTAGATTTGGAGATTGCACACCAAATTTTCGAAATAATTATCTTCGTGTTTGAGAGAATTCAGGCAAGTGTTTGAAATAATGTCTATGTTATACAGAATGAATGCCAAGTGTTTGAGATAATCCTTAGTGAATATTTTATGAATTATACTACTTCTTGGTATTTTCATTTTCAAAACGGTGATGGAGTATTATCTTTCTACCTTTAATTAAATGTATAGATAATATAATATTTAAGAACATTGGGAATATAACCTTGGGTTTTGAGGTTAACACACAATAAAATTAATATCCTTTATCATCAAATTTATATAAGAGTTAAGATTGCTTGGAGTGGGAGTTTCTTTGGAACATGTATTCCATTTGGAGGGGCTTCTATGAACATGAGGGGCTATAAAATTATATAGATTGATGAATTGTTACTTGTAAATAGCCCTTAACCATACCTAACTTTCAATATTATGGTGTTAATGAATGTCCACAAACTTACCATGGATACCAATCATGGGGGTTTCTAATTTAGACATAAAAGTAGAATATTTAAATAATTCAAAACAAATTGTTTTCATAAATGCAACTATTTATCCAATATAGAATAGGATAAATAATCTCTTACCATGGATCCCTTTTAAAGTACTTTATTGTTCAATGCCAAGTGGTGGGAGTGGTCATCAATTATTACTTACTACAAATTAATGCATTGGGTAAATAGTTCATAAAGTGGGGGGGCTATATATAAGTGTATGTGCTATAGTTTCTCTTCATCTACCAATAGGATTATGAAATAATAGAACAACCTTAAAATAGGCAATGAGACACGAGAAGATGGTATACAAGGTATAAGCCACTTTGACTATATTCATACCAATGATACAAGCCTATAGTACATGGATGTAACTACCTCTTGAACTACATTTCCTCACACCTACATCTTAGCAAGGGATAAGGCCACTTAAGATAAGAACTATATCCTATACTGTGAAATAATAAAGAAGTGATATAGGACTTTATGATTGTATAAGGATTCACATGATAAAAATCCCCTCTCCAATCATAAGTTTGAACAATTATACCAACAAGGCAACAAGTACTAGTGCATAAATTGGTATCATCTCCAAAATTTCAATCTAAAATGGTTTGGCTAAGCCTCAATGAACATTTTCTTGAAAAACACCAAATATGGATGTTGAAAACTCATAGAATCTGGAAAATCCCATTGTGTAAACATATAAACCAAAATGTCACATAAAATTATGACAAGTGACAAAAACCTAAATGTGCCGAAATTTACAATTGATCACAAGTGATGAAATCATTGCAATGTTGTTGTTGTTATTGTCGCCCATTTGGCGGTTTCTTTGTCTAAGTTTTCTATCTATAAACTATTGTTGTCCATTTAATGTTTTGTTTGTTGTTATTCAAACTTGAAGTTTGACAATCATCATCAATATTCTCCCTTATCAGTTGTAAGGCAAGAAGTCATGGTTTTTTTTGTGGATTAACTTGAACCAATTAATCATTGTATCTAGTGGTTTTGGTTGACCACTAACCATTTTCATTTCCTTTAGTGATTTCGGTTTACCACTAACCATTTTTACTTCATTGGTGCACCTCCCCTTAAGGTGGAAGAGAGTACCATCTTAGAGTGGAGTCATTGACTCAATATTCAACATAGGAAGACATCTAGAATCGGGCCCCAATCATTCCCCAAATCATCATTTGTAAGACAAGGAAATCCGTTTGGTTTTGCAACTTCTCCAATGAAATATATTTGTGCCTATGTTTGAACTTGACGATAATAATTATGAAAAATCTCGATTTTTAAATGCCATTTCCAAGAGGTCATCTAATCGTAATGAACTATTCATTTTTTAACCTTCTTCTTCTTTTGACATTTGTCATAAAGATGATTTGTCTTCCCACAATGAAGACAAGGATGGAGACCAAAGCATTCCGTTTCCATACAATGAACTCATTGACAATGTTGGTACACATTAATAATTCCATCAATTTGTTTACCATCGACTTCATTACCGACATCATTAACTCCATCATCAACTTCTTGAACATTTGATGAATATTTATCCTTCAAATGTTTGATAGGAAATCTGACACTCGCACACTGAATTGGTGTTGAATATGATGTCAGGGACATGAAAGATGATGTCATTTCATATCTCGAGCCATATCAATTCTTATTGAATTGTAATTCTTCCTAAGGTATGGCATAATCATTTTTAGATGATTGATTACAAAAATGCCTATCAATTATTTTACTTTGTTCCATCTCTTGAACTTCATATTAAGGAAGATTTACTTCAAACAAAGGATTATTTCGAACAAAAACTAGTTCAAAATTTGTACTTGCCTTATGATTATTTAGTGCCATTAACTTGTCATTCAAGAGTTTGGATGTAGTTTAGAGCATATATGCCTTGGTATGCTTGACCCGCAAATAGGTAAGATCATTTTTGAAAGTTCCTTTGTGCATTGTGAATGAAGTGCCTTTAGCTATATCAATTAATTTTCCAATAAGGAAATGTTTTTGTGATTATAGCTATCCATTAGTTCATGTTGGCTTGTACTCGCTTGCTTTTGCATCATGTACTCGCTTGCTTTGGTGTCATGCTCATTTTCATTTGTCACAAACAACCTTAGGACGTTGGGTAATACCAATCATGCACCCTACTTGGATATGTTTACAATGATTTAACTTCTTTAGAATAGTAAAAAGAGGTTTTCGCAATTATGCCCTTTTCACTTTTACACTAGATGTCAAATCTTTAGTATTTTATCAAATTTTGATTCAATGATTCATAAAACTCTTGATCCAAAAATAATTATCCTTGTTGGAGTTACAATTTCACTCAATGACTAAAAATGCAATTGCATCAATGCTTTGAACATGACACATAATCTTGTTTAGCAATTTATAAAGATTTTAAATCAAAGTAGTCTTCAAATATGTAACTGTCGCAAGCACCATTGTCACGATCATTTGATCTTTTTTAATTTGTGTGCATATTCTATTGTCAAAATAAAGATGAATGTCAAACACTAGACACAAAATAGCTACCATCAATCATCCATTGCACACAAAAACATAATGTTCCTTAAAACCCCTTATTCCAATTTTTAAGACAAGTCTAGAACATATTTTTTTTAACAGAAACAGGGAAATTTATATATATATATATAAAAGGTTGTGCACAGCCATGCATTACAAAAATTGAGCCATGATTCTGCTTCAAAAAGAGATAAACTGCAGAATTTACAAAGAGTTTGGCTTTCAGAGTCTTTCTTCCTCATTTTCCTGAGATTTCCAGTCATTCTACTAGTATAAACCTTTACAAACTGATTACAGTGCAGTAAACAAAAAAACATTCAGAATAAAAGTTCATATGAAACCTGTGGGTCGACATCCAAAATTTCTTAAGTAGAGAAACTATCTGTTGTTCTGCTGCAAGAAGGAGGCAGCTTCCTTCATTCCCTGGTTGACAGACGGGGCTTCTTGTACCTGGATGAATTGTGTTTTGCTTATGAAGACTGAAAGATCTTCTCTGATGCTATCCATTTTCCCTAGAATTTCGACGGTATTCCTCTCAATATCGTCCAGTCGGGACTCCACACAAGAAAGACGGGAGTGGACATATTTGAATTCCAAGTTCTGCTCCTTGTTCTGATCTGCAATGGAACAGACCGCCGAATATGTCCTACTTAAATACACCTTGACTTCCGAGGTTACCTGATTGAGAGTGGCAATGGCTTGCCGAATCCCTTCCATAACTCTGAGCTCGCGAGGGTCTTCTTCGAGCTGCTGTAGTTCCAAATCTGCGACGGAGAGACGTTGTAACCCTGGGCCGAGCGAAATGGGATTGAGCTACTCCATGTTTTCGATGCCAATCCAATAAACCGCCCTGCAGAAATAAATGCTGGAGCGTGAGAGCCTTGGAGCCAGGTGGGTAGGCACATGGCTTTCGACGTGCCAGCAGAAGGATGCGCAGGCAGGGAAAACGGGGAGCCCACCACGGCAGGGTCGCCTCCAAACTTTACACTTTGATAACATTAGATAGTGTTCTATGTCCCAACAATGAATCACATCCATAGCTAAAGTCTCTAGGGGATGAATTTATGTCCCAAAACCTTATTTTGAACTAATTGACCTTGTCCCAAGGTAGTTCCAACATTAGCGAGTCTATCTGCTGCTGAGTTGAGGCTTCTGAGTACATGAAGATATAGTGTATCGGTGGGGAGAGAGAGGAATTTGATTCTTTTTCGAAGGTTTTGACTCTTTGCTCCTCTCGAAGAGCTGTTATTCATATTCTGAATTACATGCCTGGAGTCTCCAATTACCTGTAACTTTTCCACATTTAAAGATGAGACTAGCTCGAGCGAATGATACATCGCCATCCATTCTACTTCATTATTAGTTCTTGTGCCTAGTCCCCAGGAAAATTCGGCAACTTTTCTTCCTCCAGGATAAAAAATAATCCCCCCGCACCTGCCTCCCCTGACAAGTCTAGAACATATTACCCACCAAAAATGATTTTTTAAAAACTCTTGATAGAACTAACTCTCAGCATTAAAATAGCAACAAACAATTCTTTTTTCAATAAGAATTCAATGGTCTCTAATATCATTGTAAATTCATGGTACACTCTTTTTTTATTAAAAAATTACAAAGCTTTTCTTCAAAGTAAAAAAAATTGACTTTGAAAACAATTTTACGAAACTAGGCTCTCACCAAGCTTTTAACTATTTTTTTTATTACATATAAAAGTTTCCCCTTTTTATTAAAAAAAATCTAAAACTCTTTTTGTAAAATGTCTCCACATGCATTTCTGAATCTTCGTCTTCATACCAAAAAATTTGGAAAAAATTCCCAAAATGCATCAGCCCACCTTTTATCAAAAAGTTTGGCAAAATTTCTCAAAATGCATCATAATAACACCTTTTTGAATCTTTTATGTTTTACCCACAAGTTTGGCAAAATTTCCCAAAGTGCATCACCCAAACTAGTGTCGAGTATTATGCATTTAAATAAGCTTTCACCTATATTTCTTATAACATATGAAAAGCCTCCTTTATTTAAAAAATATATATATCCAAACCCCTTTTGCCAAAAAAAACAAATACCCAACGTGCATCACCCCAACACTTTTTTGAATATTTTGTGTTGGCAAAATTTCCCAAGGTACATCACCCAAACTAGTTGTCGAGTATGCAATGTAGTTGACTATTTAATGAGTATTTAGACTAGGTATGTAGCTGAAAGTCAGTTGATGCATTCAGATTAAATGTCGAATATGTAATGTATTCGAAATTCATGGAATATATAATAAATAAACAATATTTTTGTAAAGAAAATGTTTGGTTTAATAGGTAATCTTTATATCCTCGCTAGAGTTCGCATGCTTCTTGAGGTGAGTGAGGGAACGTTGTTAAATGAGAGCCACATCCTCACTCACCTCACCTCGAGGAATGAGAGAATTCTATTGGATGCATAAGGCCTACATCCTCACTCACCTCGAGGAATGAGAGAATTCTATTGGTGCATAAGACTTGCTCAGCTTAATAAGCTAAGAATCATTTTTCATCGAGAAAAAGTCTTTGTTCTCTCTTCTTTCACTATTTGTTTTATTCCCTATGTCCTTTAGCTCATGCATGTGGGAAACAACTATTAGTTAAACAAAATTTGTATACCTCCTTTTTAATCCAGATGGTGTGTGTATGTGGATGGATGGAACTTTCAATGTTGCATATGTTTCATCATTCACATTGGCTTCTAACCAATGAAAGCTTCTCTACTTGAACTAATCGTTACATCGGTAGAAAAATGACTATCATTTTGTATGAATTGAACTCATCAAACTGAAATATATGTAGCTAGAATTATTTCAACGTGTATGTGTAGGGAAGTCCTTATTTACCTCACAGAATTGCCTTGCTCCCAGGCGAGTGAGGGGATTGTCATTGGAGTTTTTGGATGAGAGATCTAATGGTGCTTTTCTTATTTGCTTCAGGGAGCATGGGGTGTATAAGGCTTGCCATATTGCAGATAAGCATGTGATCAACTATTTTTAAATATGATTTATTGAAGGCGACTACACCTAGATGAACGATCTAGTGAAACTTTGCTAAAATGTGATCTAGATGTCAAGTATCTTGGTAATGGGAGTTATATTGCACTTGTTTGGGGTGCTTCTCTTCAACCCTGATGCAATCTTTGTCGAGACTTATACTGAGCAATTGATACCAGCGTCTTCTCTTGCTAAGAAAAAAAATGTCAATAAAATATTCAAACTTTAGTGAATTAGTTGTTTTGATATATCATTGCATTCTTTTAGAGAATGTACGCTCAAATTACTTGAGTGATCTCATTGTAGCATATCGGAATTAAATTAAGGTAGAATGATGGTGAAATCTCTTTGTGATTTAACACTTTCTGGTCACATATGCAAAGACAAGCAAGAGTTTCAACCAGTGTATACTCTATGTTATATTTATGATTATAATGATGGGTGGAGTATCCATTCGAAACATTAGGATTTCTAAATCATGACACAACTCATTGTAAAATTATTGTACAACAAAGTGTATACTTTGTTGGAATGTGGCAGTGGACACGAACAACAACAATCCATATTCACTAGAGATCAAATCTCTAGGCCATATGCATCTGGTCTTTCTATATAAATAAATTTTTATACAATATTTCAAATTAAATATTGTATTTTTAAGCAGAAAGTTTCCTGTTTTCTTTCTTTCGAAGATCATCTCATAATCTTTAGGCCATATGCATATGGCCTCTCTATTTAAATAAAATTTGATACTTCAAATATTGTATTTTTAAGTAGAAAGTTTCTTGTTTTTTTATCTTTTGTGTATCATCTCATCCGTTGGTATCCATAAAAAGTTTCATGTTTTCTTTTTCTCAAAATCATCTCATGCATTGGCATCAACAAACATTAGTAAAGCTATTTGAATCCAAACATATAACATAGATTGAAATATTATAGTATCTTTCATTAACCGATCTATTAAGCAAGTATATCTTACAAAATAAGAATATATCTTTCGAATCATCTTGTCTATTTGGATGGTGTTGATTCATCCTTATCTTTGTGGTAAAAAACGCCACTAGCGGCTAGGATTTTATCCTTATAACCCACAAATTCCTTGAGAGAAAAATTGGCATCACATCATATGGTCGAGCTATCAAGCTTATCCTTTGTTCTACATCCTCAATCGTGCTTCTCTTCGAGTGATAGGCTACTAGCTTGATCCATTAGAAACTCTCTTCTTAGTTGGATTTATCTTATACTCATGTGATCTAATGATTGCTTTAACAATTACTTCAATTTGTTTGATGTTCAATCCATGATGCTAATAGATCTATTGGGTAGATTCTTGAATTTTCTAAACACAACAATAGAACTACATGATCATGGTGGTTCTAGCCACCCCTTCTTTCTCCTATTTTATGATATGTTTCTAGCAGCGCTTTGTTTCAAATGGGGCCGAGTGAGGATTATGATTTCTTCCCTTCACTTCTATGCATTCTTGACTTGTTGGGTAGTCAAATATCCATTACACCAACAATGTACCTTTTATTTTGGTAGTGATCCATACTAATATTTGTTGTGCAATACTCCATATGAAGCAATATAAAACATATACCTCCTTGCTTGCTCAGTTGAAACATACACGACCTGCCATGGAGCTACCAAACCATGGAAACCATAAAACATTATTAAAATACAACCATCAAATGCACAATCATCAACTTCAAATTATGAACCTCCCATGGATCACTACCATGTGGTAGATACCAAGCCCTTAAGATTATAAGGGGATTTGATACCAATAGTGTCTTCCATAGAATATGGAAATGAGAATAAAAATATGGTGGTAAATGCATAAGACATTTTGGCTATATTCATACTGCTGATGCAAATATATAGTACATGGATGTAACCACCTCTTGAACCATATTTTCTTACATTGACACCTTATGAAGGGATAAACCTAGGAAGAAGAAAAATAGGTTATAATGCATACATAGGATAACAACTATATCCTGTAATGTGAAATACATATAAAGGTTATATATGATTTTATAATTGTAGAAGGAGCTATAGGCTAATAGATTTTAGTTGATGAGATGGTTACTAAAATAAGTTGCATCAATGGATCTCAAAAGGAATCAAGTGAAAGTGGTGATAAAAATCTCATAGAAAATGGACAAATAACAGATCTGAATGTTATTTTATAAAAAAACTAATAAATCCCAAAGAAGTACAACCCCATAATCGTTGGTTTGTTTAATCATTGATATAAAAATCATCTTTGTGAATCATCATCTACAATCAAGCTCATCACCCATATATTCTTTAATCTTAGTTTTTGTGAGAGAACTACATTTAAACTTTATAGGTTTGCAACAACTTAGTTGTCTTATGAAAGTTGAGATTATTGAGAAAATTTAGCTCACGTAAGCCTGCCACGCTTTTAGTATGAAAGTGTATAATAAACCATTCAAATATTTTGATGGAAGGTTTCTTCTTGGATGTGGAAATTTGTGTTCCTTCTTATGAGAAAAAAAAGTAGAAATGCCCTTGTTAAAAAGTGAACATGTATAAAGGTTAGAATTTGTTTGGAAATGCATTACATTTTCAATGATGAATTCTTATGAATTTGCTGGATTAAAAAATAAATTATCATGAATGCATAAATGAAGTCAAACTTTTGATTGTACTTAAAAACAACAACTATCTATATCCTAAGAGCTCAATTTATGTATTTATAACTAATGCATTTTATGGACTATAACGAGGGGACATGTGGACATAAAAAGGATACACATATTCATGGGAGGAGGAAAAGTTTGAGAAAGGAGGGTATGATTATTGTCATGCTAGGTAGAAGGGCTCAAAATTTTTGTTGGGTAATAAAATTGAATTTTGATGAAATGAGTTTATATGTAAACAAGTGTTGCATGGCAGCGGATACCTCCCGAGGTAGAATATGCATGTATATGAATAACTGAGCAACAACAAGACGACGAGCAAGTAACTAAGAAAAGTTGGTAAGTTGTTGGTATTATCACTATGATATGAAGAGTTTGAAGAGTTGGTATTATCACTGATATGAAGAGTTGGTAAGTTGTTATGATATGAAGATTGCTATGAGATGAAAAGCATGAGATCTTGTAGTTGGGGACAATATTAGAGACCAACAGCCCTAGTTTGCTATTCTTCTACTTAATACACGAATTCAGATATTCATCATTCTGACCCTTTTTTATTTATTTATTGGTTCTCCTACTGCCTTGTTCAATCATAATCATTCTGTCTTCATTTGAGTGGTCCTACCTTGTTCAATCATAATCATTTTGTCTTCATTTGAGTGGTCGGATGAGTTCTGCCTGATCTAAGTGGTCGGATGAGTTCTGCCTGATCTAAAAAATAGAAAAAACAATATTTTTTTAATCATGGGAACAGTAACCTTTCAAGAATATATCCAACCGCTGGCAAGCCAAATATATCCGAAACTTGAGAAAAACAATATTATTAATAAAGAAAGAACATTGAATGAGTAACCAAATATATCAGAAACTTGAGAAAAACAATATTATTAATAAAGAAAGAACATTGAATGAGTAGGTTCTGCCCGATATGTTATACCCTAACTTATTGCCTGCCATTGATGAATCTAGCAATTCTGCATAATGTTCCAGTTTGCATCGAAGGATCCCGTGCTTACTAGAGTTTGACAATAGATTAATAATTTTATTTTATTTATAAAAGAACCTGAGTTTAGAGACGAAGATTAGAGGGTGCTCTGCACATATCATAAGGAACTATACATATTTTTAATATGCCAGTGCACTGCTGGAAGGTAGATGAGGAAGGCCTCACAAAAACTGAAAAGCAATGCATTACAGTCTTTGTCTTTTGTAGATTTGTAGATTTTTATAGCAGAGCGATAGTCAAATATTCTTCCATTCTTCCCCATCGTGTCCATCCGGCTACTGCTTCCCCTACTTACACCACTCGCTTTTTCATGGCTTACATAGCCTATGAATGCGATCATATCCTGTAGGTCACTGTCCTATAGCGGATAGCAGCCACGAGACCGGCTTTCCACCGTTGTATAACAATCCTACACCCTTGCAGCCCTACGTAAGGTGTGAGAGGAAATTCGAGTTATATTGAAAATGTACGGTTGACAATCCTCTGGTGAAGTTTGTTACAATGTTGTTGCTGCAGACCTCATAAAACAAGATCAGGAGCAAGAGCAAGAGCAGAGGACTTTTTGAATAACAACACCTTAATGGATTTTGTATAATATTTTGCTATTCAAACATTCGACCAGGTTGATATTCAAATTCAAGTGTCGTGGTGGATATTGCAGGGAGACGATGGAGGAATTTGCAGAGGAGGTGAAAGGATTGGCAGAAAAAGTATTAGAAATAATGTGCAGGAATCTGGGACTTGAGAAAGGCTATCTGAAAGAAGCACGGGCAAGGGGCAATTGCCATTGCAATAACTCTTTCTTTAGCGTAAAAATGTCTGGCTATCCGCCATGCCCAAGGACAGATCTGGTAGACGGCCTGCGCTGCCACACTGATGCTGGTGGAATGATTCTGGTTCTACAAAATGATGAATTCGATGGCCTTCAAGTTCTCAAGGACGTACCCAGTTTGATGTTCATCCCATTCAACACACAATTGTTATTGACATTTAACTGAAGGTATACGATAATAATTTAATTATATGACTGCAGTTGAGTAACAAGTATCAGATTTCCTTGTTTTGGAATTTCTCTCTGTAAATTTGATACAGTGATGCACTTAGCTTGAATATTTCTCAGTTTAAAATTATAGTTGGTTTGTGGGTGATGCAGGTGATGACAAAGAATTCATATATGAAATTCATCTGAAATTGATACAAAAAAAGAATTGGGAGCGAGCAATAACTATAATTGACTGCCTACCAGGATAGATGGTTCGGAGCTGATAAGCACTCAAGATGGAAAATGGATCTGGACATTCAGTCAAGTGTCTGGAAGTCTGCTATGTTCTTTGTTTCCATGCTAGACGGAAAAGGCTTCTGTGTAAAGCTGTATTGTAGCAGAGGGCGCTTCGACGTGCTTCAAGCCATAGAAAAAGAGTGTCCAAGGTACATAAAGGCTTCTGTGTAAAGCTGTATTGTAGCAGAGGGCGCTTGTACGTGCTTCAGCCCATAGAAAAAGAGTGTCCAAGGTACATATACTAATACGAAAGGCCTTGATTGTTGTTTGTTTCCATGTTATACGGTAAAGATGTCTGTAAAGCTATATTGTAGCAGAGCGCGCCCGGAATTGTTATACCTGCTCCAGTCCATAGAAGACTGTCAAAGGTACATAATAGGTACATAATATAACAGCAGAGAATGCAGAAGTGGATCACAACAAATGGTCGATCTAAGAGATGAGACAGAGATGTTGAGGATCATATGCTTAAGGCGGTGAGGGATGCTAGGGCGGTGAGGGATGCTAAGGCGGTTGGCGGTGAGCTCAGAGGATGAGGTGGCCTCTGCCAGCCAACACGCAAAATGAATCACTAAAAATCTTTTGCAAATGCCAAGAACTAAGAGCATGGACCCTTGTGAAGCCACATAAACCCAAAACACTCCCAATGACTACTAGTCTAGAGCTAAATGAGTTATGTACTTAGTGGAAAACCATGGATTTTGAGTTATGTACTTAGTGGAAAACCATGGATTTTCAATGGATTAGCTTCGCAAATGTGTTGTAGTACTCATGTATTGCACATATTAGTTAATTTATCAATTCCATGCTTTCTGTTGATGTGAGAGGCATTTTTTAATCAATATTGAGTAAATCAATTACTAGGAGGCTTGCAGGCCTCCCAAGCTAGTGAATTTCCGCTTAATGGAAAATTGTTGGCTATAAAGGCTAGTATATCCCCAAAGTAGTTGATATCGCTTCTCATGTTTAAGTTGGGTGATATTGGGCATGCCTAGGACATTAAAACATTAAAAAGTCAATTTTTAATTTAAAATAGGTCATATCGCTAGCCTTAAAGGTCAATAAGCCCTCTAGGCTAGTGATTTTGCATATAATCACCTATACTCAGTAACTAAAATTATGTCGCTCACCTTAGATGCCAAGAGGGCTTGGAACCTAGCAAATTGCCCCTCTTCATTTCTAACTCAACAATTAAGGCAAGGATGAGCAAATCACTTACCTCATTTAGTTGTACACCCTACAAATAAGCAATTTGGTCCTTAGCATTTGTAGATAGCAATTTGGGGTTCCCATTCATCACCCAATAGCTTGAGGGTGGATGTTTTAATATTTAAGCGGCCAAGCAAGGCCATTGTATTGGTATTCTTCCATTTTTCATTTGCATCTCTCATTTTCTTCCTCTCTACTTGTTCTCTCACTCAGGGGATTCACATGTAAATCTATGACATAACATGTGTGTTCATAGGATATTAAAGAATACCCATAATTTTAATAGATATTAAGGGATTCCTCCAAAAATCATTTTGATGAACCCCCCTTGAAATACACCTTTCAAATTAAAAAGCTCCCTATTTTCACTAGATATCCTAGCTATCCATTTTTTCCATGACATTTTTTATACCCCTTTTTATTTTTACCCTTAGTATGGTGAAATGGCATAACTCTTGTAACCCCTAGAAAACTTGCAAAGTGAAATATGAAATCTTAGTGAGATAAAATATTTAAATATGGAGAACAACCCCTAGAAGATAGGTCGACTTCATACACAGTTATTCCAATTGACTTTACACCACATTCACTCACAAATCATACATATTCAAACACCACTCTAACTCCAAACAAAATTGAATTCACACCACCTTCACATAGATCACACTTATTCAAACACTAATTTGACTTCACACATAGTTTAATTCACACCAAATTCAAACGTATAGTACCTATTATGTTTGAATAGGTGAATAATATCATAACAGAGCACAATGAATCCTAGATCATTGGGGGTATCTAAAGGCATTATTACAATGAAGCACAATGATCCATAATGCAATGATCCCACATACTGATATACCATCTATAAATAGGTTTAACCATGGGCCAAACCAACAACCACTTGACCATGTTGGTTATAACTATCCATTAAAAGTGGACCTAAGATCCCAAAGTGGACACGATCAATGCATGTTGACAAGGTGAGGTTAACAAGGAACTTGTGGTTCCAACCCCGCCCCCCGTAAACTCATCTTGGAAGAGCAAAACAAACTGCAAATGTCGAACAACCTTGATAAAGTAATGATTTCCAAGGAAAATATTAACAACTGTCATCATTAAACTAATCAAAACTTAGGTACAATAATGCTTAAGTCTAAAAACACTATCACCCTCAATTATCCAATCCATAAGATTGCAAACTGCTATTGAAAATAGTCCTAGTCATTCAACCAGTGAGACAACAAGATAACATGATCAGTGGTCAGCAATAGGCAGTTTATGTCCATCATGCAAACAAATTATCCAAGCTCAATGACCCAATAAACAACTCAGTCAAGCTCAATAATCAACCGATAACTTAAGTTGGGTTTGCATGTCATTAATTCCTCCCCCATTAAACACAATTGAGGGATCAACAAAAGAAAGTAGCATCAAAATTTTAGTCGAAAAATCTTTAGTTGAACCTCAATCAACCACTCTAAGGAAATCAATAACAATAAAGAGGAGCATTGTACATCCATACAGTTAACGATACACATATGCATAATGAAGTCCTCAAACATCTGCTTAAATTATTGCACGACCATTCATCAATCCAACCACAATCTATCTGAGTGGTCGACATTGGTCCACGATTTAGTCTTTCACATCTTTTTTTCAAAGTTCTGAAAGCATGATTGCCCTCTTTCCAAGAATATTGATTCCTGGAGAAATTTCTCCAATTTTTATGATGAGGATGTCTATATGGCACTAATTTCTATTCTAATTGAACATAGGATGCATGCTCAGGTTATGGTTCATTATTAGGAGTGGAACAACCTTGGATATCAGCAACAATGCCATCTGAAACATCATTCCCAAGCTCTATCATGTGAGAAACATCTCATCAATCTTTTCAACACAATCACGAGGATGTTTCTCTTTAGGAAACATAATTTGAACTCCACCTGGAACAAATAAAACTTTCCTTATTGAAGTGGGGCTAGATGTATGCAGGGAAGAAGCATCATCATATCCAAGATCTATTCTAGGTGATTCATCTCAGGGGTAGTAGGAACAACAATACCTTTCCCATTATTTCCAAGTCCTCCTTTGATGTAGCCCATCTTGCTTAGCATTCGGGACCCAATACATGTAGTATGTTTATCAAAACTAGGAGAAATAGCATCATTAGTAGCCAATAAAACATGAGATGGAAATATAGACAATCATCAACATCATTCTTATAATAATCGTGTTTACAAACAATTGGGCTACAAACAATAGTAATAGGTGAGCTTGGCAGCTCAACATCGGCAGTCTTCTTGTCGACTTTCTACAATTGACTAACCTCCAGTTCAAGGCTCTATTTGCAATCCTGGAAATCTTGAATAATTTAATCTTTCTCAATTAGTTTTAGCAACAAGGAATCACAAGCATCTTTCAAGGCTTGATATTCATCAAACAATCTAATATTGTTCTCTTGAAGAGGAGCAACTTCTTCATGAAACTCAATGACTGAGGCTTGCAAGTGGGTAGCCTCATTATATAGCTAGGTATTAGTTTCTTCCAATATGCAAATTTTCTCCTTCAAGGAAACATTTTTGGCATGAGAAAGAGTTTTCACTTTTCTTCTAGTTCATCGACTAAATCTGACTTATCCCCGAAGTCATCGACAAGGTTTTGAAAAATAGTTTCCATGGTGTTTTCCAACACAACAATATTCCAAGATTTCTCATCCATTTGTTGTAGGATAACAATTTGGAAATGGGGAACCTCGTCCTCCAGCTGAGTATGATCTACCTCCAACTGTTTCTTTAAACCTTCATTCTATGTTTGCAATTGAGTAACAAGATTTTGCAAGTCATTTACTTCCACGCAGGCGATCATGATATTCTTGCAAGGCAATAGATTTCTTCTCACGAATCTCATACATGCTTCATATTCATCGAGGGCACCCATCTTAGACAATCAATGTTGTCTCAATTCACTAGACATCATCAATGTACCAGCACACAATGTCAAGGGTATGTATCGTTGGTCTTTTCTTCAATATTAAGCAAAATAACATAACACAAGTGCTACCTCCAACTTCTTCAATCAATATCTTCAGGTCTAATACATAGAAAATAATAAATAGGTTGGTAGTTGATGGCTTAAAACGCACGAGCCAAACCAAATGATGGACAATACTTCTAGTCAATCAAGAGATACAAATATCGAGGTAAAGAAAGGTTTACCACTAGTCAACTTATATCAAGTCTAACATATGCAGGATGATTACCAGGCACATTTTTGTATCTAGCTAAACAATGGTTGAACTCCAAATCTCACAAGGCATCCAGTGACCCCAAATAATAGGGCATTTGATATGTTGTTGGTTCAACAATGCTCTTTGTAGGTCCACATAGCACATCCACACACTTGTACTACATTGTATATTCGTGTGGTACCCTCTGATCTGCGTCTAAAAACAAATGGTTTATGGTTACGATGAAGTGGTTCCTGCATATATGGTTCACTATAGCTAACCATCCACTGATACTTGATCAACCCAAGTTCGAATAGACCAAAATATTCATCAAATAACAAGGTTGGGCACTTGATCCAAGGCAATTCTAGGTGTATTACTTGATTTGATAACTCTCAACACATTAAGTCGACTACCCACATTTCCATATCTGCAAAACAATCTGATATTCAACCATATGCCAAAGCAATTTTAGTCTATGGATTTTGAAGTCGATTCAATCCAGGTCCAAATAAGGAGGCTTTAGTTGAATCCATGGCTCGTCCAGTTGGTCGATTCCCTTTGAGCAAAGCTCCATTCGATGGATTAATTCAATTCCCTCCAGCGTTCGATCGAATCTCTAGTCGACAAGTGGTCGAATCTCGGTTAAAAAAAATTCCCAATCATCTTACTATGCGTCCCTCAAAGATCAATGGTGCACATTCGATCGTAGGGAAGTAATATGCAATTGATACTAGATTGGAATCGAAGAGTGTGTGGGATAGAAAGAGTTTACCAATAATCTATCAACGGTCTTGAGATCACACCATGGAACTAAAAAAAAATCAATTTCTTTATATCTAAACGATTATCAACCCTTAACATCAAATCACTAGTCAAATAGCAGTGTTCCACTCAACAAATGAAGCTGACAACATTACACCAAAGAATTTTCAATATTGCTGGAGATTAGGGAAATAACTGATCACTTGAAGTCATGTGCAATAGGGCATTGATCCTGGTATCACGTCACGATTTAGGGAAGCCTAGGACCATGTCAACCTCTAGTCTCAATTGACTAGTACATGCAAATTGATTACCAATTGGTTAATCGATGAGATTCCTATTGGGTAAACCCTAATCATGAAGCTACTAGTTGATCTTTTAATGCACCATTTGACCACACAAGTTGAGGGATCACAAATTAGGCTAAAAAAAGTGCTTAGTCTAAAATTTCTATGATTTGAAATGGAAATTTTTAAATTTTTCGGCAAGATTTTGAAAAAATCTGACATAAATTTTTAAAAATCTTAGTTACAAATCTCAAAATATGAAAATTTGGGTTTCTAGGGTTTTTTTATGGTTTTGAATCCATTTCTACCATCAAAATAGCCATTAAAACATACTTAAATTCAGATTTTGCAAAATAAAAAACACCAAATTCCGATGAAAACTGCACATACGAACCAAATCATCGAATTTTTAGACAACTCCTTAAAAACGAATTGCCGCCAATTACGAGTGTGGAAGAGCTAACGTCACCTTCTATTTGAACTCCGGTCAAGTTGCACATGTACGTGGTTGAACCCTGGTCCAATATTTAGTCAAACAATGCTTCTCCCAATAAACAAATTCAACAAAATTACCCTCAAGGAATTTTGAGATCGCTAGAAAATAGGGAATCAAGATCTGCGCCAACAACCATTCTCTCCAAAGAAATAGATCCCATGGTGGGAGACAAGAAATAGATCTTACCGCACACCAGAACAATCAAAGAGATCTAGAATATATTGAACATCTTTACCACTATTTCAATGTCACTTCTCATTCTCTTTGTGAAACCCTTGATCATGAACCCTATGGCTCCCAAGTTTGAATAGGTGAATAACAACATAAGAGAGCACAAAGAATCTTGTATCATTGGTGGTGTCTAAAGACACCTTTACAATGAAGCACAATGAGCCATAATGTTCCATATGATCCTGCACACCAATAGACAATCTATAAATAGATTTAACCATGGGCCAAACCAACAACCATTGGACCACATCAGTTATAACCGTCCATAAAAAGTGGATTTGAGATCTCAAAGTGGACACAATCAGTGCATGCTGACAAGGTTAGGTTAACACGGAACCTGTGGTTCTAACATATTCAAACCCCCCAATACCCTATTCAACCCCTAAATACATAACTATAAACCCCCATAACATATTTATTTTTTAATATATTAAAAATATTCCTTAACCCTTATATAATAGGAAATATATTGCTTCCATTTTTAGAGTATTAAATCCCCCAATATGAACTCATGTGCTATAATATTTCCTATTTACTGAACCTCCCATGTTCTCTCATGGGTTTCTTATTTTTTTGTGGTCCTATGCAATGATGGAGCTATGGAAACCATTAAAATCAAGTGAAAACTTTTTTCAAGACCATATATAGCACTAAGAGCTTAAGGGAAGTCATATGGCTCAAACAAGATTTGGTTTGTAGCAATGTGAGTCTCTGAAGCAAGTTTTGAGTTTGAGTAGGGAAACTTGTATGTGTATGATTAAATCCAAGCCAAAACCCTATCATGCACCACATTTTCACCTTTGGAGGAAAAGTACATTGTTAGTGAACTCCTAAAGTAGCTCTGGCATACTAAGAAATCAAGTATATGTGAGTTTGTTTCCGAAATATTTGAAACCATTGAGGAAACCAATTCCTAAGCACTGAAACTTTTGCCATAACCGAAGTGAAGAAGAAAGAGCTTCAATTTTTGCATTTCAAGTTTTTTCCTTCAAGTTCAAGTTTTTTTCTTTCAATTGAAAGTTCCAACTATAAGCTTGTTTATTGTAAGAATAAGCACACGACGGATTCATGTTGGAGTAGTTACTTCTCTCCATCACCATTTGCTTGTTTCTAATACTCTAAGCATATAATAGTCAAAGTTTGCATCACAAATTTGTGAGTGAGGTAGAAGGCTGAAGTTTGAAACCATTTTATGCATTGGGGATCCAAATGAATAAGAGGCAAAACATCAAGCAAAAGAAGCCATGATTTAACATTCCTTTTCTTAAAATACCTTAATTTTTGGAATTGCAATAGGGAGAATTTTAGGGGCGAAATTTAGCCCATGGGCTAATTTTCCATGTTTTTTTCCAAAAAATATTTGCCAATTTCCATTTTTTCCAAAATGATTCACCCAAATTCCACATGATAATTTTTTTAACTCTAAATATCGCCAAAACTGTCTAGAAACTAAATAAAATCCTTGTAAGTTTGAATAGTTTTACAAAAATATCGCCAAACATTTTATGGTTGGAAATTTAAGAACTGAAAAGATTCACCAAGGTTTCTACACTTTAAGAAAAATATAGATCCTTAAAAATTTCCTTGACTCTGATGCATCTTAAAGAGAATACTTGCCAATATCCCATTTCCTTGAAGCCTCAAATCTTTTAAGACGGTTGTGTCATCTCGGGCTCATCAAAAAATGGTCAAGGATGAAAATGATCTAGTTACTATAGAACTTAAAATTGTTGAAGCTTATGGTTGGAAAACTGAAGAAGGTCGTGATGAATCCTTAAAAGAAACCTTGAAGTGTTGGAGCAGAAGAAGAGGAATCTTCTCATTAATAAAGACAAAATATGGATATTGAAAAGTAGATATTTTTCCTCTCTAAAGGAGATGAGAACATGGATTCTTTTCATAATTTTGCAAACTATAGGAAGAATAAAATATCGTCTAGGAACATTTTGGTCATATTTTTAAAGGGGATGGTAGGGTTGATATTGTTGAGGTTGTGAACACGGCATCCTTCCTCTCTAGTTTCATTGATGGTTTGGGGAATGAAGGACTTATGGAGGAAATTTCAAAATAAGAGTTGCAGTTGATTCTTCATAGCTTCCAAAAGGACAATAGTCATAATCTTGATGGATGGACACTGGATTTTTCCCCATGGTTCTATGAATTGATAGAAGAAGATTTATTGATGGTGGTAGAGGAATCGACCATCATTGGGAAAGCAATAGGGTCCTTCAAATCCACTTTTAAAGACCTTATCCCTAAAAATGAAAATCATAGTTCCTTCGATGAATTTAAGATCATCTCTATGTCCAACTAAATATGTAAGATCGTAGCAAAAAGTATTACTATGAGGGTCAAAGAGTTGTTGTTAGATTCAATCTCAAAAGAGTTACTTGATTACATGGCATACAAATTCATGATGTTATCGGTGTGGCTCAAGAGGGAATGCAAACCATCAAACCAAGAGACAATCTTCCATGGCATTAAAGTTGGATCTATCTAAATCCTATGCCAAGGAAAATTGGTTGTATCTCGAGCTAACCATGTTTCATCTTGGATTTGGTGTACATTTTTTTAATTGGATCATAAGTTGTGTGACATCAATTTCCTTTACTAATTTGTTTGATGGATCAAGCTCTGAGTTCTTTAGGCCCCCTTGAGGAATTAGATAGGGATTCCCTATGTCCCCTCTTTTGTTTATGATAATTGCAAAGGGACTTAGAAGGGCCATTCTAGATGTTAGAAGATTTAGTGCTCTTAAAGGTATAATCTAGAAAGATCTCTAAGTTTGTCCCATTTGCTTTTTGTAGATGATGTTTTATTATTTTGTGATGATTCTAGAAGAGATGCTAGGAAGCTTAAAGAAATATTAGATTTGTAATTTTAGTTATAGATTTGATGGTAAAAATGAAAAAATCCTCTATCTCTTTTTATGGGGTGGAAGATGATCTATTAGGGAATTCTTTCGTATTTTTCCTTATAAGTTGTTTGACTTTCAAGAGGGATTCAAGTACTTGGTTTTTTTAACTAATCTAAATGATTGTAGGGTTAAATGTTAGAGATGGCTTATTGCTAAACTTGAAAAAAAAATAGTTATAGTGTAATAGGTGTTCGACAAGAGGGGGGAGAATAGTCTTGGTAAAGTTATGTTGGAGACTATTCTAGTCTTCTAGCACTCCCTATCATTTATTCCAAAAGGAGTATTGGAAAAAAATGGGAATATTAGCTTCAAATTCCTTTGGGTTGGTAATAAGGAGAGTGAGGGAATTCCTTTAGTTAATTAACAATCCATTGCAAAGCCAAAGAAAGCTAATGGCTAGGGCCTAAACAACATTCATCATTTTGGTATGGACATAACAAGAAAATCCTTATGGAGGATAATTCAAATAAAAGGATGTGGATCTAGGTGATAATTCATAAATATATTGAACCTAGTTCCTTATATATTGGATTAGGAAGCCAGACAATCTATCCATAATGCCTTGGTATGGAAGGCTCTAGTTTTTGGCTTCCCTTGATAGGTTGTTGACTTGCTTGGAAAGTGGGGAATTGTGAGAGTCTAAGGATAGGAAAAGACCCCTAGGTTGGTTAAGGGAATTATTTTAGGTTGTCTAGAGACCTAGTAGGTTTTTTTCACGGAAAAGGAATTTACAATCTTGCTCGGGTTACCTATCCTAAATTTACTACAATTTGGCAACAAGAATGGAAAAGTGAAACGTTTCTAAGGTTGAGAGGAAATGAGGAAGCACAATGCGGAGGTTGTGTAATCATGTTAAAGAGTGGCCATGTGAGATTAAAAGAGGAGTAAGACTCCTTAGTGTGGACCAAAAACCCAACTTTAGGTTTTTACACTCCAAAATGAGGATATAAAGCAATGTTTGGAAAGTAGAGACCTAAAAACATCTAATGGTGTTGGAAACATCTATCGAAGACTAGGTGCCCCATGAAGTATAGAATTTTCATTTGGTTGACTATCATGAACAAGCCTCAAGCATGGGAAGTGTTCCAAAAGAGGAGCAACCAAGGTCCTAACAAGTGTGTTCTATGTCAAGAGAACGGGGAAATAATTATTTATATTTTTATCCATTGTGATTATGTATAGCATGTTTGGGTTTAAATGGAAGATTTCGTTGGATCCAAAGAGAGCTAGAAAGGAGATTCCATAGCTAACAATTTAAAAAATTGTATCTTAAAGCCAAAGTTGAAACAATATAGGGATCTCTTTGTAATAATAGTTTGGGGTATTTGGATTGCAAAGAATGCATGTATTTTAAAAAGGAAATCCATCCTTCCTTTCCAGTGTGCTAACCCAATCAAGGTCATATTTGGAAACTATAGGTTTTAGTCCACTTCTTCTAGAATTAGGAAAATTAACCAAATTAAATTGACAAGTCTAAATCTTGGAGATTGTTTTGTGGAGCTAGCAAAGGATATCCCTCTAGATGTGGGGTAGGAGGGCTTCTCTACTTGAATGAAATCATTTTTTTAGATTTAAGTCAGGGATAAGAGGGGGGATAAATAATTATGCTTAGTTGTTTGCTTTGAAATTGCTTTTAGAGCTTGCAACGGGAAAATGAGTCCCCCATATTTAATTTTTTCGTGATTCTATGGTGGTTATCAAATGGTTTAAAGGGAAAAAAAGTGTTTAAATTTTTTTTTAAGCTCCATATACAAGGATGTAAATCAATTTCAAACTGCATTTAATTCCATATTTTTATCTCCCATGTATTAAGAAAAAAATAGGGATGCAGATTCTCTTTCAAAAAGATGATTTATTAGTGGATGATGACACTTGGTCTTGTTGGACATGTGTTGTACTCTTTGTAGGTAGACTCAGTCTCATCCTAGTGAAAAGGGGTCCAAGGGGGTGATCACCCCCCAACTCGGGGGGGGGGGGGGGGGGGGGGCAACAACTCCCCCTTAAAGAAAAAGATGGGTCTATTTTTAATCCATCTGATGTTTTTTTGGCCAATGGTTTTTATACCTATTGTAAACTAATTCTAGCTATTAGGGTTGTAATATAATCCAAGTTAATAATTAGGGTTCCATATGTTGTAGAATACCTAAATATTGTATTGTGAATGTGAATGGTGAAGATAATACAATGAGACTGAGAGAGGTGTGGCTCTCAATTAATTTGGTTTCCCAATTAAGGGTTTCGAGGGTAAATCTTATGTATAATGTGTGAATGTGCCATTGCTATTCTTATGTTTTAGAATATGGCAATATTACTTTTCATGCACAGGCTTATCAAACTCTTCATTTGGTATCAAAGCGAGGTTATTGGCTTCAAGGGGACACCTTTGTTGTGAGTGTTTAGCTCATTCTATGAGGGGAAAGGGTATATTGGGTCTGTGATAAACCTATTCCTAAGTGGTAGCTTTACACAATGAAGCTTGTGTAAATAAAAATGGGAAGTAGTTCAAGAATATAAATAGAGAATTTTAATAACAAGAGCTTTAAATTATCAGAGCTAAAGATGGAAGATCTTCTTGTATATAGAGAACAATGAGTTGATATGGATCCATGTACAAAACCTAATGGTATGTTGAGAGAATATTGGGAAAAGATGGAAATACATGCAAGAAGTACAATTCATCTTTAACTCTCAGATTCAATGTTGTTGAATGTGTTCAGAGAAGATAACACAAAGAAGTTGTGGGATAAGTTACGAATTTGTATCAAACAAATTCCATGTTAAACAACTTCTTTCTTTGAAGGAAGTTGTATCATCTTAGGATGGATGATGGTGGTTGGAGAGTCATCTTCATGACTTTAGATCGTGATTGAATATTGTGAGGTTTGTTTTGCACCAGAAACATGAGATTTGTGAGTTCTTGTAGTGGATGATGTAGGCTTCATGACCCATATAATTTGTAGTTCTTCCATTTCCATTTGAATTCCATAAATATTCTTGGAGGTTATTGCATAGGTGCCCAGTTGCATCAACCATTATACTCCTAATACCATGTCCATCCCACTGAGTGGTAGAGAATAACATCCATTTTGTAGTTCCAAACCTTGTATTTGTATTGAAACTTTATGAGACATTCATATTCCCTTTATGTGTTGAACATCAATGATTGTGATAGTGACATCCTTCACAAGGTATACTATTTATGAAACTTTGACTACCATAATCTACAAGGATAGTGGTATTTTTATTTTGTATGCTTCCCTTGATTTGTAATGTCTTTGGTTCCATTGTTCCTGTAATTGTTGCAAGTGATATCATGGGTTTTTCATCTTGGATGTTCCGTTATTTCCATTGTTCTTTAACTGAGGTGGATTGTGTCTTATTATAGATGGTTGTACTTCT
This sequence comes from Larix kaempferi, assembly GCA_027924585.1. Lineage (NCBI taxonomy): Eukaryota > Viridiplantae > Streptophyta > Pinopsida > Pinales > Pinaceae > Larix > Larix kaempferi. The sequence continues at coordinate 7,550,447 of BSBM01001433.1, read as the reverse complement.
TCCTTCCAAGTTTGCTTTGTGCATGCGATTGTTTCCAATGACATATTTGGTGATTTTTAATCCTTGTAAGAGTCTAATATGTCTTCTTCAGTGGAAACCTCTACTTCCCTCTGGTTTATAATTTTGCAATTATATAAGTGATTGGATGCACATTTATGACTTGCAATACAATTTTGACGACATCCACAACAATTATTTTCCTTCTTCATCAGACTTGTTGATGGAGATGTATATTCTCTTTCAACTTCATATTTTTATGACTTTTGATTGGTGCATTTGTGCCCTAATGACCATTTTTCTTCACAATATATGCATTTACCCTCCCTTCGTCATTGGGCTTCCAAATTGTAATTGTTCTCTTCTCTTAGACATTGCGAAGGATATTTTGAATTTCAAAATATGTGGTTTGGAGTAGCTTGTGCCTTGAATACACCTCATCAATATTCTAGTTTGACCTTTTTAACTTATGTTTGATGGTTTTTCCTTTACATTGAGCATTTTCCATGGTTGTAATATTATGCATTTATAATTCACCCTAATGTATGTCTTTAGTCCGTGCACATAAATATGAAGTAATTGATTGCTTGATAAGTAGGATACACATGTTATCAATGTTTCCCATTCATGTATATATTCATCTACATCACCTTTTCATCATATCTTGATGAGTTTTGCAAAGAAGTCTTTTTCCTGTCACAACTTGAGACCTCTTCAAGAAATCATTTTTGAATATGGCCAAATTATAGGAGCACACCTTGGTTACTGAATTCCACCACATGTAACAATTATATGAATTTCCTTCAAGCTGCATCAAACCATACTTTACTCTTTCCTTGTCGAAGTGAGCATTATGTATGTCAAATAATTATTCTGCCTTACTAATCCAAACCACACTTTGCTTTTCATATCCATCAAATCTCGATAAATCTAGCTTTAATCTCATTGGGTATCTAAACATGGGTTGAGATGAATAGGGTGGTGGTTGGTTGACATTAACAATCAATAAGTTAATGGGGAACAAGCTTTTGCATGTTTGTTACACCTAGAGAATTTGGTTCTGGGATAGTGGTGCTTGAAGAACTTGGTTGCAGAGGAGTCATATTCAGAGGATTTGTGTTGGTGAGGATTCCTTATCCTTAAGGATTGTATTTATTCTCTTTATCCTTACTTTCATTGTGTTTATTATTTTTGTGTTAATTTCTTATGTTATATCTATTTTTAGCTTATCCATGCCTTGTTGTGTTTCCACCCTAATGTTTGTAACAATTTATTGCTTGAGAATTTGTGTTAATTCTTATTCCATATCATCATTTTTTTGTCTAATATCTTCCCTTAGCTCTTCTTGTTTTTTATCTATTTTTCCTTGAGTTTATTGTGACTTTGTAGTGTCTCTCTATGTTCTCAATCCTGGAATTTACATCTACTATTTTTCTAGTTATAGGGGAAGTATTTTTGATCAATTTTTATTATTTAATGGTTGTTGGACTATCTCATAATTTACTACCTGATAGGTAGAATAACTCTCGGATTACTTTATTCAGGGAACAAAGCCATTTATTTATACATTATTCAATGACTATTGGATTCCATCTTCCAACATCTCCTTGATTTATTACGGGCTGTTCATATTCCTTATTTACAACATTTACAAATAACGGTCGTAAGCATAATCATGAGGATTACGTTTCCAACATCCCCCCTCTTAATCCTAAAGGGTGTTTGTAAGTCTGAGCATGGTTCTAAATCTTTCAAACTTTTCTTGTCTAATCACTTTGGTGAAAATGTCCTCAATTTGCTCATTCGTGGAACAATGTCGTAGATGAATTGTCTTGGCCTCTACATGATGTCAAATCAAATGGTACTTTGTGTTGATGTGCTTGGTTCGATCATGGAATCTGGGATTCTTGGCCAATTTGATTGGAGAAGTGTTTTCAATCAACGAGGGAGTGGAATTCTCTTGCTTCTCTTGCAAATATTCAAGTATCTTCCCGAGCCACACAATCTCTTTCATTTCTTCTGCAATAGCCACATATTCTGCTTCTGTTGTCGAATCTGATTGTTTGCGTGATCTCTAGGAGGCAGTTGTTGATCCAAGACTCATTGTGTATCCAGAAGTGGACACTTTTATCTTTTTTCCGCCATCGAATTCTAAATCAGAGTACCCAATGAGTTTGAAGTCCTCCACCTTAGATTACTTGAGTCCAAAGTCTTGAGTCCCTTTCAAGTATCTTACAACTCTTTTTGCAGCAAACTAGTTCCCTTCACAAGGTTTGTGCATGAACCTTGAAATGATTCCAAAAACATAAGAAATATATAGTCTGGTGGTAGTAAGGTAGATAAGGATTCCTACAAGCTGTTGGTACTTCGTTTCATCCTTAAATTATTTCCCTTCACTTGATGTGAGCTTCAAATTTTGTTCCATTAGAGTTGAGTGAGGGTTGCATTCTGCCCTACAAAATATGTTATATATTTCTCCAACATACTTCTTCTAAGATATGAATATGTACTTAGGGTGTTGAATCACTTCAATTCCTAAGTAGCAGTGAATATGTCCCAGGTCAGTCATTTCAAATCCTTTCTTCAAATATTTCTTTATGGATGCTATATAACTTTCATTGTTCCCTGTCATCAAAAGGTCATCTACATACACCACAAGAAACACAATAGATCTTCCAACTTTCTTTACAAACAATGTTGCGTCATCAAGATTATAATGTTTGAAATTCATCTTTAGAAGATGCTCGATTAGCTTTTCATACCATGCTCAAGGTGCTTGTTTCAGGCCATACAAGGACTTAACAAGTTTGCATACCTTGTTTTCTTGTCCCTTCTCAACAAAACCTTATGGCTGAGACATGAAGACATTTTCTTTAAAGTCTCCATTCAATAAAGTTGTTTTTACATCCATTTGGTGGACTTTCCATCCATTTTGTGCATCCAAAGAGAGTAAGGTGTGGATGGTGGCCCATTTTTTCCATGGGGGGGAACGTTTATTCATAGTCAATTCCTTATTTTTTTGCATAGTCTTTCACCATGATCCTTGCTTTGTGCTTGTCAAGTGAGCCATCTGATTTTTTTTTGTTCTTGTATACCCATTTGCTGCCAATTAGTTTGGTTTTGACTAGAGGGTCAACCAACTTCCAGGTTCCATTCTTCATGAGTGCATCATACTCATTATGCATGGCTTCTTTCCACTCATCACGAGTAGCAACCTATTCAAAGGAATTTGGTTCAAAGTTAGCAGATAAATTCAATTTACAATCAAATGAGACATCCATGTCATCGCCTAAGTTATCTCCATTACCTCCATCTTCTTGTCTGATTGAGATTCTCGTTCCTGTTTTTCCAACTTCATCTGGATGGACACTTTCAAGTTTCTTTGTGGCCCATTTTGGAATCTTTCTTGATGGCCCAGGTTGATCAGCTGGTGGTGCTTCATTCTCTTCAAGGTTCAATCTTCCAATCCTCTCAATCACGTCATCTAGTTGAGTCTCTTGTTCAGGTGAAGTGGTAGGAACTTCTTCTTCATGAGTTTCTTAATGAAGATGTGTTGGTGCTTCAAAAGGAAATTCCATATATTGGTCCAAGGTAGGGATCCCCCCTTCAAGATGTGGAATTTCATTATCAAATTCATAATATGTCTTTAGATGGGAAAATCTCTCCATACGATCAATTTGTCTTTCAATAGACTAGCCAATTTTATTAGTTTCAAGAAAAATGACATCTCTGGAAACAACAAACTTCTTGTTTACCTCATCATAGAGATGATATGTCTTGGAGTTTTCTGAATACCCTAAGAAAACACATCTTCAAGTTCTATCACCAAGCTTATTTCTTTTCTCCTTTGGTATCAAGGCATAAAAGGTGGAATAAAAAACCTTGAGATGCCTGACCAAAGGAAGGTGGCCAAACCACATTTCATGTGGAGTCTTGTCTTCAAGAGCATGAGATGGACTTCTATTTCTCAAATATGTTGTACATAATACTGCATCACCCCAAAACATTAGTTTCACATTATTTTTAAAAAAATCATTGAGCATTCCATATTCATTGAGGTTCTATTCATCCTTTCCGCTACACCATTTTGTTGAGGATTGTAGGGAACTGAAGTTTGATGTGTAATCCTATGTTTACAAAGACATTCTTCAAAATCATTAGATGTGTATTTTTTACCATTATCAAACCGAAATGTACCAACAATGAGCTTGTGCTTGATTTTCTATCCATGCATGAAAGTTCTTGAATGTTTGAAATGCTTCAGATCTTGTCTTAAACAAGTATACCCAACACATTCTAGTATAATCATGAACAAAGGTCATGAGGTACTTATTACCATTTGTAGAAGGAATTGGCATTAGGCCACATAAGTCAGAGTGAATCAGCTCTAACTTTCTACACACTCTTAATTTAGACTCTTGGAATGGTTGCTTACTATGTTGGCCTAGTATGCATGCATCACATTTGTTCTTTTGCTTAGGAATGGTGTGTTAGTTTTTCATCATTTAATTCAATAGATCTAGGATATTAACTGAAAGAACAACATGTACATCATATCAAGCATAAGAGACAAGAGACACAAAACATTTCACTGGGGAAAACCAAGAAGGTGAAAAACCCTGCAACTTCCTCAAAGATAGAATAAGCATCAATACAAGGATCACCATGATCAAACCCAAGAGATAGATATCTTCAACAACATGCTCCTCCTCCACTTGTGTGCACCCTCCTCTTCTCTCACTAATGCGAAGTGAGTGAATGAGAGAATGTGTAAAATGAGAGAGACACACTCTCTATTTATACACTACTTCACTTGTCTGTTAACTTTAACTAGGTCGGCCCCAACTTAACCACTTAACATAATGTTGATTGGGCTGACCCTCATTAAGGTGGTCTAATAACCCTTTAACCCACATGACTCATACAGGGCCGACCCCATCAAGGTGGTCTAATAACCCATCAAGTATAAGTTACGACACTTACAATTTAACTTGTGACACATGCAAGTAAAACTGACGACACTTCCAATTGGAGGAATAATACATCTCCATTGGGGATACAATAAAGTACAAATACAATATACAAGTGAATATCTTCCGAAGTTACAAATACATCAATGCTCCCTCTTAACTAGGAAGGTATTCTCTTGACACAAGTCATCAATACATATAGTCACAAGTCTTCAATTCTGGAGCTGGATCATCATCACTGCTGCTGTACTCGACATCTCGATCATTGGGCTATCTCTGAATTCTCCTCGTCATAGGAAGTTCTACAGAGCTAGCCCTTTTTCATGCTGGATGTAGGCCCACCACCTATAGGCCTTCATCAACACTATCCATACTGTGGAATCCTCGGGACTTATTACGTGCATCAAAAAAACATAGCAAGAGCATCCAAGGACTGATTACGAGCTCGTTGCTCAACCTATAGGATCTCCCAGGGAGCTATTACATGTGACCAAGAAAAACCTAGCAAGAGAATCCCAGGACTAATTACGTGCCCAACACAACCTGCAATATCTCCTAGGGAGAAATTATATGCCACCAAGCAAAACCTAGCAAGAGCATCCCAGGACTAATTATGTGCCCAACACAACCTGCAAGATCTCCTAGGGAGAAATTATATGCGACCAAGCAAAACCTAGCAAGAGCATCTCAGGACTGATTACATGCCCAGCACAACCTGCAAGATCTCCCAGGGAGAAATTATATGCCATGGACAAAACCTAGCAAGAACATTTGCCAAATCTCCCAGGGAGCTATTATATGCCATTGGAAAAAACCTAGCAAGAGTATCTGCAAATATCCCAGGGCGCTATTATATGTCCCTCTAAGCAAAACCTCAAAAGAGCATTTTCCAGATCTCCCAGGGAGCTATTATATGCCAGCGAAAAAACCTAGCAAGAGTATCTGCAAATCTCCTAGGGCACTATTACATGCTTATTTGCACAACCTGTCCATGGCCACAGAGTATCAACCTGATACTCACCATACATCATCCTGATGTACATGATCATCCTGATCATTATCATAGCATCGTCCTGATGCATATCATCCAGAGTATCATCCTGATACTCATCACACATGATCATCCTTATCATCATCACTGCATCGTCATGATGCATGTCATCCAGAGAATCATCCTGATACTCATCACACATGATCATCCTGATCATCGTCCTGATGCATGTCATCATACATGATCCAACTAATCATACAAAGCATCCACCTGATGCATATACATATACATGATCCAACTGATCATACAAAGCATCCAACTGATGCATATCCAAAGCAGCAACTGGAGCATCGTCCGGATGCTCATCACATAGCGCTTACATACACAGCCATGGGAAGGATCCTCCTCTTTTCATGCTTGGAATGGCTCCTGCAAATGTGTTAAATCACTTCTTCCTCAAAGTATCTTCAATCTAAAGAACACCAAGCCTCTCTCTGAAGTACTCAAACTTCACTCTAGCTAGTGGTTTCGTCAACAAATCTGCAGCCTTCTCATCCGTCGCAACATACAGGAGCTTCACTGCTCCTCTCTGCACCATATCCCTGATATAGTGATATTTGATCTCAATGTGCTTCGACCTATCATGGAACACCGGGTTCTCAGACAGCTTCACACAACTCTGGTTGTCACAAAAGATACCAGTAGCATCCAACGGGAGATCAAATAACTCAGGCAGTAGCTTCCTAAGCCATATTGCCTCACAACTAGCCAAACAAGCTGCGACATGCTCTAATTTGCCTTTACTTAGTGCTACACAGGACTGCTTCCTGCTAAACCAAGAGATCACACCTAATCCCATACTGAAGTAGCACCCAGAAGTGCTCTTCCTATCTGCAGCACTGCCTACCCAATCTGAGTCAACATAACCCTCCAGGTTAAACTTTTGATTTGCATCATACTTGATCCCATAATCAATTGTACTCTTCAGGTACCTCAGAATATGCTTTACAGCAACCAGGTGAACACCTTTAGAATTCGTTAGGAACTGGCTCAATGTGTTCACCGCAAAGAAAATATATGGTCTCGTGTTCGTTAGGTACATCAAGGACCCAATCATCTGACGATACACCGTGACATCAACCGACTCATATGAAGCATCACACAGAAGCTTTAGGTTCGATGCCATAGGTGTGGCCATGGCCTTGCAGTCCATCATCCCGAACCTCTTCAGGATCTCTACTGCATACTTCCCTTGTCCAAGGAAGATTCCATCTTCACTCTGCCACACCTCCATGCCTAGAAAGTAATGCATCATCCCCAAGTCCTTCATCTCGAACTCGAAAGCAAGCTTCATCTTTGTGTCGGCAATCAACCCACCCTCACCTGTAACAAACAAGTCATCCACATACAGTAGTAGTATCACTGGATTGCCTTCCTCAACCTTGTAGTAAAGGTTGGAATCCACTTTACTCTTGGTAAATCCCAAACTGGATAGGAAGTTGTCTATCCTGTCGTACCATGTCCTAGGAGCTTGCTTCAAGCCATACAAGGATTTCTTCAATCTGCACACATATGAATCCCTGTCATGTGTCTCAAAACCGAGTGGCTGCTCCACATATACTTCCTCTTCGACTACACCATTCAAGAAAGTTGTCTTGACATCCATCTGGTGTATCTTCCACTTCATCACTACAGCCAGGGCAAGTATTGTTCTAATGGAAGTGTATCTGGCTACAGGAGCAAAGGTCTCTTCATAATCTATCCCCTCTTTCTGGGAGAAGCCACGAGCCACAAACCTTGCCTTGTATTTCTCTATGCTGCCATCTGCAACATGCTTGATCTTATAGATCCACTTGGAAGTCACAACAGACTTCCCTTTAGGTCTTGGGACCACATCCCAAACATCATTCTTCATGATCGACTAGTATTCCTTGATCATGGCATTCTTCCATTACTGCATCCCGGATCCTGGGAACTTCATATTTTTCAATATCTTCAATAGATAGTTTTCTTTTAACTTCGTTGCTTGGAACAAATGTTGTAGTCCTTCTTTTGTAGGTGATTGTACACGATCTTTCCTACAAGTCAAATTCAATTGCATGATTAGAATCTTCTCATAGTTTTCATAACAAAATCTTACATATAAGAATATATGTTTTACAGTCATGCAATTATCTTAGCCAATGCTTCAATACAACATTTATCCATATCCCGTATTCACAAGGTAACTTTCTAGATGCCTTCCATCTCTACCAGAAAATTTGTTAAGAGTGTGCACAACTCCCAACATGTTAGCAAAGAGGTTTCATTCTAGATAAGTAGCAATGGAACGTTGTACAATACCATAGGCCACTTACCCATTACTTGCATATTAGTAGTATCATGTTCATTAATGCAATTATTCTAATATGCATAATACACAAACTAAGTCTAGGAACATAAGTATATACATCATTGAACAACATCATTTAAGTAATCATATATATAGGAAATAACAATTCAAATACTTATCTTTGTTTAGTTGTAGGGTGGACTCCCTCTCAATCTTTGCTTCCTTGTAGGAACTACTGGAGTAAGCTCCCTCTTGATCTTTGCTTCCTGGATTATCTGTCCTTGAACTTATATCCATCCTGGACCACTATGCATGCTTAAGTGTGCACTAGTGTCATCCTCAAGATCTCATACATAATCATACATGCATTAGTATAATCTCAATACTATCAAAACATCATGATTCTAAATAATCTTAAATATGTATGATCATGGTCATTTCATACATAGGTAATAAGCATTAGTATTCAAGATTTCAGGGAAGACTTCTTTTACTCATGCATATTCTTATTTGACGATAGGACTCTTCTGGTTAGTCATATCATCAATCAAAGTAAGAAACATAATATGCATAAACCCTTGATTACTAAAACTTCTAACTTTCAAGAATAATCATTATCATTCATACAAAAGTATAAGATCCTAACACAAGGTAGGATTCTAACTTGATATAGGAAAAACATACCTGGTTATCATGTTTGGTAGTTATATCTAACATACCCAAACAATGTCTTCTTGTTCTTTTCAATGACTTGTGCTTAGTAACCTGCATAACTCATAAGTTAACCATTGTAGAACCAAATTATACATACCTCGTAAGTAGAGCTTCTATGTGATCCATGAGTCTTTGTCTTCATATCACCATGGTCATATGTTCTTGATCTAGAACTTGATTTGTACCTTTCATGTTAGTGGACAACATCATCCTCATACAACACCTCAGTGCATTAGTACAATCATAAGTGTCATAACCCTAATCAATGAAGGTATCCTATCATTCACATGCATTCATACTTTTACTAGGGTGATGAGACAAGTCTAAGATTAATCAAGATTGCACTAACCTTAATAATATGAAGACAAACATATCATAAACTGAATCATGAACAAATTTAAAAAACATACCTATATCTCTTCAAGTCATACTTGTCGGGATTGCTTGTAGCCTTCTCATATAAAGCCTCAACCTCATCTCCCTCTGGAACTGGAGCTTCTTCACTTATGCAGGTGTCTAATTCATTCTTTTCTAGGATTAACCCAATCCACTTTGATTTGCTAAAATTGGATCTGGAGTTGGATTAGGGTTTGTTAGAGAAACCCTAAAAATTCAAACTTTGAATTTCATACTTCTGAATGGATGGAAAGATGTGGCTTGCTGAGCTAATCAAGCTGGTATACTTCAATTTTGAAAATTGCAAAATTTGACCCCTCAAAATTGCCATTGAAACTTCCAGATTCACTGGACAGGACCTCGAACTAGGGTTTGATAAAGCCCACCCTTCTTCCCAACCAAAAAGTTCTATCCAAAGCTCTAAGCTTCGATTTTTCTGAGGAGCTTCCAACCGTGGTCTCAGATTTCAGAAATTCCAACTTTTGCAGAAGCCCTAATTTTCCACCTTTCCGATCAAACTCCCGAACTAGGGTTTGATCAAGCACGGCCTTCTGCCCAACCAAAAAATTCGTTCTTGGTCTCTAAATTTCGATTTTGATGAGGAGAATTCAGTCGTGATCTCCGATTCAAAAAATTCCAACTTTCTCCGAAGCCCTAAATTCCTGCAGCACTGACAAGCCAAGAATGAAGGTGCTCAGAATCCAAATCTGTTTTGATAGAAATATGCACCTGATTATTTCTGGTGCATGTCTGAAATTACGAATCCATAGGGTCTGAACCATCGGCCTGTGGTATCCTAACCTATCTTCTTTCCAACCCCACAGGTCTGACCTCAATTGGATTCTCTGAGAGAGATTTATGCCAAGTGTCGCAACGTGACCTGTTTATGGGATAAAACAGGATAGCGAACTTGTATGGAGTGCCACGTGTCACTGATTCAATTTCAGCCTCTGAAAAACTTACCTGAGAAACTAAAGTTTGTTCTCTTACTGTCACTTTTTACAAAATTTCATTTGGGGCTTCCTAGTCCAAGTTGTGACCTTTTTTCCTAGGTCACCTGTTTATGACTAAGATTTGGAAGAGGCAGAAACCCTAGAATTTACATATCATAAAACACAAAGTACAATGAATCAGATGTTGTGCTTTGGACACAAGGTACATGGGGATGTTATCTATGACTTGTAAAAGTTTCAGAACCTTAACCTTTTCCAAAATGGATTTATAGCGAAAGTTCCACAATGACTGGTTTTTTCTATTTCAAGCCCTAGCTTCCAATTTGTCGCAAGTGCAACAAGTCTCATAAATGCCATACCATGCCTTCCTTCAGGCTAGCTCTGATACCATGTTAGTTTTTCATCATTTAATTCAATAGATCTAGGATCTTAACTGAATAACAACATGTACAGCATATCAAGCATAAGAGACAAGGGACAAGAGACACAAAACATTTCACCGGGGAAAACCAAGAAGGTGAAAAACCCCGCAACTTCCTCAGAGATAGAATAAGAATCAATACAAGGATCACCATGATTAAACCCAAGAGATAGATATCTTGAGCAGCATGCTCCTCCTCCACTTGTGCACACCCTCCTCTTCTCTCACTAATGCGAAGTGAGTGAATGAGAGAATGCGTAAAATGAGAGAGACACACTCTCTATGTATACACTACTTCACTTGTCTTTTAACTTTAACTAGGTCGGCCCCAACTTAACCATTTAACATAATGTTGACTAGGCTGACCCCCAGTAGGGTGGTCTAATAACCCTTTAACCCACATGACTCATATAGGACCGACCCCATCAAGTATAAGTTATGACACTTACAATTTAACTTGTGACACATGCAAGTACAACCGACGACACTTCCAATCGGAGGAATAATACATCTCCGTTGGGGATACAATAAAGTACAAATACAATATACAAGTGAATATATTCCGAAGTTACAAATACATCAACATGGCGGACAAACCAAATACACCATTCTTTCTTAATAAACGAAGAATGTTATAATTCAGATGACCAAATCTAGCATGCCATAAAAAATGGATGACATATTACCTTCTTCATGTTGAGAGAGGTAGGAAAAGTTTTGAACTCTTGCAGAAGAGCCCCTCAACTTCAACAACTTTCCATATTTATATCTGGTCATGATGACCTTGTTGTCAAAGGACATCCTTATCTCTACAATTTCATCAAACATGTGGATGGAATGGCCTTGCTAATGAATCTGCACTAAGGACAACAATCTTCTCTGCAACTTTGGAAGATAGAAAACATTCTTTAACACAAAATCAGGGAATCCATGTAGCTTGAGCGTAATTGATCCAATTCCCTTTGGTTTGAAACTATATTTGTTTGCAAAGTACACTATGCCATATACAATGTCATTCAGTTCTTCAAAACAATCTTTCCTAAAATTCATGTGAGATGTTTCACCAGTATCAAGCAACCACCAATATTTGTAAGATGAAAGAGAGGTTATTTCATTAATTCACAGATTGCAATGTGAAACAATACAATGAGTAGAATTAGGGGCTTTACGAGTCTCTTGGCTCTTATTTTTGTCTTTTTTGTTCTGGTTATGTCTTCCTTTGATGGAGTCCCAAGAAGCCCAACATTGGTATGTTTCATGTCTAGTTTTCCCACAGTGCTTGCACTTCAAATCCGATATTTTGCTTGAGTTGTTTCTGCTCCCTCTGTCTCTGAAATTTCTCTTCCTCTCTTGCTACTTTCTCCCTTGGAAGGGTCTTTGGACTAGTTCTTTTCTTTCTGACCAAAGCAAAGGGATTCTATAGGATGGTCACTTGTCTTCTTTCCAAAGGCTTTCTCTCTGTTTGCAATCTTCTCCACTAAGGTACCAAAGGTGGGGTATTTGAACTTGTCACTTGCTTGATCAAGAGACTCAAGATAGTTGGAGTGAGTAGGATAGAGGAACTTGAAAAATGATGCAAGTGGAAGGTCCGGTTTGATACCAGAGGCTTGAATCTTATGCATGATTGCTCTGATCTCAAATGAAACCAACATAGGATCATTATCTTTTACATCCAAACTAAATAGCTTTAACATTAACTGAATCAATTCCATTTCAAAATGTGAGTCATACAATTGTCTTAATGTCTTTAATGATTCAAAATAGGATTTGGAAGGAAATATATGTTGGCTCACCTCTTCACTGATAATAGCAGTGATCGTTACTAAAGCTTTCTTGTCTCTGGTCCGCCAGATAGCAAATTATTTCTCTGATGTTGGAGGTTTTGGATCAATACTTGAGATTGTGCCTTCATTTGTGTGAATGGTTTTTCCTTCACAAATGTCATCCCATAAGTCATTGCAGATGAACGCAACTTTAATATTCCTTGACAATTCGGGATAAGTGTCCTTGCTAGTAAGGACAACACCAACTATTGATGATAGTGAGTGCATCTTCTGCAACTTGAATATTTGAACCTACAACTTAGGAGGGAATTTTGGAAGAAAAGATATGAAGGTGCAGGTCTAAATTATGGCTCCCCTTATTTACAAAATGCTTCTTACAAGTTCTGCAACACTATCAACCTAGTTATGTAGCACTATTTACTTCTGCACCACAGTGCTATTACATAAAATTACATTCGATTTTGCAACACTATTACATTTGATTTTACAGCTTATAGAGAATTACATTCACTCTATACTCCAGCTCAAATTTTATCAAAGATGAAATACATGGACAAATACAATCATATAATACTATTCAAGAGTGCACGTAGCTTCAGTGGTTGAAGTCACCGAGCTCCAAATCAAGGGCGTAGGTTACAAATCAGAGGTCGCAACAGCTTAGGTCGTAGTTGTTTCACAACTTCACATTGCAAGTCTTCATACTCCACGTAGTCAAGGGAGGAGAGATACATTATGGTTGGGTTAGACAGAATGCTCACTGCACCACTCAGATTCCACCACCACCATTCAATCCCTTGTCACTATGCAACGCAGTTCATGCAATCCTTCATGATCATGATTTAGCAGCTCTCAATATACGAACTAGGATTTCCTTCGTTCCTTTGTCTTCCAGGAAACACTCGCAGCTCAACAATAATGTAGTCACCACTGTAATGGAGTGTGATCGTATGTGGAGGAGAGATTATCAACAGAGAACACTTAACTATAAATTAGGGTTTCTCTTGTTCACAAAAATGCAGCAGAGAATGTAACTACGTTTTACCTCCACTCTTAACGCACCAAGTAGAGTACACAACACATCTCACAGGCTCGAGATGCAAGGCACATATACACGACATATATTTATTCACATTCCTCAACTCAACATCAACATAAGATAGTGTGGTCGTAGCTTCAATTCTTCTTTACAAGAGCAAGCTTCACGCAGTAGTAGATTGGGTTTCCACTATGCGTGGTTATTAACTCTTAACAACTTGGTAGTCTACTGTCCCTCCAGTCGCAGCATCAACGAAAGTTCCAGTAGAAGGGTCCTAGCATTAAAGTGGAGAATGCAACAGTCCTCATGATAAGATAGAGGTAACAGAACGTGGACGCAGCCTCTCAACAAATGTGGACACAATTAAAGTTTCTCTCAGTCTTTGCAAATGGGAAAATGCAGCACCGGTCAAGAGAGAGAACGCAACAGTCACGTTAGGTTCATAATTGATACCACCAGCGTATGAGCACATGAAAAGAGCATTGTGGGGGCATAAATCATTGCTATGCAGATAAATATCACATGAATGCACAGAGAATTGAAGAAGCAACGCTAAAGGAAGAACGTTAAACTCCAGGCAGAGCGGGGCGAAGGAGAGTGCAGATGACAGAGGGGAGGGAAAATGAATGAGCAATCTGGCAGCGGGCATGGATGCAGGAGCAGAATGGAAGAATTCCAGAGCAAAATACAACAGGAGTTATGGCAGGCAACCAGGCTCTGATACAACTGATAGGTAGAATAACTCCTGGATTGCTTTATTTAGGGAACAAAGCCATTTATTTATACATTATTCAATGACTATTGGATTGCATCTTGATTTTGATTTCTTACGGGTTGTTCATATTCCTTATTTACAATATTTACAAATAACGGTCGGAAGCATAATCATGAGGATTACGTTTCCAGCACTGCCCTTTCATAATTGTATGGTTGTAAAAATTACACTGATGTGTGAAACAATATGGTTGTATGAACTCTACATATGTATGGCACATTGTTACGTATGGATGTATAAAACACTATCTCTATATAGTATAGATTCCTTGCTTGTACACAATATGTCAAATTGGCCCAAAGGAATAAACATGCTACTAGATTATGTGGGATATAAACCCATACAAAAATTAAAGTGTATGCATAAAAGATGAATAGATAATGATGATTGAATTTACAATAAGCTCCCCCGTATGAATATTCCTAAGAAAGTGTCTTTAGTACGTTTTCATTCAAAGGTCATGTCTCTCGGTTAATAAGTAACTTTATTATATCATTTTTCATTATTTTCTTATTTCATATCTAATTTATTTGTATTATTATATTTATTATTTGTATTTATTAATTATTTTTATTATTGTGTATGTAACAATGGCTCTGTTATGAAACATCTAAATTCTTTTAATATTCCAGTAAGTTAACTTCTTACTATTGATATTGAGATGGAGGAAGAAGATAACTGTATTACTTTGTGTTCTTTTCCAGACTCTTGGGATAATCTAGTTGTCATAATTGGTAGTACTATTCAATGCACATTCAAGTTTGAGGATGTAGTTCTAGCCTCAAACTTTAATATAGTTTGAGGATGGAAGAAGAACTACAGATAATATAGTTTGATTTGGAGGGTGAAGAGTCTAACTCAACATGGAAAGATGAACCAAAAGAGGGAGAATCTTAGACTCCAGTCTTGAACATATCAATTTGGGAAGGAAGGGGATCTAAAAGGTATGCCCCACCTAAGTTTTAGTTCTAGTTTTGTTCTATCCATTACTAATAATGATCTTAGAACTATTAAGGAGGCAGTGGATTTAGAGGACAATAAACTCTAAAAGAAGTCCATGGTTGAAGAAATGGATGCCTCAAATAAAAGAAGATTTTGGATCTAGTTAAGTTGCTATCTAGAAGAAAACCTATTGGTAGAAAATGGTATTTAAGAAGAAGTTGAATGCAAAAGTTAAGGTAAATAAATACAAAACTCACATAGTAGCAAACAGATATCCCAGCTAGATAGAATTGATTTTGGCAAGATTTAATCTTTTGTTGCTAAATTAACCTCTATAAAATTTCTTTTGTCTATCATTGTTGGTTTTGATATGAAGTAGAGTAGATGGATTTGAAGAAAAAATTCCTATGTATAGATCTTTAAGAAGAAATTTACATGAAACAACCAGAATATTTTGCAAGGGAAAGGGGGAGTTGGTTTGCAAGCTAAAGAAGTCCCTATATGGTTTAAAACGATCTCCAAGAATGTGGTATCAAAGATTTGATACTTACATATCGCGACTTGGTTTCTCAAGAATCAAATTTGATCATCATGTGTATTCCAGGCATGTTGGTGACCATTTTATTTATGTGATATTCTATGTTGATGTTATATTGCTAATTGGAAACAACAAGAAAATCATCAAGGATGTTAAAGCTTAGTTGTTTTCTGAATTTGATATGAAAGATCTTGGTTCCTATTACCCCCCTATGTGAATGGGTGGTTACTTGGAGATTTTTTTGGACTGGCCTGAGTTGAATCTTGATTTTTTTTAGCATAAAGCATGGACAAAAGTAGCATGGTTCCTAGGCATTAAAGATGAATTTTGGACTATTTTTGTGGTAAATCAAAATTCTGAGGGGCTTAGTAGCTTTATGGGCATGATTTCACCCATAAACAATAATGAAGAGGGTCATTTATCAGATATGGGCACTTTTGCACAGAGATGGCCATATTTAGTGCCTAAACTTGCATCAAACTATCATAAAAAAAATACATAAGACAAATTATGGGTATGTTTAGGGAACTAAGCAGCACTGAACATACCTCACATGTAAATAATGGGCATGTTTATGGCCTTAAACAACCATAAAATGATAATAAACCCATTTTCCTAAGCAATCTAGGCACAATACTAGTAGTTGGCAGCATTAAGAAGTAATGCTACACAGATTTGGATGAATATGGGCATGAAACAATTGCCAAAAGGCCTTGATTCTCAATTATGGGCATCATCTATGGAAATATGAGCTAATTCCTAGCATTTATGGGCACATAACAGAGGCAAAGAGGCCTGATTCCACCCAACGACAACAACATAAGTGAGTTTGGTCTCTTTCAAGCCACTCCTTGTATAGTTTGTCATGTTCTTACCTTCATATGGAAATTAGAAATCAACTCTTGGCATAATATAAAGCAATTTTCTCAAGAAACAATTACTGAACAACCATGAAAACTCATTGTTTGAAGGTAAATAGCACTATAATCCAACTTTCAAATCAAATTCATGGGTGTTGATATAATTACCTATAGTGGTTCCTAGTTATACATACTTTTGTAGCAATTTGAAATCAGTTCTGGGATATTTACATCAACATTAATTGTATACTTCTAGAGCTGTGGTTTCAAACATGTCATAGGATACAATCCAATCAAAGGGACTAAAGGTAAAAACAAGTGCATATAAAAAAACATCAGGGAGCACTAATGAGCAACAAATACGATGGTTTCTTGGAGCATCAACCCTAAACAAATATTCTTGTGTGGTAAAAAGTGTAGTCCTATAGTAGCATACTTTTTGAGAAGTTAGTGTCAACATTTGGAGAAGCCTTTCTTTGTTTGAAAAGTTTATACATAATATGTTGTTTGTTGGGTGGGGAAACCACCTTTTTGAGGGATCTTATCTTTCCTTGTGGAATATGGCACTTGGAAGGTCGTTCACATAGTTCATACCCTATTTTATGAAGGACATGTTAGAAAAACAGGATCGCAGAGCAATAACAGTAAACAGAAATGCAAATATAATCACACATACACATTACAAGAGAGACACAGATATATCGTGGTTCACCCAACTTGGGCTATGTCCACACTGAAGTTGTCAGTCCTTATTATTATTCCATCCAGCAAAGTGAAGGGATACAACCTGCAGCACAGCCGCTGCACTTCCTCTTCACTGTCTCATAGTCTCTCTACTGATCTCAGAGATCTTTACAATGCATAAAATCTAATACATCAACCCTAGCCGTATTACAATGTCTTTCTTTTATAGGGAAAATACAATGGAAAAAATACCATGGTATACCCAAAACCATGGGCCCGCAAAATAGCTGGCGAAAAATGCAGAATGGGTGTATAGTCCTCCGGGGTGCATGGCTGAGACAATATCATCTATGAGACTGAAAGATCTAGCTCCACAACCAACAATCTCCCACTTGGAGACTGATCGCAACAACTCCACCGCTGCTGCACTTGCTGGACTTGGACTTGGCAACTTTCTCCTCTTCACCTTCATGCTAGAAGGCCAACTGAAACCGAGCAAGAACTCAGTTTCTCTCTAGTCACTACCTTTGTGAACATGTCTGTAGGATTCTGGCTAGTATGTATCTTTTCCGGCTTCAAAAGTTCATCTTCCAGAACAGAGCGTATGAAATGGTACTTGAGCTGTATATGTTTAGTCCTGGAATGGAATGCTGAGTTCTTTGCAAGATGAATGGCACTCTGGCTGTCGCTATACAACTTGCTATCCTTCTGATTCTTACCCACTTCCTCCATAAACCTCTGCAACCAAATCATCTCTTTACTAGCCTCTGTAATAGCAACATACTCTGCTTCCATTGTTGAAAGTGCAACAGCCTTCTGCAGTTTCGAAATCCAACTTACTGTTGTTCCACCTACAATAAACACATACCCTATGGTGCTCCTCCTGCTATCCTTGTCACCTACCATATCTGCATCAACATATCCCTGCAGAATAGTGTCTGAACCTCCAAAACATAATGCCTTAGTGGTAGTGCCTCTCAAATACCTGAGAATCCACTGTACTTCCTTCCAATGTTATCTACCTGGATTATTCATATATCTGCTCACAACTCCCACTACATGTACAATATCTGGTCTTGTGCACACCATAGCATACATCAAGCTGCCAACTGCTGATTGATAGGGAATCTTGGACATGTAATCAGTCTCTTTCTGTGTCTTGGAACACATTTATTTACTTAGACTGAAATGGTTTGCCAAAGGTGTACTTATTGGTTTTGCATTCTGTATTATGAACCTCTCCAACACCTTTTGTATGTACTCACTCTGAGACAATGTCAATTTGTGATTTTTCCTGTCTCTCGTTATTCTCATACCAAGGATTTGCTTTGCAGCACCCAAATCCTTCATCGCAAATGAATTAGCTAGCTTCCTTTTGAGTACATTTATATCCTGCATGTTAGACCCTGCAACAAGCATGCCATCCACATACAATAACAAGATAATATATCTTTCATTGTCTAGCTTCTTGAAATAAACACAGTAGTTAGAATGACATCTACTATAACCTTGTTCTGTCATAAACCTGTCAAATTTTAAATACCACTACCTTGGAGCTTACTTCAAGCCATACAAACTCTTTTTCAACCTGCATACCAAGTTTTCCTTACCTTTGACCTCATACCCTTGTGGCTGCTGCATATATATCTCTTCCTCCAAATCCCCATGGAGAAAGGTTGTTTTTACATTTAACTGTTCAAGATGCAAATCTTCTACTGCCACTAGACTTAAGATAGTCCTAATTGAAGTCATCTTAACAACAGGATAAAATATTTCATCAAAATCAATACCTTTCTTCTGTGCAAACCCCTTTACAACAAGTATGGCATTGTACCACTTCTTACCTCCTTTTTCTTCCTTCAACCTGTAAATCCATTTGTTCTGCAATACTCTTTTACCAGCAGGCAACTGAACCAGATCCCAAGTCTGGTTTCCTACCAATGAGTCCATCTCTTCCTTCATGCCTTGCTCCTACTTCTTTCTAGTTTCCACCTGCATTGCTTCTTCATAACATTCTGGTTCACCAGAATCAGTCATCAATAAATAATACATTGAAGGAGAGTACCGTTTAGGGAGCCTACTTAACCTGGTAGATCTTCTTGCAGTTGCAGGAGTTTCAGGTACTGGTTGTTGTTCTTGATTTTTTGGCACCTTTGGAACTTTATTTTCTTGAATTTCATCAAGTACTGTGTACTCTGTGTTTTCCTTTTCCTGTTTCTTTCCCTACAACTGATCTTTATACATGAACTTTTCATTGAATATGACATCTCTACTTCTAATGATTTTGTGATTTTCATAATCCCATAAACGATAACCAAAATCATCAACCCCATATCCAATAAAGGTACATTTCTTGGATTTAGCTTCAAGCTTTGTTCTATTTTCTTTATCAATATGGACAAATGCTTCACAACCAAATGTTCTCAGAAATGAGTAGTTTACCTTTTTATCTGTCCATGCCTCCTCTGGAATACCACCATCCAAAGCACTTGAAGGTCCTCTGTTTATTAAATAAACAATAGTATTTACAGCATCCGCCCAAAACTGTAAGGGCAACCCTGCATGCAATCTCATACACCTTGCACGCTCCATGATTGTTCTGTTCATCCTTTATGATACACCATTTTCTTGTGGTGTTCCTGGGACTGTCTTCTCTCTACGAATCCCATGGTATGAACAGTAACTATCAAACTCCTTGCCGCAGTACTCACCTCCATTATCAGATCTGAGACACTTCAACCTTTTTCCTGTCTCATTCTCAACCAAAGCTTTCCACTTCTTTAAAGTAGCAAACCCATCAGATTTATGTCTAATGCAATAAACCCAAGTTTTCCTAGTTGCATCATCAATGAATGTAACATAATAATGAGAGCCACAAAGAGATTGTACATAAAATGGTCCCCATACATATGTATGCACTAGCTCTAACTTTTCATTCTTCTTTTGTTTCCCAACCTTGAGAAATCTGACTCTCTTCTGTTTTCCATAAACACAGTTCTCACAGAATTCCAAACTTACTTGCTTCAAATCTGGCAGCAACTTCCTTGAGTGGAGAATCTACATCCCCTTCTCACTCATGTGGCCAAGCCTATGATGCCACAATGCTGTATTTGTTCCTATGGAAGCTAAAGAGATAGAATGGTCAGTATTATGAGGACATAAATACAACGTACCTACCCTTTTTCCTTTTGCTATCACCATTGATCCTTTAGTGATCTTCCACCACTTTTCTCCAAATGTAGATAGACAACTGCCATCTCCCAATTGCCCTGTTGAAATCAGATTTCTTTTCATAGCAGGAATACGCCTAACATCTTTTAACAGCCAGTCAGTTCCATTCTTAAATTTTATCCATACCTTACCCATTCCAACAATTTTACATGGCTCATCATCACCCAATAAAATATGTCCAAAATCAACTGGAACATAATCATGAAAGTATTTCCTATGGGGTGTAGCATGACATGAAGCCCCTGAATTTACTACCCAATAATCACTTGTATTATCTAATGCAAGAATCAAAGCATCTTGTAACACATCACCTGCTACATTTGCTTCCTGGGTAGTTTCCTTTTGTGCATCTCCTTTCTTATTTAGATATCTGCAGTCTTTCTTCAGATGTCCTTTCTTTCCACAGTTCCAACATTCTATATTTCCCAGTATGGACTTGGATCTTCCCGTTTTAGACTTCCCATGATTACCTTGGCTCTTTCCTCTCTCCTTTTGTCTTCCCTTGGTCTCCATGGTCAACGCATTACCTGATGTCTCACCTATGCTTTTTCTTCACATTTCCTCGCTAAGAATAACACCAATAACATCATCAAATTTCAAGGTGTTTGACCAGAGACAGAGTTACTTACAGCCATGACCAAGCTATTCTAGTTTTCTGGCAATGAACACAAGATTAGAAGAGCCCTAACCTCATCATCAAAGTTCACACTTACAGAATTTAGTTGATTTGTAACCGTATTAAACTCATTTAAATGATCAATAATAGATCCACCTTTAGACATCTTCATATTAAATAAACGCTTCATTAGAAATATCTTGTTGGACGCCGAGGGTTTTTCATATAGCTTACCCAATGCGCTCATCAAACCCTCTGTTGTCGTTTCTTTTAAGATATTGAAAGCCACCGACGAATCCAAGCTCAACCGTATTGTTCCTGGAGCCTTTCTGTCAAGAACCTCCCATTCTTCGTCCTTCATAGCCGCTGGATGCTTTTCTCTTC
Organism: Larix kaempferi; assembly: GCA_027924585.1. NCBI lineage: Eukaryota > Viridiplantae > Streptophyta > Pinopsida > Pinales > Pinaceae > Larix > Larix kaempferi. Next base: position 7,528,820 of record BSBM01001433.1, on the reverse strand, counting down.
CTCCCAACAGTAGAAATAGATCCTTCTGGTACAGATAGTCCTCCATTTGCATCTTCCATAACTGGAATTTTTGGCCGTTAAACTTCTCGACCTTAAACTTTCATTCTTTTGCCATTGCTCCCACTCGAACCAGAAACCCTAGCTTCCTGCGGGTTTATCTACCAAATAGACTTTTGGCTCTTATACCAATTGTTAGAAAAATAGGATCGCAGAGCAATAATAGTAAACAGAAATGCAAATATAATCACACATACACATTACAAGAGAGACACAGATATATCGTGGTTCACCCAACTTGGGCTACGTCCACACTGAAGTTGCCAGTCCTTATTATTATTTCGTCCAGCAAAGTGAAGGGATACAACCTGCAGCACAGCCACTGCACTTCCTCTTCACTGTCTCACTGTCTCTCTACTGACCTCAAAGATCTTTACAATGCATAAAACCTAATACATCAACCCTAGCCATATTACAATGTCTTTCTTTTATAGGGAAAATACAATGGGAAAAATACCACGGGATACCCAAAACCATGAGCCCGCAAAACAGCTGGCGAAAACAGCCTTAAAAATGTAGAATGGGTGTACAGTCCTCTGGGGTGCACGGCTGAGACAATATCATCTATGAGACTAGAAGATCTGGCTCCACAACCAACAGGGCATTTTTGGATTTGGAAGTTGTTTTATGTGACATTTTTACACTTGGGTGGCATCTAGGGACTTCTATCCATATCTTGTGGGCATATTTTTGTGGAGAGAGCTTCCTTGGATATTGAGTAGTGGAAAACCCTTGTTACTTGGATATTATTTTATGCGCTAGCATCCACTTGGATATTTCTAGATGGGGCCATCCCCTTGGACATTTTTTCATTTTAAAGATATCTTAGTTCCTTGTGGACATATTGTTGTAGTCCCGTGGGTCACTAGGTTACCAGAGATACATTATATATTATAAACAAGCATGCACAGTGATGCAAATACAAGAAACAAGAGACCAATAGAGAGAGACAAGCACAAGCCTTTATTACCAACAAGATCAGAACGCTACATAGAACAGATCATAGTTAACCAGTACATTGGCTCAACAACCTATATATATATATTTACATTTAGTTATATAACTGTATTGTCGACACAACCAAACGACATGGCTTGACTGGTCGACACAACTTGTCGACTTACATTGCAAGTGGTCGGGTGGAGATCCTAGTCGACAGGCCGACCTAGGATCCTCCAACATCTCCCCCACCTCAAAATCTTTCTTTGTCCCTAAGAAATGACTTGGGAACCAAAATCCAATACGACTTTGCGTACATGGTAGTCATTTATGTCGAGGTCAACAAGAGGGTCATCATCATTTTTTTCTTTTTGATTAAGTCGGAAAATGTTTTTGGTTTGTCTTTGCACGACATGTTTATGCTTGACTTTATGCAATAGGTCGATTAACTTTCCTATAGCTTCATCATTTGTGATTAGATTGAACAATTCATTCAGTGCTTATTTTCGGCTTTCTTCAGTATCTTCATGGGCTTCCAATTCATAAAATATGTTGGATGCATTTTTAAACACGGATTTTTGTTTAGCTGGATTTGGATAATCCTCTTTGGTTACTATTTTACTTATCTATGGTCTATCTGGACCAATATGGGTACCTTGTCAAGTAATAATTTTCAAATTTTTTGTTCGAAGGACATCATATTTAGGTACACAAGACAAGACATGAGCATTCTTTTTATTATTGATGTTTTCAATCATGGTAGGGAAATCCTCTAAAAAGTGATCGCCTACCCCACATTTTGTACAAAACTTTAGATCGGTTCTGTCTTTGTATGGCTATTCTGCATGTCGATGATCTTCACTAAGACATGTGAAACATAGACCAGGTCGATTAGGTTGGGCACCGCGACCACCACCACCACGACCGCAACTGTGGTATCCTCTACGCATGTTATAGCCGTCATATCATCGATCATATCTACGGTCATCGTACCTGGGATATCTGTCATTCCTGGGATTGCGGTGATAATGATCATTCCTGTCAAGTCTGTCGGTCCTTGGATTTCTTTTGTTATGCTACTCGACATAATTTGTTTGGTATACTGCATGGTAGTTCTATCGATTCTTCAAATTCAAATGACATTCGTCGATCAAATGAGAATTGACTTCGCAAATTTGGCACCATTTTGCTTTCTTATTCTTTAAATTGTAGGGGCAATCATTTGTTGAATGCAAGTCATATTCTTTACACAGATCACAAAAGCATCTGGTTTGAATAAGTTTGACTTCTTGTCGTCGATCCTCTATTCGACAAGAGTCTTTAGTGTGTCCCGCAGTTCGACATGTAGTACACCATAGCTCTGTCCCTTTCAAATTTATGCTTCGAATTGCTTGCTCCATACTCTCAAGGCGTTCATCGACATGTCTGTCAATGGAGACTAAAGGATATTCATCATCCATTTCAATCTCCAGTGCTGTCTTCAATGCATCTGCATAAGTATTGGCATTCTGTTGACGCACATGTATTTTAATTTTACTTATGAGACCGGCAATGAACCATTTAATTAGTAGTTTTTCTTTGATCTCATAGTCGATTTTTCTCAAGAGGTATTTGAACCTCTTATCATATTCCTTGACAGTTTCTGTCGGCTTCTAGACTGTTGTCTTCAGTCGTTCAACTGCCAGATATGTTGTGTCTTCTGTCATGAAGAAGGCTAAGAAACTTTGCTTAATTTGCACCTTAGTTGCATTTGGTGTTTTTGCAATATATCCCATATACCATGTCAATGCTTGTTTTCTCAAAGATCCAACAAACTGGGCCAACTATCGTTCTTCACTAGTGAGTTGGTTGGCCGTCCATATTGATTCACACAAAAACCAGTGTCTTGTTGGGTCTTCATCGCCTTCATAAAATGGAAGGCGTGCTGTCGAGTGCGACATGTCTACTGATGTATTGACTTGAGAAGTAGATGGTGGAGTAGGTGGATTGTTACCGCAATCAGGACTTGGTGCTTCTTTAACTTCAACTAGCTTCTTATCAGGACTGGGTTCTCTACCTTCAGAACCAGTGTCTCGAACTTATTATGTTTCGCTAGGTCTTGGGATTTTGTCTTCTTCTACTGCTTCTGTCGAAATCCAGACAAAGTTCTACTCAAACGGGATTTCTCTACTTCTCGGATTTTTCGAAGTGCTGAGCGAGTCACTCAATTCTGGTATTGGTAGGGGGGGTGCTTCTTCATGTTCTAAGTACATTAGATGAAAAATTCTATTTGAAAACTCAGGCTGAAAACTTACCCAGTTTCCCTCTTCAGGTCGATGAATCAGTAGCCTATTGACTTCATTGCCTTCTTCATTATGAAGACCAAATTTTTGACTGGCCAACATGGAGACCAAGATTTTCTTCAACAATTTCTTGCACTCGGCCACTTTGCGTTAGCTAAAATGGAGAAGGGGGTGTTAACCTCTCAAGTATATGAACTTGGAGAGACCTACCATGCTCTATCCACAAGTCCTCATCTACCGGTGACAGGTTTTCATCGATGCCCCGATCATCGCGGGCTCAACTCGACTCTGGAAAATTTCCTTCTGCATCTATCGTGATACATGATCCCCGCTTCTTCCGGAGTGCACTTTCCTGCTCCCTTAGCTATTCACGCCGATGTCTCCTTTTTTCTCTTTCAATTTTCTAGATGTCCAGAGTGCTTTTGTGACTCATGGTTATGTCTTTGTCGGATCTATCAGGTCCTCCACTATTGGTCATGTCACCCTGTCATATGTCACTTTTCATTAATTTCGGTACATCAGAACATGTTTTGCCACCCCCCCAATGCTGACTCGAAGATTTCTAGACGATTGGAGAATTAGAGGCCGCCATTTGTTCAAAAAGAATTCCCATTCACGCTCTTTCACGAATCTTTCCCACTGACGTTCTTTCTCCTCCTAGTTAGAGTTCAGAAGGGGTGGGAGCAGCAATGGTCATGTCTCGACAATGTGTGCAGCACCTTTTTCGATCAAAAATTTGAACAATAACGTCGACAGGGAGCACAATAATTGGTCAGCTAGATCGATGAAGAACTTTTTCTGATTTCGTCCACAGAGACGCGCTCTTCAATTGTTTGCTCTTCACAGAAGTCGTCCGCATTCTTTTTGCACCATTCCGATAGATTTGTACGTCCTCCATTGATCAACTTCGACAATAGCTTCCGCTCTTCTTCATCATCTATTCTTTTCATCCAACAATTTATTCAAGGCGGATGGCACAGACTCTACAATTTTTTCATGGGTCTCTGAGAAGAATCTTTCCCTAGCTTGAATAATCGTCAGCTTGTTCTGTCGCGCATAGTTCTGCAGGTAGTTCACGATTTTCTTCTCCCACCAGTCCTTAATCTCCTACTCCGAAATCATATGTCATGTTGTTATTTCTGAATGCATCACTCGGCAACGGAACCAATGTTGTAGTCCCGCGGGTCATGAAGTTACCATAGATACATTATATATTATAAACAAGCATGCACAATGATTTAGATACAAGAGACAAGAGACCAATAGAGAGAGACAAGCACAAGCCTTTATTACCAGCAAGAGCAGAATGCTACATAGAACAGATCATAGTTAACAGTACACTGACTCAACAACCTATATATATATGTTTACATTCAGTTATATAACTGTATTGTTGGCGCAACCGATCGACATGGCCCGACTGGTCGACACAACTTGTCGACTTACATTGCAAGTGGTCGGGCGGAGAGCCTAGTCGACAGGCCGACATAGGTTCCTCCAACACATATTCTTATTGGAGAATCTACTTTGAAGGGGCTTTTGGAGGCCATGTGGCATCATCTTATCAATTTTTCCCTTGCATGATGGAGGAGCCCCCTCATTTTGGGGCCTTATGTATCTATCATATTGCACATGTGGCTTCGACCACTTTATTTTATTGCGTGGTTAGGAGTTTGTTAGAAGTAAATGGGGATTTTGTATTATTTTACCCCACCCTAGGCTAGATCTAAGGAAACAATGAATAATTTATTGTAAAGGAAGTTTGAGCTACTCTTGTATAAAGAGAGCCACTTCCTTATTTGAACTCATGGTTGGATTTTGAGAGGTCTCTCTCTTTTGGAGCCTAATTGACATATCTTTTCATGGATCATTTTGAAGTTTAAGGGTTTTCTTATCTATTGGGTTTTTCTTAGATGGCTTAGTATTCAGGTGACATGCTATTTTTTATTATTGTAAGGTTTATGCCCCTAGTTCATTGAAAGAGTATGTTTACTCCAATGGAATTATTTTATCATTTTGTGGTTTAGTTTTGTTGTTGGTTGTAGTTTTCCTACCTTTGTAGAGGCTTTAAATTTGGTGGCATAAGTTAAGGTACATACTAGGGCATGAGCTAAAGGAGTTTGTAGTAGTGACCGCCCTTCCTTGGTGAAATTTGCATGAAGCTTGAATAGTATGGGACATGGAATTATCTAGTGTCATGATGGGATTCTAGCCAAACATATATGAACAAGGTCCTTTGGGAGGAATTATCTTGAGAGTCCATTTTCCCTAGGGATTGACAATGGTATTCATGGTCCTTCCATCACTTATAATACAGAGAAAGACCTAAAGTTTTGCTAAGGCTAACTTTTTGAAATTACCTTGGGCCCTCATAGCCATAGCCTAACAATCATATATAGGGAATCCCCCCTTGAGTTGGAGAAGAGCCAACTGGAAGTGCAGAGAGGTGGTTATCAAGGTGACATTGGGTAACACCTCTATGTTGCAGTTGGGCTAGTTGTGTTATTTGCGGCTTTAACTTACGTACTAGTTCAAGTTGTAACATTGCCAAAAACAAATTGGGCACAAAATTAAAAGAGGTCAAGTAAACTTGAAGCTTTAATTGAATAAAAGGAAATATGTTGAGACAATATTGCAGAGGTTTAATATGCAGGAATGCAAACTGATCAAGGTTCATGTTCCTTTAGGTGTAAATTTATCTTGATATCAATGTCCTGAGACAAAATCATAAGTAGATGGCATGTCCCATGTTTCTTATGCAAGTGCTATTGGAAGTTTGATGTATGCTATGTTATGTACTAGACCAAACATTCCCCATGCAATGGGAATCTTGAATAGTTATATGCCAAAGATAGGGAAGGAACATCAAACATTTGTAAAGAGGGTCTTCAAATATATGCATGGAACTTCATATTATGCAATATGGTACAAAGGAAGACCCAAAACACACACACACACACACATGACTTCATGGGTGTAGCTTGGATTGGAGATCTTGATTGTAGAAGTTCTATCGATGGTTATGTCTTTAACCTATTTGGTGGAAAATCGAATTGATGATCAACAGATAGGTTGTAGTTGCATTATTGACTACATAAGTTGAGTACCATGGAGGATACTTATGGAAGTAAGGAAGTTGTACAATTGCAAATATTGTGTTCGGGTATTGGTAATTTTTTTTAGAAGCCGTCAGGATAGGTTGTGATAGTTCAATGCATTTTTTATAGCAAAAAACCATTTTTATTACTCAAAATCAAAGCATATCAATGTACAATACCATTTTTTAGAAACATGGTTGAACACAATAAAGAGTTGCTAGTTGTGATAGCTCAATGCATTTTTTATAGCAAAAACCATGCTTATCATTCCAAATCAAAGCAGATCAATGTACAATACCATTTGTTAGAAACATGGTTGAACACAATAAAGAGTTGCTAGAGAAGGTTGATACCTTGAATAATGTTGTAGACTCATTGACAATGTCTATCATAACAAAAAGTTCTCTTGGTGTAGAGAATCAATGAGCATAGCTTCCCTTATTAGATGATTATATGAATGCCCTATGCCTAACCCCATTTTTGCAAAGAATACAAGTGGAAGAATGTTGGAAATGTCGTACTCTTTGTAGGTAAACTTAGTGTCTTCCTATCACAAAGGGGGTCTGGCGGAGTTCATTGTGGTATGTTTTATGCATTTTTGGCTAATGGTTTTTTGGTCCATTGTAAACAAATTTTGGTTAATGAATTAGGGTTATAACCTAATCCAGGTTAATGGATTAGTGTTTTGGATGTTGTAGAATACTCAAATATTATATTGTGAATGATGAAATTAATATAATGAGATCAAGAGAGGTGGGACTCTTAGTTAAGTTGGTTTTCTCGATTAAGGGTTTCTAGGGTAAATCTTATGTATATTGTGTCATTGTGTCATTGTTGTTATTATGTTTTGGAATATGTTAGTATTGCTTTTCTTGCATAGGTTTATCAAACTCTTCAGGTTGTTGGAATCAAGGGTTGGTCTTGTTTACGAGTTTATTAGACATTTCCAAGAATAATATTTTTGTGGTTATTATAACTCTTTGATGATGAGTTGTTTATTTTTGTTGTTAGGAGAGTAGGTTGTAGCTCACATATCTCTCTTTTGATGGTAAATGGGGTTTTTCCTTGAGACATTATGTGGTACTTTTGAGATGGTGTGATGTAACATGTACCTTCAAACTTGTCTTTTTTGTGATAGTTTATATCACTAGGTTTACAGGCCTATTTTGAATGCATGTGGAGCATTATGGTTTCTATTTTTCATGATTTGTGGAGAGCTCAATATGAATTGTTTGTCAGTTATTTTAATTATGTTTAGAAGATCATATTCAAATGAATGGAAATGCTATAAACATGTGCGGATGTATTTTTTTCATATGAATAGAATTACAAAATTATTGTTATTTATTTATTTATTTTTCTCTCCTGAGGAAAAAGACATCAACAAAATGAGAAAGTATCACAACAACAACAAAAATATCTCAAGAAGAATTTTGACAAGGGATTATCAAATAAATATGAAGAAAATTATCATTGAAAGAACCATAATCAAATCTTGGTTGCAAAAATCAAGACACTAAAGAATGAGAAGAAGTTACAAAAAAACGTTAGAACAACTTACCATCAAAGAATCATTGATAAATAAAGAAACACTACCCAATTGAGATAAATTAAATAGGTCATTAGATGTAAAAATCCAAGCCTTGGAGAAATGAATTTATACAGATCAAGTCGTTATCAATTATTTATTTATTTATTGAAATGTTATACATCAACAAATGACTAGACATGTCGAAAGAAAAATGTTCCAAGAACAAGACACAAGACACAAGGATGCCTTATTTTCATTCTAATTAGAATAGTCATAGTATTATTCAATGAACTAAGCAAGGACGAAATCAATATGAAACTAATCGAATATCCTAGTCTATTGAAAAAAATATCTGGTGTGGAATCTTATAATCCCCCAAATCACAAACGTTGTTGCCACACAGTGCCATAAACAAATTAGGGTGCTTTAACCCTTTTAAATACAACAAATATGTTGAGCACTCTATAACTCATATCATCTTGTGCCTTCAACCATCACAACATCAAGCATCATGAAAATGCATTGTGGGCTGAAATAAAGATGTAGATTTTTCCATAAAATGCTTTGAGGAAAATGCATATTTGAAGGGAGAGGCATTATAATGAATAAATATTATAAATTATTAAATATAATGTATAATAATAATAACAAGGGTTGCGAGCAGCATGGCCCCTGCCTTAAGAAAATTTGAAAAATAAAGGGGTGTATTTTATAGGTTTTGTCTCATTCAACTCAAAACACATAAAACACCAATAACATATAGACATAAAGTCCAAAAAATAGTCTACTCCATAGTTGAGTCCAAATTATATATATATATATATGTTAAAAAGACAACACATATTTTTTTTAGTGGATTCCTAGAGGGGCATTTCTCAAGGTATGCATGGAGGAGAGTGGAAAAATGCCCAAGATTTAAGTCTGGAAGACAAAGAAGCCGATGAATGGATGAAGTTTCGAAGCCTCTTGATTTCAAACTTCATCTCCCTAAATTACAATGAGCCGGATAAATTAGTCTGGACGAAGAATGTATCCTCTGGAGTCTTTTCTGCAAAATTAGGTTATGAAGTCCAAGCACAAGAATCCTTTACAGAAGAGAAAGTCTGGTGGTGGCGCACAGTTTGGAAAACCTCAGGCACTCTGAAGGCAAAAATGCTCCTTTGGTTAGCTTTAAAGAACAAACTGTTAACCTAGGAAAATCTACTAAGAAGAGATTGGGAAGGTCCAAGTTGTTGTGTGCTTTGCAGTTCGAGTGTTGAATCCACTGCTCATTTATTCATCTCTTTCCCTTATGCAAGGGTGGTTTGGAACAAGGATACTCAAGATCTATGCAACTCGTCTTCTCCAATGGAAGCCACCCTAGAACTCTGTTGTAGCAGCTGGTGGAAAAATCCACTGGTACAATCTTTTGATGCCTTCCCCTATTTTTTTTATTTTTGGTTTATGGTGGGCAATGAGCACAGCTATATTCCAGAATCGTAAAATCCCCTCAGAAATAACGTGTGCCTTCATCCTGTAGTGGACGAAAGAGCACAAGTCTGTGGAAAAAAAGAAGAAGCTTCGAGTGCTCATCCCTCCTAACATTGAAAAAACCGTTCCTTGGTCCTTTTTTGACGATGCAATCCAGGGTGATCCACCTTTGGGGGGTTCAGGTGCAGTCCTCTACCTACCAGATGAGGTGCAGTTTCTAATCAAATATAGTCTGGGACACTGCTCAACCAATATGGCAGAACTTTCTACACTCTGGGCCTTACTTAACTCTGCATTGGCCAAAAACATTCGCAATATTCAGATCTTTGGTGATTCAAAACTAGTTATAGATTGAGAAAATAACAAGATTCATATTAAATCTCCCCATCTACAACATATTTTGTTCACCTTGAAAAGACAGTTTGGAATGTTTGGATTCATCTCTTTCAGCCATGTGTACAGGGAGCTAAATCAAGAAACAATTTTTTTGTCTAACAACTCTCTTCTTTTGGCTCCAGGCTCGTTAGTAGAAGAGATGTGTCAGGAAAGGCCTATTAAGTACATATGACTTTTACCTTTCATGTTTTTAAAGACAATAAATGTGTAATGTTTTTTGTAATGGTTTAAGCTCTTCTCATTTGGAAATGAGAAATTTTTTATCTTCTCAAGAACTCTTGTATGTAATGACAGCTCATGAAGCAATGATGTAAGTCCTTCAAGGACAGTCTATGTTATTCTATATGAATAAAATATTTTTTTCCTCGGAAAAATAAAAATAATATATATATATATATATTCCAAGGCCTACTCCCACAATGTGTTAAATGGTCACTCAAGAAATCAATGATTATTTAAGATTATATGTCTTTCTCATTCACACATTGGATTCACTTCCACCACATTTGCTTTTGCATTCTCAAAATCATTATTGTTTTCATATTCATGATTGGTCCTCGAGCAAGACCTCAAAGTGCTTCTAGTTGACTAAGAGCTTGTCTTCCTCATATGCAAGGAAACACGTTAATGACCCAAGACCTAGAGGCATTTGGAAGGAGTTGAAGTCTAACCCTTTATGGGCCACCAACATGTTATTTCATGTGGCTAGGTTTTCCTTAAATAGCGGTGGTGAGTCAGATCACATTTGTAAATAGCAGTCAATGGTGGTTGTCATCAGAACCTGTTTGACAACTAAGCTATGATAAGTTTTTCCATCTTCGATTTCTTTTAATTTTTCTTGATATTTAGCTTGTGCTTTTTAATAAATCAAATTACAAATATACACCCCACACTTACTATATAAAAGGAATGCTTTCGATTGAATGTTTTTGATAGGTTTGTGTAAATGAAATTTTCATTTTGCTTTTAAAAAATATGGACATATTGTGTACAATAATAGTTTTTGCAAACTTACTAAAAAAGAAACGGTGGATACCATAAGAATTCATATTTGTATTACTTTCTATACACTCTTATTCTAACATACTATAAAAAAACAACAGATACCATAATAATTAGATTTGTAGTACTTTCTCTACAATCCTATTCTAGTTATTTTATGCTCATCATCTTACTCACGTGATGAATATTTGAGAATGGAAAGGTCACTAGTATAGTTGAAACATAATTTACCAATGTGCCCTTGAGTAGCATTCAAGTGACTAAAAATGGGATTATTGTATTCTCTTGTTGTAAACTGTGTCAACCAACCAATACAATCCCCCTACATATGGGGTTCCATTGGAGGGTGCAATGATAGGGGGGTACACAAGAGGAACATATTGTGAATTCAAATACGTATGTTTATGTCCATGGACAAAATGAATAAGATTATGATAAGAAGGGAATATGAGCTCTACAAAGTAGGAGTTGTGGAGGTGATGGGTCGAGTATTGAAGAAATAGAGGATTACATAATTTGCCAATATTCCCTTGAGTAGTATTTAACTACTAGACTAAATGGTGGGATTACTATATTATCATGTTGTTATCTATGTCAATCAACTAGTACAAATTCCCCCTACATATGAGGTTCCCTTGAAACCTAAGCTGGAGGGAGCAATGATATAGATTTGTGCATGAGGTGTAGGCTATGCATTCACATACACATGTTTACATCCATGGAAATAGTGAAGAATATTAAGTTAAGAAGGGCATCAGATATTTACAAAATACTAGGAGTCATGGAAGTGATGGGTTGAGTATTGAAGGAAGAGGGGAATGGTGGTTTCTATATTGGAGTGCTTATAATGTTGGTGGACTCAGCCATATCCTATACTATATAATTTGGCACATATGAATTTTTCAAGGCATTTATCACCTCCAAAACTAAACCTCTTCAAATTTTGTCCCTATCAATTCTTCATGCAATGAGGGAATCAAGAAATGTGGTCTCCTCCACTGTCATGGTCCTCGTAGAGTTGATCATGCAATGAATGGCACAAGTTGAGGCATTTGGATACTCTTGGGAAGTAATATTCACCACTTTAGAATGTGAGAATGTCTGTGAGACTTGTACATAGAGTATTTCTTCATAATTATCATGAAGAGTATTTGTTAATCATATTTCTCCATAAATTTAGAACAAGCAAGGCAATACTCAGTGCAAGGAGAACTGGTGAGAGATCCCTTGCATCGATAATATTTTTTCTACCCAATTTTAAGTGATTTGGGTCTACCATGCCTAAAGATTCCTTAAATGGTTCCATATCTACAATGGATATGATTTCATCCATTACTCATTCGTTATACCCATAAACAATGAGCATGGTTTAAAAAAATTTGTAATACACACACACACACACACAAAAATAAAAAATAAAAAAATGAGATTGATATACAATTATATCTTTGCTAGGAAATTGTTTGCCTACCAAACTTGTACAATTTTCCAACCATGACAGATTTACCATCCTTTGCTTGATGCACTAGATAGATTTGAATGGATGCATGTTTCAATGCAAGTCCTTCAACAACACTTAAATCATAGAAGGTAGTTTAGTGTTGAAGGTTTTTGAAAGAGAGTTGTGATATTGTACAATGTTTTGACTACAATGTGCTCAGTCAGGGCATGCCAAGGACATTGATTCATAGCGAATGTTTTCCCTTCTATCTCAATATTGTCAATTCCTTCCAACCATTTCCCTTAATGCAACACATCCATAAGTGTAAGAGAATCAAACCTAGAAACTTTCTAAAATAGTATATGACAAAAGATTTAAATGAAGGTTCCATTACTAACCATGATGTTGTGGTCCATGTTGATAAGGGTTGCATGAGGTAAAAGATTGTGTAGAGTCCGCCCATGTCTACATAAATTATGGTGCCTCTCTTGAAATAATTGATGGGATATTGATGCATCCTATTCCCATAGGCGTTACACCAAAAAGAGGCAAGAAACAATGTAAATCTCACTAAACAAAAGGAAAAAATATCGAGGTAGAGCAAGGCCATATTCTAGAGGGTTTGAGTTTCAAGATTTGGTTTCAAAACCCCTATAATTATTAAATCATTACCAACTACTAGAATATAATGACAAATGATATCTTTTTTTTTGTAGGGCTCGTACCCATAGAATTTTGAACCAGTGACCTTACACAATGAATGCCTTGACAATACACCCATTCGTCATCTATTCTACGCCCTGTGGGCATAATGACAAGTGATATCATTTGTATATATACTTTTCATACAAAATATATGCCAAGTAAAAGCAACCATATGATCAAGCTAAGTGTGGTTAAAGTTTTATTTTTATTTTATTTAGTTATTTTTTAGTGTGGAAATTATGAAAAATTAATCAAATCATCATTCCAATTGGAAATGGAATATAATATATTTTATGTCATTTTAAAATGAGTGGCTAATGCGTTTTTCATTTTTAAGTGATAAATATGATTTTTTTGTCATTTATTGATAAAACAAGTGGTCACATCAACACACACACACACACACACACACATACGTGAAGGTATCATGCACATAACTGGTTGAATGGGTAAATAAAACTTGGTTGTCATTGTTCGACTATGCCCCAAGCACCATAATGATGGTGAATGGTTGGGTTTGTTTTGTCTTTTCGAAGCTAGATGACATCCTCAAGGTACTTGATGGCATTTGGTTGATTAAAGGTGGTTCGTTGGTACTAAAATGATGGCATACAAACTTTGATCCTGCAAAGGAAAGGATGACGAGGCGTCATTTGTGGTTGCTCATGCTGGGGTTTCCAATTGAATTATGGACCGAAAATGTATTTGTATGGCTTGCAAATAGTTTGGGGCGGCTCATAAAATTGGAAATAAAAATGTTATTCAGTGTTGAGAAGAAGGTTGCAGCTGTAATGGTGGACTTTGATATTACAAAGGGTTTTCCGGATGTGGTGGACATTCTGTGGGGGGACCGTGTAATTTTTCAGAAACTTGATTATTTAAATGTTCCCTTTCGATGCCACTTTTGTAGGGAGACAGGGCACTTAAAGGCTAAATGTTCGAGGTTACTATTTAGGGATGATTGCAACAATCCTTCAGATGAAGACCCAGGGGATTCCTTGCAATTTGGAGATATGCAAAAGAATGATGACCCTATGGATGGTCCTCCTTTGGGCTCGTCTCTTGGTTCTCAACTGTTTTATGAAAAGGTATGGAAAACAATTCCTCTCCAACACCCTATGAGAATGTTACAAAAGAGGAATTAAATTTTTATTTGAATGTTGAAAAGGCCCTATACCTTAGAAGACTTTCAGGTTCGTTTGTGTTAAATTCTTAGTCTGTGGCCAATGTAGAATCCTGTCCAAATGGTTATGTGGGCTTGGGATCAAATTTTCCTTCGATGACATTACCTTTGGAAAATTTTGGGTCATTTTGTACAAACCCTAGGGTTTCTGTCCCGGATGGGGGTAATGAGTTTGTTGAGGGGGTCTATTTACCCTCTCCCTCTTCTTTTAACCTAGCTCCAGAAGCTCCACATGACTCACAAAATCTATAGATTCAGGGCGAGGATAGGGTTTGTGATTTGGTTTCTACTTCCATTATTGAGAAACTAAATTTTGAGAAAACTCCTTTAAATGTTTATTCTAACAGACCCTCCACCAACCCTAAGGTTATGCTGGTGTCATCTACCAGGAACCAAAATGTGACAATAAGGGGAAAAAATGGAGTACTCGTAAAAATAACTCTCCTCTTCAAGATGAAGGGGATGATATGTCTAGTTACATTCCTGTTTCTTCCAGATTACACGAATCCTGCAAAAAATCCTCCATTGATCCTTTGACTTCATCACACGAGCCCTTAGAGCAGATTTTCCCGGTAGTGTTGGTGATTAATTTCCATACTCTCTTTTAAAATTCATGGATTCGAGGGATCTAGGAAGACTAGGGCTCTCTCTAGGCTTTTCAAATCTACTAGTATAGATATTATCCTTATAGAAGAATCTATGTGTTCGGTTGTTCAAGCTATTCAGACATTCTCAAAGTTATTACCAGGGTGGGAGCTCTTTGCACTTGACTCAAATGGTATATCAGGAGGTATTGTGTATGGTTGGAATCCAAAGGTAGTTGAATTCAGACCATATAAGAGTATTGGGGGCATTATGATGGAAGGGTGGTTTCTTGAGAGTGATTTAAAACTTTCTCTGCTTAATTGTTATGGTGATCCTTATAAAAATAGGGAATAATTTTGGTCTCTTTTGGATGAATGTGGCCTTCTTGGCATTCCCAATTTAATTATCGCAAGGGATTTAAACTTCACCCTCTCAGCTTCTGAAGTTTGGGGGAAAAGTGCTAGATTGGATCCCCTGGGTTTTTTTTTTACAAAGCTTATGCATAAACAAAATCTGATTGATATTGCTATGGTTAAAGTGGGGCCAACTTGGTACAATGGTAGGTGTGGGGAGGCAGCTGTAAGAAAGAGACTTGACAAACTCCTTATGAAAGAGGCTTTATTTGATACCCTATAGAAGTATAGAACTTGGGAGATAAAATCCACTATTTCGGATCACTTTCCCATAGTTCTCCAATTAGGAGGGATCAAATCAAAGAGATTTTTTCCTTTTAAATTTAATAATATGTGGATACAGGACTCAAATTTTTGTTCAATGGTTAAGGACTGTTGGCTATCAACCAGTGTTTCAAGTGATTCTAATCCAATGGAAAAGCTAGTTAAAAAATTGGATTGTCTGGAAAAACAAGTCATACGTTGGGAAAGAGTAAAGAAGTTTAAGAGGGAAAAGGACTTGCAATTAATTGAAAATATTTATGAAAATAATCATAGTTGCATATTTTTGGAGGAAGAGAAGGAGGAACTATTAGAGCTTGAGAGGAAGAGGATCTTGTTGTTAAAACAAGAAGAAATTATTTGGAGGAAAAAAAGTAGAGCAACCTGGATAGTTTTGGGGGACAGCAACACACGTTTCTTCCACAACTATGCCACTTTTAGAAGGAATATAAATGCTATTTGGGACTTGAAATTGGAAGATGGACAGTCAATTCACTTTGATGGTGAACTTAAAAAGGCTACCATGGATAATTTTAGAAAACAATTTATGGATCCAGGAAGGAATGATATAGGGGCACAATTCGATGTGATCAAACATTTTCCTTCCTTTTCCACTAGAGAAGAAGGTGAAAGAATTGGGGCACCTGTCACTATTGATGAGATCGAAATGGTTTTGAAAATATTTGCGAAGGACAAAATTCCCAGTCCTGATCGATGGACTGTGGAAATCTTTCTTGCCTTTTTTTACCTTATGGGAAATGATTTGTTGCAAATGGTTGAACAATCGAGGATTGATGGTTATGTATCAAAAACTCTAAATAAGACATACATTGCCATTATCCCAAAAATTAATAAGCCTGAGAGTTTTAATGATTATAGACCCATGGCCTTATGTAACCCGGCCTATAAAATCATCTAAAAAATTATTGCTCTCGGATTAAATCCAAAACTTGTTGATATGATGACAAAAGAACAATTTGGGTTCCTTGCAAATAGACAGATCTTGGATGCAGTTAGTGTGACACAAGAATGTATTCATTCAATTAAAATCAAGGATCTTGATGCCATTATATTAAATATGTACTTAGTGAAGTCATATGATAGGGTAAATTGGTTTTATCTCAGACTTATGCTTCTACAGATTGGCCTCCCTTTGGAGGTAACAAATTGGATCATGGCATGTGTGACTACAACAAATTTTGTTTCCCTTGTTAATGTCTCTCCATCAGATTTCTTTCAAAGTTATAGGGGCCTTAGACAAGGCTTCCCTTTGTCACCGTTACTTTTCTTGCTTGTTATTGAGGGATTAAGTAACATGATACATGCTGCTAAAAAAGAAGGAAAAATACGTGGGATAAAAATATCTAACTCTGTTTTTATCTCACATATCTTTTTTGTTGATGATGTTATATTGTTTGGTAGAGGATCGACAGGTGAATGCAAACATTTCTATGATATTATAAAAATCTTTTGTATTTCTTCAAGAATGGAGATAAGCACTACAAAATCTGCTTTCATTTATCATAGAGTGGCCAGATAGGTCTTGGAAACGATTTCTTCCTTTCTGCCATATCAGACTACAAAATTTGTAGACGATTTCAAATACTTGGGATACTTTTTGAAGTCCAACTATTATTGGGTGAAAGACTGGATGTGGTTGGTTCAGAAGTTTGAAAGAAATATTGGCAATTGGACTTACAGACTGCTATCATTGAAGGGGATACTGATTCTTTTGAAGTCAGTTTTGGTTGGTATTCATGTGTATTGGTTCTCCTTAGCTAATATTCCAAAAACTATCCTAAAATTACTAAGGAGATTAATGTTTAATTTCTTGTGGTCTGGTTGCTTGGATGGGAAGAAAAATCATCTTGTCAATTGGGAGATAATCTCAAAGCCAAAACAGATGGGAGGATGGGACATAAAAAAATTGGAATGGTTCTGCAATGCTCTTAGAATGAAGAGTATGTGGCATGGACTCTTTGGAAAGGGTATTTGGAGTAGTGTTATACATGGCTAATACATAAAAGGTGATGTGATACAATGGATTAGAAATACATGGAAGTCTACTAGAAACACTTCAAACTTTTGGACCGATTGCATGAAATCTTTCAGATGGATTAGTAGAAAAATGGCTTGGAAGGTAGGTACAAGTGAAAAAATACATATAGGCATTGATCCTATGGTTGGTTTCAATGAATATTATATGTTGTCTGTTGGAATTGTGGATTATTTATATGAGATTGGCTATACCACTCTCTCTCAAGTGAAGAAACCATGATGGTTGACTATACAGGTAATTATTGGTACTCAGCTATGGATTTGGGAATTAATGAGGCTTGGGCGCTAGAATGGGAGAATAATGTGGCAAATCTTAATCGTGTTGGTATTGGACTAAATAATGTTGAAGATGAGCTTGTTTGGACAGTTGATAAATCAACTGGACGTGTCTTTTCAAAAGCTTCCTACTGTGTGATTGCGACTAAGGATATTTTTATGGTCCCAAACTGGTGGTATGTAAAAATATGGAAGTGGAAAATACCCCAGAAATTGAAATGCTTCATGTGGCTTGCTATGGAGAATGCTCTACAAACTTGGGATAATTTGATCCATAGGGGCTGGATTGGTCCAAACCCTTGTGTTCTATGCATACAGGAAGAGGAAACCATGGCACACATTTTTAATTTGTGCTCCTTTTCAAAAAATATGTGGTTATCAATTTGTTCTACTCTTTTTTTTTAAACAGAAACAGGTGAAAGGGTTGTATTAACAAAGGCTGTGCACATCCATTCAGTACAAAATCAAAAACCAGCTCTCTGCCTCAAAGGAGGGAAGAGTGCAGAGGCTTATATTGTTTATCCCCTGGAGTTCAACACTTTCAGAAATCCTATAAACTCTAAATTTACTGGTGGGGTAAACCCTCACAAACTGATTACATAATTTAAGGCAAAAAAACATTCAAAATAAACAGCTGAGAGAACCTGCAAACAGGAGACTGCCATTATCCATAGTTCTGCTGGTAAACTGAAGCCGCCTCAGCCATTTCCATATTTACCGTTGGGGCCTCCTGGACGCAGCTGCATTGTGTTTTGTGTACAAAAACAGAGATGTCTGTTTTAATGCTGTCAACCTTCCCCATTAATTCTATTATGTTTCTGTCAATATCCTCAATGCGTGATTCCAAACAGGATAGCCTGGAATGTATGTATTTATCCTCCAGAACAAGCTCATCGATTTTGTTTTCGGTATTGCAGACTATTGCATAAGTTCGCGTCAAATAAACCTTAATGTCTGAGGTGAGTCGGCTCAGGGTGGCTATCGCCTGCCTGATGCCGTCCATTTCTCTACCAACCGGGAGAGGGTCGCCTTCAAACAGCACTATGGATTCCTGAGAGAGACAGAGATTTCACAGAGCCGGTAGAGGGTCACCGTCAAAGAACACAGTGGGGTCCTGAGATAGGCAGGAAGTTCTCAGAGCCGGGAGAGGGTCGCCATCTAAACGCACAGTGGGTTCCTGAGAGCAGAGGGTTCACCGAGCCTGGCCGAGAGGTGAAGAAGACGGGCCATCCATCTTGGTCATGAAATCACCCACTATCGCCTGGGTTGTTAAATGCTCAGGCGTGGGAACTGTACTCGCCACGGGGGAGGCACGTGGAGTGGCGTGAGAACTCCTAGACATGCTGCGACGGTGGGGAGGGTAAGCTGTGAAGACAAATTCGCCACCAAGGTTATGGCTATTAAGCCTAAGATTTGCCAAAATTATAAAATACCAACACCACATTTCCATTAAGGTATAAAATGGTATCTTGAGGCTTTGTTTAGGATTACTTGCCCCATTTCTAACTTGACTCCATCATTGGCTAGAGTGTCCGCAATACCGTTATGGTCCCTTAGCACATGATAGTGAAGCGTGTCCCTTGGGAGAGCGAGACGCTTAATTCTTTTCTGAATTCTCTGGTTTTTGTCGTTTCTGAGGGGGGTACCATTGCTCATAGCTTGAATAACATGCCTGGAGTCTCTGAAAATCTGAAGACGATTCATGTTAAGGGTGGCCGCTAATTCCAGTGAGTAGTACAAGGCAAGCCATTCTGCTTGATTGTTGGTGCTGATGCCGAGTCCCCAAGAGAAGTCTACTAGTTTGTTTCCTCCAGGGTCAAAAATTACCCCCCCCCCCCGCACCTGCCGCCCCTATCAATTTGTTCTACTCTGAATATTAGAGTGATGTGGAGATGCGATTCTATGGATTTAAATTTCTAGTGTTGGTATAAGTTTGTACCAAATCATAAGACACTGCTAGTCTTTGTTTGTTGGATTATCTGGAAAATACGAAATGGTGCAATTTTCGAAGATAGAGTGCCTAATGTTTCTTTTGGTACTGTAAAGGTTTTAAAATATTACAAGAAATACTTCTCTGCTACAGGTAAGGAAAGGAAAAAATGAATATGGGTGGATCTTCCTTCTCATTCTGGCGTGTGTGGCTTTTTTTATGGTGTGACAAATGGAGGTATATGTGATGTTGGTGTTCTTCTTATTTTAAATGAGGATCGCCGTTTCTTGCTAAGGCTAAATTGTGGATCCGGTACTAACATGAAGGCATAGTTACTTTCTTTTTGGTACTTAATTAAATGTGTTGTATCTATGGGCATTGATACAATCAAGATTTATGGAGACTCTTCGACTATTGTAAATTGGGCAAAGAAGGATTCTCTTATGCAAACCATAGATATTCAACATTGGTGTATGAGAACTATGGAGCTTCTGGAGCATTTACATAATTGGGATATTTCACACATTTTTAGGGAACAAAATGTTACTACTAACAGACTTTCAAAGGAGGCATTGAAGACTAAGGAAGGTTTCCTATTTTGGGAAGAATTCATAGAAGATCAATTGGAATCACAGGGTTCCATTTGCTTTATCTCTTGAGTTGTTTTTTATGAACTTTGAAATGCTATGTGTTTTTTGGGATCCTATGCATTTGGTTTTGAAGTAAACCTATGGTGGTATTGTTTTGTATGCAGCATATTGGTTTTTTGGTGACTTTATATTCAATCGGGTTCTTTGAATGATGCTTTGAACACTTGAATGTACTTTTTGATTAAGATGAACATCAAAAGTATAGTTTTTTTTCTATTTGAAATATATATATATATATAAGAGTAATAGCTACAAAGTAAGCTAGTCCCTGCCATAAAACTATGTTATATTTTGTATAAATAAGATTATGTTATATTTTGTAAAATTGATCTTGTTATTTTTTGTATAATTGATGTATTGTATTATATAAATTATTTTGTATAATTAATGATGATATTATATTAAAAATTTAAGTTTAAGTTTTTTTAATTTTTTAATAGTTTTTAAAGTTTTATTTTTTATTTTTAATAACTAATAATTAATTTTTATTGATAATTAATAATTACTAATTAAGGATTTTTAATAATTAATTAATAATTGCTTAATAGTTTTTTTTTTAAGTTTTGAAAATAAGTTCTTAGTTTTTTTAACATTTTTAATAATTAATTACTAATTGCTTGCTAGTGTTTTTAGTTTTAATTGTTTTAGATTTTAAAATTAGTTTTTATTTTTATTTTTTAATGATGATGATGATTAATGTCCACTGAGACCAACTTTCGTCTATCGGACCTTAAGAAGGTTATTACTTGGTCTGATTTAAACTTTTGTTCATATGCTAAAAAATCTTGGTACTAAGCTTTCCAACCTCACTATAGTTTTGGCAAGTTAGGAGGTTAGCAAGGTTTGTATTGTAGCAAATACTATGAAAATCATATCTAATGTGGGTGTAAGCAGGGCACTCTAAGAGAAAGTGATTTTCATCCTCAACACTCATAGACTCACAAAGATGGCAAACCCTTTTCGCCCACGGAGTTTTGGGAATATACCAACTCCCTGTTTTGCTATGAAGCTCATGGGATTTCATTCTAATCTTGGCTATATTAATTTTCTTCTTTGAACTAGTTATTGTCGAGAGATATTTCTGATCTTCCAAATTAGAGTTAATGACCTCCTTATAGTATCTTAGTTTTCTCTTAACCACTAAATGTTCCTCGCACCAAAATTTCCGATCTTCCAAATTAGGGTTAATAACCTCCTTATAGTATCTTAGTTTTCTCTTAACTGCTAAATTTTCCTCACACCACAATTTCTCTTTAAACTTAAAGGCAATAATATTTTTGACATTATCGATATTCTGTAAAGTGTCATTTTCATCAATGCCCCAATGGTCTAACCAATCCATTGTATCTTTACACCAACTTCGCTTGAGGCGTAGTTGATTTTGACTTGAATTTAAAGCAATTTTAGGAAGTCTCTCGTTTCCCATGTTATTTATCTTGTGCTTGTACATCAGGTACCTAGTCATAGCCATGCTCTCGATGGGGGAAAGACCCACTTCTATTAGGAGAATAGGATAAGGCGTATTGCTTTTAATTTTGAGGTTATAAGTTATAAATCACTTCTGGATTTGCTCAATCTTTCTCCAAGATTCTCTAGAAATGTTGCACCCCCATACTTCACAACTGTATAAGACAATAGGGTTGACAAGAGTTTCAAAGAGGAACTTTTTTTATCCCACGTGACTAGGTTGGCTGATTTACAATTATTTTCAAGACCAAAATAAGCTTTCCATCCTCCATTAATCATTTTCTCAATGCTATGGTTCCAATTGAGCTTGTAATGAATATCAATTCCAAGATATTTGTAAGAAGTCACTTCCTCCAGTTTACTGTTATCATAAATAAAATTTGCGTAGGTGTCTTTCTTAGATTTTATAATCATAACTTTTGTCTTTTCAATGTTAACAGTCATACCCATGTTAGAAGATAAATCTTTGAGAATTCTTAATTGTTTATCGAGATCAAAGGGACACATTGCCATAAGAACAATATCATCAACATAAAGAAGGAGGATGATAACTATCCTAGCTAATATCGTGCCTGCACAACCTACTTCTTCTAAACATCTTTCTAGTTTATCGATGTAAATGCCAAAAAGGGTAGGGGAGAGGGGGAAACCTTGCTTAAATCCAATATTACAGTTTATATCCGTTGATCAACCCTCAATATTCTTAAATTTGGCAATGACATTTTCGTATAACCTTCTCGCGACGACTCTCAATTCAAAAGGAACACTAATCTCCTCTAGCCTTTTCTCAATAGCGGCTTCTTGTAATCATACATTGATACTTTTTTAGATATTAATAAAAATTATTAGTTTTAGTTTTTAAGTTTTAAAAATTAGTTTTTATTTTTGAAGACATTAATAAAATTTATAATCAAAATTTGGATTTCAAGTTTCTTAGAATTTTATGATTAATTTAGTTCTCTCATGCAACTTAAATTTTATAATCAAAGTTTGGGTTTCAAAATTCTAAGAATTTTATGATAGAAGATGCATTTAAGGTCTATAGAAACCAAAGTACATTGCATTTAAAAAATGAGAGGACATGTAATAATAAAGAGGGACACTAGTGTACTTATTATCAATAACACATTGTACATATTCATTATCATTAATGAAACATCTAGTACAAAGACCACATGTCAAGCTAGGAAAAAAAAATTAATTTTTAAAATTTAAATTAATATTTTGTTTAAACAATTTTACATCCCATGAGGGGTAAATTGCCACTTCATAGCTTTTAGCCAATCATAAAATAGAAATAACAAATTTTAAAAATTCTACAAAATAATTTATATTTTCAAAATATTAAGTTTAATATATAAATATTACAAAACTTTGAAAAACATTACAATTTTTTTTATATTAATATAAAAGTCAAACTTGTTTATGGCCAGCTAATCACTATAGTCCCTGCCTTAGTAGGGAGTCAGGACAAATAAATATAATAAAAAATAAATTATATATTTTTTTCCAAGATATAACCTCATGTAAAACCCTCCAAATACTACTTCCCCATGATTCATGGATGGTGAACAAGAATCGTTGGCCCTAGTTATGGAACCTGGTCCAAAGGGGATTGAGAGAGTCAAAACTGTGATCTCCCCAACTTTGGAGCGAAGGATCTCACGTCTAACTCGTGACCACTTGAGCTGACCCTTGGGGCTAACTTAAGTAAAAACTTTCGCAAACTTTATGAACATTTTTTGAAATATTCTATATGAACTATAACTAATAGAAAAAAAGAATACAACAGTCCTTATTGGTAAGGACTAAGAATAATAATGATAATAATAATTGAATAAACAAGGGACACAACCCTTTACTTTCGTGATTAGTTAATGCATATAAATATATTGTCACAAGGCTCATTGTATTATTTTTCATTCATTTATCAATTATATATATTCTTCATCCTATATGGACTTCAAATTGTCCTTCTTATGTTGGATATGAACTATCATTCATTACATTGGTATCAAAGCTTTATGAACCACTTTGGTTCATTACATGGTATCCCCATGAGGGAAAGGGATTAAATTTCACACGGTTTGATGTAGGGTGGCAACCTAGACTTTCAAGGTGAGAAACATTTTAAAAGTATCTAATTCATGACATATACATTTTTGGGGCTCCCTGTGAGATTAGGAACCAAATTGGCTAGTGGTCTAGGAGAGTGGTCATGTTGTCAACTCCAGTGCCCTTCAAGATGAAGTAGAAGAATGTTTGCTCCAATAGTAAATCTATATCAAGTAGTTGATAAATCCGTCCTGCCCCTTTTTGGAAGTTCATCCAAGTAAACCATGATATTGTAGAATCTTGATGTCAATTTTGATTAGGGTTGTAAATCCTATGCAAAGGTGATCCAGATCTTGGGGGCTGAGACCCGGAAGAATTGAATGCCGAGAGAGGAGGAGAAGAGATATCTTCAAAACTGAAGCGAACAATGAACCAGCTATGAGAAAGACAAAGTAGTGAGATCTGGGCTATGAATAACATAGATGGACAAAGATAGAATAAATATGCCACATGGAGGGGTGAGGCTCAAAGAGGGTTCTTTGAGCCTCACCTCTCAAACTATACTAAGAAAGACACTCAGAACCAATACCCCAATAATAACTCAATAAAATAAGAGAAATGTAGGATAGAAACCAAATGAGTCACTTGTTATCATGGGAAGGCTTGCATCATGGGAAGGCTTGCTAGGCCTTTATATAGCATTATTACAATGTGTCTTGAGGCCATACCATGGGCCAAAACCATATGTTACCAAATACCATGGATATGAGAGGGTGGCCTCTCCATTTAATGCTTTTATGATAAATGGGAGAGAGTGGCCTCTCCATTTAATGCTTTTATGGCTTATACATCCAAATTTAGACCATATTCCCCCTAAAATTTGGATCACAGGGTTTAAGAACAAGTCAATTTTATTTCTCCCCCTGTCACAATGCACCTTGTCTTCTTGGAACTCCACCATATTGAAATCTCCTCAAATCAATATTGAGGTATCATGTAGCTCATCAACTAACCAACATCAAAAGGTTGTTCTTTCCCCAACATCATTATAAACATAAATGTTGGTCATGTCCAAGAGTTGATCAACTAGGTTAAGCAAAACCAATAAAAGTATTTTTGTGTTGGGTTTGTTCCCTACTCAACTATAGAGCTCCCAAGTTGAGGAGAATCGACATCATAAAACCACCTTTTCCTTTAGAACGATCAAAAGAAAAAAAACTTGGCACCGAGACATATTACAAGCATGGCTATACTAAAAATAACCTACAATTTTGACTTCTTGCAAACACAAAATGTTTACCCCACCAATCAACACACTACTTCATATGGCTCAAAATTTCCATGAATATTGCCACAAATAAGTTAAAATCGAAACTTTCGTGGATAAACAGATAAAAAATTTGGAAAAAAATGTTTTGGCCCCCGATAATCGTCGCTATAGCGACAAATGTTCATCGCTATATATTACACGTGTGACGTCAACGATTATACATAGTAACGGTCATTGAATTTCTGTTTTTTTTATAAATTTGAACGTTGTGCATTTTCGCCGAAACCGCGACCCTCATTGATCTATAAATACATGTTTTTAAGTCATATTTCCAAAAATCATTTTCTATAGTTCCAACCATTTTTCTGTTGATTATTCGTTCTATGATTTCGAGAGTTTGGTACTAGTTTGACACATCGAATTTTTTATCTCCTTCATTTTCCAGGTTAGTTTGACTGCAATGCACTAGTCTTTTTTGTTGTTGCGCTATTTGTGTTCCAACTAGGTCTTCAATGCAATGGAGCAAATGTTTATATAGTTTGGGATTTTTGTGTCAAAATGTAATTTTTTAAATTGTCATTTGTGTTAAAATGTAAATTTTTAAATTTTCATTTTTGTTAAAATGTAATTTTTTAAATGATCATTTGTGTTAAAATGGTTTTTTTTTGCTCCTTTTATGTTTTTTATTGGTAGCCTTTGGTTCTATCTAGGTGAATGAAAAATAATAGCAAGGAGATCTCCAAGCTAGATAGATTTAAAATTAACTATTTCAATTAAATTATGGATTATTCATCTTTTGGATTCATAAATTGTTATGACTTCAAGAAAATCCTAGAATATACCTCTTCGCATTTTAAAATTATTTGCATTGACCTTGGGCCTATAAATTTGAATGTTTCCCATGCCTTACTTTAGAACATTGTACAAAAAATTACAATTGTTGATAAGTCACATAGATAACAAATCACAAGAAATATAGCATCCATAAACCATGGAATTAATATCATTTCCAATGTTAGTACTTAAATTGGAATGTTCTGATACATAACTTATGTATCGATCACATTTTATTTTCCATCCCTTTCCTACAATCGTTTAACAAATGATCTAGTCTGGTGTATAACTAGCAACAACTCACACATCAACCTAGCAAGTTGGAACACGATGTTAGTGATGGTGATGCTAACGACGTCGACGTCGATGAAAATCATCATCATCACCATCAACACCATCCTAATCATTATCATGATAATCATTTTCATCATTATCACATCATCATCATCATAAGCATCTTCGCCATCGCCAGTAATCATCATCATCATAAAAAAAACACCAACATCGTCGTCGTCATCATCATCATCATCAGTGACGATGATGTTGATGATGATGATGTTGATAATGAAATCATCGTCATTGTAATCAATAGGACCATCATCGTAGATTTTGTAATGTCCCTTGTTAGGAATTTTATTAAAACGGGAATCTTTCACTTTTTTTTCCCTAGTTCGACCTTTGACTAGTTTTGAGCTTTAGGTCTCCAAATTGCTCCAATTGCTCCCAAATATTCTGAAAAGGTATATGGATGATGTTAGAAAATAAATATGTGTTTCAGGGATTCTTTTGGACCTTTAAAATACTTCTGCAAATCCTCTTTCGATTCTGGCCAATGTAGGGAACTTTACTAGTAATTTCCCTTTGACTAGTATTGGTCTCTAGGTCTCAAATTGGCTCCAAATGCCTTCAAATATTCAAGGAAGGTGTATGAATGATATATGTACTTGATTATGATTTTCAAGGATGATTTATGACCATCAAAATAATTCTTCAAACTAGTTTAATATTTTGGACAAAGTATGGAATTTAACTAGCAATCTGAGGTTCAAATCCCCTCAGGTTAAATACTGAAAATGGATTCCCAAATGCCTCCAACCCAACTCGAATTTATGAACATAGGTAGGTTATATATTAGGGGTATTATTAAGGTCTCATATGAACCATTAATTAGTTATTAATTCTATTCTAACCTTCTCCCAAACAACAACAAAAATCACTAGTTCGACCCTTGGGGAAATGGCACCAAATCTTCTCCAAATGCAAAAAAAATGAGTAAAATGACTTCAAATTCTTGAGTACTGAACATGAAACTTGGATAATACATCAATAAAATTCCATTCATCAATAAACCATCAATATTTTACTTATACATTCGAATCCATCAACATTACAATGGTTCACAACAAGGTAGTGGGGAAATGACACTGTTCTTTCATTAAAAATTAGATGTATACATTTCTACTTGGAATTTCGACCTGAAACTTTCTAGAGATGAAGAAAGGAGTATTTACTTCATATTACAAAATAAATGGGGCATAAAAATCTCCCCCAAAGATTACACTAGCTCACCAAAAACGCCCTCCCTCAAGGAGCAAGAATATGCCTTCAAAACTGGAAATGGTTGAGAGAATGTGATGCATTAGAAGAAACCATGATATTCCCTGTAGCTTACACTTGCAACAAATGAATCCATTAAAGCTCCAAATGAAAGGTCTGAATGGCCGTTCCAATTGCCAACTTGGATGGGAATCTTTCACCCTAGAAATTGGCTAAGGCAAGAAACTAGTCATCCACTAGCTCTCCCTCTTCACAATTGCAATTGCAAAATTCTCAAATGATCAAAAGATGCTATTCTTCTTTGTTAATGACTTTTATAAACTTCTAATGTCCTCCATGGGTCGAATTCCTTCCAAGAGACTCATGCCAACTCAAGTTGGGAAGAGATTTCAAAGAATGTCACTTGTACAACAATTCCTAGTCTCCCACTTCCACCAAATCACATGTGGAAGCATCTTAGCTACCTTAACTCCCTTGAGCGCACTCTTGGAGGCTAGTTTTAGACCTTACATGTCATATATATCATATTTCAGTCTTCAGGTCTGATTTGTGTCATAGGTGCCATAGCATCTTCATCATTGTTGTCATAGAGCTAGGGAATCTAGCCCAAGTGTCCCACTAGCTCCAAATTGCCTCTTTCTCTTCCATGGAAGTTAATCTTCCTCTATATTTCAACCTTGGATGAGTCATGCCATGAATAATACCTTTTTAACTCCCCCAAGTATGTTACCATTTACCTTGAATTCGAATTGGTGAGAAAATGATGCCAAGTGTGGTGGGGAAATCTAGCCATATGTGGGTCCCACTTCCTCCATGTGTCTTCATGATGAAATGCCACTTTGATTTTCACTTGTATATATTTATTTAACTCTTTTATTAAATATTTATGCCATTTTAATTTTCAAACATCATTTATTATCCCCCTTATTCCAAATCCCAAAGCTTCCACCCCAAACCTAGGAAACTAGTAATTTTCCTCCTTGGCAATTATTTAACCTTTAGCATCAATTTGATAAACTCTCATGAATATGGCCAATGGGCTTAGGCCTTTGTGACCCACTGCAAAATTTGGGACATGACAGATTTCAACACTATCTATTTAGATTTAACTACCCCCCTCATAGATAACCAATGAGACCACAAAGGTGTATCCTTTCAAACATTGATGGTCATTTGACAATATCATTATCATCTATATTCATAATCCCATTTGACAATCCTTTCAAACTTGGAGGGTCTACATCTATATTCATAATCCCATTTGACAATATCATTACAATGTGTTGAAACCTTTTAATCTCTAGTATAACGAACATGAACAATATTACCGACCCCTCAATTTCTTCTACATTAGATCCATTGGCACCATAATGTAGAATTTCTTGCAATTAATAATTATAAACCAACATAGGGAACCAATTAACTACTCGTTATCCTATGGGTACTACCACTTGGAAAAATGGTGTAACAACTCCTTTCACAAATTCACTTACAACCCAACATACTAACCCTCTTGGACATTTAGATAGCAATTCATTACTTTATAAGGAAGCACCATATCTATTAACATACCAGCACATGCATTGAAGTAATATGTAAACTCTTGATTTGTGACATCATTAACACAATTCCTCAGCCTCTTTTTTAAGGCAATATCTAAATTCATGTTATGTAGAATGAATAGCCATTACCCTGATGGACAAAATGGCTCACTGAGAGGGGGGGGTGAATCAGTGGGCCAACACTTAATAACAATTTCAACTTCTTCAAAACTTAATCAAGGATCATTAATAATATTTAGGAAAAGTTCATCAATCACCATAAGTTATACATCAAATTAAACATGTCATTTCTATAAGTCATAAGACACATCACAAGATAAGCTCTTCATAAGACACATCACAAGATAAGCTTTGTAAATTTTTTATATTGTGATTGGAGACTTCAATCTCTAAAATGGGCTACAACCTAAAGGTGGCACCACCCACCAGATGATTATGTCAGTTGCAACTGAATGGGATGCACCAACACCCCAACAATACAAATTTACAAAATATG
Source organism: Larix kaempferi (assembly GCA_027924585.1). NCBI lineage: Eukaryota > Viridiplantae > Streptophyta > Pinopsida > Pinales > Pinaceae > Larix > Larix kaempferi. The sequence continues at coordinate 7,499,302 of BSBM01001433.1, read as the reverse complement.
TGTCATACTTTCCTTAATTATGTAATAAAAACCCAAAGCAACCACATACATCATCCCAAATACCATAATCAAATGACCAAACAAGGATCCCTTGTTTGCTGCCCAAATCACTGAAGATAAATACCTGGTATTTAATTTACTCTATTTCATAACATCTTAATTATTTTTATTAAATTGACTTAGCTGGGCAATTTAAATAAAAACTTGTTAACATATATTTTCAGGCTTATTGTTGGCATATTCACATACTGTGTAAAAATGGTTTTTCCTCAACTTGGAAACTCAATTTTTCACACGTGTGACTACCAAAGAGGAATATGACACCATGGCTAGATGGCCAGTTCATCATGGAACATACCCATGCCATCTGGAGAATTTATTAGCACAAGGAAAATTTATGGCGGGCATTTCCAAATGCCTCTCAACCTTCATTTAGACAACAAGACAAACTTTTTCTCAATTTGGCAGGCTTGTATTTCGCACGTGTAACCTCCAGAGGGAAATATGATCCCATGACTAGATGACCAGATCATCAAAGAACAATCCCATGAAAACTAATGAATTTATCACCACAAGGACAGTTTCTGGTGGGCATTTCCAAATAGCCCCTTAACCTTGTGATTTTAACACAACCAAATTTCATTTGTTCTTAATATGCAAAACAAGAGTTTTCTTAATTTGGCAGGTTAATTTCTTGCAGATGTGACCATCATGGAGGAAACTAAAACCAAGACTGGGTAACTACTTCAACAAGGAAAAATTTCATGTCAATTGATGAATTTAATGACACACACACGTCATCTGGTGGGCATTTGAAAATGGCCTTTTAAACTGTTGATTTGATACTTAGGCAAACTTTTATCAAACCCGAGGTTAACATGAGGATATTTTTATTTTCATCAAAATTGGAAGTATGATACATCGAATGGATAGAGGCCAACAAGTTGATTCCATCTAGACCAATTTCATCCTTTGAACCTTCTTTCTCCCTCCTCGGCGGGCATTCTTCTGAAGTAGTGCAAATCAAGCTAGGAGGCACTTTTGTCAAATCAATATATTCACCTATAGAGTTTTTGGAAAAACCAGTGATATGGTTGGATGTACCAATAAACAGTCTAGAGACCCGTACCCTCAAAATACTTTAAGACATCAACCACAGGAAATGGCGGGCATTTTACTGAGGTCACTCAGGCATTTTTACCAGCATTTTTATACTTGGACAATTTGTGCAATCTCCAAGCTGGATTTTTTATTTCACCAAAATCCTAAACCAATGGTACTAGATGATGTAGTACATCTCACTGAGCACAACCAAAGTGATTTCACCTTCAAACTCATCTTCCTCTGACCTAGGTGGGCATTTTACTAGACTGGTGCAAAACTACCTAAAACACTTTTTTGGAAGACCTATAACTTACTGCCAGACACTCTCAAGGAAAAATGATACCATGGTCATATAGACAGATCAACAATCTACATCTTGGTAAGATGGGGCGGGCATTTACCTTGACCTATGAGGCATGACGAGCATTTTCTTAAGGCCACTTGGACCAATTTTCCAACACTTAGTCAATTTCCAGAATTTCTCCAAACTGACACATCTCTATGTAATTAGGTCAAATTGTAATAATGGCATCATGAAGGTACTAGAACATCATCATGTGTATTTGCATGTTCATCACCCATGCCACATCATCATATCATCATATCTTTTGTCACTACTGAACTCCTTGAACATCAGTGAGTCTTTCACTAAGTTTTCCCTACCATCATGTCCTTGGTTATTCCTTTGTCATTACTGAACTCCTTTGACATCAATGAAAACCACATTCAACAATATATACTCCTGAAATCATAGCTGATATCCACAATCTAAAAAACCTGAAAATGAATGTGTTGGTTCCTATTTATACTCGTTTTCCAAAATATTTTTGGAGCCGACTTGATGCCCATATATTTTTAAAAAACATTTTTTTTGTTGGGCCGACCTGGAGTGTTTCAAACAAAAACTTGTGTTGATTTTAAACATGAAAATATATTCTATGTGTTTAGGTGCAAGAAATTCTTCAAAATGCAAGAAACATGCCACCGAGCTTCAAGGACGTCAAGACATCACATCAAGCATATAAGTCATATGTCCAGGTCATTACCAAGTGCACCAATAATGATCTTCAAGATATCATTGTCAAACATACCATGTCACCATGTAGATAATTCCAAGTGTTATGTGTATGTGATGCCCTTATTCATGTTCATCAAGCTCTTTCATATCTGTTTGAAAATAGACATTACAGACAAATTGGCAAAAACCCTAAAAAGAAACAACATCCAGGTCTTCTTCACCCCTCCCAACACTATCAGAAACATGGTTGATTCCTTAAAAGAACCTATTGATCCTAGGACATACAAGGGTGTTTACTCCATCCCTTGTTCCTGCGAGCAGCTTTACATAGGTGAAACTGGGCGATCCATGGAAACCAGATTTAAAGAGCATAGTGTTGACCTGAGACATGATAGACATAAGAAATTAGCTCTTGCTGAACACTCACACTTAACGGGTCACCAAATCTGTTTGGAAAACGCCAAATTTTTAGCTAGGGAAGACAACCTAAAAAAGAAAAAAGTCAGGGAGAAAATTGAAATCAACCTAAACCAAAATTGTCTTAATAGGGATGATGGTGCCAAGCTCAACGACTCTTGGAAACTGCTCCTTCATGCCCTACAACGTAGAAGACCCTTAGGAATTAGTAACCAAATCTAATTAAACATTCAATTGCTAATCACATCCCATAAGACTAAAGAACAATTTAGTTCATAACTATGAACATAACAAAATCTCCACATTCATCACCTCCATTAGACAAACATTCAATAATTTTATCACAAAACCGTCACAATAATTAAACATTAGTAATCCCTAGAATTTAATAATCCCTAGAATTTAAATATGAGTAACATGCATCCAAAGAAACTACTATTATCAAACTCAATACTATTATTCATCCTTTTACACTTGATAATAAATGTAATTTAAGAATTATAATTTTATTATTAAAAATCTATAATAAATTTAAAATAATTATACCTTTTTATGAAAATTAACAATAATACCTTTTGAAAATTATAATATCTTTTGAATTTTATTACTCTATTAAATTCAAATATTAATAACTTTATATGTCATTATCATCAAAACAAATTCCCTTGCCTAAGTTGTAATATAAGAATTAAAATTTATAAATAATTATACTTTTATGTTACATACCAACTACCATAGCTTATTAATTACATTGCAATTAAAATCTATAATAACTTTTACATTTTATAATTCTTTTGAATTTAAATATTATATCATATAAATATCATTATCATTATAATAAACCCTTTATTTTACAATTAACAGTTTTTTCAAACATTAATATTAATATCTTTAAAACAACAATATTGATAACCTTAAATTAACAATTAAATTAAATTAAACCCTAATTAGAAACAACTATTAGAAACCCCAATTATAAACTTCTTATGTCCAAATCTAAAATTAAAATAAACCGCACCGACTTGTCACTAAATCAAATTATTAGGTTATAATGAGTTATTGGTTTCATATTTATATTCATGGGTTTCTCGAGCATCCTTAAAACCATGCAGGCTTCAACTGTCTCCTGATGATGATCCCATAGTAGGGATCGAAACGTCGAGAGTTTCAAAATTGTAACGCAACTCCTCTTTCATATCATTGATCAACCATTCATCAAGGTCTTCAAGCGTATAGGCTTCTTCATCAAGTGCGTGGCCTTCTCAATCCATCCACATCATCAAATTACCTTTATTACCAAGTGTGTGGACTTCATTGCTCATAAAGGCACAAATGACCACAGAATGGGTCATTTGTACCACCTAGTGTTCCAATACCCATCTCATGGCTCCAATGCCGAAACTGCCATGTCCTTCTTTCCATGTCATCAATCTTTGTCTTCCTTTGTCATTAATGGTTTGTCATCAATGACAACCTTGTTCAACAAAATCCCCCTTTTTCATTGATGGCAACCCTGTTCAAATTCTCTCCCCCTTTGACATTAATGACAAAGGGTCAACCACTTGGCCATCAAAAGCTTCTTAACATCATGCTAAAGTGTTTTCTCCCTCTTTCATGCAGAATTTTTCATTGGCTGGTCTCCCCCTGTCATATAGGCTTTTTGATTTGTTGATCTAATCTCCCCCTTTGACTGAGCTTGGTGTTGTTTCTTGGAGATCATTCTTGTACCTTTGCCACTTGCCATCTTCAATTGTTCATAAGTATACATACTCCCCATTGCATAGAGACTTCTTCACTTGTTGAGTTGTCTTCTCCCCCTGTCAACAATAAATTGTGCTTCCTTTGATAATGAGTATGGAAATCTTTGTCTGAATCCTTCTTATGTGAGCTATCCAATGGCTGCTGTGACTAATTTTTCTTTGAGAGAAAACAGTTTACTCCTCCTTTGTCTGAAGCCTTCTTATGTGAGCTATCCAATGGTTGTTGTGACTGATTTTTCTTTGAGAGAAAACATTTTTCTTTGAGAGAAAACAGTTTACTCCAACTTTCCTTAATAAGGTCCATCCAACTGATACTTGCATTGCTTAGGAGACTTCTCAAGTCACAATTGCAAGCACAACTTAATCTGATCATCCTATTAATATATCCAATGTTTAGTAAAATCAGACTTGTTATCACTTCCAAACTAAGGGTTTCATTGTCATATTGTGAAATAATTCTGCCTTAAAGTCCTTATGTTTGTTATTGTTCCTGTACCTAAACACTTTGATATTTCTCTGTCATATCATCAAATACAAAGTCTTCTTTACAGTAGATCTCAAGCTTTGTTTGTAGGCTAACACTGCATATCAAATGCATCAAAATTCCAAGATGCACTTGCTCTGCAACTTCTTCTGTTTTTGCATGAAAATGTAAACCTCGCAAATTCAATCATTTCCACAAATAACGCAGATTGGCGGGCATTTTACTTCATTGTTGTGGGCATTTCTTGACTGCCAGGCGGGCATTTACACAGTAGTACGGGAATTTTTCCATTTTTTACTCATGTTGCGGACATTTTAAATGGACCTTTCCACTTGCTCCGAGCATCTTTACACTCATTGCGGGAATTTTCTTACTGTTTGTGGACCGATACGGGCATAATTCTTGTTTCATCTCTATCCCCTAATTCCTAGCGAGCATTTTGGAAATTGTTGCAGGCATTTTTAGTGCTTTGTGCCATTTGTTGAACATTTTGTTCACTCATGCGGGCATATCACTTCCATTGGCGGGCATCAACTAAGGTTGAGAGCATATTTCTTTGCCTGTTGCGGGCATTTCTGGAAGCCTGCGGGCATTTTCTTTTTCTCCAACATCAGAGCCATTCACATAAACTTTTGGAAGGATATTATGCGAGAATATTTATCCATGTGCGGGCATTTCCATATTTGTTACATGCATCTTGTCACCTTGTGTGTGGTCACTTGACTTCTGCGGGCATTTATATGTTCTTCCATGCAGACAAACATTACATTATGTCTGCGGGCATTTTAATCTCACATGCAGACATTTTGAGACCTTTTAAAAACTAGTTGTGGGCATTTCCAACTCTGCCTGTGGGAATTTTCATCACTTGTAGGCATTCTTCCATTAGTGCAGGAAAAATATCATTACCTTGCGGGCATATTTTCCACCATTTGCAGGCATTTTTTTTAGATTTGCGGGCTTCTGCGAGCATTTCTTCAGCCATTTGCGAGCATTTTATTCTCTGATGCGGGCATTGCAGGCATTTCCTTTACCCCAACATGCATTCTTTTTCCTATCTTAATCTCATCAAAAAGCTTACATGTTACATGCATATTTCTCCATGTTGCTGCAGGCATATTCTTACCATGTGTTCATTTTTTCCTCAATATGCGGGCATTACCTATAACCCTTAGTATGTTGCGTGCATCTTTTCTATGGCTACGTGCATTTTTATACTGACCGTGGGCATTTTTCCTCCTTCAACACTTTCTGAAACGTGTTTCATCTGTTGAAGATTTGCTTGCATTTGAGCTTCTTAAAATACTTCTCAAGTCTCTATTTGACATAGATCATATATTCCTCCTTTACTGCCTCTCTTGACTTCAAAATTCAAATGACTTGCAGCTTCAGGATGCTTAAAGGTTGTCACATAAATTTATGATGATCTTATGCTACATATACTTGAAAATAAAGTAACATTAGCCCCTTTTTTAAGGCAAGATCTAAATTCATGTTATGTAGAATGAATATCCATTACCCACCATACGTCAATTCTTATTGGAACAACATGTAGTAATCCAAGGGAATTACTTAGGTAATCCTCTACACATGCTTAGGTAATCCTCTAATCACGTCCTTTAATTTTCGGTCTCCTTTAATATATATATACTCTATTCAATTTACTTATATATTGATTGAGTTTTTTTGTTCTTATAGGCTATCATAATATCAAATAAATATACTTGGGAAGAAAATAATAAGAGGTATGCTGAGTATAAGGCAACATTGGAGGCGAAGGGTGATGGAAAGTGTTATTGCCCTTGCAATGATTGCAAAGGTTTGCAAACAAGAAGAATTTTAACAACAACAGCTGAAAAATATTGTAAGGAGAAGGGGCATGCTAAAGGAGGGTACGAATATCATCCCTTGATAAGACGTTATTCATTACATAATGTACTTCTTGTAATAGTACTACTAATGTATTCACAAAATGTTTTATCATTTTAAATATATGCGTTGTATATTTTACACTAATGTTATTGCATTGTTTGTAAATATAAAGACAATGCCCCCTAAATGTCGACCGCCAGAGAGCTATTTGCCACATAATAGTAGAAATACTACTTTACAAGGTGACGAGCATGGAGATTAGGCTATTGAAGATCGAGTTCTTAATGATCCTATGGACGAAGATGACGTTATTGATACAAATGGTGAAGATGAGGTAAATGTAAACGTGAAAAGTCACCACTGGTGACGCATGAGGCAAATGTTAGTTTAATAGTACCTAATAGCATCAATGTAATAGTAACCACAATTCATGATTATATTACATCTATTAGCATTTGACCTTTTTTATGCTAATGAGCTCAATATTTCAATATGATATCATTATTATTGTATTGTGGTAGGGGCCTGGTACTCAGAGCACACCTACAGCTTCTGGAAAGGTAAACGTGTTTGTCATATTAACAATAAAGTCTTTTTACATTAATCATGTTTATTATACATGGTTCAATTTTTACTTATCAATATGCATATGTCTTGCTTCTTGTATTGTGGCAGGGTGACCGTGGGAAGTCACCAATGTTGTCGCATAAGGTAAATGATAGTGTAATAGTACCTAAACATGATTATAGTACTTATTTTTGTTATTAGATGCATTATATTTTTTTACGTGATTTTTTGTAATGATATAAATAAATTAACTACTTTTATTGATTGACGTTCGTAGAGCACACCACATCAGGATGATGAGGTGGTCGTTGAGGAAGATATATTTTATTCAACCAACCGAATGGAAAGTGTGAAGAAGGCTTTGAAAACGTGCAATCAAGACCTTCTTAGACTGATTTTAATCAGACCCATGTCTGAAGAAATCAAAGCAAAAATTGATGACTTGAGGAAAAAGATAGAACAATACAGGGTAAGTGGCATCTTTGAAAGTTTTTACGAACTATGACATTTATTCATTTATTTTATTTTAGTTCTCTTTTTTTTATATGATCTAATCAATTGAAGTTTTCTTTCTGTAGGAATTTTTGTAGATAACACCCGTGCATCGAGAACGGGCTACATAGGTCGGTATTGGTAGTAGCTATGGTTCAACACATCGTCAATCTACCGTACCAACGAGGCTATTTTCCTCTCTTGAACAACAATGCAATTTAGATGCTACGACCTCACCGGATGTTGGAGGTCAACATGGCCCTTCAACAACCACTACTTCACAGGATGTTAGAGAGGACAGTGGCATCGAATGTGAAAGTTGCTATCCTAGCACAGTACATGTGGCTAGAAAGGGATCATTTCCCGTTAGATTCTTGGTGGACAAAGACTTTGTTCCAATCAAGATACCGAATATTCCAGGTATTAGTTAATTTATTCAGTGTTTTTTTCATGTAATTCAAAGCCACATACCTCAAATTAGTTTTAATTAATGATCATATTTTTTTGTAGGAAATAATGTTTTTTATAAGAACTTGCATGATAAGGCGTTGGAGATTTTTGGGCCCACCATTCGTGCACGGTGGAATTCCCAAAATGACAAATTGAAATATGATTTGATGAACCACATGGTCAGCTTGTTTGGTGAAACCTTCAGCATAAAAGGTGTCACTACAGCATCTAGCTTAAATTTGAAATATGTCAGGGCAGATTATAGGGACAATTTGCAAATTAACCATAAGTATGAGCACCCTCCGATGGTTCCAAATAAAGAGTGGAAGTTGCTCATGGAGGATGAAAAGGAGAAGGCATTGAGAAAACAAGGAAAGACTCGGCCAATCAGTTCAAGAAGGTATGACACATATCATATTTTTAATGAACAATGCTCAATTTTTTTAAAACTTTTAAATATATTTAAGTTGCGATATGTAACGTATTTGCAACCTTTAATAGGATCCCCGACACCTCTAAAGTGACAAAGGAAAGAGTAGAAAAACATGGGCAACACAAACTGGTCCAGGGTGGATATCAGAAACTAAGGGCACGAATTGTAAGAATCAAACGATCATTATTTGTAGCCAAAATTTTTCTAACTGTAGCGAACAATTAATTGATTTATCACAAGCACTTTTCATGGTGTTATGCATTGCAGGGAAATGTTTTTCAAGAGGCAGCCACTGAAGAAGACTTGAGGCTTGGCTTCAAGTACGGTTTTCAGCATGTGCTGGAACATTGAAAAAGCTTGGGGCGAACCCCAATTTTCGCATTGATGCATGCAGAGGTAAATAAAATCAATAATGCCATCATTATAATGTACTTGCGTAATCTATCCATGAATGATTACATCGAACAATAAATTTAATTTTTTGTTTTCAGGGTGAGACCAACAAAAGCAGGGAGGGGAGCGGTACCGAACCGATACCATGCGATTGTGGGGGATCTTCCTTGCCATTCAGGTGTGTATGATATAAAACAAATGTATTCAATATTATTTTAAATACATAATTGATGACATTTACTAATTAATATTTTTATGTGAATGGCAAAGCATGTACCTTCTCATGCTCAATCGGGAGAGAAACAAATGGAAAAACCAATGAACACTCCAGTTGAATCGGCTAGTAAGCCAGCAGATAAAGATCATTGTAATTATATCTCAATAATAACTGTGCATTTATATCTATATAAATGTCTTGGTTTTTGTAGATGATGCCCCTCTCCATCGACCTCCACGCCCTGCTAATCGACGTACCAGAAGTATGGTACGGGGGGGAATGTCCACACAATCAACAAAAAGAGAGGGCACAACAACTACAACGGGTCAAGACACCGAAGATGAAGTCCCCCTCTTCGAATTTTTGAGAAAAAAAACAAAACGTAAAAAAATGTAGTTGTAAACATTTAAGATTTGTATTTGACTGAGTGAAGGCATGAAATATTTTCAATTTTGTTACAAGTTTCTTGATCTAGTCGGTGCATGGTGATGTTTTAGAATTGAGGTTTCACATGTGTATGTTATTGCTCAATTCATATTTCTGAATATGTGTGACATCTTTCGAGGACTATGGTTATCCTCAAGGGACTGGCCACCCCTTCCTGAGTTAACCTGAGGAAGATGAGATGACCATATTGTTTATAATTGGTTTAGATCTAATATACTTATGTTATTGTTATTTCAACATTGTTGTCTTTCATTAACAACTTAGATCTGATATATATTTCTATTGTTCTTACTATTTTTGTTTTCAGTACTTTAATGATTTATGTAGCTCTATGTTTGATAGTATTGTGCTGATTAGAACAATTAATATAACTATGTTTGTGCTTTTTGAAATTTATATGCGAAATGTTTGTTCACTTTGTTGCATAGCTTATTTTTTAATATGTGTGACATCTTCCGAGGACTATGGTTATCCTTAAGGGGCTGGCCACCCCTTGCTGAGTTAACCCGAGGAAGATGCGATGACCACATGAGCTTCCTTATCTTGGGATGATGATTACGAGCTTTCATTCATTGCATGAGACACATGAGACGTATGACCACATACAGTTGAGAATGTCGAGTAACCTACCTTGACGTTGACTTGATGTGCATGAGCCTAGTATGACATTGTGTTGCCTTGTTATGTTACGTTGACTTGCATGTTTACTTGTATGTGATGTTTAGCCTTTTGGTGACTCATGATTGACCCTTGCATTGTAACGTTGATCTATACAAACCTTAAATGGTGACGTCCAACTTTTTGATGACTAGCGTGACCCCTTAGGATTGTTTTCCACCCTTGCATTGACCTTAAGAGACCTCCTTAGGTGCCATCCACCATAGCGCTACCTTATATGACTTTTTTGGAGTACTTTGAGGTCATTTTTTATTGTGTGTCGGTCGTACTACTGTGCTGCTACTGATTTTTATTTGTGAGGGTTGGATGATCTATTTTAGGGTCTTTTCCAGTTTCGGGTTCTCTCGTTTCACAGGTATGTTGGTCTAGTTGAGTCTCATGCAACTAACCTAACGCTAAGAGGTTGAAGTCTGAGGATAAGGGAGGTCTGCCCCAACATCTGATGTTGAGTTTATAATTGGTTCATATCTGATATATATTGCTATTGTTATATATAGATTGCTATTGTTATTACTGTTATCGTTTTCAGTACTTTAATGGTTATTGTAGCTCATTTTTTTTGGGACATGCTGGACTTGAAGAATATTGAAGGATATTGAGGTATGGTTTATGCATTGCTAACTATAGATATCATTCATTAGATATAAGTACTCTAGCTAGTTGTAAAGAAAAATATTCTTGAATAATTAATTATATTAACATGAAGTTTGTGAAATTCCTAAATGGTGACTTGCAAGTATGATATGAATATAATTTTGTGGTGGATTTTTCTCAGGTTAGAGATATTTACAATGCTGGAGAGTATTCGATCTTGGTCACATTTGATCAACAAAGTGCATTTGATAGGATTCTAGCTTCTATGCCATTCAAGGGGCAGGTTATGTAACTACTTTGCTTCATCATTTTATTTATATTTTTTTCTATCCTTGGATGACATTGATGTGTTTGGCCAAGTGGTTATTCTTCTAGTACATTATAGATGGCTTGTTATTATCTCATCAACGTACCTATTACAAGTTAATGCTTTTGTTGCGTTGTACTAGAAACTATCAAATAAACCTATCTTGTTAGTTTACTATTATGTGGTATTGGCACATTAATTTTCTATGCTATTCTTGTTTTAGATATTTAGTTGTGTTTCCTTATTTTTTCTTTCTTTTCTAGGCACATATATTTAGATGTTTCTCTTATGGAAAGAGATTATCAAGTCAATAGGTGTTAAATACTATTGTAATAGGATATTCTAGTGGCCAAAATGGTAATCCCACTTGTATCATACCAAATTTTCATAGAGTTCCTTCAAACCTCATTAAAAAACTCAATATCTGTAGTAGATCTAGAGATGTTGCAATAGGGAATTCTAGTTGCAAAAATGGAAATCCCACATGTAGCATAGCAAATAGTCCAATGAATAGATTGCATCAAACCTCATATTAAAAAGAATACAAACAAGACGTGGAATAAATTGAAAATTGATAAACATTTATATAATGGAAATATATTATTAAACCAAAGGTGCTAAAGAATACCATAATAGGACATTATGGTTTCCAAAATGGTAAGCCCACCTATAAAATGCCAAATTGTCCAATGCAGAGAGTGACTCAAAACCTCATACTAAAAGACTTTGTAATTGCATTAGAAACATAAAGATTGCAATAGGAAATTCCATATGGAAATATACGAAGCATATAGGTATGGCAAGTGTGTGGGTATCACCTTTAACGTTGAAGGAAATCATGAATTAATATTTGCATTGGCCTTTTAGGAAACGATTCCAACAACCTACAAGAAGCACAAGCATTATATGATTAGTTTAGGAGGGATCAAGTTTCTAACTATGTTAGGAGATTCAGCAATCAAAATCCAAAACCTGAGAAATCAATTGAACCCCAAGGAAATCACTCTTGGCATGCTCATTTAAAGAATTCAATTAGGTGTCAAGGATATTTGTATCTATAGATTTATTCCAAGTTCTGAGGATCTTCAACAAGCAAGCAATTCCTATGACAAATGAAGATATCACTTCAAGGTTCATAAATCTATCAACGTGGTTGGGAGCAATGGAATCAGGATCATTTGGGACTTTTGCTTTCCTTTTTTTAATTTCCTAGAGGAGCTCTATGAGTGGCCTCGAATGTGTGGTATTAGAGGATTCTATAACCATCCTTTGGTAATTAGAATCTCAGTTGAGGTGGATCCATTTTGTCTGGATACATAGGAATTTGTGGCTTCAACATGCTCCAAATATTGTGGTTTGGTTTTTCATGGGCTTCATGGCTCTTGCTCCAAATTATGTCCAATGTTAATTATTGCACTCATTGGCATTGTGAATTAGAAAGAAAGATCAATTAGTATTATGTCTTGGTGGTGTTGGTATTGGTTAAAGATGGCTAGTCACAACCATACTAGAGGTTGTTTTCATTGTGAATATTTGGACCTACATCGAGCACAATAGAGAAGTAAGAATCTTCTCGCAGGTGTCCAAATAGCTTTATCTCATTTCGACAAGAGAATGTAAGTCAAATTAATAATCACAATTCTAGGCATGCAAAAAGTTCAGAGATAGTGGTCTGACATAGTAGGAAAAAAGAGATAGTGGTCTGACATAGTAGGAAAAAAGAGATAGTGGTATGACATAGTAGGAAAAAAGAGATAGTGGTTCGATAGAGTGCTTAGTGATCTTATATCTCTATGTATTGAGAGTACAAGGTGTTTAATTATCGTTGAACTTTCAAGTGGAATTCATTTGGTTGTGATGGCATTTTCTAAGTATGGCGTAAGGAGAAAGGTATTTACTTATGTTGCATCTATGGCTAGATTTTTTTGTGGAATGGATGTAAGTTTTTTTAATCTTGGTAGAGCAAGATCTTGAAGTATTGTGTTGCAAACCGAAATCCTAGGAGATTGACAATATTCTAGAGCAATTTGATGCTTCATTTCTATTTAAATGACACATTGATTATGCATCAAAACCTATATTCTATTGAAATAGAGCTACTAACTACCACAAATAATCAGATCCTATATTCATATATTGATACTATGTTTGGATGTATACCTAGAACCTTAGCTAGTTGAAGATCATTAACATTTGTAATTCCTTGCATGTTTAATGATCACCATTTATGAGTAGGATGTGAAAGATAATACAGGTAAAAACATGTTATTTTGTTACTGTGTTTTGTTAGAAATGGCAGTCTTCACAAACCAACACTTTTACATTCCACGTCTACGAATTATACCCTTATTCAAACGCCCTCCCACCATTTGATTTTTTTTTTTAAACTCAGACTCGTCGCTATAGCAACGGCAAGCACTTAACATTGGTTTACCCGGTAACGCTTTGGCATGGCTATAGAGACAGAATGTTAGTCGCTATAGCCAAGCAACCATTGCTATAGCGACGTTCCAACAAGCACTTAGCGACAAATTTGCTATAAAAGCGTTACTAGGTAAACCAATATTAAGTGCTTGTCGTCGCTTTAGAGATGAGTAACTGTTGCTATAGAGACGGTTAAGTGTCGCTATAGCGATGGCAAAGTGTTTCCGAGTAAACAAATGTTAAGTGTGTTATGTCTCTATAGCGACGCATAATGGCTGCTATAGCGACGCAGTTTGGTTTTGTAAACATAGTTTACACATGCCACGTTTCATATATTTCCTGTCTCCATAGTGACGAACCTTTCAAAGTGTTGCTACAGCGATGAAAATGTTGCCACAAAAAAATGGGGTCATGTTTGTCGCTATAGCAATGCACAAGTGTTGCAATAGAACGATTTTCCGTGGGAAAAATGTGCACATGTACTAGTGACATTAAGATATTGTAGATTATATATTTTTTGTTGAGGTGAATTAAGCCCCAAACAATCCATGGTGTAATTTTTATTAAAAACTTAGAGCATCAATATGCATCTCATCCTAATTATCCTCAAGGTCACAAAGAGCACCAAAATAGTTGTTCGTTATAACACTTATATGAGAAATAGTTTATTCCCAAAAGTAAATTGCCTTGACCATTTAGGTTGGCCATCGAAATTGACCATTAATTATTTATCTTGAGAATGTAGAAGAGGAGGAGAGTGAGCTCTACAACTATTTCACCCTCATTTTAATGATCTAACAAAGGGTTTGTTAGCCATCAAATGATCCATAATCGAAGGATTTATAGTCCACTTGCTTCACCAACACAAATACTATGCGGAATAAAAGTCTTATGAGGCTCTTTTGCTTAATGAAAATTTGAATACAACTTCTCCATTGGCTTCTCTATTCCCTAGGAACTTTGTATTCAAGTCTAGTTGCACTACTCACTTTTATGACTGGATGGGTATCCTTGCCCTGTTGGTATTTCCAGGACCAACACCCCTTACAATGTATTTTAATATCCTTGTATGATGAAAGTTATGCCTATGTTCATTAACAACATTGAAAGGCTCTTCTTAATGCTTGATTAGCATGGTAGATTAGGCCAATTAAAACAACAATACAAAAGATGAATGACACTCTATTGTTTTAATAGCCGACAACAAGAAAACTTTGCCATTATTTGTTGTTGTTGACACAGTTCTGTCGACAGGGGTTCACTTCGTATTGCTATCAACAAACACCAACCAAACGCCCTTAAACACCGGCCTAGAAAGGTTTTACCCTTTCCAGCAACACTCGCAGAGCAAGTGAAGTCTCACCCGAGATGATTAAGGGGGTTACAGGAACCAGGTTTCCGTAGTGGGGGGAGGACATGCATCAATTCTCACTCTATAGCTATAGAAACTAGAGATTGTGTCTTCGCATCATGCTTAACAATTCATACATTCATTCATCATTCGCATATTCAGAGTATAATCGGCATTCGCACTAACATGGTAAAACTAGCATTCGCATCAACAGAACTTACTAGACCACAGAGCTTTAAACATATCACAACTAGCATTCGCATTCATCATTCAACATGAACAAAAACATAAGAGACAAACATAGTCGAACATCTTCATGCATTAACTCATAAAAAACCTGTGGTACAACCTTCACAAGGATAATTCCAAACCACTTATCGCGGATCCATACAAAACTTGCTGGAAATAGAGCAAAACATTACACAATTCAGATCTGATCTGATCATATGCGATTCCTAAGATGCCCATAGGCTTACAATCATAGTCCTATGTATAGCCAACTAAGGTGGTTACAAAACAGTCCAAATGACCCATTCTAACTAACTAAACTAATCTTGGGCTTCCGTCAGCTCCTTGTTCTCCACGAATGGTCCTTTCTTCCGCAGATGGTCCTTTTCGTCACTGTCGGCTTCTGCACTTCATGCAGTCTAACCCCATGCCAACAGGCCCCTAACACAAACTTGTGGCTCTCCCTCGACCACCTCAGCTGGACATCGCTGGTGCATTTGCTTGGGACCATAACTCATCATATGCGGCTCTGATATGGTCGACAACTTCTTTTGTCGATAATTTGAGTGTTACGCAGTCTTGTACCTGCTATTCCATGGGGTGATCACCATCCATATGTTGCAACTGTTCCAGATTCTGCTTAACCTGTTTCATTCCTGTTATTTCCTATGTGGCCAACTGTTCTTCCTTTGTTTTCAACTCATCTAGGTTCATTGTCCTTCTTTGTTTCCTTTTGCGTGCTTTAGTTACCCACTGCTCGAGTTCCTTCAGCTTCGAGGCCTTTGTCATCTGTGTGAGTAAGGGTATCACCCTAAGTGATCCCTTCAGCATTTCCAGCTGAGCTTCATCCTGAACTAAGCTTCACCAAAACTCTGTAACCTCTTCCTCAATTTTGTGGGCCACCCTTTCCATTTCTGCAATCTCTGTCGCATCCTCTTCTATCACGTCCTTGTGATTTTGGATCTGCTCCGGTGGTGTGCTTGGTGCTGCCCTTGCCTGTAACTCCACATTTTCTTTCCTCAGTTTTGTGATAGCCACACCTAACAAGATAGCTTTCGCTTCTGGTAGTATACCCTGATCTATCTTTGAGGATTCACATGTTTTGGCTATCGTCCTTTCTAGATGACATCTATTTTCTATAGCCTTCTTTTTCTCTGCTAGTGTTTTGGATTTCTCTTCTTGGAGACATTGTGCCTCCATCTCGCTAGTGCGCACCTGTTGCTTATACTTTACCATCTTATCATGCATTGCGGCCTCGCGGTCGTGGATATCTGCACTTGCTGCGACTTGAATCCTGTGTAGTGACAATATCGGCAGTAGGTTGAAATTTACCAAGATTGAATCCGATTTCCTTAATTCTAGGTCCAAGGCCTCATCACCTGTTTCCATGGTATGTGGCAAAATTTGTACTCTCCTCGGTTGTGTTCCAACCTCTACTTCGACTCTTCATGTCGAAAAAACTTGGTGGGGCATCCCCATGTGGTACGCTTTACTCTACAACTATATTAGCTAGTGTGGATAGCAGTTGGATTACCTGGTGGAAGTAGTCGGTTAAGTGTTGTGTGGTTTTCGCACGATTTTCTTCCACGACCTCCGTTATTTTCTCCAGGAGCCTGTTAACTTGCTCTGTAGGAAGACCACCACTTGTGCTTCCTTCTCCAATGTCCATCCTATGCTTTGTTCTCATTTCTTCGCGCTGTGCCTCTAATTCGAAATCCCTTGGTGTGGTTGTTGAGGCTCCATCATGACTGGACATCTGCGATTGTTCTTTCATAGAATCATCTTCTCGTGTGCCATCCTGTCAACTGGTTGAGCCCTATTTTTCCACTGGCTGCTCATGTCGAGGTTTTTCCCATCCATTCTCTAAATTCGATAGTTCCTCTTCTGCTGCTAGAACTTTCCATTCCGCTGGCCACCCGCCAATGTTGGCATTCAATTCCTCCTCGGTGAGCTTGAACTATGTTGGCAGCCACTGCTTTAGCTTGTCCACTCGTGCTTGGATGTAAATTGTTTGGGATTCGACCAAGAGCCTTGCGATCGGACGATACTTCCATGTTGCTTGCTCTGTTATCCGCAGTATTGCTTGCGTATCTATCCGCATCATGTCCAAGAACAAGTAGAATTGTATAACATTGAATCCTTGTTGTTCTTTGTCTGTTTTTTCCCATAAATTCTGGTACCGTGCCCCTTCTTGGACTCTAGCTTCTATTGTTTCCATGCGTTGATAGTGCATTGGCTCCCTCCATCCTGTTAATGCAACCAGTATCATGAGCCATGAATATGTGAACGCCTTCCCTTTCTCTTGTGCATCCAATGCATCCTCCATCAATTGGTTTAGCATAAATTTTGACCAGTTCATCCGCACTCCTGCGGCACATAATTCCGTAGAGGCGATGATGCCCAAAATGCATTCTTTTGGCCTGTTCTTCTACGCCACCTTAACTGCTAATAGATTTGCTCCGAACCTGACAGCTTGGTCCTGAATCGTGTCAATTAGGTATCCTCTGGATTTTTTCTCTACTCCATACTTTGTCTTCAGTTGTACTACGAGCTTCTTGTCATTGTCCTTCCCCTACAAAAACTGGGAAGGGTCATCTCCATCCTTGGGTAGTCCAATGATTCGTGCAATGAGGTTGACTGTGATTGGAATATTTTCATGCATACATAGGTATATGCCATGAAAACACGCTAACTGCTTGACACACGCGTTTACCTGGGCTAGTCTCCCGAAGTGCGGTATCTGGGTGAGACCTAGCAACCTCGATTTATCCAATCCCAATGCCCAGGACGTTGGTTCCTATGTGCTCGGACCTCCGTCGCCATGGTGGACGGTAACATATGGTTTTGTGCTTTCTTGGAAGCTTACGAGGTCGTGGTCGGGATATTGAAGCTTCTGCAAGTTTGCCACGATATTCCCCACTTATGGAACTCCCTTCGGAATCAGTGGCATCTTAATGAAGTATCGTTCATTCTTTCCCACTCGAATTGTAGGCGTCCCTTCCTTGTTGGGTGGTACATACCCTAATATCATTGAGCCAGGGTACCCTCCTTCCATGGTTGTTTCCTTTTGAGCAGTGCCTAAAGTGCCTACTTCTCCTTCGACCAGGAGTACTGAATTTCGGATCCCTTTCTTCGGCTCTCGACCGGTGTCTGCAGGCCGATTAGCGCTCCGCTTCTTAATGAGGTATCGTTCATTCTTTCCCACCTGAACTGCAGGCGTCCCTTCCTTGTTGGGTGGTACATACCCTAATATCGTCGAGCCAGGGTACCCTCCTTCCATGGTTGTTTCCTTTTGAGCGGTGCCTGAAGTGCCTACTTCTCCTTCGACCAGGAGTACTGAATTACGGATCCCTTTCTTCGGCTCTCGACCGGTGTCTGCAGGCCGATTAGCGCTCCGCTTCTTCCTGAATGGTATTCTAGACATGAATTCCGGTTGCTCCTGCAGAAATAGCGTTGGTTGTGGCCATTGGAAACAGAACTATTTGTTGACATAGTTCTGTCGACAGGGGTTCACTTCGCACTGCTGTCAACAAACACCAACCAAAATCCCTTAAACACTGGCCCAGAAAGGTTTTACCCTTTCTAGCAACACTCGCAGAGCGAGTGAAGTCTGACCCGAGATGATTAAGGGGGCTGCAAGAACCAGGTTTCCGTAGTGGGGGGAGGACATGCATCAATTCTCACTCTATAGCTACAAAAACCAAAGATTGTGTATTCGCATCATGCTTAACAGTTCATACATTCATTCATCATTCGCATATTGGAAGTATAATCGACATTCGCACTAACATGGTAAAACTAGCATTCGCATCAACAGAACTTACTAGACCACAGAGCTTTAAACATATCACAACTAGCATTCGCATTCATCATTCAACATGAACGGAAACATAAGAGATAAACATAGCCGAACATCTTCATGCATTAACACATCAAAAACCTACAGTACAACCTTCGCAGGGATAATTCCAAACCACTTATCTCAAATCCATACAAAACTTGCCGAAAACAGAGCAAAACATTACACAATTCAGATCCGATCCGATCCAATGTGATTCCTAAGATGCCTATAGGCTTACAATCATAGTCCTATTTATAGCCAACTAAGGTGGTTATAAAACAGTCCAAATGACCCATTCTAACTAACTAAACTAATCTTGCGCTTCTGTCGGCTCCTTGTTCTCCACGAATGGTCCTTTCTTCCGCGGATGGTCCTTTTCATCATTGTCGACTTCCACACTTCATGCCGCCTAACCCCGTGCTAATAGTTGTGCTATAGTAAACCAAGCTTTTTGTTTTGCATTCAATGGGAATATCACCCAACACTTGGAATATTAATTATCTCTTTAGTCTGACAATGAATACAAGCATTTCTTTCCACTCAATGGAAGGATATGTCATTGCCAGGGAAGGGAAGTACCCAACAACATCATTTTTATCTGTGCCCACAAAATTTAACACAACCCATGATTTAGGACAACCTATGGGTTAGAAAGGAGACTCCCATCCACTTAAATTCATCCAACAACATCTAAATTCACCCAACAAAATTCAAATTCACCTGACAACCTCTAGACTCACCCAACAACATTTATATTAACCCAAGGAAGGATGAATTCATCCCAACACTTGTAAATTCACCCTAGGTAATGAAATAAACACCCCAGGTATTGCAAATTCGCCCCTAGAAATGAAATAAAAATCTCAAGTACTGCAAATTCTCCCTAGGTAATGTAAGTTCATCATAGGCAATGAAATAAACACTTCAGGTGCTGCAAATTTACCCCAACATTTATAACTTTTCCCAACACTGTTTTAAAACGCCCCGGGTACTTCTAGATTTGCCTACGAATGATAAAAAAACCGCAGCAATTTTAAATTTAACTAGAACTGTTTTAAAACTCCCCCATGCAAGATAAAATCACCCAACAATGGGAGAACTTGGCCAACAATGTACAAAAAAGCCCAACATTCAAATACATTTAAAATTTTCAATTTAGAAACTACCTAAAGAATTGCAACAACTTTGAAATTAAGTCTCTTGATCTCCAAGAACTATTGGGCATCCAACTGATGAGATTTACTAGTTGTTGGATCCTTTACCAGACCAAAACACAACTCAACAAAGCATTAAACCACTATAGCTTCAACAAAAATCCATTCTCTCACCATTTACAATCATTGGAAACCATTAATTAAATAGAGGAGCTCTCAACCACTCAATAAACAAATAAATGGAAAGAAACAATCAAACACACATTAAAATTGGGCATAAGACATTTTTACCATGGAGACCCAAATAAGAAAACCAACATTCAATTGTTGCTCAATATTTCATTTCGGAAGTGTTTGGATTACAATGCATCTCTGGGCTCTTTGGCACTCTCCCCTCTAGGCCAACCACAAGAAAACAAATATCTTTTATAATCTAAATGAAAGAAGATAGGAAAGCTAGGGTAATTGTTTTCGGACAATCTACCTAAGCAGACTTAAAGGCCAGATCTCCCTAGTCCAACTGGATCTAGAACAAATAGATAAATAATATAATCAACTTTCCTAGATCAATAGAAATGTAAAGTAGCAAGTAAGTCTCTTACCTGAGATTCGCAATTCCCTTTTCTACTTGATTGACCCAATGCTCTAGAACCTTCAGATCTATAGTTGCAAAGCTCTGTTGAACAAGTAGATGCAAACAAACAATAAAAGCATATATCACATATGATTGATCTAAGCTAACAGTTAAGGAGGTAAGCTCTAAACATTAACAAGACAATAATGTATATGGGAAGAGATTGTATTGACTGTAATAAAGGATAGTACAACAATAGAGAATGTTACAACCTATGCCTTAAGGTCGCAACATTCCTTCCAACAAGCCAAACCAAAGCCTCCAAGGATGAAGTAAGACTCCCAAGGATGAACAAGGATCACCTAAGCCAATTCCACCAACATGAGAGTGCTATAGACCTTCCTCCCTTCCAATGGAGAGGAGATTCATATTTATAAGGCCAAGTGGATAGAGAAGGTTGAGAACTAATGGGAGAAGTCTAAGGGATCCTCCCTTGAGGTTAGGGAACCAAAGGACAACTCACTTATCAATTAGGGATAGACTTCCACCTCACCATGCTTCGAGAAGTGGATCAAAGCTCTTGTTTATCCAATTTAACCAACCCTGGCACACCTTGCATGAAGGCAATTTGCGCCAAGAAGGGGGTGGCGCAAGCTGAATAAAGGCAACTTAAGCCACTGGCACATGCTGCTAGATGACGCTTTGCGCCAGGCATGATCTGGCGCCTGTTGCTGGAGGACAACCTGCGCCAGTTCCACTAGAAAAGGTGGACACAAGGGTTAACAACTTACTTTGAGTGCTATTGGTCAGGGAAACTTCGGGGATTGAGGCATGAAGCTGACACAAGACTCATGGTGACGAGATTTAGGTATAACAGAATGCCCCCCAAAGCATGAATCTGGTAAAATGAGACAGGTGATATGCTTTACAAGATATATGGAAAGGACTTGTTGGATGGAAGGTGCTGCTGCAGTACAACTAACTCTGAGATCCCAGTCTCTCATGATTCACAATCATGGCTTCCGACCAATACAATGCAGATCCATGGCAGTAAAGACCGACTGAACAAAATCATGGCTATTAGACACGATCATAGATCCATGATGAGATGATAACACAGCCACGACCAATACAAAGTGGATCCATGTGATATGAATCAAACAATATCCATCGTAGCCTGGGCGAAACGTGAATCAACCAAGGGTCTTCAAACCGAACCCGCAATGATACGAATCTATCCATGTGATTACAATGTCTTGGAGTCGAACATGGTAGAAACCACTTGATTACCGGTCATTAATGTATACTGTTAACAAGCGTGAGGGAAATCACCATTGATGCCAATGATTCCCAAGGTATCATAGTACATACCATCAAGCATGAATTAATGAGTTGAGGTCGAACACTCGACGAGATCCTTCAATCAAGAGTCAAATATGTAAACTCATGTTGAAAGTGAGGTAACCTGCCATTGAGGCATGCAGGCCCAAGGTACTTGATTGGTTTCTAGATTCAATCCTCGGATGATGTGTTGAAGTCGACAAGGATGAATCCGTCGAAGGAGGGCCATGATGAATCCCCCATCAACAACACGAAATGCAATCACAGATGTTTGTAGTGAATCAAACAGTAGAGTGATGTGTAAGACTGACTCAGGGTAAACCAACATGAAAGAAGGTACAGTGACTGCAGATAATGAATAACGAACGCCTCTTGAACATGGGCATGGCATGACTTGGAAGTATTGAAACAATGAGAATGACACCAACCCCTAATGCAACTGACGATGGAAGCATTCTTCGGATGACCCAAAGGAGTGATGAGACTCATGGAATTAGCAGGACTCGAAGACAAACGGATTTCCCAAGTACTGAATGCATATGCAACTGAGTGCCATGTTCAAGAGCGACTATGTACTGCCATAACTACGATGAACATAATATCATCTCTATTATCCATCATGATTGATGAGTACCTATTTTTGTTTTTAACAAGCTTGAGGAGGGTAACATATGCTCGGTATAGCTCATCCCATGGATGAGTCCAATCCTAAATATTTTACGAGCCTAGGATAGGAGGGGTTCGTCCCATAATGGGCCCTTCTATGTCAGATTTTAACGAGTCCAAAGAAGGTAAAATCAGCGTCATTTCATGTTTAGAGAGTCGGAAAAGAACTAAAGAAGACTCCAAAATTCCTTTATTCGTAAAGTTAGTCTCTTCGCCTAAAAAAGGGTAAAACAATGTAAAAGAGAACTCTTCCATCCATCATTGGCTGGAGTGCTCCTTTTTCGTAAATAGTGCCTCCTGGTCCGAAAAAGGGGTAAACTATCACTAGAAAGACGATCATTCCAGCACTTTTACAAGTGTGAATGTATCAAGTTCGCTTGGC
The DNA here is from genome assembly GCA_027924585.1 of Larix kaempferi. Lineage (NCBI taxonomy): Eukaryota > Viridiplantae > Streptophyta > Pinopsida > Pinales > Pinaceae > Larix > Larix kaempferi. Next base: position 7,476,108 of record BSBM01001433.1, on the reverse strand, counting down.
GATCTTTTTGTATTTAGGGAGCCTGAAAAGAGCTTAAAGAAGGACTCCGAGGGGTTTCTTTTTCATAGAAGTTTAATGAGCCTGAAAAAGGGATAAAATATAACTCGACGACTTATTCTCATCGTTTCACGAGCACAAGAAGGAAAAAAGAGTGAGCTCGATGTCATTAATATTTGATTTTAACAAGCGAAATAAGAACACAAAGAACGCTCGAAGAGTTTTTCACACCTAGCAACGGGTGCGAGATGACTACGATCGCAACCAAAATATTACAATGTGGCATTTCGATTCACCTGTGGACTCCAAAGACTCGGTCAAAATGATTAGTTGAGTAATTAGATATAAAAATAGTCCCAACTATAGTAAAATAACCCATAAACGAATAAAATAAAAAAGGGAATATACCTTTTTCAATATAAATAGGGAAAAATAGTAAAAATAGTTACTATTTGTTTTTTACCAAATTGAGAGGTGAAAGTGACCCTTTGGAGTGCAATTTTCATCTACTGATTGCGAGAGTTGTGATCCGTCATTTTCAGTGTCGTCAGCGTCAGGTAGGCCTAATCCCTATCTTCTTCATTTCTAGTGGTTTAGAATTTCATTTCCTTTCCATTTTTGGGGTTTTGGGCTTGCTTTGTGGAGGGAAATTGCACCCTCGGCCCGATGCAGTTTCCCCTTTCGGGAATTGTGCCAAGGGTTCACCGGCGCAAATCTTGACATAGAGGCTTGCGCCGGTGGCACCCTATCTCCAAAGACGGGATGCGTCGGCGCAAGTCCGTTTGGCAAAGTCAAAACCTAGCAAGAAATAAGTGAATTTGATGGTTGGGAAAGCTTCTAATGGTGTTTACATTGCCTTTGGACAGGTTTTGGGTGGACACCATGGTGATTGAATGGCGAGAAAGAGAGCATGAGCTTGATGATGCTCAAGCAGCAAACGATCCACAATGCATGGCCGCACTGTTGAACTGTGGGTTGTTGAAGTACTTCCAGGTTCCGGGCATGAGAGCCCAAGTGACATTATTAGAGCATCTGATCCAGTGTTGGGATCCGGTGTAGCAACACTTCCATATTGGGGTCCACATATTGACGATAGATATCGAGGATATCTATTTCTTGACATGATTGTCTCGATGGGGGAATCTCATGTCTTTATCAGGGTCACGAGGGAGTGACCGAACTATAGAGGACTTGATAGACCAGTGGTGCAATGATGGCACCCAAATGGTAGGTGGGAAGATTCCCATCAAGGAGGTTAGAGATCGAGCTCTCTGCATAGTTTTGTTTACCATCATGAGGGTGGCAGGTAGTAGGGTTGCTCATCTGGCGAGAAAATCCCATATGTTGTATGCTGAGGAGTGCATGGCTCCCACGGTCTTCAACTGGTGCAAGGGACTAATCACACACTTGCGAGAAGAACTCACCAAGTGTCGACGTGGTGTGCTGAAGCAATTTGGCTATGGATCAGTCGTAGTCTCGTTCTTCCTAGAGCGGGTGTCGCATCTGCGCCCACAGGTTGATATAGAGGATCTGGATCCGAGAGATCCTCACATGATCCATTGGACAAAGGTGATGGCCCGCCACGACGACTGTGGTCCCATCATTAATTTTGGTACACCCTTCTTTAGGTGGTTGAGGGGTCAGCTCCTCATGGTTGAGGACTTCCCTTATGATGGTACTGACTACAGGGGTGATCCGGACCTGGTTCTCCCTGAGGGGATGCAGTGGGGTGACATGGGTAATAATGACAGCTCTGCTGTGTTTTTCATTTTATATTTTTAAGATGTTTTTGGAGTAGTACTAATGGTTGACATATGTTTGATGCAGATGTGGGCCCATCATGACCAGTTGGTGTCTCTCTGATCACGTGGAGAGGGGTAGTTTCGGTGATGGATGCTGCAGTGTGCGATGTCATCGAGAAGCTAGATGAGCTGGAGGAGAACCTCTGACATTTGAATCTAGACATTCCAGATCCAGGGGTCCATGACTTACCTTGCCGGTACCAGCGTCAGACCGTTGGAGTGTTTGAGTGTTTTGGTTCGCTGCTTAGGAAAGTAGCAAGGGCGATCATATGCTATCACGAGCATCGTGGGGACTAGGATCGTGTGTATATGTATATGTACTAAAATCTACAGGCTTCAGATTTTGTATCGGAGGATATTCACTGAAACCTCATATGCTTCAGATTTTTGTATCAGTACTACATTTTGATATGATATATAAAAACTCTATTGGCGGATTTTTGATATGATCTTGTTTATGTGTTTGTTTATGCATTATGTACATGTTGTGTCAGTTTTATGTTTATGAATGTTTCATGTATGTGCAATATACCAGTCCAATATGAAATTGGCAATGGCATCAGTAACGGTTTTCATGTCTCTTGAAATGTGCAAGCACTGAACAGATTCGAAGGACCTCTCCAAGATACATACTCGTCAAAAAAGATGGAGTAACGTGGGATCAATGATGGCGTAGACACAGTTAAGGTGGGGGACCACTAATTGTGAGTCGAGGTGGACGACAATGTGGTTCGTACCAAGGGAAAGAGCATCAGTTAAGACTCCAATCACTGCGTGATATTTTGCGGCGTTGTTGGTTGCGTACCCTAGACAACTCCCTCCCGAACCAATGAGCTCGCCGGTAGGGGAATAAAGTACCCAGGCTTCCGAAGCGAGGCTGCGGGTATGCCGACTGGAACCATCAACCAATCCAAAGCAGGTTTCCATTTGCACATGCAGGCTGGACATGATGTAAGCATAAAACCAAGATCCTAACACACTAAAGCAAAGTGTCACACACACAAAACACACACCATGTATAGTATATACAAGATACTAATGCGTGAAAGACTCAGGCATAGTACCTCTTCAGGTAGAGCCCATTGCGAGGCTCCCCTAGAGATATTCCATCATAATCCTCAAGCTCGTAAGCTCCCTTCTCCAGGACACATTTTACAACATATGGCCCATGCCACATGGACTCAAACTTGCCTGCCCCCAGCTTATCATGTTTTTGGTCGTACGTGAGGACCAAATCCCCCTCGTTAAAGACACAAGGTTTGAATGACTTATCGTACTGGGATTTAATGCATTTTGTTGGCAAGAGTAGCATCGCGGCGGGTTTGATCGAGTTTTTCCAAGTGAAGGTAACGTTCTTCCTCGGCAGTGGTGTTCAGGAGAAGTTCAACCGCAAGTTTCAGTGATGGAATCTCGCACTCTATTGGTAGGACTGCCTCCAATCCATAAACTAGTTGGAAAGGTGTGAACCCAGTGGCAGTCTTAACGGAGGTCTTGTATGCCCATAGGGTAGAAAAGAGCATGTTATGCTAGTTTGATTTATGTGTACCCACCATGCACCGAATCATGGTTTTCAAGACCTTATTGATGGCCTATACTTGTACACTGGACTGTGGATAGTATGGAGTTGAGTTCTCATGACGAAAACCCAATCTGACACTTAATTCGTCTACCATATGGATTTGAAAATGAGATCCGTGATCGGTAACGATGGCTTGCGGGACTCTGAATCGCGCAATGACATGGTTGAACATGAAGAGTGCATCAGTTTTTTCGTCTTCATTGTACATAGGCATAGCCTCGGCCCATTTAGTGAAATAGTCAACGGCTACAATGACGTAACCATGCCCCCCGACTGAGGTGGGCTTACAGTGCGTGAAATCTATGCCCCACTTAGCAAAGGGGCCGATGAAAATAACCGGATGTAAAGGGGCTGGATGTGAGCGCTTTTTGAATTGAAAGTGTTGGTATGGGGGACACTTCTTAACGGCCTCAATACAATCTTTGAAGATCGAAGTCCAGTAGTATCTTGTGCGTAGTATTTTTTGGGTTGTAGCCATCCCAGAAAGATGACCGCCACAAGCCCTAGAGTGACAGTCATTAAGTACGTGTTCAACCTCCTCGTGTGTTAAACAACATCGAAGGATGGAGTCAACACCACGACTATATAGGGTATCACTGATGATCAAGTAGTACTTGGCATGGTGGCATATACGACGACAGTCATCATGAGATAGTTGAGGGTTGAATCGTTGGGTTTGAAGATATAATGTGATATCTCCATACCAGGGGTCAAACATAATGATGAGAAACAATGACTCGTCTGGAAGAGAGTCGATGGGATCAGTTCCCGAATAAACATGGGGAAGATCGCAAATGAGCTCCACAAAAACCAAAGATTTCTTTGATTTGGACTTCTCGAAGAGGAGATCAAATTCCTGAAGTATCACGATCCAGCGTGAATAATTTCCCCTGAGTACCTGACGTATAAGGACATGGTACATGGGGTTCGAGTCCACAATGACAATAGCAATGCAGAGTAGGATGTAGTGATAGAAATTTTGGACAACAATGACTATTGCGAGAGCGAGTTTCTCGACATGTGAATAATGGGTTTCAGAGTCAATAAGACCCTTACTGCGATAATAGATCACATGTTACTGGGCGTTATCGTCTTCCTAGACCAAGACCATGGCGACCGTGGTGGCAGAAGCGGAAAGATAAAGGATATAATCTTTATAGTAATTGGGCGGTTAGAGCACAGGGGTGTGAGTAATGGCAGAATTCAAATTGCCGAAGGATTGTTGGGCTTGGTTGTCCCAGATGAAAGGGACATCCTTCTTCAGCAATCGCATATAGCCCTGTGTCTTTTGATTGAAATTACATACAAAATGTCGTGGGTAGGTTTCCTTCCCTTGCAAGCTCTATAGTTCCGTGATATCAGTAGGAGGCGAGAGAGCGACAATGGCTTCCACCTTCAAGGGATCAATGCGGATCCCATCCTTTGAGATGATGAAACCTAGGAGGCGTCCTGATTCGATGTAGAGAATCCACTTGTGAGGATTCAGACAGATGTTATACCGTCTACATCTGAGGAATACAACCATCAGATGAACGATGTGGAACTCACGATGCTGTGAATGAGCAGGGAGATCGTCGAGATAAGGCTCCACAAAGTCCTTCACGTCATGAAAAGCATACGACATGGCCCACTGGAATGTAGCATTAGCATTTTTGAAGCCAAAAGGGAGTTTACGATAAGAAAACGTACCCCAGGAGAAGATGAAAGCGGTCTTGTGTTGGTCGACCAAGTGGATCTCAATTTGATTATAACCGAAAAATCCATCCATAAACGAGAAAATGACGCTCCCGACGCAATTATTGATGATCTGATCGATGAAGGGGGTAGGGTAGTTGTCCTTAGGACAAGCCTTGTTCAGGTCCCTATAATCGACACAGACCCTAATAGTACACTGCTTATTGGCCACAGGGACGACATTGGAGACCCATTCTATTAAAGGAACAGGATAGATGAAGCCGACCTTCAAGAGCTTTTCAATCTCAGCTTTAATTGTCGCAGTTTTTCGAGGGTGCATTGGTTGAAATTTTTGGCGGACATGTTTAGCGTCGGGATAGGTTTGGATCTCATGCACAACAATGGCAAGATCGATCCAGGGCATTTCCTCATAGGTCCATGCAAAGATGTCGCAAAATTGTTTAAATAAGGTCATGAATGTGGTGAGCTCATCAGGAGAGCAGTTCTGGTCGATGCAGATATGTTCCACGATGTTGGGTGTAACTGAGATGTCAATCGGTATGGTGGGCGTGATGTTGGCTATGTTTCCTTTCGTAACCATATTGCAATTTTACTGTGGACAAGGATAGACATCTGGTGTAAAAATGGTTGTGATAGCGTTCTCCACAGAATATAATGAGGGTAGGAAAGACGATCGATGATGAAGTTCTTCCCACGAAGGTTCATTCGTGCTCATAATCTCCATAATGGAATCATCATAATGGAAAGTCCAGAGAAAAGGATCTGGTGAGGATGACGTCCATTGTAGAGAACATGACGTAGAGGCCACGGCCAAGTGGTCCTCAGGGGTTGACTGGATAGCCTCATAAGTAGCTTCAGCTGGTGAGAGAGGCATGGTATCTTCAATCAAATGCATGGTAGCCTCATCGGGTATGTGCCATTGATCTATAGAGTTGGAAGATGATGGAATCATGGAGGAGATCATGTTCATCGTGGCAACAGGTTAAGGGATCCGGGGTTGGAAAAATTCCCATAAGAGATGAATATTTTATGAGGCCAACCCCCACGCTCTCATATATCTGCGAAGATTTTCCTAACAGAGGGACATTGTCGCCTGGATGAGTAGCGGTGTCTGGTGTACAGAAGTCCAATTGGTCGATGGTAACAATTCGACCTTGATGGGGGAATTGAAAAATGCGAAAGATAGATGACACGATTGCAGTCATGGCGTAAAACCAGTTATGACCAAGCAAGAGATTGTAATCCAAAGGGGTGGTGACTACTTCCACGTTAATGGTCACAGTCTTGCCCCCCAACTCTACTGCTAAGGCTTGTAACAACCCGTGAGGTTGGAACGCACGACCATCAAATGCCTTCAGGATAGTAGGGGAACGGTTTAACTCAGGAGAGCCGATTCGCCAACAGGATAACAACATGACCGAGGTGGAGGCACCTTCATCTAACATAGTACAATGGATTGTCTTCCCAGCAACCTTTGTGGTAATTTGGAAAGCCAGCTGGTGGGAAAGCCTCGGTTTAAAATACTCAAGTTTAAACATGATCGTGTTTGAGGAATCCAAGTCTACCGCGTCGATGGAAGCGAGAAGAGTCTTACGTTGATTGGGACAGTTCTGCAAGACTTCTAGCGTCGATATGGCACAAGGATCTTGTGCTAAGTCCTCTACAATGTTATAGTTCTGAGCTGCCTAAGCATTAGGATTGAAAACGGCTTTTCGAATCATGCTCTTAGGCGGACGCAACACTGAATCTAGGGAAGGTTTCTCATTGGTGAGAGAACCTTGCGGCGCGGAAATATCCGAGGTAGAAATGGAAGCTTTTTTCAGTATTACTTCTGGTGGGTTCCTTAGGAGGGATTGAGTCGTATGATTGTGATCGTGTATTTAGGTTAACCGTTTCACTACGCATCATGAGAACATGCACGGTGGAGGATGTTTCTCCTTGAGAAGGAGAGGGTTGGGTAATCATTTGTTGGTTTTGGGTGGGGAAGGGATCATTGAGAAATGCGGGTGTGGAGTTTCCCTTAAGAAACTTCTACACTTCGTCTGTGTGTGGGCACTCTTTGGAGAAACACAATAAACAAGGATACTTAACCGTTTGCTTTTGTTTCGTGTCTTCGGGAGGGTTCTTTTGTTCCTATTGATTGGAAGACTTCTTGGGTTTACCTTTAGTTTTCTTCTTGCCAATGGATTTCTGAGGAGAAGTTGATTGAATAGAATTCACCTCCTCAGTGGGAGCAGGAGTGGGTGAATTGGTGGTGTTGCTGCCAACCTGTGGCGAGGGTGGGGAAGAACCATGGTGGTTGGACGATCCACCGGTTTGAGTAGAAGGCTGGGAGTGTACAGAACCAATAATGTTGTCAGCATGAGGTCCCTGAGGTGATTTTGCAGGATCGTAGGTAGGGAGGGGGGCGTCAGGAACAATGTCGTATAAAGTGCTGGATTGAGCATAGACTAGGTCTAAGTAGTGGGCACGAGCGATATCATGTTCTTCGGTGATGGTCCCACCCATAGCTACATCTCTAGCTACGGTGGGTAAAAGAGACTTCGTAAACCAGTTAGCTGATAATTGGTCTGTAATAGGAGCCTTAATGAGACGGCGTCTCCTTCGCCACTAATGGATATGATCGGATATGTGATTCGCAGTGGTTTGGCGGAGAGAAGTCAGTAAGTCCGCACCAGTTTCATAGCAGATGGGTAACTGGAAATGAGTCAGGAATGACATAGATAAAGAACGAAAAAATGGGAAATGAGTGTGGTGGTAGTTCAATGTACCACTTGGCAGCGCTACCGGTGAGGGTCCTTTGAAATAAACTTAGACGGATCGAATCATCCATCAAGGAATTGGATGACCACCATAGATGGCATGTCATCACATGGTTCTTTGGGTCTTCACCGGGCTTGCCATCAAACTTTGGAATATCATAAGGTAACTTAACCAGAATGGGTGGCCAATTATAACTGTGAAGGATGGGATCATTGGTCAAACGAGACAGGTCTGGCAAGTCTAACGTAGCCATAAATGGAAGTTGTTGGTTTGGATGCAGATACTGGTAGTATTGATATGGCATATGTGGACTAGTAGGACCTTGAATCGACTGATTGTAAGGTTTTCCCATAGGGAATTGGCCATAAGGGGGTGTGCCGCCTGGGTTGGGTGGTGGACCTAATGGTGGTCCGCCACTGAAGGTGGGAGTCCTCCACTGTCGGAATAAGGTGGGCCTCCGCCGAAAGGTGGGAGTCCACCACCACCGCCGGAATAAGGGGGTTCTTCCCCTCCTCTTCCTGAATAGGGTGGGTCTCTACCAGAAGGTGGGGGTCCTCCGTCGCCGCCGGAATAAGGTGGTCCTCTGCCTCCCCCATCGGAATAAGGTGGGCCTCCACGAAGAGGTGGGGGTCCTCCGTCGCCGAAAAAAGGTGGTATGCCGCCAGAATGGGGTGGGCCTCTGCCTCCTCTGCAGAAGTAGGGTGGGCCGCCACCGCTGGAATGAGGTGGGCCTCCCCCAGAAGGTGGAGGTCCACCCACTCCAGAATGAGGTGGGGGTCTGCTGCCTCCAGAAGGAGGTGGAGGTAGACCAAACGGTGGTGGGGGTGGTGGTACATGAGGAAAAGTTGGTGGGGGTCCAATCAGCATAACATTGTGATGTCCCCATGGAGTGTTTGAGTTTTTGGGATAAGGTACCCCGGGAACCATGTTCCCGGGATGGTATTGTCCCGTTGCAGGGTTGAAATTACTTAGATACGTATAACTCCATAGTGATTGAGTTAGGTTGGATGGTCCCCCACCATGATGTAATCCCATGGTAGGTCCAGCAACTGGTAAGGAGCCGCCAATGGAATGACCAGTTGGAATACCTCCACTCATATTATGGTTAGAAAACAGGGGTTTCCCCCCAATAACGATGTTTTGACCACTTGTCGATGGTTGACTCGCAATAGGTTGATGATTACTTACTAGTGGAGGAACACTACTCGTGATAAAATTAAGAGGCAAAGAGTATCCTCCCCTCGAATTTTGGGGCGGGGGAGGAGTGGGTAATGTTCCAGTAGTAGTCTGAGGGGTGTTGGACAATTGTCCTTCAATGTTTTGAGCCACTTGGAGTATGGAACTAGTCTCCTGATTAAGAGGTGTACTCGCAGGAAATGAGGGTTGACCAGGTTCGTAAGTGGTCACATTATGTATAGGTGTTTCCGGTCAAGTGAAAGATAGAGAACGAATTGGGGTATGTTGAGACATGGGCACTTCCAAGGTGTCTCTTCTCCGCGAGAGACTCTGGCGCCGAAGTAAATCACCACGTTGGCATAATTGAGTGATGTGCTCATGGACTGGAGCTAAGAGCTCATTACTGGGAATCCAGTAAAGAGGCGAGGTTCCTACAGACGGAAGTATGGAAAAATGAGCCCATTGTTTCCTTAGAGTGGTTTCCCAAAAGGATGCAGATGGACCAAAAGTTGTGGATACGGGGTCATCCTGGGGTTGATTGTACCATTCTATAGCCTCAGGTTCTCCTTCCATCGAATGGTGGAAAGATGTGTCACGTGAAGCAGATGGTTCCATGGTCACAGACCTTGGAGGATCAATGATTAGTGGACTCAAGGGAAATGAAAAGTTCATTCTCGGATCCATGGTGGAGTTTTCTTCTTCAGGTGACATGACAGTAACTCGTGGATCCATGTTTGCTCGCGAACGTACCTCTGGATCAAGGGGATATTTGGGTGACAAATTTAAAAGTCTACGGGACCTTCTCAAAGGTTGTTTAGCCAAAATGACTGAAGCATAATTTCTCTTAAGTGTCTTCTATACAAAAAGAAAAGCAATCCAAAATCTACACAAACTAAGGCCACAAGCAAACTTATGTGACAGGTGTGGATTCAAAAGTATGGAACCTCACAAGATTGTCAAGGATTCGCAACTCGCGATATACACCAGGGTCCAACAGTTATACTTGGCCCAATTTTTCAAAGCACTAACTAGGGAGGATTAGGACCATACCCCCGACCGTATAACCCGACTACCTAGAAGCACGTGCGTAGGATCTCCTCGAGTGTTGTTCTTGGTGTATTGGTCCGCCAAGACGTCCAAATGGTTAGCTTGATTGGTTTCAGGAATCCTAGGAGAGTCTCCTGATATAATGAAGGTACGTGGGAGCACATATCCGTAGTGGTGTTGTCTAATGCACAACCATACGACAAGAGCCTTCTGATATACTACCGAGTACGTGAAGTGCCTTTCGATATACCCAATGGTATGTGAAAGAGCCTTCGATATATCGGTTGGTATGTGGAAGAATTGTAGGCCCCCGGGATGCAGTGCAAGCAGATAACGGCAGCTGCCACGTTTTACGACGCCGGAACACGTCACTAACTTATCACGCAAGTTACTAGTAAATTTTAACCTAATGCTACCGATTAATTTTATCTTATGCGGTTAGGTGAATGCATGAGGTGTAGATAGAAATTTAAAAATAATGCAACCTTAGCTACATGAAGGTGCACATTTCCTTTTCTTTCGATGAAGTCTATCTAAGGTAAGGAGAAATCTCTTTTTCCAATGGTTCCAAAAGATAAGAAATCCCCAAAAGTTCAAAGATCTACCAAAGATGATTGAAAGCACTCTTTTTTCCTTTTTTCCAACAAAACACAAAAAAAATAACACACCAAATCAAAACTTTTTCTTTTTATCTTTTCAAGCTAGAATGAATCTAAGTAATTATGAAAAGGAGGATTTCTGCTTAGAATGCACTAACTCTTCAATTTCCACAATGATGAACCAAAAGCACAAAAAGACCAAAAAGTGCACGGAACGTTTCAAATTTGAAATACTTTGCAAGAGCTTGAATTCACACTCATAACTAAGAAAAATATAATCAACCAATTTCCTTTTCAAACTTCTCAAAGATATAAATAATGAATTCCAAAGCATGAAACAATTCCACAACAATTTCCAAATGATCTTGAAAATAAATAAAATGAAGCACTTTTGATTTTTCAATACATATATCAAAACAAGATCTAATAAAAATAATGCTTTTCAGATGCAATAGCAGAAAACAGGAGACTGATCGCAACACTCCAAGGACTCATAAACTTTCAAAGAAAAATGACAAGGACCCAAATGGATTTAAAGACACTCAAATCACTCAAAATCGATCAAATGCAACCAAAACTAAATGGCTAAGTGCAGGAAGGGTTTGGAATAAGATCTAACACAATGGATAGACCTGGTAAGGTGATTAGGGAATGCAAGACCGAGCAGATGAATGTGGGGGATTGAAATTTCCCTCCACCACCGAATCTCTCACTTGACCAAATGGAACCCAAAAATCAACAAAAACACATCCAAACACAAGCAAGTTGAGTAAACAAGTCTATGACTAGAAAATGCAGCACACAGAAGCTTGCAAATCTGATAAAAAAGAAAAATTTGGAGAGGATTGGTACCAAGCACCAAGCTTAATGGGCTGGCACACTTTGTCAGTATACCACAGAGCGCCTAGCGCACTCTGTCTGCAGGGGAAAAGCGTCAATGGCGTAGACTGTATAAAAGGCAATAGCGCAGATTGCACACAAATAGAAAGCGCCATATGGGTAGAGGCGCACTATATGCACAGCCCAGCTGTGTCAGGCGAATAATCAATTGCAAAAATCAAAATATCTCCAAAAGATAAAAAGCAAATGACCTGATATTGATCCTAAAAGAATTAGGGGAAGCCAACAGACTCTCTAATGATAAGATTTGACGGTGGGAAGGGATAAAGAGGCTAAGAAATGGATCACTAAGAAATCAATGGAATCACACTCAAACTAAAATCAAAGCTAAAGTACTCCCTAGTATGGTCGCCAGATTTGTTTTCGGACAATCTACCTAAGAAGACTTAAAGGCCAGATCTCCCTAGTCCAACTGGATCTAGAACAAATAGATACAAAATATAATCAACTTCCCTAGATCAATAGAAATGTAAAGTAGCAAGTAAGTCTCTTACTTGAGATTCACAATTCCCTTTGCTCCTTGCTTGACCCAATGCTCCAAAACCTTCAGATCTACAGTTGCAAAGCCTGTTGAACAAGTAGATGCAAACAAACAGTAAAAGCATATATCAAATATGATTGATCTAAGCTAACAGTTAAGGAGGTAAGCTCTAAACATTAACACAACAATAATGTATATGGGAAGAGATTGTATTAACTGTAATAAAGGAGAGTACAACAAGAGAGAACGTTACAACCTATGCCTTAATGTCACAACCTTCCTTTCAACAAGCCAAACCAAAGCCTCAAAAGATGAAGTGAGACTCCCAAGGATGAATAAGGATCACCTAAGCCAATTCCACCAGCATGAGAGTGTTATAGACCTTCCTCCCTTCCAATGGAGAGGAGCTTCATATTTATAAGACCAAGTGGATAGAGTAGGTTGAGAACTAATGGGAGAAGTCTAAGGGATCCTCCCTTGAGGTCAGGGAACCGAAGGACAACTCACCTATCAATTAGGCATAGAATTCCACCTCACCATGCTTTGAGAAGTCGCTCAAAGCTCTTGTTTATCCAATTTAACCAACCCTGGCGCACCTTGCATGAAGGCAATTTGTGCCAGGAAGGGGGTGGCGCAAGCTGAATAAAGGAAACCTGAGCCATTGGCGCATGCTGCTAGATGACACTTTGCGCCAGGCATGATCTGACACTTGTTGCTGGAGGACAACCTACGCCAGTTCCACTAGAAAAAGTGGACACAAGGGTTAACAACTTACTCTGAGTGTTATTGGTTAGGGAAACTTCGGGGATTGAGGCATGAAGCCGAGACAAGACTCATGGTGACGAGATTTAGGTGTAACAGTAATGGGAAAACCAACAGTGATGGCTTTTCATTTCCCATTCCTTCTCTCTCTCTCTCTCTCCCCCTAATTTAGTTTTCCTCTATTTTTCTTATTCCCATTTACATTTGCATTATCTTTAATGTATTGTCTAACCTTTATACATTGCCAAAATACATTTTAGGTTTTGAGTATTACAACCATTCGTTTGTTCAGATCCATTTTCGAATAATCAAAGCATGCAACTTGTTAGGAATAGTTGTGGATGGGGCCTTAGGGGTTAGAGTTTAGGCCTTTTGAGTATGGGTTTCCTCCCAGTAGCTCTAATTCTTTTGAACCACTTAACTCCAACCTTCACTATATATCTAAAAGGTATTGTATATTGGGGAAGCATGCGTGGGTTGGGTTGTTAGAGGGTCGACCTGAAACATTAGCAAAGAGTCACAGACACTGTGATCCAAACTTTGACACCAAAAACATGTGTTGGGTAGGTTGATGTAAAGTATAGATTCCTTGTGAACACTATCCCTTACTCGGATAAGCATAATTCCTTAAGGTCTTTTCATAGGGAAACCTTAATGCAAATGTGATGTTTAAGCCCATGGAAGTCAACTCACATTCCAAGATAACAATGTGGCCTCATTGGTTGAGAAGTCATCACAAAAATTAGAGAACACAACTAGGGCATTTTAGCGTATTTTTAAATACATAGGAAGCTCTTCTTAAGATTTCCATCACATAAGCAAGTGCATTCAATTGGAACAAAAAGAAACCGTTGGTCACACTACTAGTGTGGACATAATGCTATCATTGCGACTCCAACACTTCTATATACACCTTTAAATCAACATAGACCCATCTTAAACCCAAATCTATAGAGAGATCCAATTTCTTGAGGTGTAAACTCGAATCTATAGACCCATCTTAAATCCGAATCTATAGACCCATCTTAAATTGTTTACATGTCCTAAAAAAATTTACACCTCAAGAAATTGGATCCCTCTCGATACTTGATAAATATGGGTTTAAGATAGATTTATGTTGATTTAATGTAACGTTACAATATGTGACATCTCCCTACTCTCAATATAATAATTGCCTCAAAAAACACCCTCGCAATAAAATACGCCATACTAAAACATACACAACACTAATGGTGTAAACTATTATATTCATAATCATAAAATTCTATATAAAATAAAGAATCATCATCTCTTGAAAACAAATTCCCTAAGGCTATTGAATACCTTTCTTGCTTTCCGAATTGGTCAGTCTCCATCAAAACAATCTAAGATAAATGAATCATATTCTAGAGAATCATCACCTCTTGAAAACAAATCCCCTTAGCCTATTGGATACCTTTCTTGCTTTCCGAAGTCTCCATCAAAACAATCTAAGATAAGAAATGAGTCATGATCCCACATGCCAACTGCATCAAATTCAATGCAATAGTTCTAGTTCTACGCAATAACTCTACAAAAAGCTTAGAGATTGCAATCCTTCCTACCATCACTTTCTTCCTTCTCCCACACTTGAATTCAAAGTCGAAGTTTTGTTTTAATAATTTATATTTTTTTAATTGACGCTCGGATGAGATTTGCCGGAATTCAAAGTGGAAGTTTTGTTTTTAATAGTTTATATTTTTATTGACGCTCGGGACGAGATTTGTCGTTGGAAGTTTTGTTTTTAATCATTTATATTTTTTTATTGACACCGGGACGAGATTTGCCGATGGTAATCAGAAATGAAGAAGTTTAATCATTATTTTTATATGGTTTAAATAATGATTCTGAATTTATATATTGATTCAACATCCTAAAAACTCGAAACTCGAGGATATCCATATTATAAGAATTTAAAAAGCTCGAGGATATCCGTGTTCTAAGTATTTAAACATTGTTTTAGAGGAATTTTAAGAATTCTCTATAAAATTCCTTCGAAATCTGGCCAAATATATCGTAAAATTTGTTTACAATTTAAAAATGTTCTCCAATAGCATCCTTTAAAAATATTTTCCAAGGAGATCCATCCATCGGGGGGATTTCCAACTTCCAGATATTTAATTTTTGATTTTCAGGCGGTGGTCACCTCCCAACCAATTGGTAGCGGGTAATACCCATAAAAGAAGGTGACACGATAACTGAAATCGTAATCCTATAAATCTGGAAAGTGCATGTAAGAAATATCAGCACATCATTAGACCATTTTGCTTCCCCGTTCCAACATCATGGCGTTTTTCTGAATTTTTTTAAATGAGAAACCGACATACAACCATTTCAGCTGAATTTTTTAGTCCGAAGCTCCAAGGAGAACAGTACAGTAGAGTGCTTACTATTAATCCCAGCTATGGAGGCGTTCCAGCCATCTCTACTGCATCAACCACCACCCACAAGATGGCTGGAAACTGATAACCCAGACAAGCTCCAAGCGTTGGAGAAGTCTGGGTTGAAGGATTACATTGAAAAGGTCGATTCCATTAGGCCAGACCTGGGAAAAGTTTGGCACCTCGTGGAGAAGTTTTGGGAAAATTTTGAAATCAGGCGTTCTACAGTGTTCGGTTACAGGATATCAGTAGAGCAACAAGACTTTTCCAGGGCAACGGGCCTGCCAAACAAAGGCCACACGGTGGGTTACTATGTTGAAAACAAGAATTCCATGCTCAAGCAAATTGGAAAGGACGCTTGGAATGCAAAGCATTTAAAGAGATTGAAAGAATTGTGTGGAGTTGAGACGAAGTTCATGCACGAGATTCCTGTGCAAATGATCAAGGACGATACTGTAAGGTATGTGGCCACTCTTGTTATGGAGCATCTCTCAGGAATTCCAACTGTTTCTCATTGCAGCCATGGATTTCTTGATGCCATTGAAGAAGGCATGAATGGTAATGTCACTAACTGGTCTATCTATATTCCTAAGAAGATGAACAGTTTTAAGAAAGCATGCCGAAAGTCTCTCATTTCACGCACAGTGGGAACCCAATATGGGTTCCAATTTCCTTATGGGGTTGTCATTGCATCACTTGTGAGAGAACAGGCACCTGATTTGTGGCAGCAGGTTGTAAAAAATGAGGGGCAGGATATTGGGTGTTTGGAGAAGAGAAAAATAAATGAAATCGATATTGAGTGTTTGGAGAAGAGAAAAATAAATGAAATCGTTGGGGTGCAGGATATTGAGCCGAAGAAGCGAAGAATGAATGAAATCAGTGGGTTGAAGGATATTGAATTGTTGAAGAAGAGAAAAATGAATGAAATCGATGGAAATGATTTTGAATTGGGGAAGTTGTCATTGCCATTGGTGGATTTGGAGGTCGAGGAGGAGGTCCGGAATGAAGATAGTGAAGGAGCACGAATGCAAGAGGAAGTGGAGAGGAAGGAGGAGGGATTGAATGGCTTGGATTATCAAGCTGCAGGGGCAGTTTTGCAGAGGATCAAGATTGGGTTAGCTGAGGAATGTGCTGAAACTGTTGAACAATATCACGCTTATCAGGAAAGATGGATGGAAGCCTCTGTCCGAGAAGTTTCAGATGGAGAACTTTTGGGGCAATATTACAGTGATCTCAACTTTCACTCAGGAGATCATGTTTTGGAGAATCAGATGCATGGTATTCTAATGAGCCTGTCGAGGAGATTTTCTGGATTGGCGGAGTCAAGTCAGAGAGAGAGGATGAAGAAACAGAGACTGAGGAAATATGACAAGTTGCTGGTAATAAGTATAGAGTATATATTGGCACATTTTGTTCACAAAAGTAAGGCTCCTTCTGTTCGTGGTGACTTGTATTCGGACCCCTATATCGTGTTTGTGCACCCTCAGGCTTGCAGATTTCTCTGGGCCTGTTTGTCTGTTTTCCAGGTGGTTCTGTGGTCTGAGAAGCCTAGAGAGGTGCACGATTTGGTCATGCAGCACATTTTAGGAGGCATTACTAATTCTGGTCAGATTGTTTCTTATTCGATTGAGGACTGTACCGTGACAAGAATCACCCGAGAAGGTGATGCATACCATGGATGTTATAAGGATTTGTCTAGAGTGTGGGAAGATCTAGGAGACTATGGTAGTGCAAATACGCTGTTAGTTGATACTTCAAATGTGGCCATGCTTAGAAATCAAGATGGAAATGTGATCTGCCCCATTCCCTACCAATATCATGTGCTAAATTCTCATTGGCAACTGGAGACCAATCTCTTGCCTTATCTAGAATGTTTGGAATCGGTGAAAGATATTCCTGAATTTGTAAAGAATTTCCCATTTGGCTTGGAGAAGGGATACACTTGGGAGCGGTCTGAATTTGAAGGAGGTGGGGTTAGCCCTCTGTTTGCAACCCCTTGTCCACCACGTTGTAACGGAATTGTAAAGAACTGGAAAATGTTTCCGTGCATTGTAACTGAAAGTTCAAATTCTCAGTTGGATCTGTTCAATACTCAATGCCCTGGGATTAGTAATATTGGGCAACAATTTCCCATCATAAGAACTAGCGTCTCATTTTCACAGTCGGTTCCACCTGCTGCTAATGTAGGAATTTTTGAAATGTATCATGGAAACTCATCAAGAGTCTCCTCGAGTTTCAATGATCATATACAGAGTAACAACAACATGAGTGATGCGAGGGAAGTGATTAAACAGACTGATGATGAGACCAAATATATAAGGGAACTGAATCTGGTGAAAGGTGATTTACAGAACATGGCCTGTGAGAAGGACAAATTGGAAAAGACGCTGCAAGAAAAGGAGGACCATCTACATGAAGTGGTAGATGCCTTGAAAAAATTAAATGAAGAAAAGAGAATAGCAGAGGAGGAAAATGCTGACTTATCAAAGGCATTTGTAGAAAGGGACAGGGCTTTGGAACAAGTGAGACTGGAGAAAACCATGGGAATGAAACAGAAAGATAACACTATTTGTTCTTTGCAGGAAACTGTGCGAGCTTTGCAAGAAAAGTTTGGAAGCTTTGAGCAGAAAGAGAGAGAGTTTCAACTATTAGTTGAGGTTGAGAAAGAAACATCTCAAATTCATTCCGCTTTGACAGATGTTCTTGGACTGAAACAAGGAGAAGATCTTGTGGTTGGAGCGCAAAAACTGATTGAAGAGTTGAGGCAGCAATGCAAAGTAAAAAATCAGTTAAAACCTGATCAGTTTATGTTGGTAATTAGTCCAGATGTTCAACATTCTACAGATGAACCTTATCAACAAAGCAACAACAATGGTAAAAGTTTTCATATGAGTGGAGATAAGAGCACAGGTGCTAGAAGTCATCTACTTCTTAGAAGTGATCCTGAGGTTCTGCATTGTTCTATTTGTATGGAGGAGTGGAAAACTGCAGGGGTTCACCGTATATGGTATGTGTTGTTGCTGAATAAGGGCATTATATTTGTTGTTGTCAAAATTATTATCATGTGCAAAGTTCAGCAATGATTTATATACATTCCAAAGTCTTTAACACCACTTTTTATCAGTACAATAATGTATACGGCATACAATCTTGATAATTGGATGTAATCTGTACTTCTAATGCTTTTGGGAAAGAAGATTACTGAAAGTCTATGCTGTAATGTTTGATGCAGAAATGACAACTTGTTATACAGGCGTAAATAGAGTTACAGGAGGTAGAAGCTTTCAACTTGTAAGGAACTTACATCCGTGTACTCATAATTTTATGCAGCCTTTTCATGTTTACTTTGACAACCATTCTAGTTGTACTTAGTTGTTCTTTGAGGTGATATATGAAGCATTTTCAAAATAAAAATAAAAATCAGAGACACCATAATCTCCAATAGAGCAGTCTAAGGGATCTTATGCAAACTCTCTTTGATTTTTATTTTTTCAATTGAAAATAGCTTTCTATTATCAAAAACACTTTATGGTACAACTATTTTTACAATAAAAAGCATCAGCGTTGCTTCTCTGGTCACAGATAGGTAATTGTGGTGGAATTATGGCAGAGTGATCACAAAATTATGTGCATCATATGGGTAAATAACAAAAATTGTAGGGTGAGTCACAAAATTAGGTCCATCGTGGTGGGTAAATAACAAAAATTGATGCTGCCATTTCTGATGTCCATATCTAGAAAGAAACTGTTTGAGAACCAAAAGTAAGTCTTCAGGCTTGCTAGCAGCCAGAGATCATGCAGTACAAGGGGGTGATACAGTTATAGCAAGGTATGCATGGAATGACCACTTGACAACAAAGCTTGAACATGCTTGTTACTATTGTGAAATCCATCCTTTGTTACTGGTTCTTGTATCAGGGGCACCCAAATTGTCACCTTTCTTAACATCTTATAATTTCATCGTCTTTGTGATAGCCAATTTAACATGGGGTACTTGTGCATATGCAATGGATGCTGGTAGCGAGCCTTGGTGGACCTAGATTGACCCCTAGAGCATGCTGAAGCAGTAGAGTGAGTGTCCTTTCTGCCTATTCTCTGCCTCTACCACTTTCCCTTGTTAGGAACAGTTGCAAAATCTTTGACCTCCTTTTGGAGTCTCCTCATTTGGCAAGACCTAATTGATCGTGTATGGCATATCATCCTAGTGTCGAATAAAATTCCTTAGGTGGTCTGGCTTGCCATGAAAGCCGAAGATTTGTGTGTTGTTCTAGCTAAGTAAGAAGAAATGGTAGAAATGAGTGAATAAATAAATAAGCCTAATGCTTTGGCTTAGACCACTCATTCTAAGTGCTTTACTTGACCTATTTCTTCATTCAGGGTGCTCTACTAGCAGGTTTATAATGCCATTTTGTGAGCCACATGTTACTGAACGACTTATAAATATTTTCTTGTTGTCACCTTTATTAACATCTTATAATTTCGTCGTCTTTGTGATAGCCAATTTAACATGGGGTACTTGTGCGTATGCAATGGATGCTGATAGCGAGCCTTGGTGGACCTAGATTGACCCCTAGAGCATGCTGAAGCAGTAGAGTGAGTGTCCTTTCTGTCTATTCTCTGCCTCTACCACTTTCCCTTGTTAGGAACAGTTGCAAAATCTTTGACCTCCTTTTGGAGTCTCCTCATTTAGCAAGACCTAATTGATCGTGTATGGCATATCATCCTAGTGTCGAATAAAATTCCTTAGGTGGTCTAGCTTGCCATGAAAGCCGAAGATTTGTGTGTTGTTCTAGCTAAGTAAGAAGAAATGGTAGAAATGAGTGAATAAATAAATAAGCCCAATCCTTTGGCTTAGACCACTCATTCTAAGTGCTTTACTTGACCTATTTCTTCATTCAGGGTGCTCTACTAGCAGGTTTATAATGCCATTTTGTGAGCCACAAGTTACTGAACGACTTATAAATATTTTCTTGTTGTCACCTTTATTAACATCTTATAATTTCGTCGTCTTTGTGATAGCCAATTTAACATGGGGTACTTGTGCATATGCAATGGATGCTGGTAGCGAGCCTTGGTGGACCTAGATTGACCCCTAGAGCATGCTGAAGCAGTAGAGTGAGTGTCCTTTCTGTCTATTCTCTGCCTCTACCACTTTCCCTTGTTAGGAACAGTTGCAAAATCTTTGACCTCCTTTTGGAGTCTCCTCATTTGGCAAGACCTAATTGATCGTGTATGGCATATCATCCTAGTGTCGAATAAAATTCGTTAGGTGGTCAAGCTTGCCATGAAAGCCAAAGATTTGTGTGTTGTTCTAGCTAAGTAAGAAGAAATGGTAGAAATGAGTGAATAAATAAATAATCCCAATGCTTTGGCTTAGACCACTCATTCTAAGTGCTTTACTTGACCTATTTCTTCATTCAGGGTGCTCTACTAGCAGGTTTATAATGCCATTTTGTTAGCCACATGTTACTGAACGACTTATAAATATTTTCTCACAAGTTGAGGTAATCCTTTCAATTAAGTACTAAAATGATCGGGAATCCCTCCTCTTCCTCTCCTTCCCTTTCTCATTGCTTTTCTCCTATCCTTCATGAATTAGTTAGTTACACACTCAACCTTTTTGTATTAGGCAGGCAGAAAACTGTTCTATTTTGTATAAAATGCTTCCTTTAGCTATTTTTCTTTGAAAAAGTTTCCTCTTATAATGATTAAGGTTAATGCGCCCAGATTTAGTACAATTCAATTTGGTCTCCCTTCGGATAAGCAACCATGAGTGGGGGGTATCTATTCTGTCAATGTCACCTAGGACTTGCACCTAGCCTCAACCACTGTTGCATGTGTGGGCGTGCATCCACAAGCACGAGCACAAGCACTAGCATGTCACTAACATGGCTTGAACCCTGGTGGGGGCTATATTAGCTACCCACTTTCATTGACCAATCAAGCCACACTTGACAACTCCCTTTAACAATATTATGAACAACGAATGTACGTTGGACATTTTACACAAAAAATAGCAGGCTGTAAACACAACCGTCGATAGCAGTAGCACAAGTAAAAAACAAAATTGGGTACATTTAGAAACCAAAATCACCCATTCACCTAACCGATGGCCCTCGTCCAAAAACTAGGAAAACGTAATGTCTAGAACATAGAATAGAACAAAGTCCATTGGTCCATGGCCTTACAATAACAAAACTCCCCAAATATGGCTATGCAGTAGTCAAGACTCAAGATAAGCCCAGCACCGGGAAATGCATCGTCGTGGTCCTTGGGGGTTGGCCCTTAACCTTCTGTAAAAGGCTTTGTATCAATAACTATTGGTGCCCAACCATAATTGGTGAACTTAGGAGGCTTTTTTGGCTTTTGAGATGGCAAGATCCAGTGTAGGAAACTTGTCATTTTGTTGTGCTTGTAGAGGTGGCTGGTTGTGTTGATCCTCCCTCCACTCTTTGATTGCACGATCAACTCATTGGTGTGGTCTACACTTGGTGTCTGGGATTGCCTGGAGTAGACTAATTGGGGTACGAGACGCACATGGAGGTCTGTGAATTTTCCAAACCCTAGGAGACTACTGTCCTTATGTTCTCAACTAAACAAAGCTGTTATTTAATTTGCAGAAATTAAATTCTCCACATAGCAGTAGTCACACATATAGCTGGAAAATAAACAGCGGAAACATAAACACAATACACAGATAATTACTCCTACCAATCAACTTTTCATTAACAATTCAAAGCTTACAAGGAAACCCTCACAAGCTGTCAAATTAACAGCTGTATGGTACACCCAATCAAAACAGATCTGCACACTTATTGAGGAAAAATCTGCCTGCAAAACTGAGAAAACTGTCCGCTGGTTGCTGCCTGCTGTACGGCTGTACAAACCTGTTCTATATGACTGTACAGATCTGTCCTATATGGAACTACGTGTTGCTATGTCTGATTGGTGACTCTGGCTCCTCTTCGGCACTCTAACTCAGCTCCACAGATGAAATAAACCACCTCTCAACAAAACTTGTCTTTGGGTGAAATGAATGTGTCTTAATCCTCTATCTTGACCTGCCTTTATACTTGACTAGAAACCCTAATCTATCAAAATTTTAATCTCTCAATGAGATGTACGGTTGATGTTAATCTAAATCACTAGTTTATAAAAAAAAATACACTTTATTAGACTCAACAGAGAAATATAAGACTTTCACTTTATTATTAAAGTGAATTACAAAATAGATTTGACTCGAACTATTTCCGACACATTTGACACTAAAGCTATGCAGAAGTTTCTGGCCGCGCTACAATCTTCAACGAGTTCCTTGCTCATAGTACAAGGGGTGCCTCCCCAAAAATCAAATAGTTGTCTCAAGTGCGCCACATTTGGCTAAACCTTTTGCACTTGGACTAAGATTTGCATGTACAAATTCACATGAATTATTGATTTGTTGGACCGAATGGAGTTTCTAGTAGGGTGAGCATATTTAAATAAAGCATCATTCATTTCCTTCCATATGGAGAAAGAGTACTTCCACTCTTATTGACTGCCACACTGCTCAAAAGTCAAAACTCCACAGCTAGAGGAGTTTATCCCCTAACAATGCTGCTTTCCAAGTTATGGACATCTGAAGGAACTAGCGAAAAAAGGGAGACAACCCAATCCTATGCAGACTTGGGAAAGGGACAAAACTAAAAAATGTGTTTGAGAGTTTCAACTCTACCACACAAAGAACATTTGGTGTGTCATCAATAGGTAGACAACCCAATATAAGTGATGAGGAAATTTTTTTTTTTTGGGTCCTAGTTTCACCAAGGGCTTTAATGGGCTACATATAATAGCCATGTCTTCTGCTTTGACTTGAATGTCCATGACTTATTTAGTCTACCATCCAAAATGGGCATTTGACAAAGCCACTTATAGCCATATGTAAGCTTTCATTTGGTAAAGGTCTTTGACTTGTTCCATGTCCAATCTTTCCACTAGGCCAAAGTGGCCCATAGTCCAAACTTTATAAAGAGAGAGTCATGAATCATATCATATTCTTTAGCTTGTCCATAATTAATTTGTTAGGGTCAACTAGTCTAAATCTTGGATTAAGCTCAAGCCATGGCACCTCATCTCTCAATAAAAGAAAGTAACTTTATAAATAATAAAATAAAGTAACCTTTTGAGTTATAAAGTCATTATGTTAAGTTATTTTGTCCCACACACAAAAGGAAACATGTCATAAAGGGGAGAAGAAACTCTAAATAGGTCTTCATGCCTTAGTAGGGCATAAAAGTGTTTTGAGGGATCTTGTGGATTTGTTTCTATTGAAATTGGCATAAGCTTCACTTTCAGCCACAACCAACCTTATATTGTAATCATTATTGTATTTGTAGGTTTGCCTAAGCTCATAAACCCTCTTGAGGAAAGCACCCTACTCTCTAGTTGTATATAAATACTCAACTCTCATTTGTAATTTATTATCATGTGATTCTTTTTCATTTCTATCAAAGCGATTTACCCAAGGGCACCCATAAGTGTTGTGCTCTCTTTTGCGCATGGGTTTATTTCTCTTTCTAGTGCACTTTTACTTGTGTTATCTCTTTCTCTAGGGTTGCACCCCTCTTGGCTGATTTCTCTTCAAGAGTTGGGTTGACTTAGTATTGGTTTATTTTCTGTTTATTGCAGAATTAGTGTTGGTTCCACTCGATTCTCTTTATATCTTGTGAATCTCAACAAGACGTCAAACCTAGTGTCCAAAGGCTCTTTATAGGTAGTGCTCCAAGAAAAGACCTCAAAAGGTGGAGTGCTTCCTCAAATAAGGTGAATGCTCTCCATGAAAGGCTCCAAAAGGCATGCTCGGAAAAAATACGGCATGTCTCTTTAAACAACAATTCTGGAATTGCTAAAAAGAGGCTTTGTGGGTCCCTCCCTATGCTCCCTATGCAAAGCACAAACATAAACCATGAGTCATTTGTTGGACTCTTGCTTGTTCACTTTAGAAATGTGGGACAAAGGCTCAAGCATATTTTGGCAATCTAATAGGGAAAAAAGTAATCTAGTCCAAACTATCATCAAACTGGTAGAAGCACCTTTCAAAAGTGCCCTCCTCAATAGAGTATGATAGCTTTTCCTAGGTTTTCTGGTATGGGAAGTGTGGAAGGATCAAAGCAAACCAAATCAGGCACTATGGAGCACTATCAAACAACACATCCATGAAACCCTCCAGCTCCAGTATTGGAATGAACAAGACTATAATCTCAACACTCATGAATAGATCATCATATAGGCCGAGAACTTTCCACCCCTAAGATTCCAAGGAAACCACCAAAGAATTAAACGAGGTGCCTCAAGCCCAAGGGAGAATAACATGGGGCAAGCCCTCCATACGGTTTATCAAACTAAATTTTGACGGGGTCTCTAAAGGAAATTTGGGGCCAGCAGGATTAGGAGGGGTATTCAGATCGAAGGAGGGAAACATCTTGAGGATATATACAGAATATATCGGGTTGGATAGCAATAAAAAAATGGAAATTGAATGCCTAAGTCGAGGTCTACATATAGCTTTAGCTGCAAGCTACTCCAAATTAGTCATCGAAGGTGACTCCCAACTCATAGTAAACATGGTCTTTCGCTTGCAAAATGGCACTTAGGTCCGAAATCTATTAAAAAACTGGTGCCTTGAAAATCAAATACAACAACTGGTCTTGCTCCTTCCTAGAATGGGGGTGATCATAGCCAGTCATGTAAGAAGACAAGCCAGTAAATTAGCAGATCACTTGGCAAATTAGAGTGTCCTAAAAAAAAGCACACTTTGGTAACAGATTTTTGTAGCTCTCCAAGGACCGCTAAGAGACAAATGCCAAGAGATGGCATCTTAGGATCATATTCACTCGGATGTGGGTGCCATCCACCCAACACACCCACACCCCCAATACATGTGATGGATGACGTTGACGTAGGTGGCAAGGCATGTGGCATGCATAAGATTATGGGGGACATGCATGTAATAGGGAGCATTAACCACAGAGTCTATGTTGGGCGTGGAGAAGCTATGGTGACTGAGAAGTTGGACGGGGAATTAACCAAAGGTGACCGGATTCGGATTGTTGTGATACGCGGTGGCAATTGTGGTGTCTAGTTGAGTTTATGGCCCCAAGGAAGAGAGCTTGACAATCCTGGTTTCCCATCCATGGGCAAGAACTGAGACTCTCTTAGATAGAACTTGTTGGACTATTGAACCATATTAACAGTAAGTTGTCGTTTGACCTGGTTTCCCTTGTGGTAGGTCAACCACAACATTTTGTACCATATGTAAATTTTGATAATGAAAGGTTCTAATGATAGCTTATAAAACAAACAGTTATGGAATTGCTAACTTCCTCAATATTTATCAAATTTTCTATTATAACCACTTTTTAAAAATCCTGCGACCACTTTGCATCTAATGGCATTGAGATGGCACAATTCTAGGCACTCTGTCAAAGGATAATTGCTCCCAAGCTAGTATGCCCCTCCAAAAACGTCCTATAAAAAATGTCCGTACTGAGTGTGTAAACAACCTCCCAAAGGGTGAGTGCTCATCAAGGGAAACCCAATGAATGTAGAACAAGTCAACAAGTGCAAGGGGCTGCTTCCATACATCAAGGGGTCAAACCCTCAACCAACAAATAGATCTATGTGCAATACTCCTTCAAGTGGGGAGCAACCTTAACATATGTGCAATAAATGTGCACATAACAGCCAAAACCCAACCTCCATGCCAACTCATCAATCCATAAACCAAGAAGACCATCCATCAATAATAGGAGCATCCAACTCAAGAACAAGTGTCCACAATAGCCAACTAACATGTAGAAGAAGGGAATGACCCCATCTACAGGCAATGACATGCCTCCTTATGTGCCAAGAGAGAGCCATTAAGGAGAGCGCTCCAAGAGAAAGAGTGATGTGTGCCATCAAGGTGCCATACCAAGGCAAATATGAGAGGGCGCTCTCATGAAGGAGCCTCCAAATACCATAAGCATAGGCTAAGCATGTGCTGAAAATGGCCCAAAAGCTAGAATTGAATGCCTAGAAAGAAGCTGCCATAACTCCAACGCTTGTGGGAACTAGGAGGAGTGCTCTACATCATCGAAAAGGTCTCAGAAAAATCTTTCCAACCATGTATCACAGGCCACCATTTGAGCTATGGTATGGTGTTAGAGATATGGTGATTTGAAGTGATGGTCCATTCATAAATGTGTAGAACCGAGGATAAGCAAGTAACCCAAGAAATGCACCATGAGCACTGTTACCCCTCGATTTGTATAGGGTGTTCACTTAGTTTTTCAAAGAAGTTTTTGGCTGACCTAGGCATAAAGGAGGTATTATAAGACACTTATGTGGATAAGAACTAGTGTTACACGGGGATGTGTTCCCCAAGGTCGAGGGCGCGTCCCCCTCGCTCCCCGTGCCTCGAGGACTTGGGGGCTCCCGGCGAAACGTTTCTCCTTGTCCCCAATTTTGCGGAACTTGAGGAAACATAGAGGGGATCTCATCCCCTTGTTTTGAAGCATGCACTAGTGAAAGGGCGGGGGGGGGGGGGGCGCCTAGGCGTTCCTTCCCAAAAATGGGGGGTGCCTAGACACCAAATAGATCTCAAAAGAAGAATGAATTAGGGAATACGTGGTGTGTTTTCCTACTGGAGGTGTTCAGTAGTAATGGTAATATTAAATTCTTAAAGTAAAAGTGATATTTTCCTTATCTTTCATTTTCTATCTTTTTTACTTAAATTTTTAACATTACCATTAATTGTTTTAGGATGTTTGAGAGTGGTTCCAAGTTCCAACCTCATCGGAGTTCATATGCAAAAAGTAGAATTTTAGATCCCATTCAGAATTCAACAGAGTTAACAGTTTTTCAGGATTTCAGGATTGCAACGTTTCCATTGATTCTATCATGTATGACGTTAAGGGATTGGCATTTAATCAAGCACATCAACCTCTCTATGTACCTTGATGTTGGTGGTGCTAATTGTTGAACTCCTCTATCACGACCTTAATCAAAATGTACCCTAGTCAAGCAAAATCACTTATTAAGCATGGATTTTTTTTTCTAATTCCACCTTATTATAATGCTTGGTTTAGGAAGTTTCATCAAAATTGCAGGGTGTTGAGTAATGTCCTTCGAGGATTAACTTCGAGATTCGAGGTAGAGGCAAGGGCCAAGAGCCTAGAGGAGGGGGCACAGGGTGCGATTGATGAATAGGATCCCAATATAGGATTAATAATTCACTCTTGCATAATTGTATGTTGGACTTCAAAAGCCTCAAATAATGTGATGCCCTTTGGAATCATGAAGAAATAGGGTCCTCAGGTCACATTTCCCCATTACAACATCTATGCCATGGATTCACACAATGTTGAAGTGTGTTGAATCATTGAAGAATTAGAATTAAGTTTTGCTACTTTTCCAAAAACATCCATGGTTACGGATGTTATGGTTGCTAATGTACCAGAGGCTTGGGGTATATTGTTGTCGTGTGAATGGGGCTGCTATGGTGGCTGGATCCATAGAGATGGACATATCTTATGTTGTGATCACTTTGTCGAATCCTCAACAAGTGAGGCTTTACAGGGAGCAGCTTAAACTATATTTACATGGGATGAATTATTATTGCTGGGATTTATAATTTTTATGACCCCAACGTCTCCCCGTCTCCCCCCACCCCGAATTTCCCTAAAATTTGGGGAAAATTGAGGGGTGGTCTCCACACCTCCCCAATGCGCTTTCGGGGAAAATTGAGGGGTGGTCTCCACACCTCCCCAATGTGCTTTTCCCTGCTCCCATGTCCCGGAAACTTGGGGGAACATTGATAAGAACAATTATGAGAGAGAATCCTAAAGATGTTCCAGAGCTTTAACAGAGCTAATTTAGGAGATATTTCAAGGACAGTTTGATGTATTTCCTGAAGGATTCAGGTTTTCTGTTTACAGATCTGTTAGCATGAATTTTGGCAGAAGCTATGTATATTTTCTGGGCACAAAGTAGCCAGTTTACACACAATCTTGAGACCTGTTCAACACATTTGTGGCAACAGTTGACATCTACAACGGGCTCTGGATTATTTGGAGATGATTTTAGTCTTAACACAGGTGCCAATTTAGAGAGCTGGTGGAACTTTATACACAGCAATAAAGCAGAGTAGATATAGCAGGTTCACCTTCCAGGAGCACCCAATTCGATGAGAAGCAAATCTCAGGTCACAGTTGCGCAAAATGGAAATCCCTGATGCTGATATTCAATTATGTAGCTGGTTTTTTAAGACCTTATAACAGACTTTGGAGAAGGTTCCGTCGCTTCTTCTTGTACAGATCTGAAACCCCTTCTTGATTTATGCCGTCTTATTTCCTGAAGGATAAAACTCAGGTCTGAAATCAGCAGAATAGGCAAGGATATTTTAGTTGGTGAAGTTATCCTCACTTCATGGGCAACATAAAGGGCATTTCACTCCATACAGCTCTCAGCTAAGACACGAAACCAGCATCCTACAGGGCAAATCAAAGAGAAATGTGGTGGTCCTTTCCTCAGTCTGTTTGCACTAATGTCTGCTGCACGTGTGGGGAGTTTTGGCCATTATTCACACCCAGATTCAGAGCACTTCTTGTATAAATTACTCAGATTTTGCAGCAATGGAGACTACAAGAATGGAGCAGTTTGTAGAAGAATATGAGCCAGAATTGACATAATAAACAGGTAGAACAAATTGTTGTAGTAACTAAGGGACTGAAGCCCCAGCTTTGCGCACAGAATGTAGGTTTGTCATAGGGCCGACCTGTGGTCTAAGAAGAAAACCACCAATTAAATGGAGCCGACCTATCCCAGTACAAAATATAGGGGCTGACCTGTATCAAACAAAATATTAGGGCCGACCTGTTCCAAATGAAAGACCAGGGCCGACCCATCCTATTTTCAGTAACAAAACAAATATTTATACACCTATTTAGACGTCTCCCTTTTTAGTTCAGAGGAAAAAGATTGTTATCTGATCAGCTCAAAGTTCAAGTCCTGTCGCAGCCAGCTTCTCTCAGATCAGATTTGCAAAAGAGCCATGGTTTCAAATGAGTTTTTGTGTTATTTTGAAGAGCCCACAGCCTCATATGATCGTGACCTTGTCCCTTTGCAGCATCTCGTCCTTTGTGGTCTTTCAGTAAATCTACTCATTAGCTAGCATCCTCCATGGAGAAACTTGTTGCATCTTGAATATTGATCTATACCTTGGTTGAGGGGCCAACCCCTATTTACTTGACCTTGTTGTCATCTTGGAACCATCTTGCACATAATTCAAGGCTGGACATTGCCTCTCGAGGAAACTATAGGGCAAAGGCCCTAGGATATAGGCCTTGTAAACTCTCTTTGGGAGGTGCCCCCTTTGGGCCATGCAATTGGACCAATTTTTAAAGACATTGAGACACCCTTTGTTCATGTTCCTATGTAGTTCTAAAATTAGTGGGTTTGGCCAAAAAGGGGCTTTAGGAGATGGTTAGTGTTTTTTATTTTTGAGGGTGGACCTAATCATTCATATGAGTTGTTCAGGAAGTTGAGAGATAAACTGATATGGGGCTTTTGTACCTTGGAATTGTACTTGTGGCCTTTGACCACCATTATTTTATGCATTGGTTAGGAGTTTGTTAAAGGTTTGTTAGAGTTTAGTGGAGGTTGGTTATTATCCACTTCACCCTAGGCTAGATCTTAGGGATTTATAATTTTTTTATTGTAAAGTGAGATTGAGCTACAACCTATATAAGGGTTGGCTCTGTCACTCATTTGTCATGGTTGGATGATGAGATCTTCTTCTCTTTTGGAGCCTAAAGGTTATATCTTTTTATGGAGCATTTGAAGTTCAAGGGTTTTCTTCTCCATTTGTAAGTGGTTTGTGGTTCTTATCTTTTAATGATGCTAATGATATGTGGAATAGCTAGACTTGCTAATTAGGGCAATAGAAGGGTAGTCTTGTCACATTGGAAGGATTGTGAGAGAAATTTCCTCCATTCCCTTGTTTTTTTATGCATGGATGTTACATTGTTTTGGGCGTTTTTAATGAGTAAGAACCTCTGATAATTTGTTGTATAGGGCACACTCTAATTAACATAGTTTTGAGTTGGCACTGCAAGGGAGTTCTTAGTGATTTCGATGATTCATGTCGTAACATGTTAGGGTTTATTGGCTAGCACCGCAAGGAATCTAATCCTTCTTAACCTCTTCAAGAACTCACCCCTTCATTGGTCTTGTTCCCTTGACTCCATTGCCCTGGGGATTGGCACTAGTTTTCAAAACCTTTCCATCACCAATACTACAATAGGATACTCCAAGTTTTGCTAAGGCCATCTCTTCCAAAATCACACTGTTCCCTTATTGCCATAGCCTAGAAATCCTATCCTAGGGAAGCCCCCCCTCGAGTTGGAGAAGAGCCCATCGGAAGTGCAAAGAGGTGATTATTTAGTGGGTAACACCTCTAGGTTGTAGTTGTGGTAGTTGTGTTCTTTGGGGCTTTAACTACACTTGTGAGTTCATGCTATAACAAGCACATCAATCATCCATCATCAACCAAGGCATCAACATCATTAGTGCAAAATCTACTACCAAGCATTCAAAACCATTTGGGAGAATCATCAATTTGCTTTGTGATGAAAATCACAAGTGAAAATATAAGTGGACACCCATGCAGAATGGGGGATAACATTTGGCTCCAACTGTAGGCAATGTGCTCATTTTGGAAGCGCATAAGAACCCCAAAATATCAAAGTGTACTTGTTAGCAATGATCACCAATAATAATTGAAAACCAAAAACCATGTGGCAGGATGGATAACCTCAACATCCCTAAACACCACATCACATCCAATAGTTCATTACATCAAGTTTGACTTTTCAACAAAAGAAGCTATCAATACCAAAATGAAATGTACTCTACTCTAATGCTCTCATGAGCTTATTCCTCCTACTCTACTCTAAGCATGAGATGAAGCAAATATTAAGTGAAATCATAAAGCCAATGTGTTCATCTCATCAATATTACGAAAACCGAGAAACCCTAGAGTAGGTTAATTATCAAACACATGATATCAATAACACACAAAATGTTATTATGAGATAGTACAGTGCAACGATACATTGAGGGTTCTCGCTCTTATAAAGAGTCCGAGTAACCAAAACCCTAACCCTAATACTTAAACCCTAACATTTAACCTAAAGTCACTTAAGTGACTATAACATGTGTAGCCTTATATCCTAACACCCCCCATAAGGCGTACATTATTGAAAGATACCAAACTGAAATCAAGTACCTATACTGAATGAAAACACAAACTGAAAACTAAACATAGGTAGACATCCTTCAGAAGATTCTTCTTTGAACATAGTTCTTGGATGAAGTTGAGCTCCATCAAGATACGTCTTAACCCTCAGAAAGGTGTAGTTCTTGAGTTGAATTCTCAAGTTCCCGAATTCCTCTTCCCTGAACTCCCAAATCACGAATCTCTCGAACTCAATTACTGGACAACGATCCACATGCATGTCACATAACCTCACTAGTAGACTGCAATCCACATGCATGTCTCAACCAATGATGGATTATTCCCTAGATCCAAAACTACTGAACTAACTGGGAAGTGGGAACCTGTCCATAATGAGCTGTTAACTGCTCCCTTCCTGTCTTCAAAGCACCGGCTTCCTAAAATGCATAAAAGGTCATTTCTTCATCGATTTCTTCACCACTGTTAGCATCAGGCGGTTCTTCAATCATAGCTGCACTAGCTATATGTTGTCTGTCTCTTACCTTTCCCTTTAGAACGTCATTGGATCATTGTCTACAGTTCCAAGCTGTATGACCCAACTTCTCGCAATATTGACATTCTATTTCTTCTTTGTATTTTCTTAATCTATAGCGATTGTTTCTTGCATTGAATGCAATTTTGGTGAAGTATCTCCTTCTGTTTCTCCTGGAGTAGTTCTCTTTTCTTCTACTAGTAATGCTGCAATCATTTCATCCAGGCTTTGTGAAGGTAGTTAACTCAGGGTAAAGATAGCACTACTGTACTTAGGCGGCAAACTGTTCAGGAGAATAGCCTTGGAATCCTCTGCATCAACTACTGCCTTGATTTTTGCAAGTTATTTGATAATAGATCTTAGATTGTTGACGTGGCTCGACATGGTGGCTTCCATTGGCATCTTAAAGCTGAACAACTGTAACATCATGCTTTCAGAAATCAAATACTTTCTCTTTCTTAGAGCAAAATGGATTCTGATTTATAAGAGATCTTAAATGTTCAAAGAGTAACTTTTGAAATTTGGAAATGCAGCTCCCTTGCCTGCGGACACATGTTTGGCATGTCCTGTATCAAAGAGTGGCTTCTTCGACATGAGAACAATATTGGCAAGGTAAAAATTTTCAATCTTGTGAATTATTTCCTTATTGTGTTTAATGTTGGTAAGAATGTTAATGTTCTAGAAGGAGATAATCAAATTTGTAATAGTTTTATTGTGTGCAAATCTTGGAGATTTAATTTTGTATTGTCTGCATGAAAGTGCAGTGTCCGCAATGCAATAACAGGGCTGAGCTAAGTGACATCAGAATTCTCTATATGCCAGTTATAGCTGTCACTTGTCTACAATATTGACAGATCAGCTGCCTTTGTTATGAACCTATGATACCCACAGTTCTCCATTGTCCTTCAAGTTTCATTCTGCATACTTCAATTTGCAGGTGATTGATTTATTGTGGCCGAAAACATAGAAAACAGTTTCCAACTGATATGGGTGGGCCCTTAAACACGTGACCATTAGACCAGTTTGTCCAACTGCCATTATTAGCAAGGATTATCTTCCAAGATCGCAAAATTCAGTTGAAGAGGACATGTATGATGCTTTTAAGGTATTAGAAGGCCACCCCTCCATGGGTTCTGTAAATATTTGTTTGGCAAAGAAGAATGGTTTGAGGTCTGAACACGAATATACAAAGGACAATTTACAAAATATGAACAATCTTGTTGCAAGCTCTTTTAATTGTTTTCATGCACCTGAACTTTATTTGCTTCTAAATTCTGTATTCAGCAACATAATTTTTGTTTATCAACTGTGTTCCTGATCAGAAGTTAGTTTGGTTGGAAAGTTGTTGTTAGAAGCATAGTTGTCCATCCCCTGTAATTTCCTACTGAGTTGTCGGGGAGATTAGCCAAGTCCTCAATAGCAATAGTTGGCTGTTTGCTGCAGGCTTTTCAATTTCTGTTATGCTGCTGAAAGTTAAAGTAAGTTTTGTTTAGCATAATAATGTTTTTCTTAGCAACGAAATGGCTTGCTTCTCAATTTGAGATATGTGGTGAGCCTGTAGTTCATCTCTGTGCCTCCATCTCTGACCAAACCCAATAAGTCCATGGGAGATTTTCTCGCTGTTGATCTCGTTAGGCTTCGGGGTTTTCGAGCTAGAGGAACTAATGTCTTGGCTAAGTTTGGCAATTCCTTGCTGGGCCAGAAGGTTGGCATACCACTCCTGGGTGTTAAAACGACTCTGAAGCTGCCCATTCTTCTTCCCAGAGCCCTGGGCCATCTTCTGGGTTGTTTCCCTTGATTTTCCATTGGCACATTACATACTAAAACGAAAATGCTGGTAGCAAATACACACACACCAGAGCTCAAACAGATTGTTAAACAGAATTAGAAGAGCATGCCTCGACTCTTCCTTAAGCCCAAGCTTGCATTAACTGTCATGCTTCTCCACCTGGGCTGGTGGATGTACTCTGCCACCTTCTTCAATGATAGGGGTGTGGTCACATCCACCCTCCCACGGAGAATGATTTGGGAAGTGCACCCAGATTGAGGGCACACAGTGCTATCCATCCCTTCATGATGAGTTGACGTGACAGGGCTGGGGGATGGAGGGGACCTCCCCTTGGCCTAACATTCTAGACAACATAACCTTCCAATCCCTTTCTTAACCGATAGAAGAAAGTTCTAAGGAAGGACACTAGAGGGACTTAGTTAAGATTGCTTTATTGGTTAACCAATCCATGATCTTATTTGCAGACCTTCTTACGTGCTTGAATTCCCAACCATCAAAACACTTCTTTGCTTGTTGTATCCAGGTGACCTTGGTCACCATCTCCCAGAAAGGTTGGGAGCCCATTAATTTGGTCTTATGATGAGCTTCGAGTCCCCCTCAAAGACAACCTTTGTATATCCTTTCATTAATACTTGTGCGACCTCTAACACAAATCCTTCAATCTTTGCTTGATTGTTAGATTTGGTATCCAGAAACTTGGCTAAAATCACCCCAATGTGACCATTCTCATCTTTAAACAACATGTTTGCTCTGGGAATAGATTGTCCTTGGAGGCCCCATCAAAATTATATTTAATCCATACCTTAGAGGGAGGGATCCAATTCTGGCTGCAAGTGAGCCTGCTTATCCTCTATCCATAATTAGGAGCTTTCAAGTACTATTGGTGTAAGTTGATTATTTTTAAATATTCGAGGTAATCCAATATATGATTGTCCAAACCTGATTGTATTGTTATAGATACTGTCGTGTGGAATCAGCCCATGATGATGGGAGGCATTTGAAAATGTTTTGTTGACCCCCAAGTGCCTGGATTGCAAATATTATTCTCCAATAGTTGGTTGAGTGAAGGTCTTCTGCGCTTTGAGTTTCATTTACCTGAGTATACCTTTTGAATGGATTGATCATTGCTTTGTGTTTTGTATGTTCTTAGTTTGCCTTCTTTTCAGGTTATTTTCATAGAATAAGTAAGCTTATATCCTTACATATTTGGTCAATTTTCGTTGACATCAATATGTTTTGTCTTAATTTGTGGGCAATTTATCAAAGATTCAAGTGAATCATGAACTTGTTTGTAATTAGCTTCATTTTTGACAACCATAATGTCCAATGAATCATTAATAGTACTTTTATAGCTTACTAAAAGCACTCTTCATTAACTATAACTTCCTAGAAGGTGAATATAGTTAGCGAAAAGTGGACAAACAAGCACAATATATACATAAGCATAATATATAAAAATAATAGAAATGAGCGTTAGTTCAATTGGTTGGTGCCATTTTTTTCAAGACGTTGCCAATA
Organism: Larix kaempferi; assembly: GCA_027924585.1. Classification (NCBI taxonomy): domain Eukaryota; kingdom Viridiplantae; phylum Streptophyta; class Pinopsida; order Pinales; family Pinaceae; genus Larix; species Larix kaempferi. The sequence goes on along the minus strand of BSBM01001433.1, from coordinate 7,440,814 downwards.
ATCTGGCACATTGTGCAAGTCCCTAGTTCAATTTCCATGGGGTTAGGCATGTTACCAACCAAAATAGCACTCAAGTGACAAAGCCCAAGTGCAAGTGCAACCTTGAGGGAACTAAGGGGTTGTCCATTGACACCACAACAAATGCCCTCTCTGACTTTAGGCTGACTCTTCTTTGGCACAAGTGGGGTATCCTTAGAATAGGATCATTAAAGCCATGCAATGGAGGTTCAAGATGATATGAAGAGTTAGTTTTAGCGAAACAAAAATTGTAGTATAGGGAAATAAAGTGGATGGAGGACGGAGACTAGCCCCAATGGAGTCAATAAAGGAAACCAAGAGGGCTAAAGCTAGATGAATGGGGGTGGTGAGAAGTGTTGTTACAACATACATAATTTCATCTACAAATAACATTGCTAGAAATAAATGTTTGTAGGCCCTTACAAAGGTGCCTTATGCACATGCTTACCACATAAAGGGTGGTCTTACTCCAAAGTAACCATACATGCTCTACCTTTTAATCAAATGACATGACATAATGAATTAACTTAACAGTAAAAACATCAAGAAAGTTGAATAGGAAATAACTCATCCAACACTCTTCTCCAATGCCAAATCTGCCCTATCATGGAGCCCTCATTGCAGCAGAATTATTAATGTAATTTCAAGCAATATATATTCATCAATATGAGAGAAGCTCAAAGGAGGTATACTTCATTAATTCAACCATGAATACCAATGAAGGGAGGAAATCCTTATATAGATTTGAGCTCATTCTAATTACATTGAAATATTATTTAGTGGATCTAGATACACTTTTTTTCTCCCCCAAAAATATTAGAAAAATACCAACAAACTATATGATGGGCTCTCCGAGACAAAAGCGTCCAACAAAATATTTTAGTGCGACAATGAAGGGGTTGCCACATGTCATTCCCAAGCAAAACACCTCCTTAAATGAAGGCTCTTTGACCAAGCAAGTAGTCACATCATGCCAATTGTCCTCTTCTCCTTTGGAATGCCCTTAAAAGCTAGTCTTCAATATCCACCTTCAAAAAAATATGAATTGATGCCAAACAAGGTTACACGAACCGTGGGTGCGATCGGAATCGGTTGAAGAATCCGATACGGGAGCGCCACTCATCCCAAAATTAGGAATCGGGGATTCGGAACCCTAAACCTAATGAACCCTAATTATCCTACATTTATTCTACGTAAACAACTTTAGATTAGTCAAAATGAGGTGGAAAAATCCGATGAAGAATTTGAGAATCAGATTTTGAAGAGTCCGATTCTGGTGCGAATAGGCCCAGGGCTGAATCCGATAACTGTGATGCCAAATAATCAAAGGAATAGGGGTGCTCTTCAAGAGGAGATATTCCTTCTTGAGATTGTGAACATGCCAAGTGTGAATTGCCTATAAAAAAGAGTATTCTCTTCGAGGAATCTCTTAACCAATAAATAATGTAAAATAGTCCTTGGAGTAGGTGTTCCCTTAATGTTGTGCAAGTGGTGTTTAAGGTCACTCTTTGATCTAGGGCGAGCATATTAATTACTTCTCCCAATGGTGGGCACCCTAGAAAGATGTGCCAAGTAGTTATGATTCATCAATAATGTGCCAATGATGCCATAAAGAGGGGAATGCTCTACTCGATCAATGAGCCATGCCTCAAAAACCTCAAATCATGCTTGAAATAACAAAGGTAGGTACAACTCTCTCTAATGCACCAACAACAAACTCCTCCATAAATGATGCATCTTAGTAAAATATGGACCTAGTAAAATATGGATGGAAGATGGACACTTTCAAATACAAATGTAAATAAAAGCTCAAAACAATGTGCAATAAGCTTAAACCATGTGCCAAAACAATCGACTACCTCCAAAACCATGGGTCAAGAAGGAGGGTGCTTTAGATATGTGTGCAAGGTGGTTATGCCTCAACAAATGTGCTAACAATAATATCAAGACCACATGCTAAATATAATCCCAATAGTTAAGGCACTCCTCAAACCAAGGGGTCAGATGTGTAAATCCTTGTGCATGTGACCAAATCCAACTACCAAGGCCTCAAAATATGGTGGGCGCCTTAGAAGAGTGTGCACAAGTGGGGTGCCTTCAATAAATGCCTTAAAACTCCATGAAATAGTCAAATAAAGAGAACATTGGAGGTCTCCTTGGAATAGGCACTCCACTAGCTGACTATCTCCATAATATATGCAATTACTGCCCATCCAAATCATGCACCCTACGAAAGTGTTCCCTAGAGTGTGGGTACACTACTTCAATGAGCTCTTAATCAACATAATGAAACAATAATATGACCTAGGGAACCATGTAAGCACACTAAACCACCAATACACAACATCAACTAATGGTAACAAATAACCGATATTACTTAGGAAAACCCTTAGTTGAATGGTATTTGTTCCATGAATGTGCTAGGGGTTGATCAAGAATGCATTTTGCTAAGCAAAAATCCACGAGGGCACCAAACATTCCACAGGCGCAAGATGTAACCCTTTAACAAAAGGTGATAATCCTTAAGAAAATATGCATCAAAGCACCAACACCTTAGCTCCAAAGCCAAAAATCCTCCAAATGTAAATGTAGCTTGCTTGGGTAGGAACCTGGGACAAGCCTCATGATATATGAGGGGTAACACCTCATGCTATATCCAAGAGAGGCCTTAAACACCATTTGCACAACATCCAAGGGCACACCTACATGAAGAACTATTTTACATTATTTATTGGTCAAGGGTTTCCTTAGAGAGCGCGCTCTTTATAGGTGATTGACATTTGGCATTTTCACAATCTCAAGAAGAAATCACTCCTCTTTAAGAGTGCCCTTATTCCTTTGACTCAACATCGAATCATATTTTATTAAAGGTGGATATTGAAGACTAGCTTCGAAGGGCGCGATCCAATGGAGAAGAGGACAATTGGCATGGGGTGATTACTTGCTTGGTCAAAAATCTTTCATTCAAGGAGGCATGGGTGGTAACATGACATACTAAGTTTGTGCAGCCCACTTTACACTAGATACCATCTTCAAACTTAGGGGAAGTGCCTGGTAGTTTCTATGGGAGTTATTTTCAAGGGAAAAAATATAAATTGACAATCTATTTCCAATGGAGACTAACAATATGACACTAACACTAATTTGGCTTACATTGACTCAATGAAGCACACCATATGCATATCACGTATATAATTAATTGCTCACTGTTTAACTATTAACTATATAACACATGCAACTCCTTAACCACTCCAACCACTAGGAACAAAACTTCTTCCCAATGCCTACAAATGACTTTCCTAGCCTATAATGTTAACATAAAATTACTATGCACATTTCTTGTGGTGGACAACTTATCTTCCCTAGTTGTTACAAGTAGGTGATTGTGGTTAGTTGCTTTGTCATCTTCTCATAATTGATAGCATTTTATTCCTTATGATTGGTCGCATTCCTACCGACCTAAACAATATGTCTAGTAATAGTACTAAATCCCATTATTACATGTTGGAGTGAGCATTTTTGGAAGTGTTATTACTTTTGTTATGTAGGCACAAGGCTTGCTCAAGTGTAGTGTTTCTCATAAGTTGGTAGGCTGGCTTCTCTTAAAAAACCATAGTTAGATTAATGGACTTTCATCATTCACTCCCCCCTTTTAACTAATGGACTTTCATCACTCACTCCCCCTTTTTTCAAGTGTCTTTGTTGGACTCTTTTGGGAGAAGGTGATTTGGGGAATGCCTCGTCATTGACATTGTTGTAAGGTGAAATCATAAGCATATAGATCACGATGATTGGAAATTGGTAAGCACTTATGCCAATTTCCCAAGCCATATTCAGAATGTGGGTGTTTGATAAGTGCAAGAGTTTTGAGACTTGATATCTTCATAAAAAGGGGGTGGAGCAAGATGATAAGTCATAGCTTCAGAAATAAATAAAAAAATTATTGCAAAGATAAGTTTTATTTAGTTTGAAGTATTTCAAATTCATTGCGCTTTTACATGAGAAATGAGGGCCATCAAATAGAGAAAATACCTTTTTATTGATATAACACTTTATGTAACTTACTGTTTCTAAGGACACTAATCTAATTTATAAATGGGACTTACAAGTAAAGTTGGGAGAATGAACCAACGTTACTAAATGTGAAAGATTATATAAATGACCTCTAAGACCACAATACAAACATCAACTAAGGCCATAGTCCCAATAGAAGACAAAATCATAATACTAACACTAAATCCTTACAATAATACTAACACTAAATAATTACAATACATGACGAGCACAAATAATTCCCCAAGTATCAGGCTAGCTAATTTCTAGTTCATTTCCTCCCAACTAAGAATATATGCTTGGATTTTTGGTAAAAATATTTCATTAGGTCTTTGAACCATAGGTCATGACTTGGATGTTGATGTTTCTCTAGGGAGCAGCATCGGGCAGACATTCTACCATATTGGTCATGTGATTTGACCAAGGAGAATGATACATTCACTCAGGGGAAATGGCCATGTGATTTGGCTAGTGGTGAATGATGCAGTTGTAGCCTTGCTTAGCCATGTGATTTGTCTAGGTGTGAATAAGGCTCAAGGTGCTTGCACATACTTGCTTAGTTTGTGATTTGGCTAAGTGTGAATAAGGCTCGAGATCACATTGCATTCTCTGTGAGTGAGTGATCTATTCTATATTAGAGTGTTTGACTTGTCTATTTGATAGGGGCTTTCATCCCCTTGTGGAATTTACAAGTTTAGTCTAATGTTGAGTTGACATACTAAGAAGTATCTGAGGCTTCTTAGTTGGTCTACTCATTGTTAGCTTTTTATAGCTCAAGAGGTACTTCTGCACCTGGTGCCTGGGTGTAGAAGTCCAGAATAATGTAGTCTCAATAAATTTCATAAAGTGATTTTATTGAAGTACTTTGTGAATGTGATGTTTTAATTTAAAAGTGAGATGTACTTTTTATGTTATAAAAGTATCTTTTAAGTTAGAATGTGTACTTTTTAATATTTATGGTTAAATATGACTTTTCGAAAAGTGAGATTTTAAATAGTATGACTTAGGGATTTTAAGTCATCTTGAGATTTAATCTCAACCATAGATCTTGTGGCTAAGATTTAATCTCAGCCATTGAAGATGAAAAGTCACCGACAGTTACCCTAATGTGAAAATAAAAAGACACTCGAGGCTTCATTTTCACACACACTTTCCAAGACAACTAGAAGAAGGGCACGATTTTCAAGAGGGTGAGAGAGGGGAACTAAAAGGTTGATTTGCAGCACTAACAAGAAGGGGCACGGATCCCAAGGTAGAGGCACAATTCCCAGCGAGGGCGTAGCTTCCAAGGTGGGCATGATTCCCAAGGAAAGTTTTAGTTGTATTTCAGACAGTCCGTACAATGAGAGAGTGGAGGCCATACAGTTGGGTTGTGGCACAAAAAATGATGCTGTTGAGAAGGCACATTTTCCAAGGCAACTACTTGTTTGTTTTGAGATGGCCATACTGTTGAAATGTTGGGCATGATTTCCAAGGCAAAAACTGATGTAACTATTTTTGTTGTTCTGAACAGTTTTGGAAGCTTGAAAGGCACGTTTTCCAAGGTCTCCTACAACACAGTTTTCGAGGTGAAATCTTGACTGAGTTTTCAAGGAATATCTCTATCATGCACTATGTTTGATGGCTGAAAATGATTGCTACTGTACATTTATGAGTTTTACTTCCTGATAATGAAATATCTTCTTGAATGGGTCTTTTGACCAAAATTTCCCGTGTCTGAAATTTAATTATAGCTTGTTGTCCATGAGTATTTTTCGCTACTTAATGACATTTTAATGATGTATATTAACTTATAGAGGTCTGAAATTTATTCCTAAGTTGTATGGTGGTGATTTTTTGACTACTTAAGCTTAATATCATAGTGCATTAAAGTGTTTGACAAAAGTTGTCAATGACTGTGCATGTACATAGTCTGATTTTTTGTCATTATTTTAACATGGTATTAGAGATAAGCTTTGGAGTAGAGTGGGCATCAGTGTTATAGTTGCTTTGGAAAATATTTTTTTGTTGGTTTTAACAGCTTGTTGGTAGGTCGATGCTATCTGCAAGTGATTTGCAGGTGTTGGGCAGAAAGGGTGAAGCTTTTGGTTAGTTAGTGGATTTTGGACTTCATATTCTCTGAGATATGGCTACCAGTTTGAGGTTGGAGGATAGATTGGATGGGGTTGGGAATTTTGTTCCTTGTAAGGCGAGGATAATGCTCATACAGCAGGACAATGAGTTGTGGGATGAGGTGGTGAACATCACTCAAACCAACCAAATACATGTACCTGCATCCACAGATCTAGTTGCATTAGCAACCTTCAATAAAAAGGACATCAAGGCAAAGAGGATCATCCTTGATGCGGTGAAGGACCATATGATCCCACACTTGACCACTAAGACCCGTGCTTATCTTATGTGGGAGGCCTTAACCAATTTGTAGCAGAGCTCCAATGAAACAGGAAGATGGTGCTAAGGGAGAAGCTGAAGAGTACCAGAGTGACCAAAGATGAGAGTGTGACTTCCTACCTTACGAAGCTCACTTAGGTCAGGGATGAGCTAGCAATAGTTGGGGAGATAGTTTCTGGTAGTGAGCTAGTGTGGACAACCATAAATGGCGTGGCCAAACTATGAGATGTTTTTGTGGAGGCTATTATTTCCAGGGTGAACATGCCTTCTTGGGATAATCTATGGGATGATTTTGTGCAGGAGGAGACCTAGAGAGGGTTGGTGCAGGATAGCTCATCAAACTGTAAGGAAGAGGAAGAAAATGTTGCTCTTTCTACTAAGAGAAAGAAGAAGTCCAAGAAGGACTTGAGCAAAGTCATATGCTTTGCTTGTGCCTAGTTTGGTCATCGTGATTCTTAGTGTCCTGAGAAGAAGAAGAAGAAGAAAGAGGAGGATGTGACAATCGCAACTACAACAGAAGTAGAGGACTTTGCGAGAAAATTTGAGAAGGAATTCTCATTGTTCTCTCTTTTTTTGAGTGCTGACAGCAATGGAGTTGTGCATAAAAGTTGTTGGTTCATTGGCAGTGGAGCCTCTTGTCATATGACCAAAATATATCATATATTTCGCAGCATTACTGAGACAATTCCAGACCGAGTGGTTCAAATTGAAGGGGGAACGACACGAGCAGTGTGTGAATTTGGGAGAGTTAGATTCCAAGTTCATCAAAGAGAACTCCTAGACCAAGATGGATTTTTGTTTGTTCCGGGGCTGAGTGTGAAATTGATCTCTGTGTCAGCCTTGGAGGATGCAGGGTATTCGACATTGTTCTGGAGGGGACATGTGTACATTTTTCTAGAGAGGGAAGATCTGGGAGATGTTTATATATACTTAGAGGGAACAGAACTAATCCAGGGACAGTTGACTGGTGATTAGTTCAGTGAGTTGTACAAGTTCGGTGGACAACCCATGATTTATGATTCAAATTCGGAAGAGGACCAGGAGGCTCTGGAGGTTGCATTGGTGCCAAGGATTCAGTCTCGACGTTTGATGTAAGAGAGAGAGTCTCTTTAGAGTACCGGTAGGAGGCTCGACTAGTATGAAGCTCAGGGTGGAAGAATGGATTCTCCTAGGAGCTCAGTAGCTTCCAGGAGGATGTCTTCAAATTCGAGTTCAGTTCAGGTGTTAGCGTTGGCTACAAGTTCAGAGGGAGCTCCTACTATGAACAATGTAATGGATTTGAGGACGGGATCTGGTGATGATGGCAGTGAATACCTCCCTTGCTAAGAGGGAGTGTTAGCTTTTTGTAGCTTAGGAGGTACTTTTGCACCTAGTGCTTGGGTGTAGAAGTCTGAAATAATGTAGTCTCAATAAATTTCATAAAGTGACTTTATTAAAGTACTTTGTGAATGTGATGTTTAAATTTAAAAGTGATATGTACTTTTATGTTATAAAAGTGACTTTTAAGTTAGAATGTGTACTTTTTAATATTTAGGGTTAAATATGACTTTTCGAAAAGTGAGATTTTATATAGTATAACTTATGAGTTTAAGTCATCTTAAGATTTAATCTCAACCATAGATCTTGTGGCTAAGATTTAATCTCAGCCATTGAAGATGAAAAGTCATCAACAGTTACCCCAATGTGAAAATAAAAAGACATTTGAGGCTTCATTTTCACACACACTTTCCAAGAGCGCTGGAAGAAGGGCACGATTTTCAAGAGGGTGAGAGAGGGCAGCTGAAAGGTTGATTTGTAGCAATATCAAGAAGGGGCATGAATCCCAAGGTGGAGGGACGATTCCCAAGGAGGAAACAACTTCCAAGGTGGGCACGATTCTCGAAACAAGTTTCAGTTGTATTTCAGATAGTCTATACAGTGAGAGAGTGGAGGTCGTACAACTGGGTTGTGGAACAGAAAACGAGGTAGTTGATAAGGCACACTTTCAAAGGCAACTTCTTGTTTGTTTTGAGAGGGTCGTATTGCTGAAATATCGGGCATGATTTCCAAGGAAAAAACTGATGTAGTTGTTTTTGCTATTCTAGACAGTTTTGGAAGCCTAAAAGGCACGTTTTCTAAGGTCTCCTACAACACAGTTTTCGAGGTGAAATCTTGACTCATTTTTTGAGGATATCTCTGTCATGTACTGTGTTTGATGGCTTAAAATGACTATTGTTGTACATTTATGAGTTTCACTGCTTGATAATGAAATATCTTCTTGGATAAGTCATTTGACAAAAATTTCCTGTGTTTGAAATTCAATTATAGCGTGTTGTCCATGAGTATTTTCCGCTACTTAATGACATTTTAATGTTGTATATTAACTTACAGAGGTCTGAAATTTATTCCTGAGTTGTATGGTGGTGATTTTTTGACTGCTTAAGCTTAATATCAGAGTGCATTAAAGTGTTTGACAAAAGTTGTCAATGACTGTGTATGTACACAGTTTGATTTTTTGTCATTATTTTAACAATCATCATTATAACTGTATATGTGAATAGACGTGCATGTGAGGAGAAGAATAAAATCACGAACAACTTTTCTATGATGAATAAATAACCAAGAAGACAAGTCAACCATTGAATAAGTCTAAAATAGCATTGATGAAGCCCCAGGAAATATTGAAGATGAGAAAGACAAGTTGGCCCCACAGGTGAAATTCAAGTGAACTGGATAATATAAATAAAGTGCTCATCCTCCTCATTTGTTCATCCAACTCGTCCAAGAAATCTCTCCTCATCTGATGCACAATTTTAGATAGGTATAGCAAAGTCACAAGGAGCATCTTGTGAAGGTTTCTCATCTCTCTTGGGTTCATCATCATGCTAGGGTTTCTTGTGAAGTAGGGAAAACCTCTCATCTTGCTAGGGTTTCTCTTAATGGTGGTGATATACTTGAATTATTGGACTAATTTATTCTAAGAAAAGTTGGCTGGGTTTTCTCCCAAGTTTGGGTTTACCAAGGTAAAATTCTTGTGTCTACTGTGCATGGCTTTGTTTCTATGGTATTTTTGTTTCCCCTGCAATTTGAAGTTGAAATTTTCAATGTATAATTATTCAATGAAAACAGTGGATGAAATGAATGTTTGAAATCATTAGGAAATAATTATCGAGATCTGAGAATTGTGTTTCTACTACTATATGAGAAAATTCAACATGTCATCAGAGCAATTTTGGAAGACATCCATTGAACAACTTTTTTCCCTAGAAGTATGAAGATTAGGTCTTCCAAGTTTGTACCTTTCTATCCTAACATTGGACTCGAATTTAGTGTCCTAGAGGTCGCCTTGGTAGGGTGCATATTTCCATGGAGCCAGTTTTTAGTTTTGTCAAAGTTAAATTTTGACCTATTTTGCTGGGACTAGCCTATTTCTGAATCAGATTTCGGATCTTTGTCAAGATGGTGTCTAGTCTCATAATAGAAGACTAGAAGAAGTATCTTTCAAAATTTAAATGCTTCAGTTGTCATAAATTTGGTCACTATGATTTTCAGCGTCCTCATAAGAAAAGAAAGGAAATCCAACATGCAACCAATGTCATGAACATCCACCATAGAAGACGAAAAAACTTGATGAGAGTGCAAATGAACGTCGTAAATAGTATTTCTTTGTCTCTGCTCTTATAGGCACTATTATAGATAGCAGTGATACCTAGTCGGTAGATAGTGGTGCTTCTAGGAAAATGGTAGGTTACATAGATTCTCTCAGAGATTTGACAGAGAATGACAATGGTTACATACATTACAGGTGGAACTTGGAGATAATGCCAAGTATGCAGTAAGAGGAGTTGGAACATCATCGTTTCAGCTAGAGTCCAGAGATTCTCTACACATGAGAGATGTATTGTTCGTACTCGGATTGAAGAAGAACCTGTTCTCCATTTTAACATTGGAGGATAGAGGTTATAGAGTTGCATTTGTAGATGGTCAAGTTCTTGTATGGACTAATGGATCAAACATAGACTCAGTAGGAGTGATTGGTGTTTGAGAGGGAGGACTATACAGATTGTTTGGACATCCAACCTAAGCATTATTTAATGACAATATCAATTTATGTGAGCTATGGCATCAAATATTTTCTTAGCTACATTACAGGGCCTTCCCAAAATTAAGGAAGATGGTTACATGTATTCCAAAGCTCTAGGTAGATTGTTAACACCCAAAAAGTGCTTGCTAGCTCATTACCTTATTCACATGACCCATATGTCCACTTTTTCCACCATTTGAGCCTCTAAAACCATCAAAAGGTCACCAAAAAGACCATAATATACTTTTTCCCCCTCAAAATATGTATTTTTCTTCGAAAAACACAAAAAACCCTAAAAAATGGTCCAAAATTCTCAAAAAATATTAAAAGGGAATAAAAATATTCAAAATATTCAAAAAAGGAAAAAAATCCTAAACCATGTTGGTTAATACCATTGGTTTCCTTAAAACCATAATGGTATTACCCATCACCAAAAACTATAAAAATGTGATAGGGGCTCCTTACTTTTCATCCATATTTCATCCTATCCTCATGCTGCCGAAATCCATCTTGAGCTTTGCCCATCTTTTGAACTTTTCCCAACCATTGAAGCATTGGAGAAGAAGAGACCATTGGACATTGGAGCACCTCAACCTTGGAGCTGCCCAAAACTCACCATCCTCACCATTTGAGGTAATACAAAAGTTTTAATTTTTATTTACATGCTTATGAATCGATTTTGTTTATTGTTATCAATCTAGAATTCTTTATTTTACTATTTACTGCGATCAATCTATAGTTTATATTTGCTTATTTATATTACTTTATTTGAGACTACTGCTACTAGTTAGCAGGTGCATCCTTGCACATGCTTAGTTGAAAAACCAAGTAATAGTTTTTAGCGACTCCGCTATTTTTTGAATTTTAAATTTTTTCTTTAGATCTTTATTTTAGTCGTTTTCCCATTTAAAACTGTAGATCTACAATACTAGTCAGCTTCTTGATAGCTGCCCTAGCCATTGGCCCTTTCTGCAGCTCGAAACAACCCAAAATTTCAATTTTTGGGTTCATTTTTCGCCGACCGATTTCTGTTCGTACATCGCGACTTTCGGCATCCACAGTCGCGCGGTCCATCACGACTGGGCGATCTTTTCCCGCGCGGTCCATTGCGACTGTTTGGCATTTTCTCATGCGGTCCATCGCGAGTGTTTGGCATTTTTCCACACGGCTCATCGCGACTTTTGGCCACCACGCTGTGATTCACATCACGGCTTTCGTCCACATCACCACGCGGCCCATCGCGGGTTTTGACCTGACAGCCGCGATATTTCCTGTTTCGATTCAGCTGATTTTTTCCAAATTTGTTTTGCCCAATCAGCCCATTTTTTCTAGCATCAATTTCTGCAATTTTTTACAGCCCAGTGTGTCATTATTGCAGCATTATTAATTTGATATTCGGTTAAATACTTCATTTATCTTTTTGAAAATTTTCAGTTAATTGAAAGAAAGATTTTTTAAGTATTTCTGAGATTCTAAGTTTTATACATTGCAAAGTTAGAACCATATTTCTAAAATTGCTCAATATTTTGCCCAAGAAAGACTCTTAAAATCCGTTTATTTTTACATCTGTTATTTGCTTTACTTTTTAAAGAATCCATATTTTTTGAAAAGGTTATTAAAGTATTTACATTTGAAACGTCTTCCATTTTTTTGCAAATTAGAATCCTTATTTTAGTTTGTGATTAAATCGCCCACGCGAGGCACATTGTTTTGGTATACACCTACACCAGCACACAATTTGTCACAATAATTTCAAGTGAGCCTTAAAAGTTACCTTAACTCAACCAACATTCTAACCCCACTTGGGGAACACAAAAAGAATTTTGTAGCTAGGTAGGATTGAGGGGATAAGTATCCAAATAACACCCCTCACTCATTTTTCATGTTGAGACATAGTGGTTGACATTTAGGGTACCAAAATCCCTTATTATTTGTTGACACGGTTTCACACCAATTTATCGAGAAGGCCTCTCCCTTAGGAGGGTTGAAGTAGCCAGACTGGTTTCAGAAGCCTGAGTGGAATATCGCTATCCATTCAATAACTGAAAGATACCTTTCATAGTTCTCGTTGTACCACCCTCATGGGAGTACAACGACGATAGAACCAAACTGTAGATTCACCCAATCGAACGTGTCATGAACGGAGTATCTTAATGGCCAAACTTATAGGATTGTCTACTCGGTGTCCCTCCCGGTAGGGGGATATCTAGCCTTTGATTCTACAATTTATATTGTCTAACTTGGATTTCATCACCTTGCAGAGGATATACCTTGTCGAGTCATAATAATTTTTAGTTAGGTGTTTGCATGCTCCATTTCCTCCCTTTGGTCATAGAGTACACCTTTTTCTATTTTTAGGAGCTGTTTGCATGTTGGTTTTCTGACCACATTTCTTATTACTCCACTTACTATAGCACAGCTGTTATAGTAAGTGTTTTTGAGGTTGGTTTTTTGGCCTCAGTGCCATTATTTTTTATGCTCCCCTCTTGCACACACGGTTGCATTAGGACTTTTGAGCTTTCCACCCATCACCACCTAGTATATTTTATTCACAACTGCCACCATTGAGTCCCCGAGACATTCTTGACGTTTCCGGGGTGAACCCCCACAATATGGTTCACTTGACACCACCTGTCATAGACGAAGAGCATTGTCACTTGAATCTATACGTCATCGTCATAGAGCTCCGTCATCTGATTCTGACGCACCTCATTTCACATCTGACTTTGAGGAAGAATCTGAAAACCCCATTTACACTGCACCCACTAGCCACATGGCTGGTACAACTTCAGACCCCTTTTTTGGAGGGACTGTTGGTGGAACATCTAGCACCCCTGCAATTACAATGACCACTACGGCAGCCACAACTACTACACCTCCTCTTGGTATGCCCAACACGGGACCCACACCCGCTTTTGGTATGCCTAACACGGGACCCACACCCACATTTGGTATGCCCAATATGGGACGCACCCCTATCATCAGTGCCACTACTCAGATCCCACCAATTACTGGAACCATTCCAAACCCATCTGTGACTCACGTTACACTTGGGGGCACTGGCCCCTCCAACACATCTTTGGGTGGAGGACACATCCCTTTCACAACTAATATCCCCCTTGGGGGCAGTGGCCTAATACATAACGCTACCACCAGCACTTATGCCCCCATGACAACATCATACCCCTCCGCCAGTTTGCCATTTATGGCTAGCCTTAACCTACCAGACTTGGCTAGGCTAACAAATGATCCCATCCGGCATGACCCTACTTGGCCCCCCATGCCCACAAAGCTCCCGTCAGACATCCCAAGGTTTGAAGGGAAGGCTGGGGAAGACCCCCAAAACCATATCATGTCGTTTCACCTATGGTGTTCCTCAAACTCCATAGTTGATGATTCTATTCGACTCCGACTTTTACAAAGGACTTTCACTGGCTCTGCAGCCAAATGGTACATTGAGCAGCCACATGGGACACACCCCACCTTTACATCCCTTGCCTCAACTTTCCTTCAGTTCTTTCAACTACCTGTGCGCTATGATGGAGGAGTAGAAATATTGCTGTCTTGTAGACAAAACACTGCTACACACATCACCGATCATATCCATGAGTGGCATAAGCGCCGTAGTCTCTGTAAGATAAAGCTTGACGACCGTATCTTCTTGGATTGGTTCCTCAAATCACTCCTCCCTCTCATAGCCAAGGATGTAGCTTCTGAATGACCCCAGTCGGAAGAAGAAGCCATCTTAAAAGCTCAGCAGTTCGACCTCATATATGCCCAGTATGGATATTTATCCACGATCTTACCGGACGCCCCTTGCGGCGATCCATCCCAGAGCGACGCGCCAGGGGCATCCCATGTCACTGACGGTATCATTGGCCAAGTTATGGCGCAAAACAAACCTTTCACCATGATGAGCACAAACAATGCCCCAGACCTTTCTCTGGCTACATCTCATTCTGGAGCTACAACTTCGTATGCTCCAGTAATACACACCCACCACACTCATGGACCCTCATGTCCACCACAGTGTTATGGGGAAGCACCATCAGCCTACGCACCACCTCCATATTATAACCAGTAGGCCCATCAGATTCCGGTTCACCCACAAGCCTAATCGGCTTATTATCCTCAACAGGTAGCACCTCTTGCTCCAACACTTCCAGTAACTCAAGGTTACCCACAACCACAACAAGCACCAATTCCACCTCAGAACCCTCCCACTTACTATCCACCGCAGCCTGCTCCAGCGCCTGCATGACCTCAAAACCCACCTCCTGCCCAAGGGCATGTATATGCACAACAAAACCAACCTCAAAACCAGAACAACCAACGTAATCAAGGAGGTCAACAAAATCGCGGACGAGGACGAAGCCGTGGCAATAACCAACAACAAAACCAAGGAGGACAACAACCTAATCCTCCCAATAACAATAACGCTGCTCCTGCAAATCAAAACTTTGACTGTCCACCAAAACAGGGAAAAAATCCTAATTTGAGAACAAACCACCCGTGTTCCATATGCGGGGTCTACGGCCATTACACGCATAATTTCCCCCATTTAGATCGAGCGCATCAACTTTGGACCGACGACGCCCAACGACAAGAACATGCTGCACAACCAGCACCCCCTCCTTAGCCACAACCCATGATATTGCAAAATCCCCTACCCAACCAAAGAGTAGTAAACACTCGTCTAATGGATCCCCCACAAGGATCTGCTGCAACACAGCAGCAAATTACCTATGTGGCAACTGATTACCAGCATACAGAGTCCAACACTCACCATTTGCTAATGATGTCATCAAATGATGTCAACCTTCAAACCCGCCAAAATCAATATGGCTCAGCCCCTGAGGCCACACCTACCGATCCATCTTTGAGTACCCTCCCAACTGATCAACCACTTCTCATACCTAATATGCCCATGGATGGGGGTCCTAAAGCACCTCGCATCCCTTTAAGACGACTTAACAATAACCCTAACGCTCGTGTAGCTTCGAACTATAACATCATAGAAGACTTAGCTCAATCCCCTGCTGCTATGTCCACTCTAGAAATCCTAAAAAATTGTCCTGCATAGAGAAAATTGTTGTTATCTACCATTGGTGCCATAGATCCTAACGACTCCAACATGATGGATTTCGACTTAGACCAAGCCGAACCTCATCTTCCTTCATCTCTAGCTTTTCAGGTTTCTGTGTCCATTCGCAACCTCGTCATTCATCGATGCATAATCGATGAAGGTGCCTCCACCTGCATTATGTCGACTTTCGTATGGCAGAAACTTGGATCCCCAACGCTACAACCATCAACTACCACATTGTGAGCTTACGATGGTCGTGCAACTCAACCTCAGGGTCTGTTAGTGAACATACCCATACAACTTGGGGGAACACTGGTTCTCATAGATATAGAGGTCATCAACGCCCAATTTGATTACAATCTCCTTTTGGGACGAAGGTACATGTATAAAATGAAAGTTGTCGCTTCTTTAGTTTTTCGCCTCATGATGTACCCCCACGAAGGACACGTAGTCAAAATCGACCAGATAACATACTATGATCCCAATGCCCCCGCAACACCTGAAAATGTTCTTCCCATGATCGAACAACCTGTTCAGAGTGCACCCACATCGTTTGTCTCCTCAGTCGGACCCGGGATATATTCGGATCCTCCCATGACCACCACTTTCCCATCTATCTGATTTGTGCACCCTCTTGCACAACACACAGCAGCATACTTCACAACCTCAACCATTGCCACAACCACCCACAGTGCCTAGTCATATCAGAACAACACTGATCCACACTATCCCATTCTTGTTTCCATTTTCAGGAGTTGTTAGCACGCCAGTAATGTATGCACTTAACCTTCCAGTGTTAACGTTAGGATTACCTGTATGGTACCTACCTTCCCCGACCCCTCCATCGACACCGACTGTTGTTTTACAACTAGTACAACCCATCAATATTTCGAACCATCCACCACTTGGCATACCGAACCCCCAAAGAAGACCACCTCCAACAGGGGCCACTACATCAACTTCTAGTTATGTCCCCCCTCAAACTCGCTACAATGGGGGCAGAGGTCCGCACACAACCAGACCCACAACTCGCACCCCCTAGTGACTCCCAAATTAGCGAAGATTCCTCCAACAATCTGCATCCCCCCCAAGTGCTCCTTGTGCGACGATATAGACCATGCTACCCATCTATGTCCACATCTACCGACACTTCAAGAACACATGAATATGTTGGATGATGACACCAACGTTCCAATTGTCAAACTAGAAATACCCCCTCAGCCTCACGATAAATCATTGCGCACAAACGACCCTTTTGCGATATGCGACATCTACGACCATTATTCACATCACTGCCCCGATATCCCATATTACAGAGCAACACTATATGAATTGAATAATGCTGACCTAGAGATCTCCCTCCCACTCATTGAGGAAATATTCCCCCCAGAATCTTCCTGTTCAGAAGAAATCAATACCATTTATATGATTTCAACAACCTACAAGCCTGAACCCATTAATTTGATGACGCACTACTTCCGTATTGATGAGGAAATCCTAGAAACACTTACCGCACCAGACTACCCTTGGGATGATATGCACCATCGATCATATTTCATCCCGGAGGCATCTACAGCAAACCAACTATCCATTGAAACCAAAGAATTCTTACCAACCAAGGTCGATTGGTTCAAAGATCCTATCCCAGCTCCAGAAGCCTTTGAAGAAGGAAACATGGCCAACATTTCGCCAATCATAAAAATTGACATCTCCACCACCCCCAGAAAACCTGAGCTTATCTCTTTAGGCGCATCATGCACTGAGAAGGAAACCCAAGCCTATAAGAAACTATTCCAAGAATTTCGAGATATCTTCGCCTGGTCTTATACCGAGATGCCTGGTCGTGATCCTACCATCGTAGAACATCACATAGACACCTGGCCCAACATATCACCAGTCCGCCAGAAACAACGCCCCATTCACCCATCCAAGCTTCCAGCCGTCGAAGTAGAAATTGAGAAGCTTCGAGAAGCAGGTTTCATATGCTCTATTGCTTATATCACCTGGATTTCAAACCTAGTACCAGTTAATAAAAAAGTAGGCACCATATGCGTCTGTACTGACTTCGGTGACCTCAACCTAGCTTGTCCCAAAGACAACTTCCCAAACACCATTTATTGACCAACTAATCGATGCATGTGCGGGGCATGAGGTACTTTCTTTCATGGATGGTTTCTCCGTATACAACCAAATCAAAATTCGTAAAGAAGATCAATACAAGACCGCTTTTACTATCCCATGGGGCACCTTCACCTATCGCGTCATGCCTTTCGGTCTTAAGAATGCTGGAGCCACTTTCCAACGAGCCATGACTTATTGTTTTCATGACCTAAATAACATCATATTAGTTTATCTAGACGACCTCACGACTCGATCTAAGAAACGATCTGACCATTTAGATAATCTCCGACAAGTCTTCTTGCGTTGTCGAAAATACAAAATCCACTTGAACCCACTCAAGTGTGTCTTTTGCGTCCCAGCAAGCCGTCTGTTGGGTTTTATCATTTCAGAGAAAGGAATCACCGTCGACCCTCTAAAGGTCCAAGCCATAGTAGACCTACCGTCACCTCAGACATTAAGACAACTACAAAGCCTTCAAGGGAAGTCCAACTTCCTTCGTCACCTTGTCCCAGACTACGCCACCACTGTACATGGTTTCCTCCGTTTGCTATTCCTTCATACCCGTTTTGTATGGGACGACCAAGCAGAAAGAGCCTTCACAGACCTGAAGAAGGCACTTACAAGTGCCCCCTTGATTTCTCCTCCAGATTTCACAAGGGACTTTACCCTTTACATTTCGGCATTAGATTACGCCGTCTCTGGAGTACTCGTCCAAGAAGACTCCACTCGCCAATAGCATGTTATTTACTACGTGAGACAAACTTTATTAGGCCCACCACTATGCTACCCACATGAAGAGAAAATGGCCCTCACTGTCTTCTTTTCAATACAGCAGCTCCGACATTATATTCTCCTCAGCCATACCATGGTTGTGGCAAATTCCAACCCAATGGTCTATCTCTTGAATTGTCACCTTCTACAAGGTCGTGTTGCCAAATGGGTGATTATCCTACAAGAATATGACCTGACTTTTAAAACCCCGAAGAGAACCAAAGCACTAGCACTCACTCAACTCATTACGGACCTACCATCTTCGTCGTCATCACTAGCTATCCATACTGATATAACTGATGAACATTTGTTCATCATCTTGTCTGACGACCCTTGGTACGACGACATTTTGGTATACCTCCGCACACAGAAGTTTCGACCCAATATCGACCGTGACGGACGTCGTCGCATCCGTCACCATGCCCCCCATTATCTCCTCTTGGGTGATGTCCTATATCAGGGTGGCGTTGACACAATCCTACGACGATGCCTTTCCCAAGAAGAAGTAGAACAAGTCCTTAATGACTGTCATAGCGGTGCCTGCGGCGGCCATTTCTCTGGAATGGCCACCGCCCAAAAGGTAATTCGCGCAGGTTATTTTTGGCCATCATTATTCACTGATTGTATCACAGCAGTCAAACATTTCGAAAACTTCCAGCTCTTTGCACCCAAGGCAAGAACCCCCCCGCCCCCCTTCATCCAGTCGTCACCGTTGGACCATTTTGCAAATGGGACATCGACTTTATGGATTGCAATCTCGCATCAGCTAGCAGCCATAAACACATTATTGTGGCTATCGATTACTTTACCAAGTGGGCAGAAGCCATGCCTACTTACAATTGCAAAGCCGACATTGCAGCCCATTTTTTCCTCAACCATGTTAGCGCTCATTTCGGAGTACCAAAGCAACTCGTCTCAGACCATGGCTCTCACTTCTAGGACTCCGTTTGGAGAGAATTGTCAATACTCCTTAAGTTCGAACATCATTTCTCCTCTGCTTACTACCCCTAGGGAAACGGCCAAGTCGAAGCTGTTAACAAAATTTTGAAGACTATCCTCCAGCGCATTGTCGACAAACATAAATCCAATTGGCATCATATGTTGTTTCCCGCATTATGGGCTTACCGCATGTCGACCAAAACTGCAACTGGCTTTACCCCCTTCCATTTGGTTCATGACGTGGAATCTGTCCTCCCCATTGAGTGCCAGATACCAACATTATAAATTTCCATAGAACTCCTCCTGGATACTTCACCAATTGAAGAATGCCTACTTCTTCTAGAGTAGGCCGACGAAGATCGTCGCGCAGCTCTCCAAACAATTGAAGCCGCAAAGAACAGATCTAAACTCCATTACGATAAACATGTTCACCCACGAACATTTAGTGAAGGAGACCTAGTCCTTGTTTACGACCAAGCCCATGAAAAAATAGGCAAAGGAAAGTTCCAATCTATGTGGCAAGGCCCATATATCATACACACTTGCCTTGGACAGGGGGCATACATTTTGACCAAATCGGAAGGAAATCCCATGCGCAACCCCCGTAATGGGTTGTACCTCAAAATATTCTACCCATAAAAATATCCTGGACACCATAGTCCATATTGTACAGTTTTTTAATTTATTGTTTCGCTGTAAACTTTCAAAACCTTACATTTTCATTTTTTCCTGCATGAACACAAATGGATCCTGTTCCACTCTGCCATATCGGCTTCGCCGATGGTGCAAGTCATTGGTCTCCA
This sequence comes from Larix kaempferi, assembly GCA_027924585.1. Lineage (NCBI taxonomy): Eukaryota > Viridiplantae > Streptophyta > Pinopsida > Pinales > Pinaceae > Larix > Larix kaempferi. The sequence continues at coordinate 7,420,569 of BSBM01001433.1, read as the reverse complement.
AATATCGCTTCAACAGCTTGGGTAATTTATTCCCCTTCACATGAGTTGATCCACCTCGATGGAGTGTGCATAGGTGCTGCCACAAACAACCAAGCTGAGTACGATGCTGTGACCGGTCTCGTGGCCGTTGCTCTCCAAATGGGCATAAGGCACCTTAATGTTTTCCTGGACTCCCAGCGCTCCTTGTTTCCCAGCTCAACAACTATTACCAGGTACGTGATCCCTGTCTATTTAGAAAATTCCTGCGCACTAAACAAATGATTCGACACTTTGAATCCATTTCATTCACTCATGTCCCAAGAAAGCTAAATAGTGTAGCAGACCAAATGGATAACAACATTCTAGATTGGCACGTCAACCATAACATGTAGGACATCACGACATGCATCACATAGGCATAAAAAAATCAAATAAACCAAAATAAATAAATCATCATAACATTGCATCCACGTACATAACATGTGCCTCCACGGGCATATCAAAAATCATAACATTGCATCCACGTGCATCGAACATGCCTCCACGGGAAAACAAACAAACTACAATTGCATCCACATGCAACAAGACATAAAAGCAAAGACAAGATGAGCATCCACGTGCATACATGACTATATACCAAAACACATAAATATATATATATATCATCATAAGAGTCACAATGTCAGTAGTGCTCTCAGCACCCAAATATACAAAAGGTACACCAGCCGTAAAAAATGTGTATCAACAAAATACATCCCCATATGCTCATCCGCATTTGGGGGCAGGTACAAGATCACTTAATCATCACGCTCACCAGGCTCCTTTGGCTCCTCCAACGCCCGAGCCCTCCTCTCAACTGTAACTACAACTACTCTCCGCAAGATCGATCTCCACTCACGGGGAGTATCGTAACAACGCTCGAGAACATGTTGATCTAGATCCCTCCAACCATCATCTGGTACATCCACTAGCAGCGCCTCCAAGGTATCACGTACGTCCTCTAGGGCATCATCTCACTGGTGCACAACTCCTCGTACACAAGGAGGGGGTTCCGCTACCGATGGAGGTACCGCCATCATCATCCGTCCCCTACAGTCTATATGGTCCACTGGAGGCCTCGGACCAACATCTGCCATGACCCATAATGAAAAAAGTCAGTATCATATAAACACCTCCAACTATACTCATATCTAAACATGATATAATAGAGAAACAAAAATAAAGACGTACCGTCTAACCCCCAAGCCTATCCCTGAGCTCTAGGAATCTTAGGATCTCCTCGGAAGTCCATACCCACATATGGATAGTCATCAATAACAACGGGCATCTGCTCCCACTGGTCATACATCTCCGACGAGAAGAACCATCGGATACCACCACCACCTTGGGGCATCATCTCCCTCCACCGCACCATCCGTGGCTCACTCCTCAATCCCTCCCGAACCGGCACATGTGGTCGCAAGGTAGGTACCCGCTCGAAAAAGAAACAACAGAGGAAAGAAGCATAACTAAACTCTCCTGCCTCCCGACTAACCTTGTTCAACTCTCGCCGAACACAGGCTAGAAACATCTACCCCCAAGCAAAATAGGTCCCTCTCAAGACACTGTGAACCATCACCGTTTTCCCCCCCGACAAACGATGGGGCGCCTGTGGACCAAGCACCCGCAAAACACAATCCACCACCGCCTGCATCGCTGGCTCCCACAAATCCAAGATACTCAGTGCATTGTTCTGCGCACGAGCCCCTAGAATGCAAAATCTCTCGAGGAGATCCTCAATATCCATACCAGTCGGAATCCTCGGCTGGGTGTCCCCTATCTCACCCAAATGGGGCAAGCCAGTAAGAAAGTAAACATCAGTCAAGGTGATCTCCAGTCGTTCACCTTGCACCATGAAAGCCACCTCCGCCAGATCCCAGAAGTCAACCAACTTGTTCAGCAGCTCTCTGACTGAACGCATGATAGGAATCTGAGCAAAATTCAATAGTCCGCCAAAAGCCAAGGCCTCCCGCACATCTAGGTTATCCCGAATAATGCCCATTAGTCCCACATCAATCTCCCTCTCCCTCCACGACACCAGCGACCTACTCAGCATCCTGCCAAAACACCACAAAATTTTTTAGAAAAATAAAACAATTTTTTTTCCCTACCCAAGCGATCCCCATCGCGACTTTCTGGCCCCTAGCCATGATGAGCATCGCGACTTTCATCCTCACGGCCATGATGAACATCACGGCTATCAGCCCTCACAGCCGCGATGTGCATCGCGACTGTAAGCCCTCACAGCCGCGATGAGCATCGCGGTTGTAAGCACCCACAACCGCGAGGCACATCGCCGTTGTAAGCACCCACAGTCGCGATGAACATCACGACTATTGGACCCATAGCCGCAATGTGCATCGCGGCTGTCCATCCCATACCCGCGATGCGCATCGTGGAAAAAGACCCAAAACCCGCGATATTTTGTATTGGCAAGCCAACGTGGAATATTCGTAGCTTCTGAGACCCTGACACTCAACAAAAGTAAATAATTTGAAAGGCTAAGGCACATAGGCTTACCTGAAACTCGTGGAATGAAAAACTGATGGTTGAATCTCCCACAAATCAAGAAAATGATCTGACCCAACTAAATTGTTCTGTGAAAGTCAATGGTGAAAATGACACTTGTCACATTGGGTCCACTTGTTATTTATAGAAATTTGACCAATTTTCAATCAACCATATCGGCATCATACGACGTCCGTTTTTCAAACCGTTCATACCATTGGAATCTGCACAGTGAGAACTTCACGACAATCCACTCCTTTTCTCATTTCCACTAGGTCCTGTTTTTAGGCATTTTTTACTAGGTCCCATTTTTAGGCATTGTCAGAATCAGTTTTTTGCGCTTGTGACGATGATTGAGACCATTTCTCGCTCTCACCGCCAGATTTTTCGAGCACTTTTTACATGCCCCTCATCGCCTCGATCTGCGTGCCACATCGACAGTCATCAGATTTTCCAAATTTTTGCATCACAACTTATACATGAGCCTACCACAAGATCCATACTACAATTATGTCGTTGTTTTGCTACCATTCATCAACCCGCAAGATGGCCCCATTAGTGTTCCCCCCTTTTTTCACCGTGCTTGATCCCTATACTCGCCCTTTGATTGAACATTCCTCCTTGCCTCTCCATTACTTTTGTTCGATATAATTTTATCCCTTTTTCAAGCCGATCAATTCCTTTATGAAAAAGACACTTAGGGAGTTTCTGTTAAGCTCTTTTATGACTCCTAAAACAATGAAAAGATCGCCGAGCAATCTTGCTTCCCTTCATGCTCGCTAAAAGCATCTGAAAGGGCGTCTACCTAGTATAAGTTTACCCCTTTTACGGACCTTGTAGACCAATTACGAAAAATGAATACTCTAGTCACATCGGCTAGAAGAGTTCTCCATTTGCATCATTTTATGCTTTTTCAGGCCTTGGAGACTAACATACGAAAAAGAACACCAATGGAGTCTACTTACCGCTTTCAGACTCTCTAAAATTGAAAGCAACCACGAGCAATCACCATCTTGGGCTCGTATAAATCCATAGGACGGTACTCCTCCACCAATTCAGAGTCTTCTTATCGTTTTCAGACTCCTTAAAAATGAAAGCACTCACGAGCATGAACAGTCCTGGGCTCGCATAAATCCACAAGACAGTACCATTTTAGAGCAAACTTTTATCCCTGCTTGGAGCGCATTAAAACTATGAAGAAGGACCCAACGGTGTTTTTTTGGTGCCACAACAAATCATGTCTACTCATATGGAAGCTTCCCCATTATGGTCGCCTTTGTTTAGAGTATTCTACAGTATGTCACCCTGAGAGTCTCCCAATAGCATCCATCAGCTTGTCCTCCCAGAGTCACTTCAGTCTGCAATACATACCCCTGAACCCTTAAGCTATGATCCTCACACCTAAAAAGTCAGTTTCCTATGCTGCCAGGTCAATCATGTCATCATACTCTGAACAAAGGAAGTTTGAGTCCACCTACTCTATGACCCCAGTTTTTCCACATCCCCACAATATGTCAGTCCTACCATCACTACTATCACAGCTCAGTTGTACACCTCGCGTTCCTATCAAGGAAACATCATTGCCTTGGTAGTTGTTGGTCTCCCTTTGTCGACGCCAACCAAATCTATTCCATAGGATAGACCTTGAGGTCCCTGTGCCTTGGACTCATCACCATTAGTGATGAGTGCCTACAGATCATTTTGAAAGGAGTCCTCAGTGCCTCTCCAAATGATTGTTTCTCACATGCTCGACGTCAACACCTTGATCGCATCGTTGAGACTCTTACAGGGTTTTGGTCCTTTCAATTATTTGTAGAAGACCCCAGATATCACCTTACTCTACCACATTTGAGCGTCTAATAGAGGAAACAACCAGTCACACATTCCAAAGGATATCTGGGTTGTGCTTGGCAACAATTTTTAGATGTACACCAGTTTTATACTCCCTCGAGTATATAGTTACATATACTCCTCACAAGTTGACTCATTTACTGACTCTACCACATTTGAGAGTCTAATTGAGTCCCTACAGATGATGGACACCTCAGATCTAGCAGTTCATCAACCCTTCTGAAACCTTATTTAGAATGGTTGTTGCTCTTTTCCAATGTATCAGTTATTGAGATCAGTCATGGTATGACCATGAGTATGTCCTAGCATTATGTCCCCTTTGGACCATTATGATGTAACAACAGTTTTTTTTTATTCAGGTCCCCCTTCTTGGGCCTAATTGTTATGTATATGTCTTGATACGAGCATGGGTATGCCTACCTCGTCCATAATCAGATATTATTCCTCATTCATTTTGAGGCCATGTATTTTTTCAGTTTTTGCAGCTTCCAAGGGGTCGTTGTTCCAGTCTCTAATCGGTCTCTTCTCTTCTCCAAACCCCAGGAAAAAGAAAAGAGAACTATGATGTCTATCGGCCATATGATGAGCTCCTGCCCTCACACATCAGGGAGCAATCTGTTAACACCCAAAAAGTGCTCACTAGCTCATTCCCTTATTCACATGACCCATTTGTCCACTTTTTCCACCATTTGAGCCTCTAAAACCATCAAAAGGTCACCAAAAAGACCATAATACACCTTTTTCCCCTCAAAATATGTATTTTTCCTCAAAAAACACAAAAAACCCTCAAAAAGGGTCCAAAATTCCCCAAAAATATTAAAAGGGAATAAAAATATTCAAAATATTCAAAAAAGGAAAAAGAGGGAAAAAGAGACCTAAACCATGTTGGTTTTATTAAAACCATAATGGTATTCCCCATCACCAAAAACTATAAAAAGGTGATAGGAGTTCCTCACTTTTCATCCATATTTCATCCTATCCTCATGCTGCCAAAATCCATCTTGAGCTTTGCCCAACCATTGAAGCATTGGAGAAGAAGAGACCATTGGACATTGGAGCACCTCAACCTTGGAGCTGCCCAAAACTCACCATCCTCACCATTTGAGGTAATACAAAAGTTTTAATTTTTATTTACATGCTTATGAATTGATTTTGTTTATTGTTATCAATCTAGAATTCTTTATTTTACTGTTTACTACCATCAATCTATAGTTTATATTTGCTTATTTACATTGCTTTATTTGAGACTGCTGCTACTAGTTAGCAGGTGCATCCTTGCACATGCTTGGTTGAAAAACCAAGCAACATAGATCATGATGGTGTTTATAGGGGTTGTGCACTTGGAAAGACTGCCAAGGGTTATTTTTCAGAGCAATGACAATAGGTCCAAGGGGATCTTGGATCTTATACATTCAGATGTATGCGTAGATTCGATGATAGTATCATAGTTTGGGTGGCTTCTTGTACTATGTGACATTCATTAATGATTTATCTTGGAAGACATGAATCTAGTTCATGAATACCAAGGATAAGTTCTTTAGCAGGTTCCAGGAGTTTAGGGCTCAGGTGGAGAACTTGACAGGGAAGAAGATCAAAGTTTTGAGGTCAGATAATCGAGGAGAGTTTACCTCTAAGGACTTCATTGATTTCTGCAAGGAGGCAGGGATCAAGAGGGAGTTGATAGTTCCTTACAACCCTTGATAGAATGGGGTTGCAGAAAGGAAGAATAGGTCCATTGTGGAGGTTGTGAAAGCAATGATACATGATCAGGATTTACCCATTTTCTTATGGGCAGAGGCATCCAACATGATAGTTTATGTTTAGAACATAAGTACTCACTGGATATTGGGGTACAAGACTCCTGAGGGGCATTCACAATAGTGAAGCCAGAGGTTAGTCATTTGAGGATCTTTGGTTGTCTAGTAAACATCCATGTGGCGAAGGAGAAGAGGATGAAGTTAGAACCTTCTGGGAAGAAGGGTACTTTTGTGGGATACAACAAGACTTCAAAGGCTTATGGGATCTACATTCTAGGACAACGTCATATTGAAGCTAGTTTGGATGTTACTTTTGATGAGGAGGTAGCCTTCAGGAGATCTAGAAAGTCTCACATGAAGATTGATAGTGAGGAGTAGGAGGCTCCAAGGGATGAGGGTACAAATCCCACTAGTCCAATTGTTCATCCTTCATACTACCGGGAGGAGTTAGTAGAGACAACAGAGCCAGTGGATCTACCTAGAGATGTTGTAGTGATCAGAAAGAGGCTAGCATGGCTTCATGACACTCTACAAGATACAAAGAGGCATGCAAATCCTAGTGGTGCTTCCATGGAGATAGTTACGAGATTAGAGGGGAATTCAGTGGTGAATTTCAAGTGGATCTATAAGATCAACCATGTAGTCTAGATTAGCATCAGGGATCACACATTCTGTAGGCTCAAAGATATTCATGGATGGTATTTAGTTTTCTTGAGGGAGCAGGAGGCTTGTCTCAGTAGACCCACTTGATTGGAGATGCCACAAATGGATACATAGGGATCAACAGTGAAGAGTCCAAGAGGTTGATTCAATGCATGATACTCATATGCAGAGGAAACAGAGTGTCCATATGCAGAGGGAGCAAGATACTCAGGTGTAGAGGGAGTATCTACAACATAGTTTGTTGATGATGGAGGAGGTGCCCTAGTTAGGAGTACCTCCCTCACCAAGAAGAAGTTGGCTTCAGAAATAGAGATGAAGGATTTTGGCCTAATGCATCAATTCTTAGGATTAGAGGTGTGGTAGAGACCAGATGAGGTATTCCTCAGTCAGGGGAAGTACATACTTGAGATCTTGACCAAATTCGGTATGATGGACTACAAGTTTATGTCCACACCTATGGAGTCAAATATGAAGAAGCTGAATGATTTTGCTTCAAATTTAGATTTGATGGATCCCACTATGTACAGGAAGCCAATTGGATCCTTGATGTACCTGGTTAACACTGGGCCATATACTTTCTTTGTAGTGATCACCTTGAGCCAGTTTATGGTTGAGCCAAGGCATGTACATTGGGTTGCGGCGAAGCATGTGTTGAGGTACCTGTGTGGTATAGTTGGATATGGTTCAAGATATGTCTCAGGTGGTGAAGTGAGGCTGCAAGGATATATAGATTCTGACTGGCACATATTGCAGTGGAAATAAAGACTCAACCTTGGGGTGTTGCTTCAACTTGGGATCAACTATGATATCATGGATTAGTAAGGAGCATACTTCTATATCACTCAATGCAATAGATGCGGATTATATCGCATCCAGTGTCGCAGGTCACGAAGCAGTGTAGCTTCTTACAGGACTATTTGATCAGGAGATCAAATATCACTTCATCCAAGACATGGTGCAGAAGGGAGCAATGAAGCTCCAGTACATATCCATATATGAGAAGATATCAAAAATTCTCACCAATCCTCTATCTAAGGCAAAGTTTGTATACTTCAGAGACAATCTTGGCGTGATGGAGAATGTCTCCCTCAGTGAGAGGGAGATGGTTCTATAGATGAGCAACATGGGGCAGACATTCAAACTTGAAGCCTGAGTCATATGGCTAGTGGTGAATGGACCAGATACTGTGATGGTTCTACATATGAGCAACATACACCGTGATGGTTCTACATATGAGCAACATTAGGAAAACATTCTCCCAAATTGGTCATGTGATTTGACCAAGGTAGAATGATACATTCACTCACGGGAAATGGACATGTGATTTGGCTAGTGGTGAATGGCCCAAGCATAGTCTTTATCCAGATAGGCATGTTTATTTGGCTAGGAGTGAAAGACTCAAGATGTAGATTGAGGACATTCATACCAAGCAAGCTTGGCGTGATGCAGAATGTCTCCCTCGTTGAGAGGGAGAGTTGATGTTTCTCCAAGGTGTGGCATCAAGCAAGATTCTATCAGATTGGTCATGTGATTTGACCAAGTAGAATGATACATTTTATCACGGGAAATGGCCATGTGATTTGGCTAGTGGTGAATGGACCAGGTGTAGCCTTGCTTAGCCATGTGAATAAGGCTCAAGGTGCTTGTGCAACCTTGCTTAGTCATGTGATTTGGATAAGTGTGAATAAGGCTCAAGATCACATTGCATACTCTATGAGGGAGTGCTTTGTGAGGGAGTGCTCTATTCTATATTATAGTGTTTGACTTCTTTATTTGATAGGGGCTTTCATCCCCTTGTGTAATTGACACGTCTAGTAAATGTTGAGTTGACATACTAAGAAGTGTGTGGGACTTCTTAGTGGGTCTACTCATCATAAGAACTCTATGTGTGAATAGACATGCATGTGAGGAGAATAATAACATCATGGAAATTTTTTCTATGAAGAATAAATAAACAAGAAGACAAGTCAACCATTGAAGAAGTCCCATATAGCATTAATGAAGCCCCAAGAAATATTGAAGACAAGAAAGACAAGTTGTCCCCACAGGTGAAATTCAAGTGAACTGAAGAATATAAATAAAGTGCTCAGCCTCCTCATTTGTTCATCCAACTCGTCCAAGACATCTCTCCTCATCTGATGCATAGTTTTAGATGGATATAGCGAAGTCACAAGGAGCATCTTGTGAAGGTTTCTCATCTCTCTTGGGTTCGCCATCTTGCTAGGGTTTCTTGTGAAGAAGGTCAAACCTCTCATCTTGCTAGGGTTTCACTTCATGGTGGTTATGTACCTGAATTATTGGACTGATTTCTTCCAAGAAAAGTTGGTTGGGTTTTCTCCCAAGTTTGGGTTTCCCAAGGTAAACTTTGCGTGTCTAATGTGAATGGTTGTGTTTCTATGACCTTTTCGTTTCCACTGCAATTTGAAGTTGAAATTTTTAGTGCATAATTATTCAATGAAAACCGCATGAAAACAGCGGGATGAAATGAATATTTGAAATCATTAGGAAGTAATTATCAAGATTTGAAAATTGTGTTTCTACTGCTATATGAGAAAATTCAACATTGGATCCTTGAACCACTATTTTGTACAATGTTTCTTGTTTGATAAAATATCCTCATGAGTAATCCATAGATCTCATGAAATGGCTTGGAACTTCTACATGTTTAAGTTGCACTACTAGGGAAAATTGGTGATGCAAGTTTTTTAACTTGTAATTGGATCTTGAGTCATTGCTAAATAAGACTTGGAGATTGTGCCATTGGATTTGTGTTGTGTGGTTGGGAGAGAGTTGGCATTCATAAAGGTTAGGATAGCACAACTATATTTGCATTCTAAAAGTGATCCTTTTGTTTGACATGTAAGCAATGTTTGAAGGTGAACATTGACCATTCACTGAAAATCACTTGTATTCATTGGTATGCTATCCAACACTGACATAATTGAAAATCACTAATGTCCCAAAGAACACTTTTAAAGTGAGGTTTAAGTTGATGTGAGAATGTTGTTTTGCATTATTTGTTTAATGGATATTGCAACATTTTGAAGTGTTGTAATTGTGATTGTGTAATATTGTTGCTATTGCGATGTTTTGATTGGATTGAGATTCTAAAATAAATGACAAGTCTTTTAAACTTTCGATGATTAATGTGACTTAAGATTAAGCTTAAGGATAATGTGACTTTTAAGACTATACATTGGAATTAAAAGAAATATCTAAATAGTGTTGTATTCTAATGAGGCTTAGTCCCTAAGGTCTTAGTAAAATTAGTATATTGTCTATTTTAATTGTAATTTAAAATTCCTTCTAATGTGTGATATGCAAAATTTCTTGCCTCCTAGCTTCTTGAATGCACAAAATCACTATCTCATACCCTTGGTAAAGGAGGTTGAATTATGTGGAAATATACACTCAAGTTCAATGTTTGGTGGAAAAATGCATGAAGTTAGTAAAAGGCATTTGCTAAACATAAGTCATTTTTAGAGAAACAATTGGACTAAGAAGTAAGTAAATAAGTTGATAAACTCAATCCCTATCCGATGTAAATCTTCCCCTAGTCCAATAGGAATTTTTATGGAAGTTATAATTCCAACTCATTGATGGGAACTTTGACCATGGAACTTTTTCCTTAGAGTTTTGGGCCATTTTAAGATGACCCAGATCATTAGAATTCCAAAAAGATGAGTAGATCAGATGGAACTTTCTCCAATTAGAAAAAATGGACTTATTAGAAAGGTTGAGTTTTCCCACTTATTAACTCACTCCATTAAATTAATTGTGCAAATTGAGGAAATTAAGGCTAATTGTATTGATTGGATAATTAGGGTTATTTGGGTAACAATTAGGAAAATTAGGACAAATTGAGCAATTGGCTAGTTGGTTAATTGAGGTAATTACACTAATTGAGCTAGGTGCTTCTTGTGCAATTGGGGCAATCAATGCAAATTGGGAGATAGGGGCTATTTGGGCTATTGGGGTTGATTGGGAAATTGGACCAATTGGAGTAATTAGGGTTAATTTTGGCTTATTAGGGGGTTTGTGGAATTAGAGAAAACTAGGGCAATTGTGGCAAACTAGAAAATTGGTGCTTATTGGGTGGTTGGGGATATCAGGGAAATTGGGGCTGATTTGGCTAATTAAGGATTATTGGGTGGTTGGGGTTAACTGGGATACTTGCTTAATTTGGGTAGATTGGGCAATTTTGGAAATAGGTGATAGTTATTAGGCAATTGGGGAAATAATTTAGGTGGATTGGTTCTTGTTGGGTGGTTGGAGAAATTGGTGCTAATTGGGACAAGTTGTTTCTCATGATAGATGGGGTTGTTGTGGAAAAAATTGCACAAGTGCACTCTTCCACTTGGTAAGGGGCTAAGCCTTGTAGGTTGCTGCAAGGCGTTAGTCCTTGGAGCCCCTTTTGGGTTTGGTTGGTATTCCTCCAAGTGATCCTGCAAGAGATTGTTAGTGTAGTTCACATTCAAACATGAAAATATTGATAAAAACAAAATGAAAGAGATGGGGGGAGAATGAAAACTTCAACAACAACCAACGATATGCTAAACCACTATTGTATTACCCAATGGAATAGATGCACAACACCTAGGAGGTGAAGGCTTCTGGGAAGCCAACAATATCCCTTAGGGAGACCTTTCTTGTCCAAACTAAATGCTAAGTAGATGGAAGAAAAATGGAGAGAAACACTTTTCCCTAGATGGAAGGTGACAAGGGAGCTTGGGAATGCTTACAATGTTAGGAAATGGTGGGCTGTGAGGAAGCTCCAAATCAAATCCAACAACATAACCTTGCTCTGATTTATTTCTACAAAATGCATGCCAATGTCTTTCTTTTATAGGCCAAGAGGTGGCCAATATACAACTAGATACAAATGTGAACTCTCCTCCCCAATGAACTAGTTCCAAGGTAAACTAGGGGGGATGATTAATGCCACCAAGTGTGTGAGGAGCCGAATTGTAACCTTGGGGATGATTGAGCCTTTAATGCACCACTAGGAGTGAGTGGTCCTACCATTTTGACAGTAGTGTGGCTATCGAAGGAAAATCCGCATGGGTGTAGCACGGACATTGTTCATATAAACTGCACTATAGCATGGGTAAACTGTGTAATACCAGCACTACCCTTTGTTTTGACTATTTCTTGGAACTTTTGGACTAATGTTATGTTTTGGATCTATTGAGGATGCCTATGGTGATATGCATTCTTTATGTTGATGATGCCTTGCTGGATGAATCACCAAAATGTTGCATGTGTGCGATTTTTAGGCGTTAACAGATGCCCCCTGCTGTATGAGGTTCAGAGGGTACCATAGAGCCTATAATGCATCATGTTTTATGTTGCTTCTCTCATGCTTTGTAGGACGAAGCATATGTGGAAAAGATAAGGTTCTCCCATGGGGGAATATTTTTGGTGATGACTGCTGGAGCTATAATAAATAATAGTTTTTATACAAACGAGGCGGGCATACCCATGCTCGTGAAATGTTGTCAAAGTGACTACAATGAGAGAGGACCAATGGTGTCGACTTACTGTATTGCTGGGACACGAATGAAGGAGGCTTCAATCCACGTTTGAGTAAGTGTCCCAGGAACTACTACGGAATTTTGAAGAAGTGGAACTGCTGGTGACCATGATAATCCCACTGTGGTGGGTGACCAAACTGGTATGTAAATATGCCTGACAACTTCACTATACCAAATAGAATGCTACCATGATTTCCAAATGTGAACACTCCTACCTTCAAAAGTACGTTTCCCCTGATGCAATGATGTGTTGATGTCGAGCATAGGGGAAACCACTTAGTTAGGGCGCACTAATGAATCTCGCTACTAAGTTCGAGGTGATCCCTAATTGTGATTGAAAGGGATCCCAAGGTACAACTGAAACTATTGCAACTCTCAGAATGTAGTGTTTTGATGTCGACGAGAGATGAAGTACATGATAAAACAAGACTCTTATCCTGAGAACCGAGATGATATTGTAACCGATTGGTGGAAAAACAGACCTGACACAAGACCAATTGATAAGTGTGAGGCTCATAACTTCCTTTGATCGATGTCAATATGGGGAGTGGATGACGACAAATTTTGTTTTGGAACGACACAGATTGAAACAGATGGAGACAAACTACAAATGAAAGGGATTCGATGGAGACATAAAACAAAGGGTAATGGTAACCGACAAAACAAATACTGCTGAACATATGAAGACTCAATTACATCGATCACGGGAGACCATGGGTTGTTGCAAAAATAATATGGTGTTCCCACAATGTGGCGTGATGGGGGGATTGTTTTACATAAAGAATGTTGGTGAGGTCCCCACAATTTTGGGTGTGTCGGGGGACCGATTTGATGATGGATGGAGTCCCCACAGTTTTGAGTGGATCGGGGAAAATTTCCAATGATGAAGTGAGGGATAACTTGCAGATGCAAAGATGGGTGCCCCATGAAACGATGCCATGCAGTGTATACTTGCGGGATAATTGAATAGAACTGGTTGCTTCTGAGGGTGGGGGCCCCATAGGTGTCTTTGCGGGGGTGATGATACGAGTGTGATTGCAAATGGAAACATACTCATGGAAGCATGAGAGGGATATGTGAATTGTTCTCGTAACATGTGCCGAGGGATATGATAAGGTCTAATTGGTAGATTAAGTGCACAACTAGAAAATGATACTCTAAGGGAGGGTATTTTCAAGCTAGGTCATATTCCTCAGACTTGTGGGGGGTCGACATCATGGGTGTCAATTGTTGACTAGGATGGAAATGGTGTGCACACCCATGGGGGAACATGCTATTCACTGTGATGATGTTGATGGCACATCAAGACTGGGAATGAGGGACCAATTGTTATCAGTGGAAATATTGGTAAATGCATTGTAAGCAGAGGCAAAACATTTCCTATATGCCAATTACAGAATGATACCTGTGAGAGAAGCCTATCACCGTTGCTGAGGAATGGAGCCTTGTTATTATAATGAAAAAACAAGATTCTCCTACATGTCTCGGTCGTAATCCTGCACATACGACACACATACCCAAGTGTAGTAAAGAACATGACCAAGGTATTGACAATGCAAAAATAATAACCAAAAACATAACACACCTTTCCCTGATGTTTAGGAAACATGCAATGGTTGTGGGGGATCCAATTCTTTGTCAGAAGATTATGAATCACTGCAACTGAGGACACTGACCAAAGGGGATTCAACATCGATATTATTCGGTAAGGTAGGTGTTTCCTCCTCGGTTTATGATCTTTGTGGGGTTATACATAGCATTTGTAATTGACCTTGCAGTCTCATTAGTTTGAGACGAGCTTGTCGTTTAGCGCGCAAAATGGGGCATTTAAAGGAGAAATGGGTGGTCTCTCCACAAGATTGGTAAGGTATTGGTATGTGTGGACATAAGCGTTCTTGGTCTTCTAGAGTCTTGATTTGCTCCATTATGCATGCGATGGCGTTAGGAGGGAGAATATGGGCGGAGTGCCCACAGAAAGAGCATTCATTGTGTGGTAGCGTTGTCGTAAGTTTAGATGGGTCTTGCGACATGATAGGCTCTACTGTGTTTTCTACAGCTAATGCAACTTCTGTGGGAGGAGCAACTGATGGTGTTGCTGACATGGTGATGAAATAAATAAATGCTGCTTCCTAGGTTAAGAAGGGGTGTTCCTGAATTGTTACTTGAGTAAGATGAACGTGTTGGTCGAATCGATTTAATACTGAGAGGGGGGTGAATAAGTATTAGCTTAGTTATTAGCATATTTTACCTTCTTTAAACAAATTAGTCCTTAATTAATATTTATCTTTTGTTATGCATCAATAAATAAACATTCACACATATAAGCACCGCATCATCAACACATAAAACACAAGTTTTTTACGTGGAAATCCAAACAGGAGAAAACCATAGAATGTTTCTTTATAGTGAGAAAGAATACATTCAAGGAAGCACCAACTTCTTGTGTTTACCAACAACAATTGGAAGGAGGCACCAACCTCCTATGTTTTCTCCAGCACCAAATGGAAGGATGCACTGACCCCCATTGTTTTCTCCAGCAGCAACTGGAAGGAGACACCGACCCCTTGTCGCTTTGTTTTATAGACCAACCTGAAGAAAGTTGCGACTCCATGTCTCCTTGCCACATCTCGCCGCCCTGATGTCTAATATATTTTATTGTCTTTCCAAACTTCAACTTTGCACACTTCTTCAGGTCTTATGATGATGGTTCTGTTGTGCGCTACCTTTGTATGCAGACTATACCCTGTCACTGAGCTGCATACATCACTTGACTTCTCATTCCTCTTGAATCACACTTCAACTAATGAATTGCTTCTTATATTGTGTGCTCTACTGACTCTATAGTCTGCGGTTCTGATTTTGCATTCTCTTCTACGTGACTGCAAAGATCAACTGATACTGTGCTTTCAATTGATAATTTGTTGGTCAAAGTGAAGAACCAGTAACAGATGGAATTGAGCACATTCTGATGTATCCGTTCTAATAAAGTGCTGCAGTTACTCAGATAATATGTGACGTTCTGTGCATTAAATAGTTGGCCTATTCAGTTTAACGCACTTGTCTCAGATCATATGCATCATGATGTGCCTGTCGAGTTCTGTTGTCGCGCATCAAATGGAATATTCAAATTCGTACACTTTCACTTCTATACATCAGCTAGACATCTGCGCAATATCTGATAAACATCAATTATGTCTCTACGCTTCTATCTTTACAACATCTGTGACTATCAATGTGTTGATTGAAATATCGTCCTTTGAGATATCCAGCACTTGCGGATTCTTCGGTATGTTTTCCTTTCGGTGTTTGCGCAATTGTCACAGATCTACAACATCATTTTGTGTACCATCAAAACTTCTTTCTGTTGCATGTGCGCATTCTTCTTTTCACTAGATCATCTGTTCTGTCCACGAGCTCCTTGATGTCCCGAAAAACAAACTAAAAATTTCACGCAAAACACTTGTGTTCTTGCTTGTAAGCTTACATCAAATATTCAACTTGCATCTCTATTTATACATATCCTGCACGGATTGTATGTTCGCAAGTTGGTCGTGGCATCCCTTCTTCCATACTTCACGGATTGTGCATATGCCACTTGTCATCATCTGCGCTATTGATGTGTCATCTTAGATGTATCAAAATATCTCAAGGTCCACAAATCAGTGGAACTCTACACCTTCATTGCGCCCTTGATGTACCTTTGACGTCCCTGGACCTCCCTTGTGGCCTTCCAAGGCCACCGAAGATCCAACGTTACCTTTTTCTTCTTCTTCTTTTACTTCCAAAACTACACACATCTGCACTGGACTCGGATCCGTAGCTCACCCTTGCGATCCACAATCCACAACTGTGCCTTTCCGCAATCCGTAGTCCGCACTACGTCCTTCCACAATTTGCAGTCCGTACTGCGTCCTTTCACAATCTGCATTCCGTACTACGTCCTTCCGCAATCCGCATTGCGGGTGTGGAAATGTGGAGATATAACTTATCCGCTTAATTACCTTCTGTAATCCGCATTGCAGGTGTGGGAATGCATAATTCCACTTTTTCGTCGAACGACTTTCCGCAATCTGCAATCCGCAATCTACATTGTGGATGCGGGAATGCGGAATTCTACTTTTCCGTCGAATGGCTTTCCACAATCCGCAATCCGCATTGCAGGTGAGGAAATGCAGAAAGCTAATTTTTTTGCCAAACGACCTTCCGCAATCTGCATTGCGGGTGCAGAAATGTGGAATTCTAACCTCTCTACTAAATGACCTTCCGTAATTCACAATCCGCATTTTGGGTGCATAAATGGTCATGTTCCAGACCCTTCTTCTAGCAGGATTCCAAGCAACTTCCAAGGGCCATAACTTCCTCATCCTTGGTCCAAATGAGGCAAGGTTGGTACCGTTGGAAAGCTCTTGGAGAGCTATATCAGTTGGTGCAATCCCCTTCCCAAATTAAGTATATAACCTTGTCACTTTACTCTCTGAATTTTTGTCTATAAACCCTCTACGGTATCTTCCAACCCTTGATAGATTTCTACTTGTCTCCTGCTATAACTTATCCTTCCTCTGGCTCACGGAGCAGTCTAGGAATACTTCAAGCCACATAACCATCTCCATGATTAAGTGAGGTTAATAAGTCCCTTACAAGGTTAAGCATCTCATAACAAAATACATATTAAAAGAAGTTAAGCTAATGATACATCTAACACATGTAAGATTAGCAATGCATCAAACTCATGCAACTGAATAAAGCATTCGACCTGCACTCAGCCTTCCACTCAGGCTTACACATGGTATGACTATTACTCACATTCATATAACATTCATTTAACAGTTTAAATAACACAACATAATAATAACACATGAAATAACATCATTCATTTCACAGAACACTTATCTTTGTATCTTGAAGTTGCTCCAACAACTGGCTAAGTGAGAGCAACATTCCACCCAACCTTTGGTCTCTGTCCAACCTATACTCTTTCAGCTGAGAGACCACCCTCGAGCTGGGATATGTATCCACTAAAGATGGCTAGGTCGACTCACTAATAGTCAATATCCACTCCAATGCTAATCCAACTTATCACTGGGTTTATCAAGCAATCCAGGAAACATACTCATGCTAAGCCACCCTACAGTTGTGTTTATCAAACATACACATGCTAAGCCACCTACATATGGGTTTATCAAGCATATATGGCAACATGGAGGTTATTGCTAATCCAGTGAGCTCAACCATAGAGCTACAGACATCTCGATCACTTAGCAGACAAGGCACCCACATTATCCACCTCACCCATCACAAGGAAGACCCTCTTCTTTGCTACACATTCCCTCAAGGCCCCTTCTCTTCCAGTGCTATTCAGGGTAGGCATAAGAAGGTCCTACTGCTAGTTCCAGGATATCATAGTCTTCACCAAGTTTATCAAGCATTCCCAACACTTAACTCTATCTCTTAAGTCCACTAGATAAGTTGGTTCATCCAGCGACTAGAATCTGTCCCGCAACTCGACTCTCTGCTCGCGGATTCAGGACTTCACTCAGCTTCCTCAAGCTATTCATGTCCTGCAGTTCTCCTTCTAACTCATCTTTTGGTTTCTACTCAAGATCGTGCATCTGCACGGGATCTCTATGGCATTCGACTTCACTATTTCGGCTCTCCTCTGCGTTTCTTTCCCCGATCTCTCTTCTCAACAGAATGCCTTCGAATTCCCGGACTCAACCGAACTCAATAGAACCGAGGAAGAACCCCCAACCCCGATCTCAGCTCCATTTTATCCCCTGTGAATATCCTCCGCATGATTTCCTTCTCCATGTTCTGTAACCGAATCCATACTCGTACAGGGAATCAAATTGGTTACTCCTGCCCAAGTGGCAGGATGGGTCACCATCCCACGGCCCCCTCACCTCTCCCTAGTGGATGCCTTCACCCCCTTCTCATTAGCTGCCTCACTTAGCCAGTTCAGGTTATTTTCATTGCAATATTAAACATTTACATCCATTACAAAATTTCATGGATTAATAGCGCATGCATAGTTTCACTATCCAATACTTGCCTATGAAAGCAAACCTTAAACATCCACTAGTGGGGCCTTGTCCTTGAGCTCCACACTAGGATCAACACACATTGCACAAACACAATATTTACATTGAGGCCAATAACTACTAAGGCATGGTAGGGGTATTACAACTCCCCCCCCTTAGAACAACACCATCCTCAATGTTCTCAAAACTGAACAAAAATGAGAATACCTCTCTCATGGCATCCTCTAGCTCCCAGGTCACTTCTTTTGGACTAAGGTGCCTCCATTGCACCTTTACCTGTCCGATGGATCACTTCCGGAGTAAGGTAACCTTCATATCGAGGATGCATATAGGCTCCACTTGGAATTCTCCCTCTGGTTCCACCTGTATCACATGCCAATCAATGATGTGATTAGGATCATGTATATATTTATTAAGCAAAGAGACATGGAAAAAATTATGAGCTTTCATGTTAGCAGGAAATGGAATCCTTTATGCAACTGGTCCTATTTTTTCAAGGAATTCAAATGGTCCACAATATCTAGGTGCCAACTTGGCACAACTTCCCAACTTCATGAAGCTCTTCCTTGGTCTCACTCTCAAGTAAACATGATCCCCAATCTGTAATTCTTTGTGCACTCTCTTCAAATCTGCATAGATTTTCTGCCTGTCCTGAGCTACCTTCAAATTCTGTCTAATTTTAACAATGTATTGTTCCATCTCTTCGATCATTTCTGGTCCAAGCACTACCATGTTCACCGGTATGTCCCAATTTACTGGATTTTTGCATCCTCTACCATACAAAACTTCAAAAGGGCTCATCTTCGATGATGCCTAGTACCCATTGTTGTAGGAAAACTCTACCAAGTGTAGGTAGTCTTCCCACTTAGATGGTTAATCCATCACATACATTCTTAACATGTCTTCAAAACTTTGGTTTACTCTCTCCATCTGACCATCCGTTTGAGGATGATAGGTTGTACTGAAATTCAACTTAGTCCCCAACTCTTGAAATAACCCTTTCCAAAACTTGGAAGTGAATTTTGTATCTCTGTCTGAAACTATTTCCTTGGGAAATCCATGCAACCCGAATATCTCTCTCATGAATATATTTGCAATGTCATTGGCCTTGTGAGTAGACTTAACGAGAATAAAATGAGCTACTTTTGATAGCTTGTCCACTACAACCATGATGGAATCATGTTTCTTCACAGTCATGGGAAACCCGGTTATGAAGTCCATAGAAATCACTTCCCATTTCCACTCTAGAATGGGCAATGGCTGCAACAATCCTGCTAGATGTTGATGCTCTACTTTTACCTGTTGACACTTTTGAGATCTAGCAATATACTCTGCTATGTCCTTCTTCATCCCATGCCAAAAGTATTGTTTCCTTGTTTCTTTTATGGTCTTCTGATATCTTGGGTGACCAGAATATGGATTTTGGTGTATCTCGCTCAACACAAGCTCTTTCAATTTTGCATAGTTTGGAATGCACAGTCTGGCATCTTGGTACATAAGGACATCATCTTCTCCAATCTGATATCTTGCACACTTGTCATCCAACTTTCCCTGCTGTAACTTCTCTTTGATTTGTAGGTAAGCTTCATCATTAGCTTGAGCTTCAATGATCCTTGCTTTCAAATCTAATTTACAAACACTTAATGTTGCAACATGAAATTCCCTGCTGAGCGCATCAACAACCTTATTCTCCTTTCCTTTGACATGTTTAATCTCCAAATAAAACTCAAAGAGGAATTCCATCCATCTAGTCTGTCTGGCATTTAGATTTGGCTAGTCAAATAAATACTTTAAACTCATGTGATATTTCCTGAGTTCAAATATTCTTCCCAAAAGATAATGCCTCTATTTCTTGAGAGCATGCACTATGGCTTCTAGCTCTAAGTCATGTGTGGCATAGTTCCTTTCATGACCTTTCATCTTTCTTGACTCATAACCAATTACAAATCCTTCTTGCATGAGTACTCCACCCAATCCTTCAATGCAAGCGTCTATGCACACCACAAAGTCTCTGCAATCTTTAAAACATGAGCACTAGTAAGTAACTCTTTTAGACTCTAGAAACTCCTTTGACACTTCTCAGACCATATAAATTTGACTTCCTTCCTTTGTAATGATGTAATTGGGTGAGCTATCTTGGAGAAAATTCTAATGAACCTTCTGTAGTATCCCACAAGGCCCATAAAGGATCTTACATCTGCAACATTTCTCAGAGTAGGCCAATCCATTATGGCCTCAATCTTCTCTGGGTCTACTGCAATACCTTCTGCTGAAATGATATGTCCCAAATACTACACCTTCTCTTGATAAAATTCACACTTGATCAGCTTTGCATACAACTGATGTTCTCTACGGACTTGCAGTACCATTATCAAATGTTCAATATGCTCTTCTTCATTCTTTGAATACACTAGAATGTCGTCTAAGAATACAATCACAAACTTATCCAATTATTTGTTGAAGACACTGTTCATAAGACACATGAAAGTAGCAGGTGCATTGGTGAGGCCAAATGGCACTACGATGAACTCATAGTGTCCATATCTAGTTCAGAAAGTTGTTTTGTGAGTGTCTTCATCCTTTATCCTTACTTGATGGTAGCCATACCTCAAGTCAATCTTGGAAAATACTTTAGCTTCCTTCATTTGGTCAAACAAGTCATCAATTCTTGGCAATGGATACTTGTTCTTGATTGTTACTTTGTTTAGCTTCTTGTAACCTATACATAGCCTTAAGGTCTCATCCTTCTTCTTAACAAACAACACAGGTGCATCCCAAGGAGATACACTCGCTCTGATATACTCCTTGTCCATTAATTCTTGCAGCTGCTTCTTTAATTCTATCAGCTCAGGTGTGCTCATTCTATAAGGGCCTTTGGAGCTTGGTGCTACTCCTGGAACAAGGTTAATGGATAAATCAATGTCTCTTTTGGGTGGTAGTCCTGGTACTTCATTTGGAAATACATCTTGGAACTCCTGTAATAGCAGAAGGTCTGCTAACTTTATCCCTTTATCTTTTGTTGAATCTGATATATGCGCAGCATATAATTGAAATCCCTCTTTGTGCAGTTTCCCAGCTATAAGGATGAAATTTGTCTTACTAAAACTTGTTTTGGAATTCCTTTAACAAAGCTTGGTTTCCCTTCATCATCAATACATTCAAGTACCTTCTTGTAGCAGTCAAGTTTGGCTCTATGCTTCTCTAACTAGTCCATGCCTATCAGGGCATCATAAGATCCCAAGGGTAGTACATTCAAGTTTACCTTGGTGGGAAGTCCATTAAGCTCTAAGGAACATTCCACCACTACTTCACTCACCTTTCTTTTAGTCCCAGTGGCTAGTTGAACTAACAAAGACTTACTATGTTTCACCTTACCAAGTGAGCAACTTTCAACCACTTTAGGGGACACATAACTATGAGTGGATCCTGGATCAATTAAAATAGAAATAGATTGCTTAGCAATCTTACCTTCAACTTCTACCACTGCTAATTGGTGGTCTTCCTAGTGATCATCTAGTGCTGCATAGATTCCAGGTGTGGCTCTAGCCATATCTTCTACCATGGTTGCTTCTCCCAAGTTGTTCAAGATTCTGGGATTCCCTCTCCACATCCCCAACATTGAAGTGGTCCTTTTGATGTTTTCTCTGCTATTACAGCTGGGTTGAACGCACTTCTTGTTGGTTGTCCCTGTGGAAAGTTTATGGACTGATTCTTGAAAGGTATTTTGAAGCCACTTCTCCTTGGTTCAAATCCTCCTTTGGGATTTCCTTTCCATGCTGGTTGAGTATCTGTCTTCCCTTTATACTGCTCATAGTTTAGCATGGCCATTCTAATGGCTTCATCCAAGCTTAGTGGGTGGACAAACTCAATCCTATCCCTGTAGTTCTGTGGTAGGCTTCCAAGGAAACACTGAATCTTCACCCTTTCATCCTTGATGTAGTCCACATACCTTAACAGTTCCAAGAATTTATGAACATGTTCTTCCATGGAATTTTGCCCCAACTTGAGTTCATTGAACTCCTTTCTCTTGGTGTCATAATACCTAGCTGATAGGTATTTCTCCTTGAAGTATCTTTTAAACCCCTCCCAGCTGGTCCTTCTTTCACTGGTTCTCTTTACCTTCATGAGATGTTCCCACCAAATGGAAGCTCTGCCATTTAGATTGTAAATGGAAACTCTACCCTTCTCACTTTCTGAATAATCATGCATTTTGAAATACTTCTTCATTCCAAGTAGCCATGTCTTTGCCTCCTGGCATGTCTTGCTTTCTCCATCAAAGGTAGGATCCCTTGCTTTCCTGAACTCTCCTTGTGGGATCCCTCCGAAATTCCTTCTTTTCTCAGTCCAATGATAAGTGTGTCTTGGACTTCTTTGAGAGTCTCTAGAGTGTTCTGATCTGCTGGAAGGATATCCTGAACAGGATGTTCTATGCCTTCTTCTCACAACACCCCCTTTATGGCTTGGAGTCCTCTTCCTATAATGGCCTCTAAAATGGATAACTGCATTCCTTTCTTCTTGGATGGTGTTGCTTGGATTGGACCCCATGTTTACTTTCTAATGCATGTTAGTGAGGCTATACAGAATGGCCGCACTAAGTTGGTGTTGCTCTTCTTGTGCCTTTATCAGCCTCTCATTAAAGCTTACCATGGTCTCAACCCAATCCTGGGGAGTCACCCGCTCCATTCTTTCATTAGATGTTGTTTCAGCATGCTCTTCCTGCACGTTTCCCCACAACACGTCTTCTTTAGTTTCGTATGGGTTTTGTGCATCATTAACGGTCACCATTCTTGCTTTCTGACACACGGTCCTGCTGTTTGGTTCAATAGTAACCTACTGCAATCACTCTGCATGATATAATTGTTTATTAGACAGCATAGAACTTCAAACATCCATACAATCTAGAAATTACTCATTAAACAGTCAATTAAACAAAAGTTCTTATAGATTAAAACAGTGCCATCAACATTTCCTTCGTGCGATTCCTTCCACATTTCGACCCTAAGAGCCCCAGTGTTGTAACTGAAGCTCATACTTCGGCCCATACAGCCCCAATGCTGTAACTTTCGGTCTGATACCACTCTGTGATGTCCCCGGACCTCCCTTGTGGCCTTCCAAGGCCACCAAAGATCCAGAGTTACCTTTTTTTTCTTATTTTACTTCCAAAACTACACACAGCCGCACTGGAATCGGATCCGTAGCTCACCTTGCGATCTGTAGTCCACAACTGTGCCTTTCTGCAATCCACAGTCCGCACTGCGTCCTTCCGCAATCTGCAATCCGCACTGTGGCCTTCCGCAATCCGCAGTCTTCACTACATCCTTCCGCAATCCACAATTGCATCTTTCTGCAATCCACATTGCGGGTTCGGAAATGTGGAGATATAAATTCTTTGCTAAATGGCCTTCCGCAATCGGAAATCCGCATTGCAAGTGCGGGAATGCGGAATTCTACTTTTCCATCGAACGGTTTTCCGCAATCCACAATCCGCATTGTAGTTGCAGAAATGTGGAAAGATAATTTTTTTTCCAAATGACCTTCCGCAATCCCCAATCCACATTGTGGGTGAAAAAATGCGGAATCCTAACCTCTCCGCTAAATGACCTTTCGCAATCCGCAATCCGCATTGCGGGTGCGTAAATGGTCATGTTCCAGACCCTTGTTCCGGCAGGGTTCCAAGCAACTTCCAAGGGCCATAACTTCCTCATCCTTGGTCCAAATGAGGCAAGGTTGGTACCGTTGGAAATCTCTTGGAGAGCTATATCGGTTGGTGCAATCCCCTTCCCAACTGAAGTATATAATATTGTAACTTTCCTCTCTGAATTTTTATCTATAAACCCTCTACGGTATCTTCCAACCCTTGACAGATTTCTACTTGTCTCATGCTATAACCTATCCTTCCTCTGGATCACCGAGTAGTCTAGGAATACTTCAAGC
This sequence comes from Larix kaempferi, assembly GCA_027924585.1. Classification (NCBI taxonomy): domain Eukaryota; kingdom Viridiplantae; phylum Streptophyta; class Pinopsida; order Pinales; family Pinaceae; genus Larix; species Larix kaempferi. Next base: position 7,396,266 of record BSBM01001433.1, on the reverse strand, counting down.
CACATAACCATCCCCATGATTAAGTGATGTTAATAAGTCCCTTACAAAGTTAAGCATCTCATAGCAAAAAACATAATAAAAAAAAGTTAAGGCTAACGATACATCTAACACATGTAAGATTAGCAATGCATCAAACTCATGCAACTGAATAAAGCATTCGACCTACACTCAGCTTTCCACTTAGGATTACACATGGTATGCCTATTACTCACATTCATATAACATTCATTTAACATTTTAAGCAACACAGCATAATAATAATACAGGAAATAACATCATTCATTTCACAGAACACTTATCTTTGTATCTTGAAGTTTCCCCAGCAACTGGCTAAGTGAGAGCAACGTTCCACCCAACCTTAGGTCTCTGTCCAACCTATACTCTTTCAGTTGAGAGACCACCCTCGAGCTGGGATATGTATCCACTAAGGAGGTCTAGGTCGGCTCACTAATAGTCAAGATCCACTCCAATGCTAATCCAACTTATAGCTAGGTTAATCAAGAAATCGAGGAAACATACTCATGCTAAGCCACCCTGCAATTGGGTTTATCAAGCATACACATGCTAAGCCACCTATAGATGGGTTTATCAAGCATACAGGGAAACAAGGAGGTTATTTCTAAGCCAGTGAGCTCAACCACAGAGCTACAGACATCTCGATCACTCAGCAGACAAAGCACCCACATTATCCACCTCACCCAACACAAGGAAGACCCTCTTCTCTACTACAAAGTCCATCAAGGCCCCTTCCCTTCCATTTCTATTCAGGATAGGCATAAGAAGGTCCTACTGCTAGTTCCAGGAGATCATAGTCTTCACCGGTTTTATCAAGCATTCTGAACCCTTAACTCTATCTCTTATGTCCACTAGACAAGTTGGTTCATCCAGGGTTGCAGACTAGACTCTGTCCCGCAACTCGGATCTCTGCTCGCAGATTCAGGACTTCACTCATCTTCCTCAAGCTATTCATGTCCTCCAGTCCGCCTTCTAACTCATCTTTTGGTTTCTACTCAATATCGCGCATCTGCACGGGATCTCTATGGCATTCGACTTCACTATTTCAGCTCTCCTCTGCATTTCTTTCCCCGATCTCTCTTCTGGACAGAATGCCTCCGAATGCCTAGACTCAACCGAACTCAACAGAACTGAGGAAGAACCCTCAACCCCAATCTCAATGCCATTTTTATCCCCTGCGAATATCCTCCGCAGGCTTTCCTTCTCCACGTTCTCTAACCGAATCCGTACCCGTACAGGGAATCAAATCGGTTACTCCTACCCAAGTGGTAGGATGGGTCACCATTCCACAACCCCCTCACCTCTCCCTAGTGGATACCTTCTCCCCCTTCTCATTAACTGCCTCACTTAGCCAATTCAATGTATTTTCATTGCAATATTAAACATTTACATCCATTACAAAATTTCATGGCTTAATAGCGCATGCATAGTTTCACTATCAATACTTGCCTATGAAAGAAAACCTTAAACATCCACTAGTGGGGCCTTGGCCTTTAGATCCACACTAGGATCAACACACATTGCACAAACACAATATTTACATTGAGGCCAATAACTACTAAGGCAGGGCAGGGGTATTACAGTACCATTTCCTTATGGTGTGTGCGCAATCTTCTACTTCGTCTTGGTGTGACCATGACTTGTGATGTACCAACCCTTGTGGGTAATGTGCCCTTGTGATATCAATACTTTGCATAATCTACGAATTCTCTAGCTTCTACTTAGTGAGATTACGACCTTTTCCTTTTCATCACTCATGGGACTGAAACACTTGTTGTTTGTCAATTACGGAATTTGCACATATATTAACTTCGGTCGTTGTACCATTCTAGGATTTCATGCGCATTCCACTTATTGAAGGAATTTTCTGATTAGCTATGCTTGTGCACTTTCAGGATTGTCTGAACATCTATTGTTGTGCACTTCCAACCATTAGTGAAGCAATGCTTAGTCTTGCTTTCATACTTGCATCATTTGTTCAACCAACTTATTGGCAGTTTGAGCACTTGTACCATTTTCCATCCAATTCCTTCAATTTATTAGCATGAGAGAGTATGACTTGGAGGACTTGATTTCTGTGCAAGGGACACATGATGTTGGATCCATTACTTGTGTTTCTTCTTGAATTGGATCTTCATGAAGTATCTTATGGATCTGTATGATGTATCATCTTATGTACTTCATCAAACTTGACCTGCAAGATGTATCCTTGATGCACTCTTAGATATACTCCAAAGTTGCTTGATTGTTGTATCATTGATATACATCTTCAGACAGATTGCACTCTTAGATATACTCCAAAGTTGCATACATGTCTTTCACCTTCACCATTTGCGCATATACTACTGGTGTTCATGCTTTCTTTATCATGCACATTGACCACCTCAAAGTGGCTTCTTCATACTTCTATTGTAATGTTGTATCCACTTTGAATTAGGATGAAATCAATGACTCATACTGAATCAATTGAAATCTTCTTTGACATTGGATGACAATCAAACACTTGGCATCCTCTTTAGTTGACATTATTGACAACCAATGCTCAACAATCTCCCCATAGTCAAACACTTGAAATCCTCTTCAGTTGACATCATTGACAACCAATGCTCAACAATCTCCCCATTGGATGACAGTCAAACACTTGACATCCTATTTAGTCAAACACTCGACATCAATGACAACCAATTCTCAAAACTCTCCCCCTTTGGAATTGATGTCAACACCTTATGAAGTTGTGCTTGATCTTCTTGAGCTGTATGCTTCATCTGTGTTTGGTCGAAGTGCTCCTCCTATGTATGTGCTCCCTTTGAGTTCTTTGGTATTTTGGCTACTGCGCTCTTTTTCATTACTTCTATCATCTCTACTTGAAATGTCTTGCTTCATGTCGTATCTGTGTAGATCCTGTCTTCAAGTGTTTTTGTTCACACTCTTTCACGTCTGCTTCCGTTTCATACTAATCCTTTGATGTCTGCAATTCTTCCATTTTTGGCCTGTCCTATTGACTTCATTCATATTTCATGCCTTGGCTTCATGTGGTTCTTGAATTTGGCTGCCTTTGATATCTTCAGCTTCATGCATCTCTCCTCGGCTTCATCAACTTCATGCATCTCTCCCCCTTTGAAATCAATGGCAAAGAGATCCAGTGCGCAATGTAAATTCTTTGCTTTATGTTTTGCGCCTGAACTCGTCCTGACTATTTCTTGGGATAACTCCCCATGTCTGTATACTTCATTATCTTTGATTGATTTTCTGATATGGATGTTATAATTCTCTTTCATCTTGGTCTCATGTTCTTGTCACCATACCTTGCACAATCATCTATGTTGTTATCCTTACTGCGCAGTGCATAAGTTAGTCTTCTACTGATTTTGCATTATTATTATTATTATTATTTATGCACCTGAATGCTTCGCCTATCGCATTTACTGCGCGGTAATAGAGACTTGTTGTATATAATATATTCGCATCATTTGCTAAGACAATAACATATATGGCACGTTTTCGTTCATGGGCCATCTTGGCACAAAAGTGGATATGCCACTAAGTTTGTGTGGTAGGAGTGACGTGTCGCCTCCGTACTGGAACCTTTTGAATCAACAATCTTCATCATAAGGTGCAATGAATCAAGCTTATCTCTTTTTGTACCATTTCAAAAGCTCATTTAAGTTCAACATTTATTTTTTTCGTCTCCACCATCCTTTCCGACTTGTGCGACATTGAATTCCTTTCTCATCAATTAATTGCATGCGCGTGAACTTCCTCTAATGGATTCTATTAGATCTCTACGAGCAATGTCTGATTCATCACATCTTTCATTCTTGCTCTTCCGTGTCGCATTGCTGCCTAATCCTTTGCTGCTTAATCTTTTGTTTCCTTCCAATGGCCTCCTATCATCGCAGAGTAACCAGTTCCCTCGAGAATGTGCAACATGCCATTCAGTCACAACAAACATAATTTTCCGTGCTTGAGAACGGATATGGATTCCCGACAACAACAAATGCGGAATAAACAAATTCTCTACCAGTATCGTCATTCTGAGCAGCTGAATCTTCTAATTCACAGGGTTGACAATTTGGAGCGTTGACAACACATTCTGAAGGAATTGTCTCGTCTTTGGCCTCAACAGGATGAATCGTCGTCGTCAACAACTATGCAACTTCTTCCTTTTCACTCTGCATCAGAATGTACTTCCCTGGTTTCGGTAGATTTGGAACTACGTCTTGCAAACCGACTAGAATCTGATCTCGACCTTGAACTTCGGTTGTAGGATTCTTTGGCTCTTTCTCGATTTTTCCTATTCTTCTTGTGTATTCCAGTCATGGCTTCGGCATGGAGTCTTGACTCATGTAATTTTGTAATCATGCACCAATTTTTAATATAATGAAAAAGATATGTTTTGCGCAATTTCATTTCTTTAGAAATGATTTAATTCTTCATACAAGATCTTATGCTTGTAGCTGTGCAACTGAAACCAATTTGATGTTTCTTTGTTCTATGGTATGCAAGATAAATGTATAACTACGTATGTATGCAATCTTCCTTATCTGGGACATAATCACTGAATGTGTGCAAACATAATGAATCATATTCTAACTTTAAATACCTCTCACCATACATTAAACAAACCTAACTAATATTCCCTTGAATTCCTTAAGATGTATTGTGCTGAATTCAAGGGTCTTTCATAGTCCTTATTGGACTAGCCAGAGAGGCAACAATTGCTTGCTGCACTTGGATTGTTTGCATCTTCAGCACACTTCTGGGGAGTTTTCTTGAACCAAGTTTTGTTGTGCGCACTTTTGTTTTGAGGCTTCTCCATAGATTTTCTACTGAATTCTCTTTGAGCGTAATAGTCTTTACGCAACAGTTCATATGGACAGTTCACTGCTCTTCGAAAATACATATCTTTGTGTCCAAAGTTATCACAGGCATAACATCTTATAGTTTGACAATATTTTGCAAAATGGCCAAAACGATTGCATCTTGTGCACTTCACTCTATTGATCCTTCTTTGGTTAGTATATCGAAAAGAATTGTAGCTGAAGGAATCATCATACCTGGAGGTTTTGTTATGACTTGAGCATTGTTCTTTGTTGCAGGTCTTCTTAGGTATCTTTACAAAAACTAGTCCAGTTTTGTCTTCTAGTGATCTCCGATCCTTTAGAATACTGTTCAACATTGATGTATTGTCTTTTAACTTGTTCTGCACTTCATCTTTATCTTCTGATTGTGTGTATACTGGATCAATGCGAACTTATCTCTTTCCCTTTATCTCAATCAGCTTGCATTTTAGATGGAGTATCTCTTTATCCTTTTCTTCAAGTTGATTAGTCATCTTTATGATTTGCTATGCCAATTCCTCAAGTGAGGTTCTTAGAACAGATTTTTATTTTTCAAGTATTAGAACCTTTTCATGTGTACAATTCAGTTGACACTGATAATTGGTTATCCCTTCAGAAATATTTGCATCAGTATATTCTTGACATGACTTGTCATATTCGTCATACTTTGATAGTTGTTCCCGCAATAGCTTATTTTTCCTTTTAGACTTCTTTAATTCGTCCAAGGCACTTATCAGTTCACCTTCCCAATCAATGTCTGCAGCTTCTTCATCTTCGGATTGACTGTCAGCCTTAACCACTTCAACAGGTTTTGGAGGTGTGACTTGCTTCAGAGGCGTTTTGAACGATCCACTGAAACAATATTTGTCTAGTGACCTTGGCTTGCTCTGAGCAACTAGAGTGTTATTTGAAATGTGCTTCTTGCTTTCTTCCATTACATGAGCCATAAAAGGAATTTCTTTGGGTTCTTCGTCGCAATCACTTTCTTCAGATGCATTGCTTCCTTCCTTAGTGTACAGACTCTTTCTTTGCTTTGGAATCCTCCTCCTATTCTCCGGTTTGTGTTGAGAACGTGCCATCTTCTAATCATGTGCAACAGATTCCTCATCATTGTCGCTTTCTTCTTTCTTGTAAGGAAATTTTGAGGCATAATGACATATTCCTCCACATCTAAAACATTTAAAGGGTAGCTTATTCTTATACTTACCTCATCCTCTTTTCAGCTTCTTGACAAAGTTTGATTCTTCATCGTCTGATTCATCAAAACAGTCTTTATCATGATCATGCTTCTCCTTTCCCATGGCTTTGAAGGGGGCTTCCTTTCTGATTGGAGTCTCTTTTTCTGTTCTCGTTTCATATGCAGTGAGGATCCCCTGAAGTTCATACTTTTTTAGTTCCTCAAGGTTAGCTCAGTCTTCTAACATAGACACCTTCGAATTTAATCTTTGAGACAGATTTCTTAATCTATTATGTACAACCAATTCTTCATCCAGAGTGACCCCAAGACTCTTGATGGCATTGACTATCTCATCAACTCTCAAGAAGTAAGATGCAATATTATCTTCATCTTTCATTCTCAGAGATTCAAACTGTCCAAAGTATTTTTGCAGTTTTTCTTTCTTAACCTTGTCCTTGCCTTCATATATGCCTCTGCATTTGTCCCAAATTTCTTTGGCTGATGTACAATGCATAACTTTGAAAAAATAGTCACCTGTCAAACCACAGAGCAGATCATTCTTGGATCTAGTGTTGCTTTCATAGATTCTTCTTTGTGCTATTTTAATTGGTACTACTGTTGGGACATCATAACCATCGAAAATAGATTTCCAGACTTCTGTAGGCTAATGATTGCAAATACACTTACATACGTACCTTCTAGAAAATGTAATTGGTTCTGTGAAACCTGGGTGCTATGTTTGTATAAAGGCCTTCCTGCTTGTCCATTTATGCACAATGATCTATCTTCCAGATGTTAATATGTTATTGAAGACACCCTCTCTGATACCAATTGTTGAAATTGATTTAATACTGAGAGGGGGGGTTGTTAACACCCAAAAAGTGCTCACTACCTCATCTACCACATTATATGGCTCATTTGTCCATTTTCCTACCATATTTCCCAAAAAAATCCCATTAAAAAGCCTCCAAAAGGCCTAAAATGCCTCCAAAAGGCCACAAAACCATCAAAATAGCCTAAAAAAGGCTAAAAAACCCCCTTTTCCTCCAAAAATAGCAAAAATCCCCTAAAAAGGGAATAAAAAATATAAAATAATGAGGAAAAGGAGGAAAAAACCCTATACAGCTGCCCAAAACCATGTGTTCCCTAAAACCATGGGTCAGCACTCCACCACCAAAAAATTATAAATAGGTGATGGAGATCCCTTATTCCATATCCACAATCACAAGCACCCTTACTCTGCCAAAATCTCTCTCGAAACCCTAGTTCACCATTGAACTACTTTCACCTTGAGAGCCACTTTTGGCCCATTCCCACCATTGGAGAAGGAGAAGGAGCATATTGAAGCTTGGAGCATCCTCTTGGACACTGCAAAGGGCTTCATCAAACCTTCACATTGAAGGTAATATCAATACAAAAAGCCATTCTTCAAATTTGTTGTTTATGTTTCATGCATGTTTTAGAAGTAATTTAATTTCTGTTTTAGCTTAATTATTTACATTTACTGAACTGCTACTAAGGAGTCCATTCTCCTTAGTAGGTGCTCATTTGCACAAGCTAGGGGTAAAACCCTAGCTACAGTTTTGGTGACTCCCCTAGATTTTGAATTTCTGGTTTCCGTTTTTTAAATTTTTTCACTTTCGGCTGTCCCTTTCGGCCGCCGCATACCGCGTATTTTCCCTCTGCACTCGCGTCCCGACCGCGCCTTTCAGGCCTTTACCTGCGACCCGACCGCGGCTCTCAGACTGTTTCCGACGCTCTGCCGGCGGATTCAAGTTTGTTACCTGCGATCCGACCGCGGCTAATCCGCCTGTTTGCCGCGATCTGACAGCGCCTGTCGGCCTTTTTGCCGCGACCCGACTGCGTCTTTTACCCTGTTTCCTGCGTCCCGACCGCCGCTGTTGGCCCGAAAGCCGCGACCTAACCGCGTCTATTTTCCCCAAACCCGCGGTCTGCCTGTTCTATTTCGCCACAGACCCGCGGTCTGATTTCTGCAGTTTTCCAGTTTTGAGCCCAGCCCCTTTTGCTGCAATATTTTCTGCATCTGAACAGCCCTCTGTCCTACCTGTAGCCTCACTTCCTTACAGCCTTTCTGCAACATAATTTCTGTTCCCTTTACAGAATTCTTTTAAAATTTCAGTATTTTTAATTCAGAAAATTTTGCAAGTTAAACTTTCAATTTCAGCATTATTGATAGTTGGAAGTTGCCCCCCTTGGGGCACTTCTATTTTTTGGGTTCATCACCTCACGAGCACACACTCTGTCACATAAATCAAGTGAGCCTTAAAAAGTACCTAATTGAACCAACATTCTAACCCCACTTGGGGAACACAAAAGAATCATTGTAATTAGGTAGGGTCGGGGGGATAGGCTTCCAATAACACCCCTCGGTCACTTTCACTTGAGACATAGTTGTTGTCCAAATAGGGAACCAAAATCCCCTAGTACTTTTTGGCACGGTCACGACTAGTTTATTAGAGGGCCTCTCCCTTAGGAGGGTTGAAGTCGGGAGACTGGTTCCGGAGGCCTGAGTGGAATACCGCACTCCATTCAGTAACCGAAGGGCTACCTTTCGCGGTGCGCGGGATATCCCTGTATAGGGGTATTGCGGTCAACGAACTAAACGGCAGATTCACCTTTCTGGACGTGTCATGAACGGGGTATCTTAGTTGCCATTCTTCTAGGATTGACTACCCGGTGTCCCTCCCGGTAGGGGGATATCATAGCCACTTGGCTTTCCTACTCATATTGTCTGACTTGGATTTCATCACCTTGCAGAGGATATGTTTTAGTTGAGTCAGAATAATTTTAGTTAGGTGTTTGCATGCTCCTTTACCTCCCTTTGGTCTAGTGAGTCCACCATTTTTTCTTTTTAGGAAACCTGCTGCTTGTTGGTATTCTGACCATCTTTGTTGTTACTCCACCTATTGTAGCACAGCTGTTGCAGTGGGTTTTTTGAGTTGGTTGTTGGCCTGAGTGCCTTGCTTTTTAGCTCTCCTTCTGCACACTCGGTTGCATTAGGCCTTTTTTGAGCTGTTTTTACTCACCTCAACCCACAGAGATTAGACACCATTTGTCACCATTGAGACCCCGAGACATTCTCGGTGCCTCAGGGGCGAGCCCCCACAGCACGGTTCTCTTGACACCACCCGTCATAGATTCCGATCATCATCTGTTGATACCATTCATCACAGGTCTAGAGCCTTGTCACTTGATTCCACTCGTCAGCGACGTAGGACTCCGTCACCAGATAGTGACGCCCCTTACTTTACCTCGGATTCTGACGAAGAGTCTGAGAACCCTATTTATACTGCCCCTACTAGCCCCATGGCTGGCACGACTTCCACTCCGTTTGTCATAGGGACCATTGGTGGCACATCCACCACCACACCAGTTACTACACCTGTTTTGGGTATGCCCTCCATGGGGCCCCCATCTACTGTTCCCCTCACGGTACCTATTCCCGCAGCGGGAATCCCTATCTCCACTACATCAGTGGCTCACACTACCCATGGTGGTGCTGGACCATCCTCCACCACCTCAGTTCCCCCACTTGGGGGCACCACCCCACATCTTGTCCCTCCACTTGGGGGCACTGGCCCCAACTTGGTCCAACCCACTACTGTGTCACATCCTTCTTCCAGTTTGCCATTCATGACTAGCCTCAACCTACCTGACCTGGCCAGATTGACCAACGATCCTATTCGACACGACCCTACATGGCCTCATATGCCTACCAAGCTTCCCTCGGACATCCCTAAGTTCGAGGGTAAGGCCGGTGAGGACCCACAAAACCATATCATGTCTTTCCACCTATGGTGTTCCTCTAACTCCATAGTGGACGATTCTGTTCGCCTCCGTCTCTTACAGCGCACCTTCACTGGCTCTGCAGCCAAGTGGTATATCGAGCAACCACATGGGACCCACGCCACCTTTGCTTCCCTCGCCTCTACCTTCCTGCAGTTCTTCCAGTTGCCTGTCCGATATGACGCGGGCGTTGAGATCCTTTTATCTTGTAGACAAAACACGGCTACCCATATCACGGACCACATCCATGAGTGGCGTCGACGCCGTAGCTTATGCAAAATCAAACTAGACGACCATATCTTCCTAGATTGGTTCCTCAAATCCCTTCTCCCTGTTATCGCTAAGGATGTGGCCTCAGAAAGACCCCAGTCTGAAGAAGAAGCCATCCTTAAGGCCCAACAGTTTGACCTCATTTACGCCCAATCGGGTTACCTTTATACCATTATACCTGACGCCCCTCGCGGCGAGTCCTCCCAGCACGATGTGCCGGGGGCATCCCACGCTGCAGATGGTATCATTGGCCGTGTTTCTTCGCATCCCCAACCATTTTCTATAGCATGTCCTACCCCTGGCCCCGACCTGTCGCGGGCTACCTCACAGTCTGGAGCAACCAACTCATATGCTCCCATGACACACCACCATTCCCATGGACCCTCATGTCCACCTCAGTGCTTCGGTTATGCGACTCTTGCCTATGCTCCCCCAGTCGCACCTCAGCCTTACTACCATCAGCAGGCTGCCCCAGCTCCTGCGCCTTCACAAGCCCCACCCGCTTATTATTCTCCACAGGCAGCCCCTGCGGCACACCCACAAACCGCTCCGCAGCCATATTAGCAACCCCCTTAGGTCGCTGCACCTGCTCAGCCTCAACCTGCATATCATCCACCGCAGCCTGCTCCAGCACCTGCGCAACCTCAAAATCCACCTGCTGCTCAAGGGCAAGTTTACGCCCAACAAAACCCGCAGCAAAACCAGAACAACCAACGCAACCAGGGCCAACCGAACCGCGGTAAGGGCCGTAATCGTGGGAACAACCAACCTGCAGACCCAGCTGGTCAACCGGCTAATCCCCCGACAACAACACCGCGGCCCCCGCTAATCAAAACCCTGATCGCCCACCCAAGCAGGCTAAAAACCCCAATTTGCGAACAAACCATCCTTGTTCTATTTGCGGGGTCTATGGCCATTAAACACATGCTTGCCCACACTTAGAGCGAGCTCGGCAACTCTGGGTTGACGAGGCCCATCGCCAAGGGCATGCGGCTCCCCAAGCACCGCCCAACCCCCCCAACCTCAACAACCCCCTTTGGTGCTGCAAAACCCCTTACCAACCCAAGGCGTCGTGAACACTCAGCCGTTGGCTCCCCCTCAAGCCAACGCGCCCCAACAACAGCAAATCACGTACGCTGCTCCTGATCAACCCATGTTTGACTCAGGAACCCACCACTTGTTGATGATGTCATCTGCTGACGTCAACCTCCAAACCCGTCGGAACCAATATGGCTCCACCTCTGAAGCCCCTCCCACGGATAAACCCACTAACGCTCATCCCACTGATCAGGCGTTACGCATCCCTCCCCCGCCGGTCGACGGTGCTTCCAAAGCAGCTCGTTTCCCACTTCGCCGTCTTAACAACAACCCCAATGCGCGCGCTGCGTCAAACTACAACATTGTAGACGACCTAGCCCAATCTCCCGCAGCCATGTCTGCGTTAGAAGTCTTGAAGAACTGCCCTTCCCAGCGTAAGACTTTACTTTCCGCCATTGGGGGGATTGACCCAAATGATTCGAATTTGATGGCATTTGATTTAGACCAGTCTGAAACACGCCTACCTTCCAGCTTAGCATTCCAAGTTACTGTCTCCGTTAGGAATCTTGTCATCCATCGGTGCATCATCGATGAGGGTGCCTCCACATGCGTTATGTCTACGTTCGTATGGCAGAAGCTGGGCTCCCCTCCTCTCCAGCAGTCCACCACTGCATTACGCGCCTACGACGGTCGTTCGGCTCAGCCCCAAGGCCTCCTAGCCAATGTCCCCGTCCAGTTAGGCGGCAAAAATGTACTCATTGACATTGAGGTAATCAATGCCCAACTGGATTATAACCTTTTACTTGGCCGCAGCTACATGTATGCCATGCGGGCGGTTGCCTCTTCCGTCTTTCGCACCATGATGTTCCCCCATGAGGGACGCGTGGTTAAGGTTGACCAGCTCACCTACTATGATCCCAGTGCTCCTACGGCACCTGAAAATGTTCTCCCCATGGTTGAACAACCTGTGTCTCGTGCCACCACCTCGTTTGTTTCCTCTACGGGGCCTGGAGTCTACTCAGACGCGCCGATGACCTTCACCTTTCAATCTATTCCTCCTCCGTCTTCTCCCACCGACGTGTCTGACTTATGTACTTTGTCCCACGACAGCCAACCACCTAGCAATCAACCACCCTTGTTTCCTAAACCACCGTTGGTACCTAGCCACATTGGTGTTACACCGATCCATACCATCCCCTTTCTAGTCCCTCCATCGGGAGTAGTAAGCGCCCCGGTTATGGCTACCCTTAGCCTCCCGGGGTTAACCTTGGGATTACCTGTCTGGTACCTTTCGCCTCCCGTTCGCCCGCCGACACCCGATGTCGTCCTCCAACCGGTGCAACCCATGGCTACTACCACCCAGCCACCCCCTGGTGTCTCTACCCCTTCGTACTCCATGATTCCCCCTCCTACTCCCAAACCCACTGGGGGCAGAGGTCCACAACCTTACACTGCTATACCACCTCCAAAGACAGTAAAAAACCCTCCAGTATTTCGTGCTCCTCCCAAATGCTCGCTGTGCAACGAGTTAGGCCATGAGACCCACCAATGCCCACAGTTACCAGCATTGCAGAAGCACATGCAGATGCTCGACGATGACCCTAACATCCCAACTGTCGAACTAAACCCCACTCCCAAGCCTAAAGATAAGTTCCTACGTACCAACCACTCCTGCGCCATATGCGGTATTTACGGGCATTATTCACATCATTGTCCCGATCTCCCGGATTACAGAGCGGCTCTTTATGAGATGAACAATTTGGATCTTGAGACGGCACCACCTACCATTGAGGAGATCTACCCCCCAGACTCTTCACCTTCTGGAGAGATTAATACCATCTATATGATTTCTTCCACCACTTCCCCCTCGTCAACCGATTTGACAACGCAAACTTTCCGTACCGATGAGGAGATTCTTGAGGCCCTTACTGCCCCGGATTATCCCTGGGATGATATGCATCATCATTCCTATTTCATCCCAGAAGAATCCTCCTCTTGTACAGTTAACCAATTCACAGTTGAATCCAAAGACTTCCTCCCCACCAAGGTCGACTGGTTCAAGGACCCTATTCCTGCTCCCGACGCCTTCGAGGAGGGTAACATGGCCAACATCTCACCTGTCATCCAAGTTGATATCGCTGCCCCAGGACGTGCCCCTGAACTCATCACTTTAGGAGCATTCTGCAGTAAACAAGAGATTGAGGACTACATAAACCTTTTCAAAGAATTCCGTGATGTCTTTGCCTGGTCCTATACCGAAATGCCTGGTCTTGACCCCGCAATTATAGAGCACCACATTGACACATGGCCTGATGTACCCCCCGTTCGTCAGAAGCAGCGACCCATTCATCCCTCAAAACTCCCAGCTGTTAAAGCCGAGATTGAGAAGCTACGCAAGGCAGGGTTCATTTATCCTATTGCCTATACCACTTGGGTTTCAAATCCCGTTCCCGTTAACAAGAAACAAGGCACCATTCGAGTATGCACTGACTTCCGTGATTTAAACCGCGCTTGTCCCAAGGACAATTTCCCCACGCCATTTATTGACCAGCTCATTGATGCGTGTGCGGGGCATGAAGTCCTCTCCTTCATGGATGGTTTTTTCGGATACAACCAGATTCAGATCCGTAAGGAAGACCAGTACAAAACTGCCTTTACTACCCCATGGGGCACCTTTGCCTATCGCGTCATGCCGTTCGGCCTCAAAAATGCTAGTGCCACTTTCCAGCGGGCCATGACCTATTGCTTTCACGACTTGGTCCATATCCTGTTAGTCTACCTTGATGACCTTACAGCTCGTTCCCGGAAACGATCAGACCACCTTAACGACCTTCGGCAAGTTTTTCTGCGGTGTCGCAAATACCAAATCCGCTTGAACCCACACAAGTGTGTCTTTTGCATTCCCGCTGGCCGGTTGTTAGGTTTCATTGTTTCCCAGAAAGGAATTACTGTAGACCCTCTAAAAGTCCAAGCCATTTTAGACCTTCCTTCTCCTCGCACGCTCCGGCAACTCCAAAGTCTGCAGGGGCGATCCAACTTCCTTCGACGTTTCATTCCTGATTACGCCACTACCGTTCACGGTTTCTTGCGCCTGCTCCGTACCCACATACCCTTTGTCTGGGATGAGCAAGCAGAAGCTGCATTCGAAGCCCTCAAGAAGGCTCTCACACAAGCCCCTCTGATCTCCCCTCCGGATTTCTCCCAGGACTTCCTCCTATACGTCTCGGCCTCCGAATATGCCGTGTCCGGAGTCTTGGTTCAAGAAGACGCTTCTCACCAGGAGCACGTCATTTACTACGTTAGTCAGACCTTGTCTGGTCCACCCCTACGTTACCCGTACGAGGAGAGACTCGCCCTAGCAGTAGTCTTTTCCGTACAAAAATTGCGACACTATATCTTAATGAGTCATACCACCGTCGTCGCCGACTCTAACCCCATGGTATATCTTTTAAACCGGCGGCTACTGCAAGGTCGTGTCGCTAAATGGGTCATTATCCTCCAGGAATACGACCTTACCTTCAAAACACCTAAGAGCACTAAAGCCCTCGCACTTGCCCAGCTCATTACTGATCTCCCTTCCCTTCTCCCGGCCAAACCAATCTCCGATGAGTTACCCGACAATCACCTGTTCACTATCTCATCCGATGACCCATGGTACGGTGATATCTTGTTATACCTGCGCACGCAGAAGTTCAGACCCAAAGTGACCCGTAATGGACGCCGTCGCATCCGTCACCAGGCCTCTCGATATCTCCTCTTAGGCGATGTCCTTTACCGGCGCGGAGTTGACACAATTCTTCGTCGTTGCCTTACACACGAGGAAGCTGAACACGTCCTTAATGACTGTCATAGCGGTGCCTGCGGAGGCCATTTCTCAGGGATGGCCACTGCCCAAAAGGTCGTCCGCGCCGGATACTTCTGGCCCACACTTTTCACCGACTGCATCACTGCGGTCAAACACTGCCATAACTGCCAACTTTTTGCCCCCAAGGCCCGGACACCTCCTGCTCCGTTACACCCAGTCGTCACCGTTGGTCCCTTTTGTAAGTGGGCCATAGACTTCATGGAATGTAGACCCCAGTCTGCCAACGGCCACAAATATATTGTTGTCGCTGTTGATTACTTCACCAAATGGGCGGAAGCCATGCCTACCTTCAATTGTACCGCCGACACTGCTGCCCGCTTCTTTTTCAACCATGTCATCGCTCGATTTGGGGTTCCTAAGCAGTTAGTCTCTGACCATGGTTCACACTTCGAAGATGCCGTCTGGCGTGAGCTATCCACCCACCTTAAGTATGAACACCAATTTTCCTCTGCTTACTACCCCCAAGGGAACGGCCAAGTAGAGGCCATCAATAAAATCCTCAAAACCATCCTTCAACGAACGGTTGACAAGCATAAGTCCAATTGGCACCACATGTTGTTCCCTGCCTTGTGGGCTTACCGCACCTCCACTAAGACCGCCACGGGTTTTACACCATTTCATCTAGTTCACGGTGTAGAGTCTGTTCTCCCCATTGAGTGTC
Source organism: Larix kaempferi (assembly GCA_027924585.1). Classification (NCBI taxonomy): domain Eukaryota; kingdom Viridiplantae; phylum Streptophyta; class Pinopsida; order Pinales; family Pinaceae; genus Larix; species Larix kaempferi. Next base: position 7,380,592 of record BSBM01001433.1, on the reverse strand, counting down.
AGATTCCTGCCTTACAGATCGCCGTTGAGCTTCTCCCTGACACCTCCCCCATCGAGCAGCGTTTGTTACAACTAGAACAAGCCGATGAAGACCGTCGGGCCACTCTCCAGAACATCGAAGCTGCCAAAAACCGCTCCAAAGCCGGTTATGATAAACATGTTCACCCTCGAACTTTCCACGAAGGGGACCTCGTCCTCGCCTATGACCAAGCCCATGACAAAACCGGTAAAGGGAAGTTTGAATCCATGTGGCAAGGCCCTTACATCGTGCAGACCTGCCTCGGAAAGGGGGCATACATCTTAGCTGACTCCGAAGGCCGTCCTTTGCGCAACCCTCGTAATGGGTTGTATCTCAAGCGTTTTTACCCATAAAAGAAACCCGCGGCCTCATTGGTCTGCATTGTACAGTACTTTCGTTTTTGTCCATTTTCCAAACCGTTTCCACCACTGGAATCCGCACGACGAGACCATCATGATGGTCACCTCGTTGCATTATTTTTGTTCCGTCCTTTTTTGCCCATTTTTTCAGACGCCACTAGTCGCCTCGGTTTGCGTGCCACATCGGCCGTTCTCCGTTTTTCACATGTTTTATATCATCGGATTCATTTTTCCGAGCTGGTGATGATGCTTGAGATCATTTCTCGCTCTCACCCCCCAATCTTTCGGGTATTTTTCCAAAACGCCCTCGTCACCCAGGTGTGCGCGCCACATCGGCCGTCACCCGTTTTTGACATCCTTTATATCGTCGGATTCATTTTTCCGAGCTCGTGATGATGCTTGAGATCATTTCTCGCTCTCACTTGGTACAATTTCAACATTGTGTCTCGACACCTTGCTGCCTCGATTTGCGCGCCACATCGGCCGCTATCGAATTGTTCCACTTTTGTACATGAGCCATTCACTCCTGTCATACTGCAAATGTCTCGTTATTTTGCCACCATTTCATCCACCCCGCAAGGAGGCCCATCAGTGTTCCCCAACACCCTCGTTCTTGGTCACCATTATTGATCCTTGATTGAACACTTCCTCCTTGCCTGGCCATTCCTTTTGTTCGGTATAATTTTATCCCTTTTTCGGGCCGGACAAGTCCTTTACGAAAAAGGCACTTAGGGAGTTTCCGTTAAGCTCTTTTCTGACTCCTAAAAGAATGAAAAGATCGCCGAGCAATCTTGCTTCCTTTAATGCTCGCTAAAGTACCTGAAAGGGCGTCTATCTGGTATAAGTTTAACCCTTTTCCAGACCTGGTAGACTAATTACGAAAAAGGAATACTATAGTCACACCGGCTAGAAGAGTTCTTCATTGCATCCTTTTATGCTTCTTTGGGCCTTGGAGACTAAATCTACGAAAAAGCAACCCCCTGGAGTCTTCTTACTTGCTTTCAAACTCTCTAAAATTGAAAGCAACCATGAGCATGAACTGTCCTGGGCTCGTAAAATCCACACGACAGTACCATTCCATCTTTTCAGAGTCTTCTTATCGCTTTCAGACTCCTTAAAATTGAAAGCAACCACGAGCATGCGCTGTCCTGGGCTCGTAAAATCCACACGACAGTATCATTTTACACAAACTTCTTCTAGTTCCTTAACCCATGAAGAAGTACCCTCCCGTGCCTCCTGGCACTATGATCGATCATCTCGGCAGCACCCCCAATAAGGTCGCCTTTGTTCAGAGTATTCTGCAGTCTCCTTCCATTTTACCACAGCTTGAGTCTCCCTCAGCCAGTTATCCTCCCAGATCCATTACAGCTATGATCCCTTTCCCCTCAGTCAGTTTCATATGTTTCCAGATCATTCCCATTATCATACTCTGAACAAAGGAAGTTTGAGTCCACCCACTCTACTTGCCCAGTTGTCCCCCCACAGTTTGTCAATCCTGCCATCAGTACTATTACATTTCGGTCATGTACCTCGCGCTCCTGTCAAGGAAACATCATTGCCTTGATAGTTGCAGGTCTCCCTCTGTCGACGACAGCTCCTCTACTCCAGAGGATAGGCCCAGAGGTCCCTACGCCTTGGACTTATCACCATCTGTGGTAAGTGCCTACGGATCATTCTGCGAGGAGTCATCATTGCCTCTCCGAGTGGTTGTTCCTCACATGCTCGACTTCAGCACCTTGATCGCATCGTTGAGGATCGCGTAGGATTCTATCCCATCAGTTTTTAGTCGAAGACCCCGGATTTCCCCCGACTCTAGCACATTGGTGAGTCACTTCGGCACGCCCAGTTATATGTTCCCGTGGATGTCCGGGCTGCGTTGGCGATTGTATTCGGAATCCATCCAGCTATATGCTTCCTTGAGTACCCAGGTTTATCCCAGTTCAGTGTACCATCGAGGTTGTTGCTCCCAGTCACTATGATCCAGCAGCCCATCAGTTCCTTTGGTACCACATTCAGCAGCACTGTTGAGATTCTAGTGCACCAGTTCTTCAGATTACACATGGTCTGCCCAGCAGTATGTCCCAGATTTTGTGTCCCCTCTGGACTCTTATGATGTACACAGTGGCTATGTATCTTACAGGTCCCCCTTTTTGGGCCTCATAGTTCTCTTTATGTATCTTGATACGAGCATGGGTATGCCCGCCTCGTCCATATATTGAGATTATTCCTCATTCAGTATTTGAGGTCATGTATATTTCAGGTCCCCATTTTTTTTGGACCCCATTGTTATTATGTTATATCCTGATACGAGCATGGGTATGCCCGCCTCGTCCATATGATCAGATGATTCCTCATCCATTCTTGAGGTTATGTACTTTTAGTTCTTGCAGTTGTTCGGGATCGTTGTTCTGGGCCTCAGTTTGTTTCTTCTCTTCTCTCCACACCCAGGAAAACCATTCATGACTTATGATGTCCATCGGCCATACGATGAGCTCCTGCCCTCGCACATCAGGGGGCAATCTGTTAACACCCAAAAAGTGCTCACTACCTCATCTACCACATTATATGGCTCATTTGTCCATTTTCCTACCATATTTCCCAAAAAAATCCCATTAAAAGGCCTCCAAAAGGCCTAAAATGCCTCCAAAAGGCCACAAAACCATCAAAATAGCCTAAAAAAGGCTAAAAAACCCCCTTTTCCTCCAAAAATAGCAAAAATCCCCTAAAAAGGGAATAAAAAATATAAAATAATGAGGAAAAGGAGGAAAAAACCCTATACAGCTGCCCAAAACCATGTGTTCCCTAAAACCATGGGTCAGCACTCCACCACCAAAAAACTATAAATAGGTGATGGAGATCCCTTATTCCATATCCACAATCACAAGCACCCTTACTCTGCCAAAATCTCTCTCGAAACCCTAGTTCACCATTGAACTACTTTCACCTTGAGAGCCACTTTTGGCCCATTCCCACCATTGGAGAAGGAGAAGGAGCATATTGAAGCTTGGAGCATCCTCTTGGACACTGCAAAGGGCTTCATCAAACCTTCACATTGAAGGTAATATCAATACAAAAAGCCATTCTTCAAATTTGTTGTTTATGTTTCATGCATGTTTTAGAAGTAATTTAATTTCTGTTTTAGCTTAATTATTTACATTTACTGAACTGCTACTAAGGAGTCCATTCTCCTTAGTAGGTGCTCATTTGCACAAGCTAGGGGTAAAACCATAGCTACAGGGGTGAATCAATATTAGCGCATTTTAGCAGATTTTACCTTCTTTAAACAGATTAGTCCTTACTTAATCTTTATCTTCTGTTATGTATCAGTAAATAAACATTCACACACATTAGCACCACATCATCAACACATAATACACAGGATTTTTTATGTGGAAACCCAAACGGGAGAAAACCATAGAATGCTTCTTTATAGTGAGAAAGAATACATTAAAGGAAGCACCAACTTCCTGTGTTTACCAGCACCAATTGGAAGGAGACACCAACCCCTTGTGTTTCTCCAGCACCAACCAGAAGGAGGCACTGACCCCTTGTGTTTTCTCTAGCACCAACTGGAAGGACGAACTGACCCCATGTCTCTTTGTTTTACAGGCACCAACCTGAAGGAATCTGCGACTCCCTGTCTCCTTGTCCCGTCCGAAAACCCTGATGTCTAATATATTTTACTGTCTTGCCAAACTTCAACTCTGTGCACTTCTTCAGGTCTTCTGATGATGATTCTACTGTGTGCTACCTTTGTGTGCAAACTATACTCTGTCACTGCGCTGCATACATCACTTGACTTCTCATTCCTCTTAAATCACACTTTGGCTTATGACTTATTTATTGTATTGTGTGCTCTGCCGAATCTACAGTCTGCGCTTTTGATTTTGCGTTCTCTTCTACGTGACTGCAAATATCAATTGATACTATGCTTTCAATTAATAGTTTGCTGGTCAAATTGAAGCACCAGTAACAGATGTAACTGCACACTTTTTGATGTTGTCGTTCTGATAAAGTGTTGCAGTTACTCAGATAATCTGTGACATCCTGTGCATTAAATAGTTGGTATGTTCGGTTTAATGCACTTGTCTCAGATCATCTGCATCATGATGTGCCTGTCGAGTTCTGTTTTCGTTCTGTTGTTGCGCATCATATGGAATCTTCAACTTCGCACACTTTCACTTCTATTCTATACATAAGCTAGACATCTGCACAATATCTGATAAACATCGGTTCTGTCTCTGTGCTTCTGTATTTACAATATCTGTGACTATTGATGTGCTAATTGAATTACTGTCCTTTGAGATATCCATCACTTGCGCATTCTTCAATATGTCTTCCTTTCGGTGTTTGCACAGTTGTCACAGATCTACAACATCATTATGTGCACCATCAAAACTTCGTTCTGTTGCATGTGCGCATTCGGCTCTTCACTAGATCATCTATTCTATCCATGAGCCCCTTGATGCCCCGAAAAACAAGTTGAAACTTTCACGCAAAACACTTGTGTTCTTGCTTGCAGGCTTACATCAAATATTCAACTTGCATCTCTATTTATACATGTCCTGCACGAATTGTATGTTCGCAAGTTGGTCGTGGCATCCCTTCTTCCATACTTCACGGATTGTGCATATGCCATGTGCTATCATCTGCGCTATTGATGTGTCCTATTAGATGTATCAAATTCCCTCAAGGTCCACAACTCGGTGTAGCTCTACACCTTCATTGCGCTCTTGATGTACCATTGCCTTATGGTGTGTGCGCAATATTCTACTTCGTCTTGGTGTGACCATGACTTGTGCTGTACCAACCCTTGTGGGTAATTCTTCCTTGTGATATCAATACTTTGCGTAATCTGCACATTATCCATATTCTTCTTAGTGATATTATGACCTCTCCCTTGTCATCACTTGTGGGACTGGCACACCTGCTGTTTGTTGGTTGTGGAATTTGCGCATATATTAACTTCGACCGTTGTACCATTCTAGGAGTTCGTGCACGTTCCACTTAATTAAGGCATTTTCTGATTGGCCATGCTTGTGCGCTTTCAGGATTGTCTGACCATATGTTGTTGCACACTCCCGAACATCATCCAAGCAATGCTTAGGCTTTCTTGCATACTTGCATCATTTGTTCAACCAACTTCTTGGTGGTTTGAGCACTTGTACCAATGTCCATCCAATTCCTTCAATTTAATGGCCTGAGAGAATATGACTTAGTGGACTTGATTGCTATGCAAGGGCCACATGATGTTGGATCCATTACTTGTGTTTCTTCTTGAACTGGATCTTCATGAAGTATCTTTTGGATCTACATGATGTATCATCTTATGTACTTCTTCAAACTTGGCCTGCAAGATGTATCCTTGATGCACTCTTAGATATACTCCAAAGTTGCTTGATCGTTGTATCCTTGATATACATCTTTAGACAGAATGAACTCTTCTATATAATCCAAATTTGCATACATATATGTCACCTTCACCATTTGCGCATATACTACTGGTGCTCATGCTTTATTTATCATGCACATTGACTACCTCAAATTGGCGTCTTCATACTTCTGCTGGAATGTTGTATCCACTTTGACTTAGGCTGACATCCATGACTCATACTGAATCAGTTGATTTCCTCTTTGACATTGGATGACAGTCAAACAATTGACATCCTTTTTAGTTGACATTGTTGACAACCAATGCTCAACAATATCCCCACATTGGATGACATACAAACACTTGACATCCTCCTCAGTTGACATCATTGACAACCAATGCTCAGCAATCTCCCCACATTGGATGACAGTCAAAGACTTGACATTTTCTTCAGTCAAACACTTGAAATCAATGCTCAATAGAACGGTTTCCGATGCCTCTCGATATGGAGGGATTTATGGGCAATGGTGCGTATAGTGCCCATACTGAGCGCATATGGAACATGCGTGATTTGTACACAATGTTTTGGACTTAGATGTGGGTGAGGGAGGTGTGCCCCCTTTTACCATTGGTGAAGCGTGGGTGATGCTAACGGGGGTGTTGAGAAAATTCCTTGGCTTCGGTAGAGTAGGACATAAGTTTGTTGCATGGAATTGTTGCTTGCAAAGAGAACATGGTGGTGTAACCATTTGATTGGGAGTGTTGATCATAATTAGGGATTTTAACTCCTACTGGTTGATGCCCCCTACTTTAGGATTAGCGGTTTCTATTGAATTAGATGTCGGATTAGGAAATAGGGGACCTTTCAACTTTGGTTGTTTGGTGCCCCCCTTGGTGGTATTAGCGACGACCGATTGTGGTTTAGTTGAGGATGTCATAGGTTAGGCTGTCGTAACTGAATGTGTTATGGGCCTTACATCCATACTAGCCAAAACATATACAAACTCATAATTGGCGACTGGTTTGGAATCCATCTCTGGGAAGGGTGGTGTAAAGTACCAAACTGGGATTCCCAAAGTTAGCCTAAGTAGAGTTAACTGAGCCATAACCGGCATCCCTTCTACACCCGTGGGAGGATACAAGAATGGGATTTGAAAAATAGGTGGTACTGATGGAATCAACGTTTGTTCAATGCCATGACTCAGCGATGGTGCTGATGATGATGTTGAGGTGGAGGCAGCTCCATTTTTAGCAGTGAAAATTGTGCACATTAGGCCATCGGTCAATGTAGGGATATTAGGTGGTGGTGCCGTATATGCTCCTAACAAATTGAATTCATTGTACATACCAAGGGCAATGTCAACATATGGTTGATCATCTTCAGTACATTAGTTAGAACATTGTCAGGGTTGCTTGTGGTATTAGGGTCATAGTATTTAAGCTCGTCAAGGGTAACTACTTTCCCATTTAAGGGAAACATCATCATACAGAAGACTGAGGAGGAAACCACCTTCATGGCATACATGTAACTGTGCCCTAAGAGGATGTTGTAGTCGAGGTTTGCATCGACTAATTCGATATTGATCATAACCATATTTCCCCCCAGCTCTATGGGGACATTTTGGTACAATCCTCTTGGTTGGGATGGTCTTCCATCATACACACGAAGAGTGATTCATGAGGGGACCAACTCAAGAGATCCTAATCGTTTCCGGACTTTTGTAGACATGACACAAGTGGATGCGCTTTTGTCGATGATGCATCGATGGATCATGACGTTCTTTACAGTAACTGGAACTTGAAATGCGACTGGCGACGGTAGTCGTAGATCACCTTTTTCAAGATCAAAGGTCATGAGGTGCGATTTGGAAGGTTCGACCGCACAAGTGCATTGAGTAATGCCTTTCTCTGTGTTGGGAAAGACTGTAATACTTCTAATGTGGACATAGCTACAGGGGATTGAGCCAATTCATCCACAATACTGTAATTGTGGGCATCTTTCATGTGAGGGTTATTAGGGGTACGCCGAAGTGGAACTTTCAGGATCCATGGGATTTGTTCGGTATTTGGGCGTGGTATCTGTAAAGGGCTCCCCGAGGGGATAGGAACGTATTCCACTTGGGGTGTGAAAGGCCCATCATAACCTCTGGCTTGTGTTTGAAGGTTTACATCCAATGTATAGGTATTTTGGAAAGAACCATCGCCAGGAAGGCGAGGGTCTTGTTGTTGTGTGACTACCCCTTGATTGGCGAAGGGTTGCTGTAACATGACGGTTTGTGGTTGGGGAGGATTCTCTGCTTGAGGGGGGTTTTCCATTATCTTATTTTTGGCTTCCACTAACTGTTGAAATTCAAGGATAAGAGGACAATGATGTATGCAATGACGATAATCGTCACAAATGGAGCAACAATAATTGGTTCTCAAGGTGGGATTCTTCCCTTTTTGTGGGGGATTAATAGTCCCTGTATTTGGATCTCCTATAGTCTAGTTTTGTTGGGGAGGGAGATTGCCCCCTTTTCCTAGCTATTGATTATGTTTGTTGTTACCTTTCTTCTTCCCCTGAGTCTGTGGGTTTGTGGTGTTCAATTGCTCAAATTGTTGAGCTTGTTGAACATAAGAGGGTTGAACTAGGTTGACCCCCATGTGGGGGGTAGTTTGTTGGCTAGTTGGGAATGGGAAAGGATAGTATGGGTTATATCTCGACGATGGGATAAATTTCAGTTGCGTTCCATACGAGGTGGACGTAGGAATGGCTTGCGCCATTAGCGGTGAAGGAACTGTCATTGCTTGGATAACATTTGGGTATGTACGACTATATGATCCATACTGTAACTAACCAACTGATGGTGTTGGTACTGGTGTAGGGGATACCAATGTAGGTGGCATGGTTGGGTAATAAAGAACCATGTTGAATGGCACCAATGTGGTATGAGGATCCTTTCCTAGATGGGAATTGGACCCAATAATCCCATTCATCGAATGTGATGAGCCCGAAGTTGTAGGATCCAACGACCTATGCCGAGGGGCATCAAGGAGGATTGTGTAAAGGTAGCCGGATTGTGCATATATTAGGTCAAAATGTTGTGCTTTCATAATGGCCTCCTCCTCGTTTTGTGGCATGGAGGTGGAGATGTCTTTAGCTATGGTGGGTTGGAGAGATCTTCAATCATGCATAATGTGCGGCGTCTACGCCACTCGTAGATGTGATCCATGATGTGGGTGGAAGTATTTTGATGAAACTCACTTAGAATCTCGAGGCCTAGATCATGTCGGATTGGCAGTTGAAAGTACGTAAGAAATGTGATGGCCAACGCCACAAATGTGGAGTGGGTTCCACTTTCTAGGTTTACGTACCATTTTTCTTCTGTGCTAGTGAGGGTACGTTGGAAGAGGCAAAGCCTCATGGGGTCATCCACTATGCTATTAGATGAACACCATAAGTGGAAAGACATAATGTGGTTGGCGGGATCATCTCCATGTTTTCCTGTGAATTTGGAAATGTTGGAAGGAAGTTTGTTTGGCATAGCTGACCATGTCACATCATGAGCAATGGGATCATTTGTCAGTTTGTCCAAATCAGGTATATTTAAACTAGCCATAAATGGTAAGGTAGGGACAACTAGTCTTTCCATTGTATGTGGGATATGATTTCCACGAGAGGGACACTCGGGTGGTGTTGTAAACAATGGTTGACCTCCTATGAGAGAGGATGGGTCAAATAGAACCGAGGTATCTCCTTGGGGAGAATCCAGCGGGGTACTACTTCCAATGGGGGAAAAAGTGGTGTAATTAATAGTTTCTCTAAGGGGGGAAAATGTACCCAACAAGGTTTGGCCTTGACCAAATGATCCTGTCAATGCGGCCTAGGAACGACCCTGGCTTGAATTCCCTCCTCGTGTAATACGGGGGGAAGGTGTAAAAACACCCCTCGAGAGAGGGGATAGGCCTTTTAGTCTACGAGATTGTCTTAGGATGTTGTTTTGTTCCTCAATGGTGAAGGCTTAGTGTCAGATGAGAGTGATAGTGGAATTTAAACAAAATTGAACAAACGCAAAAATATGCCAACCACAACAGATGCAAAATGGTGCGATAAGTGAGTGATATGTGCAATGTCGGTTTTAGTGCACGAGTTCCCACATGTAGGTTCTTGTAATACCCCAATTTTGACCCTTATGAAATATTGGCTTTTAATGTAAATATTGTATACATGTGATGTATGTTTCCCTAGCGTGGAGCTCAAGGTCAAGGCCCCGCTAGTGTATGCTGGAATTTTATTTAGAATGGACAAGCATTTGATATTTTGTTACCCATGTGCTATTAATCCATGGAATATTGTAAATGATGTAAATATTTGATATTGCAATAAAATACCAAAACTGGCTATGGGAGCAACGAATGAGAAGGAGCCATGTGTATCCGCTAGGGAGTGGTGAGGGGGCTGTGGGGATGAACCATATGCTTCCAAATGTCATTTTATGAACCCATTTGACTTTCCTTGATGACATTTATTTCTATTGTAAGGAAGTTGTTGAAGAATTCAGTCCATGGCTTCAATGGAGCATGGGCAGCCCAGAAATTCGTATTTGCAGGTATGGGCTCTGTTTTCTTGTACCACAAGTCACTCTACCTTATGGGAATTGGTCTATCCTCATTCCCATTCCATTGTGGAAGATCCTAGCATCAATCTTCATCCAAAAACGAATTCCCAACAGTGAGCAAAACCAGAAATCGCAACTTTGCAAGTACCCACGTTTTGAAGAGCCATAAACACCCAAATTTTTATATTGACAATGAAATCCAATGGGGGATCCATAGATATGAACCTTGGGGCGAATTTGAGAGTATTAGATACCCTGAAATCCATTGGAAACCCCATTTTTTACAGCCCATAAATGAAGTGACGGAATTGAGTTATTGGATACCAGAGCCGTGAGAAATCCAAGTGTGAATGATTGATCAGAGGTTGGGTTTGCTTGATAAACCTAGTGAAGGCTATAATCTCAAGGAATTAGCAGCTTGACCTTTCTATGCCCATCCTGAAGAGCACTAGAAGGAAGGGATGCCTGAGGGACTGTGCAGCAGAGAAGGGGACCTTCTTTGTGTTGGATGTGGTAGGTAATGTGGGTGCCTTAACTATTGAATTATCTTGAGATGCCTGTAACTCTGTGGATGAGCTCACTGGCTTAGCATTTCTCTCCCTTGTCTTTTGTATGCATGATAAGCCCAACTGTGTGTTGGCTTAACATAGTTGTTGAGTGAAACCATGGCTGTGAGTGAGCCTGTTTAGTTCCTCTTTAGTGGATACACAACCCAGCTCGGGGGTGTTCTCTCAGCTAACAGAATATAGGTTGGACAGAGATCTATGGTTGGGTGGAATGTTTCTCCCACATAGCCAGTTGTTTGGACAACTTCAACTCAAAGATAAGTGTTCTCTGTGTTTAAATTATATGCATTCTATGTTTGGCAATGTATTAATTTTTAATGATAATTATTCATGTTAATTGAATTGATATGAATCCTGTGCATAGCATGAGAATGGGATGGATTCTCTACCTATTGATTTATCATTTGCTTGAGATAAATATGCGGATGCATATCAGTTTATGTGTGTTAATATGAGTTTTGATTCTGCTATGTTTATTTGAAGTATGAGCCTACACACACACAAGTTTTTATTTATTATAAATTTGTGAGTAATGTATGGGGCCAAAGTTACCAATTAAGCCCCGGTATGTCAGTCATGTTCCCTCCCTTGCATTGGATTGATGTAAGGGATCGTGACAGTTCTTTTTATTACGAGTTAGTGAACTTGTAGTTAAAAATAAAATAAATGTAAATTGCCTAAAAGACTGAACGTCCTTCCTCTCAAATGTAACTAGGCCTCCCAAAAGCATAACTGATGGTGATAATGGTATCCACTCACCAATTGACTAGTGGAGGTAACAAAGAGCTATTTATACCGGCGATGGGGCCAATGATCCAATCAAGAAGACTTGGAAACACCTCCCAACGAAAATAGCTAACTTCGGGAGTCAATTGCACTCACAATTGCTCCTTGGTGATATCCTAAGTTGGGCCACTAAGATACCTTGCATAAAGTGTGGATCATTGGTTCGTCCTGCACGATATAGTGTCGTCTCCCTACAACAAACTGAGTGGCTTGTAGGGGAGAGAAGGGAAGTTATACCTCGACGTTCACCTCCTTGTTCATGATGCACTTCTGATTCGAGTTTTCTTTTAACACTTGCTTATAGAAGGATTTTGTAAGTACCCTATGAAACAACAATGCTATGTTTCAAAATATCACTAATGAAACTAGATTGGTGGGCATTAATGGATGCCTAACCCAATCAATCCTACCTAACTAAAATGTTGTTTTGTGACCTCCTGTGGAGGATTTTAGTTGGTGAAGACAATTACAATGTTGCTTTAAAGGGGTTTGAATGTTTCACTTATGGAGTGGAAGAGGGGTATTTCACAATCCCTACCTTTCTGATTTACCAAGCTCACATGAAGTGCGAGGTGAAGAGGATACTAGGGTTGGAAGAGTCTTTATGCCTCTTATTGTGTGCTAGTGGTGCAAAAACATGTGATGAAAGAAGAAAAAAAATTATTTTATCGGCAAATTAACTAAAAGAGTATATCAAGTATTGCATACTTTTAACTCTAAGAGATGCTCATGATGCTTTGCAAAATCAAATATTCTAACTAATATACAAGTGTGCAATGGAGGTATTTCACACTTCTCACGCTTTTTCTGATTCACCAAGCTCACATGAAGTGCGAGATGACGAGCATACTTCAGGTGACAAGTGTCTTTAGATCGTTGCTTGTGTGTGGAAAGTGTTTTCTACACTAGCAATACTAATAAAAACAACATGTCGATTGATGCATAAACAAGAAATGGTCTTGAATACAAGTGACAACAAATGGGGTCCGTTGAAATACTCAAAGTTGGTTACCTAGGTAAGTTTTAAGAGAGATGAACTCTTTACTTTATAATCTTGGTCTAGGTGAACTAATTACTAAAAAATTAAGTAATTATGCGAATTAGCCTTAATTTAAGTTCACTAGTAAGCAGTATTTGGACTGCCAAACTAAGCTATACAGATAAAAAGCAAATAAAAAATACTAGTGTGGCTAAACCAGACTCTACCGTGCGGACCGCACTGGTTAATACAAAACAGACGCGATATAGCACGGGTAATACACTAACATTTAGTGCGGGTGCGATGAGCGGTGTAGGGCGGGTATAAACCTGGTAACCTGCATTGTGCATGCGACTTTCCGAGTCGTTTCCGCGCTATCAGCGCGACAGAGACATCGGGAACCATGCGACTGTGTAAAAAAATAAATTGTGGCCGTAATGGGGCCAATTTCTGGAAGCAAGAGGTGGAATACTTGCTCTCTTGTAAGTAATAAATACCTAGAATTAGATACTTAGCATTAAACAACCTAGTTTAAATAGAAATGAACAAAAATAAGTATGGTCGCCATTAGAACTGTTGTGGAAAAAATTGCACAAGTGCACCCTTCCACTTAGTAAGGGGATAAGCCTTGTAGGTTGCTGCAAGGCCTCAGTGCTTGGAGCCCCTTTTAGGTTTGGTTGGTATTCCTCCAAGTGATCCTGCAAGAGATTGTTAGTGTATTTCACATTCAAACATGAAAATATTGATAAAAACAAAATGAAAGAGATGGCGGAAAAATGCAAACTTCAACAACAACCAAAGATAGGATAAACCACTCTTGTATTTCCCAATGGAATAGTTGTACAACACCTAGAAGGTGAAGGCTTCAGGGGAATCCAACAATCTCCCTTAGGGAGGCCTTTCTTGTCCAAACTAAATGCTAAGTAGATGGAAGAACAATGGAGAGAAACACTTGCTCCTAGATGGAAGGTGACAAGGGAGCTTGGGAATGCTTACAATGGTAGGAAATGGTGGGCTATGAGGAAGCTCCAGCTCAAATCCAACAACATAACCTTGCTCTGATTTCTCTCTACAAAATTCATGCAAATGGATTTCTTTTATAGGCCAAGAGGTGGCCAACAAACAACTAGATCCAAGTGTGAACTCTCCTCCCCAATGAACTAGTTCCAAGGTACACTAGGGGGGACAATTATTGCCACCAAGTGTGTGAGGTTCCAAATTCATAACCTTGGGGAGGATTGAGCCTTTAATGCGCCACTAGGAGTCAGTGGTCCCGTTGTTTTGATAGTAGCGCTGCTATTGAAGGAAAATTCACACGGGTGTTTCATGGGCATTGTTCATATAACCTGCGCTATAGCGTGGGTAAATTGTGTAGCACCCGCACTACCCTTTGTTTTGACTGTTTCTTGGAACTTGTGGACTCATGCTGTGTTTTGGATCTGTTGAGGATGCCTGTGGTGATATGCATTTTTTATGTTGATGATGCCTTGTTGTATGAATCACTAAAATGTCGCATGTGTGCGATTTTTAGGTCTTGGCAGGGGTCTATGGGGCCTTGGCCATCGCTGGGGAAGGAGAACAATGCCTTAAAGTACCATTCGGGGCATCTAGTAGGCACCTTTCACCTTTGAGTGACATATGAGAACAATTGAGATGATTTGCACACCAAAGAGAGGTTTTGGGTCTTTGAACATGGTTAATGGAGGAAATCATGGGATTTGGGCCTCTAAAAAGAACTTCTAAAACCATTGTTTCTCAACAATATTATATTTTGAAGAAACATTGCGCACATTTCTTCCACCCTAAGCAATAAAAGTGCGTCACTTTTCTAATGAATGATTCACCATACATTATTTTTCTGGATTTCTCTTTATTTCTTTTTATAAATAAAGGAATAATTTCCCCACTATTGACTATAAGATCAACGGTTTTGTATCTTGATTTACTATATCTTCTCCATAGTTTGTAATTTTCCTCACAATTGATAAACTTATAGCTTAAGTTTTTCAAATATTTTGTCTATCATTTCATATACTACAATACCTCTTATTATTAATATTAAAATAATGGAAGATGTTATTAGAATATCAAAATGAGGGGAGATGTCATTAAAATATCCATCAAAATGAGTAAAGATGCTATCACATCAACCGAAGGACCTGAACAAATAATTTATCACAACTTGTTACCTATCCAAGTTAAGACTTATAATGATACTTGTGGAAGTGAATGCTGTGAGAGTAATGATATATGAGGCCATATTGTTGTTTGATATCGAAATTCTTTAACACTACACAAGTGTCCAATGGTCTCCTTACTTGTGTTGGTCTCGTGGACTATAACCTTCTTGCCAATATTAAGACATCTTTAGAGGGTTTCTTGAGGGATTGCTAAGCAGAGAAAAGAAAATCCTTCTAGTACACTTGAGGGACTATATAGTAGAGAAAAGGTATGTTCCTTGTGTTGTGCTAGGCTAAAAGGGAGGCGTCCATATAGTCTAGTAAGTATTTGGGAAGGTGGCTAGATGATGCATCAAGGCATGGGCTAAACTTCCCATTAATCATGGTGGAAATTATGCATGACATGCGAATGTGGTATTTTTGTGTGATGTAAGGGTGCATAATATAAAATTAAATAAATCAATAAAGCAATTAATGATAATAAATCAAAATCAATTATCTAAATAAAACAACGCTAATAACAATAAACATAGTGGGAGGGGGGAAGGAGGTACCCCTCATAATGAACAAGCAAACCAAATAATAATAAGCTAGTTGGAGTGTGTGAGCAGTAGTTATGCATACATGTTTGTCAGAACATATCTTTGTTTGCATTGTGAGTACATGCTTGTGCTATATTTCACCATTGTTAGGGAGTTAATAAATTAATTGCTGAAGTGATTGTATAATTGATATCTTATGGTTCTAATATAATTTCATGAGCTATTGTGGAGGTGTAGTGAAAGGGTGTATGCATAAATAGTCATGTTTTGATGGACTACAAGAAAACTGTTTTAGGAGAATAAGGTAAAAAAAATAAAAAATTCTTGGATAGGACATTGAAAGCAAGCCATAATGAAGGCATGGACTATTGTATACAAAATTGAAAGCTAAGTATATGTGGAACTTATTATATTATTCAAATTTTATTTTATGTAATAATTATTTCAAAAGTTGGCTGAAAGAGAGAAAGATGACTCATAATAGTTGTATATTTATGTTTATCACATAGGAGGATGGTGAATATACCTAGTATGATCCCATCATGACAATTCCAAGCTATAAATTCTAGGAAGAAGGCCATTGTGATGACATTGGAACCCTATGTTGGCGCTCTTCTTCCATGGGAAAGCCTTGTAGGAAACATGTATAACTCGAGGTATTGTTTAGTAGAGAAGGGGATGCCTAAGCTTGGAAAGGCAAGTTGTTGCAAGGAAGGGGCAACATGAGGGTTTGTCAGAAAAGACAATGAGATAAACTCTTACACGTGGTAGCCTGGTGTATCATAGTAATATTCACACATATAAGTATTGGACTAAAATTGCATACTTATTTTTGTGTTATGAGTATACATACATTACAAAATTGAAAATTATTGTGAATGGGATTAGTTGCTACATAAAAATGGTTATAACATGCATGTGTTTTTTATTATATGATTAAGATAGGTGCAATTGAAACTATGAGCATGAGCATAATGGGTGGATCCAAAAGAAGACTTAATACAACTAGTGCACAAATATATGAAGCTAAAAGATGCCATGCAGAGGCATACTGTACCTGTTTAAAGATACTAACAAATGTTCTCATTATATATATTGCTTATGATGCACTGATGCCGGTGCATAAATTAAGGGGGAGGAGAATGTAATACCTTTTTTTTTATCCCACAATTTAAATGTATATGTAATGGAAAAATGGCTATAAGCCAAACATAAATGGTCTAGGGAAAGAGTGAAAAATATATTGTAATTGTGTACATTGATTTATAATATAAAAACCTTGACAACTAGAATCAAAGCACAAAAACTAGGTGGGCGAATATGATTACACAAGCGGGGAAAGTGAAAATGGGGCTTATAACAAGCCTAAGGGGGCTAAGGGGAAACCTTATCTAATGTTTTAAACTAAAGTTCTTAAACCCTCTTGATTATGAAATACATGATTAATAGCCTTTGTTTATATTATCCTAAGGTTGGGATTAGATGTATACAAGGGAAATGTGGGCTCCTCATGAGGGCCACGTGGATATTTCCTAACTTGTAGATATAATGTTGGGAATTTCACTATGTGGCATTATTATCATCATCATTCTTCTAGGTTGTATGAAGGATGTGAGAGAGGAGAAGAGAAACACCAAATAATCCATGGACTATGGATTGTACTTTCATAAAGGCTTATGTTATTGCCCAATGAATTTCTAATCATTATTAGTGTGTTGTTGAGAGAGGAAAATGTAGCCTACAACTGAGAATCCCCATTAGAGAAAATTTGGGGTCTAAAATGGGTCTCATAAGAAAACAAGCCACCTCATAAGAAAAAGAACCATTGATGAGTTGGAATTTAAGAACCAATAGAATTTCAAAAAAAAGAGTCAACCATAATGGTTGACTTGGCATATTTTTCATAAAAAACTATTTTTTTAATTAGTATATTCAACTCATCTCCCTGTGGTTTTACTCAAATTTAGAGAGGGAGCACTCATTGGATGCAGAATTAAATTCCACATCCAACAAGTGTTCTTGCTTGAAATTTTAGTAAAACCACAAGGAGATATGTTGAAAATATAAAGAAAAAAGTAGATTTTTTTCTCTCTTCCTCCAAAATTCTTAAATATTATCTTATTATTTTAACTATTATCTTATTATTTTCCTTAGGAGGCCCATTTTTGACCCCAAATTTGCTCTAATGCTAGAGTCCCAACAATGAGATTCACTAGTTAGCTTGTTCTGGAGCATTGGAAGGGAATTTGGATAGCTTGAGGGACCGTTTACAAAGAATAGGATCCCATTCATGGCGTTGTGCAGGATGAGGGGGAAGATTCCTAGTTGATTGGAATAATTGTAGAGGGGGTTTCTTGCAAATGAGAGTATTTGGTTTATGGGTTGAGAAAAAGGACTTAGATCCAAACCTTACGTCTTCACCCTTGTGGAATCATAGCCTCAAGTCATGAGTGGCCTCTCTCATAGAAATATCAAGTGTGATAGAGAGTCTAAGTTTGGGAGGAACATTCTTCGTTTGCAACCAGTTGGAGGATTATTTTATCAGAAAGATAAGTATTATGTTTATTTCTTGAGATGCCATGTTTTATATTTATGTTTTTCATTTTATTAATTTCCAAATTATTCAGTTTGTGTGAATAGTTTTATATTGCATAATTATGGATGAAATCATTGTTTCATAATGGACAAAAGGTTAATGGGTATGCAACATGAAGGTATGACTTTCCCAAATCTTGTCAACTGTTTGTGGGCAATCATGCTTGAGAGAGGTTTTGCTCTATTTTTTTGGAAGTGTTTAGGGTTTTAAGTGTGGGAGCGTCGATGATGGGTTCTTTCTCAACATATTTGGATTTGCAGAGTTTGATATCAAGTTAATTGCACACACTAACTAGTCGTGGAATGCCGCAGTTGCTTGTTTCATATCATTAGTGAGTATGCGAAGAAAGATTATATTGTACATGTCAATGGTTGCTTTGAAAATGATGAAATTATGAAGAGATACCTTCTAGTTGACTCCTCTACAATTGATCTCTTTAAGATAGCTAAGGATGGGATTCTTCTCTGCAAATTGATCATTTTTTATAGTCCCAGAGACCATCAATGAGCCCACAAATCTCTCTTTATTCAAAGGTGCATTGGGAGATTGCTTTGCAGAGATCTCTAATTCCAATAATGTATTTTTATAATAGATCATGAATGTGTCATTATAGTGATCACTAGTGAGTATAGGTCAATGATACAAGCCAATCATTATAGTAAATCACACTACATAGTGCCTTTGTTGTCAATCATTTTCCTTTTGAAACACAAGTACTTGTGTTCCTTGAAGAGAGATCACCTCTACAATGATAGATTTATAATAAATAGATCGTGACTCAAGAAAATACAATAGATCTTTGTCATAGATTTGCAATAGATCTACAAATATATGCAACGTATTTACAATTGAGTACAATTAACAAATACACAGTAGTATATATGATATTTTAGCAAAGATTTATTAATAACTTTGCTTTTTACTAATAAAATCTAGACATGGAGGCCAATAATCATAATATTAGATCAACATCAATCTAAATTGGATCACTATTTTTCCTTGATCAAAATCTTAAACAACACATACCATTCAAAAGTTGTCCAAAAACACACTAGATTCTTCTATGATTGTCCAAATCGGTGAAGATATAAAATTATCCAAATGGGTGAATATTTTCATTTTGTTGGCGTACACATCGTCGCTGCTCTCTCATGGATTACTACCATGTAACCATATTCATCTCAACATTATTGACAATGAACATGTCATGGATAATTACCATATGTTAGAATTTTGATACTATAATGATGGTTATGCTAGATATTCAAATAATATATGCAATATCACAATAACTATATGCAATAGGATCATTGAAATATAGACACGCACAACATCAACAAGAGTACACAACAATTTATCATGGGAAACCCTCTTGGGGTAGATAAACCAACAAAAAATTCTTCAGTATAGATTCGTTAGCAAGTACAATTTCAATCTTGTACAATAACCTGAGAACAAAGAAACCTAAGAATAAGATGTCTTCAATGCAACTACTATTTCTCCCAAGTGAACTTGTCTTTCTCTCTCTACTAATGCGAACTAGCTTGAGCGAGTGATGTACAACTTAGCTAGGTGTCTCATTTATTTATATTGATCTTAAGGTGACCTTTTTACCTAACTGGGCCGACTTGACTAGGGAATTTTTTCCCATTGTTTGGGGAAGAATTCCCACTATTTGGGGCAGTTTACCCACTGGGCCAACTTGTCTATTTTACTTGATTTCTTTTAGGATTTTTACATGATCAAATACAATATGAATAGTCCCTGAAGGAATTACAATAAAAGTACAATAAGAATATCTTACAAAGCTACATTATTCAACACTCCCTCTTAATGACGAAGGTATTCTTCCGGTGCCATCATCATCACTGCTGCTGCAACTCTGTACTCTGACCATTGACTTCTGAAATCTCTCGAATCTATACATCACTAGAAGTTCTGTACGAGAAGGACATCAAGCGGGTCCAGCCCAGGATCCCTCATTATGTCTCCATAGTGACCACCTGCGTTACCACACTACATGTCCAGATCATCTCGTGAGTGTATCCTAGGAGCCCAAATTATGTCATCAAAGTGACTACCCACTAGCATGTCACATTTCATCATGTGGATACAAGCCCAAGACCATGAATTAGGTCACCCAGTTACCACCTGCGTCTTCGCACATCTCGGCAACGTGAACCTCATGAGTATATCCTAGGAGCACAAATTACGTCACCTAAGTGACTACCCACTATCACATCACATCATGTGGAGAACAGCCTAGGACCACAAATTATGTCACCTAGTGACCACCTACATCTTTGCACATGTCGTGTATGCCCAACATAGCACCAGCAGTCAGGAGACTCAATTACGTCACCAATGTGACTACCTACTGCATCCTCATGAGTGTAGTCTGGGAGCCCACATTACATCACCGAAGTGACCACCCACTACCACATCACCTTTAAGTGGAGACCTTCCTAGGAGCACAAATTACATCATTATGTGACTACCTACGTCTCACATGTGCTATGTCGCTCATCCCTCCCTATTTTGAGGATCGTCGATCTGGACAACTCCAAGCTTGTCCCTGAAGTACTCAAACATCACTCTCGACATAGGCTTGGTCAACACATCGGCTATCTACTTGTCTGTCGCCACATACTGGAGCCCCACTGCTCATCTCTGCACCATATCCCTGATATAGTGGTACTTGATCTCGATGTGGTTCGACTTGTCATGAAACATTGGGTTCTCGGATAACTTCACACAACTCTGGTTGTCACAGAAAATACAAGTCACCTCTAACTCCAGATCAAACAATCCTACAGGTAACTTATGAAGCCACACTGCTTTACAGCTAGCTTAACAAGCTTCCATGCACTTTGATTCAGCTGTACTGGGTGTCACACTCATCTGCTTCCTAATCAACCATGATATCATACATGATCCCAAACTGAAGTAGCATCTTGAAGTGCTCTTCCTTTCTGTGAGACTACCGGCCCAATCTAAATCAACATAACCATGTAGGTTAATCCTCTGATCCATCACATATCTAATCCCATAATAAGTCGTACCCTTCATGTACCTAAACACATCCTTTGTCGCAATTAGGTGAACGTACTGACTCAATGTGTTCATTGCAAAGCATATATCTGGCCTCGTGTTCGTAAAGTACATCAACGAACCAATCATTTGTGGAATCCACTATCTCTGAAGAAGTATCACACAACAACTTCAAATTCGATGCCATTGGTGTGGCCATGGACTTGCAATCCATCATCCCAAATCTATTCAGGATATCTACTACATATTTTCCTTGGATAAGGAAAATCTCTTTTGGATTTTTCTACACGTTAAGACCTAAGAAGTAGTGCATCATACCCAGGTATTTCATCTCGAACTCTGCGGAAGGTTTTTTCTTTGTTTCTACAATGAGATTCTCATCACCTGTCATGAGCAGGTCATCTACATACAAAAGTAGTATCACTAGTTTTCCATCCTCAACCTTGAAGTAAAGGTTGGAATCTTATTTACTCTTGGTAAAGACCAAGCTCATCAGAAATCCGTTAATCCTATCGTACCATGTCATGGGTTCATGCTTCAAACCGTATATGGCCTTCAATTTGTACACATGTGTCTACCTATCATGTGTCTCAAATCCTAGTGGCTGCTCTACATACACTTCTTCTTCTACTACACCATTCCGAAAAGTTGGCTTTATGTCCATCTAGTGTACCTTCCACTTCATCTATCGCAAGTATAACTCTAATCGAATTATATCCTGCTACAGGAGCAAACCGTCTCATCATAATCGACTCCCTCTTTTTGAGAGAAACCATGAACCTTTCCTTGTACTTCTATAGTATGCTTGATCATCCTTCTCTTGTAGGTCATAGCACACTAGTTTTCCTACAAGTCAAATTTAGTCATATGATTAGTAACATTCCATGTAATGACAACTTCTTATAATGTACACAGTCATGTAACTAATACATCTTAGCCAATGCTTCAGCACAACACTCATCCATATCTTGTTCACACACGGTAACTATCTAGATGCCTTCCATCTCTACCAGAACATACTATTAAGAGCATGCACTGCTATCAACATGTTAACAAAGAGGTATCATTATAGACAAGCAACAATGGCTCATGGAATGTTGTGCAACACTATAGGCCACTTACCCATAACATGCACTACATGAACCTACTACTGCTAGTCAATCTTAGTCATATATAAATGCATAAAAGAAAATTGTATCACAGATCTACATGTAATTGTTATGAGAAATATACTTCAAAATAATCAGGAATTTAAATGATATTAAATACCTATCTTTCATATGTTTTGTAAGCTCCCTCTTAGTTTCTGCTTCCTTGCAGAAGTCACTGGATTTTTTGGAAGCATACTCTGCTCCATCATCTGATTATGAAGACCTTGATCTTCATTGTCGTCTAGACTAGAACTTTCTGAAGTCTTCATCCTTGGTCCTCATGTACTGGATTCAAGATCTCCTTTTGCTTGGAAATGGACTCTTCACATACACCATCATGTTTTGTCTGGATCTCGGGTAGACCAATCACCATTTTTCTTATGATCGATAAATCCCTGTAGTGTATATGTGCAAGCCTTTTGTGGCATAGTTCACTTGGTTCCATAGTGTCATGAACCAATGCTTGTTCTAGTTGACCTTTTAATTTGAACAAGACTCCCTCTTACCATCCAATTACTATTGTATCATCAAAAGTTCAATACATATTCTTCATCCCTTGAAGAATCTTCCCTTGCTTTCTTCTTAATTGGTTCATCATCTTCTACAACATGAGCATGATGCCTCTTCTTATTTCATTTCTTGGAATGGCCTTTGTTTCTGGGGAAATCTCTTGCAAGATGTCCCTTTTCATCACAAGTGTAACATCTGTAGTTTGAGTAGTCCTTATGATATCTATGATTCTTTTGGAATATTCTAGGATTCTTGTGAGAGTGATCTTCTTTCTTGCTCTTTTCCTTCTTTACATGAGCTGCTATGGCTTGATTGTAATCTTCACCCATCTTCTCTTCTCTAGATTCAATTCTAGATTCATCTTGTGTACAATTCTCCCTTAGCCTACTAAATTTGGTGAGCTTCCCTCTAGAACAAATTCCTTGAATGAATGATTCCCATGATCTTAGGATACCATTCAATGTAGTCATCGCCAATTTTGCTTCTTCAACATTGTCTCCAATAGCTTCTAGTTTTTCTTTGATTTGGGAGACCCCTGTGAAATAGAATTGGATACTTTTTGAGTTCTGCATCTTCACACCCTTGAGTTGAGTTCTCAAGGTCATCTTTCTATTAATGTTCTTTCCTTCATATAGTCTCTTCAATGCATCAAACATCTCCTTGGGAGTCTTCAATGATGAAATATGGGGGATCAAGTGATCCTTGATGGAGTCAGCGATGGTCTTTTGGCCCTAACCAAATTATTCGTGTGTTTAGCCTTGTCTTCATCTCCCTCTGGCTTTGCAACTTACTCCTTAACATAGTTGTCCAAATCATTCTCTTCTAGAATGAGCAGTACTCTATACTTCTAGGCTTGGAAGTTATCAGTTCCTTCAAGCTTATCCTCAAGCTTGGTATTTTTTGTCATATTGATAAAATGAGAACCTCAAATGGAAATAAAGATAATAGTACTTACTAATCAAGATGCTTCAACCAAGTGCTTGCTTCAATTCCTTTTGAAATCTGCTACATGGTTCACCTAGGGTTTGTTAGAGAAACCCTAATTTTCCAACTTTTGAATCTTGCAAATATGAGTTGATGGAAAGACGCGCCTCCCTAGGGTGAGTTGAGCCAACCCTTCCTTCAGCAAAATCTATGGACAAAAAGATAAAAAATTTGTTGCCCTAGTTTTCCCAAGCATCAGTGATATAGTCAAAATTCAAAATTTTCGTATCTGGAAACTTCCTCCACAGAAAAATGCGCCCTCATAGGGAGAGTTGCTTTGTCCTCCTTTTCAGGCCAATCTATGGTGAAAACCATTCGGAATAAGAAACCCTAGTTTTCACATCCGACATTTTCTGCTGCACAAAGTCTTCTTTTAGGCTAGCTCTGACTCCATGTTAGAATTTTGATACTATAATGATGGTTATGTTAGATCTTCAAAAAATATATACAATATCACAATAACCATATGCAATAGGATCACTGAAAGATAGACAAGCACATCATAAATAAGAGTACACAACAATTTATCCTAGGAAACCCACTTGGGGCAAAAAAACCAACAAAACTTCTTCAGTATAGATTCGCCAGCAAGTACAATGTCAATCTTGTACAATAATCCGAGAACAAAGAAACCCAAAAATAAGATGTCTTCAATGCAACTACTCTTTCTCCCAAGCGAACTTGTCTTTCTCTCTCTACTAATGGGAACTAGCTTTAGTGAGTGATGTACAAATGAGGTAGGCTCCCCTTTATTTATATTGATCTTAAGGTGACCTTTTTACCTAACTAGGCCAACTTGTTCTTCCCTAACTAGGCCGACTTGACTTGGGTAGTTTTTCCCATTGCCCGGGGCAGACTGCTCATTGTTTGGGGTAGTTTACCCATTGGGCCGATTTGTCTATTTTACTTGATTTATTTTAGGCATTTTACATGATCAAATACAATATGAATATTCCCCTAAGATATTACAATAAAATTACAATAAGAATATCTTCTGAAGTTACATTCTTCAACACCATAAAGGTATCATGGAGTTATCAATCCCTTGAGAATCAAGGAGCTTTGATAGCATGTTATGAAATAAATAAAACAATTACTTAGCAAAAAAAATTAGGCCATATTCAACACGATGTATTCATCTAATTATATTAATATATAGTACATGGAATTGGCCACCTCTAGATCTAGATCTCACTCACAACTCATTAATGGATACATATAACACCTCATAAGTAGGATAACAACTCATAAGAGGTGATCTCATACTTTGTGATTGTCTAGAGACTCACATGTTAACACATAGAAGAGAATTTCAGAAACAAGGTAGGTATTGGAAACATCGATAAGACAACAACTGAGAATTAACTTGAAGAAATATGAATTCTTGAAGGAATTGGTTTATGTGGGATTTATAGTGTCAAAAAATGGGTTGAGAATATATTTGGAGAAGGTGAAAGCAATTTTGGAGTGGACTATATCTCATTGTGTCATGGAGGTAAGAAGCTTTCATGGAATTACTATTTTTTATAGAATGTTTATTATAGGTTTTAGTAGAATATGTGCTCCTATGATAGAGTGCACGAAGGGAAGAGAATATTGGTAGAATGTGAAGGAACACATAAATTTCATTTTGTTGGAGAGGAAGGTGACAAAAGCACCAATATTTCTTTTTTCAGATTTGGAAAGGTTTATCAAGTGGATTGTGATGTGAGTGTATTAGCTATTCGAGTTGTGTTGATCCAAGAAGGATGAATCATAACATATTTCAGTGAGAAGTTTAATGAAGCAAAGTGAAATTATTCAACTCATGGCCTTGAATTCTATGCAATAATGCAAGCTTTGGAGTAGTGGATGCAGTATTTGTTGTCCAAGGAATTTATTTTGTTTATGTATCATTAGGGTTTGAGGTTCATTAACATCAAGAGGAAGTTGAAAAATCATAGTCATGCGAAGTGGGTAAAGTACTTACAAAATTTTACATTTGTGTTGAAATAGAAAGCAAGCAAAGAGAACATAGTTGAAATATTTTGTGCAAGAGGTCATTGCTAGTGATGATGATGGAGACAAAGACAATAGGATTCAAACATAGAAGGGAGATGTATACAAGTGACAAGGATTTTGGAGAAATGATGGACATGGGTAGAGATCCAATAAATCAAGAAAAAAGTACAACATTGGATTATTCATCCAAGATAGTTATATATTGAAGGGAAAAAAGTTATTGATGTTAGTAACTACGTGAGGTATCCTCAATAGCTAAGTCGGATTAGAAAATAAACAAATAAACAATATTTTTGTGCTCGTAAGACAAGTCAGGCCAGTTGAAGAAGACAAGTTAGCCCTAGTTGGAAAAGTCAACCAGGAATCAAGTATAAATAGAGATGACGCCCTCCTCATTTGCACCACTCAAGAAAGTTTTCTCAAGCAAGGAGAAATTCGCTCAAGTATTGTAGAAGACTCTTATTTTGGGGGTTCTTTATTTGGCATCATATTTTATGTGATCTATATCTGGTTGTACTTGTATTTTGTACTGAATATCTGAATAAGAAAGGTTTGCTGGATTTTTCCCGAGTTTGGGTTTTCCCAGGGTAAACTATTGTGTCTATTGTATTTTTGTGCATGATTATGTGTAGTTAAAGTTGAAAGAGATGAAAATTATACTGCTATATAATTAAAAATCTAACAAGTTATGGGCCCACATCACACAACTGCCAGAAACTAGGTCTTTTTTATTTTAGGGTTTCCAACCACAAATCCATAAGAAAAGGAGGGTTGCTCAACTCGCCCTAGGAGGGCGCATCTTTATGCAGAGACAAAATTCGATTTGGTGAAGTTTTAGTTTTGACCTAATTTTTGCAGAAACTGCAGAAATTAGGGTTTTAGTTTGCAAGCTATTCTGATCACTGATCAAGAAGAAAGGGAGGTATACTCAACTTTCCCTAGGAGGCCGCATTCACCTATGGAATAAGATTTTCCAAATTCCAAATTTCATTTTTGACCTAGCTCTTGCTAGGGTTTTTGCAACTGGTTTCGATTTCAATTTTTTACCTATTTCTTAACCAAGGTCAAGATTGTTGTTGGACCCAGATTAGAAGATAGATTGGAGGGAGTTTCAATCTTCCGATCTTGGAAGAGTAGGATGCTTATGCTCCTAAGTGAACATGATCTTAAGGATCATATACTCAAATATATTCCAAATCCAGAGGGAGCCCAAGAGAGAACACGACATAAGAAGAATGAAGCCAAAACTATGAGGATTTTGATGGACTCAGTGAAAGACCATCTTGTACCCGTTATTGCAAGCCAGAACACTGCTAAGATGTATGATGCCTTGAAGAAACTATATGAGAATGAGAATTCCGGCATAATCTTGGCCCTAAAGAATCAACTTCGTCAAGTGAAGTTCATCAAGGATGATTTAGTTTCTTCTTATTTTTTGAATATTTCTCAAATCAAAGATTAGCTAGAAGCTATTAATGAAAGTGTCCCTGATAGATAACTTGTGTTGACACATATGAGTGGACTTCCTCCAGAATGGAATCCATTTGTGAAAGGAATATGTGGTTGTGGTCCGTTACCCAATTTTGATCAGTTTTGGTCAGAATGTATCCAAGAGGAATCGAGGGAGCTTGCCTCTACCTCAAAGGAAAAGGAAGAAGAACTAGTTCTTGCATCCAGAATTGGAAAGAAGAGAGGAAAGTGGAACAAGGGAAAGAAAGGCATCAAGTCAGCCCAAAATACAAAGATCAAGAAGGATAAATCAAAGCTTAAATGTTTTAATTGTGGAAAGCTAGGTCACTTTGTTGCATAATGTTGGAAGAAAGGAAAAGGCAAGCATGATGCCTCTACAACTAAAGAGAAGCATGCACCAGAAAAGAAGAAACAAGAAGAAGAAATCCTAAAAGATTACTTGCTTGTTACTGCTCTCTCAGGTTCTATTTCAGACAGTGATGTTGATGAATATTCTCCACAAAAGAAGTCTAGGAATGCAAAAGATGATCTTAAGTAAATTGCAGAAGATTGTCAAAAGGAGTACTTATTCTAGTACACTCTATGAGTGCACCAATGATTGCAGTATCAAGATTATGTGATTGTCATTGGTGATGTATGAAGATATAGGATGCAGAAAGAAGGTGAGTATCTAAGGACTCCCATGATTTATGAAAGGAGGCAGAGATCAAGAGGGAGCCAAAAAAATAATAAAAGATAAGCATTTGTACTGTCATTTGAGTTATTCTTTAAATATTTGAATGTTTGGTTTAAAGGATAATGTTTAGAACAATTATATGTAGATATGTGATACAATTTTCTTTTATGCATTTATATATGAATGGGAATAGGCTCATGTAGTGCAAATATATGTTGGGTAAGTAGCCTATAGAGTTGCACAACAACCCATGATCCCTTGTGTGCTTGGGATATGGATGCATATTGTGTTGAAGCATTGGCTAAGACAACTATGTGAACTATTGCATTGAAATTTATGCAATGTTGGTAACTATTTGACTGAATTTGACTTGTAGGAAAGATCATGTGTTATGACCTACAAGAGACTTGTCCCAAAGAACAAGTGATAGTCGTTCAACAAGAGGACAGTGATGGATGTGAAGATCCCTTTGACACGCAATAATTAAGAGGGAGTTCTTAGTACCTTATAATCCCTAACAGAATGGGATTGCTGAAAGGAAGAATAGAACCATCATTGAATCTACTGAGGAATTGATCCATGATCATGGGGTTCCTATGTTTATATGGGATGAAGTAGCCAACACTATAGTGTATGTTCAGAACAGATGTCCTCACCAAGCCTTGAAGGACAAGACCCCTAGAGAGACTTTCACAGGTGTGAAACCAAAAGTTGGAAATTTGAGGATCTTTGGTTGTACAACCTACATTCATGTTCCTAAGGAAAAGAGGAAAAAGTTGGAGCCTTCAGGACAGAAAGGTATCTTTGTTGGGTACAATGAGACTTCAAAGGCATATCGAGTATATATTCCAGGGCATCGTCATATTGATATTAGTAGAGATGTGACTGTTGATGAGGAGGTGGCATTCACGAGATATCGAGAATCTCACTTGGATAATGATACTAAGGAGAAGGAGGCTCCTGTTCTTGAGGATCAAATCATCAGGAGATCCCTTTAGAGCCTATCTCAAAGCTAGAGATTCCTAGAGATGTTACCCGAAAGAGGCCATGATGGCTTCTTGATACTTTGCAGGATGCAAAAGGACATGCATATCCTAAAGGTACATTTAGAGACAGCAAGAGACCTAATAGATACTCAGGATATCCAACTTTGATGAGTCACATCAGTGATTCAGAGCCTTCCAGTTTTGAGGAAGCAGTTGGACATCAGGTTTGGAGAGATGCCATGATGGATGAGTATCAATCCATCATGAAGAATGATGTATGGGATATTGTTTTGAGACTTGAAGGGAAGTTAGTAGTGGCTTCCAAGTGGATCTTCAAGATCAAGCATGCTGCAGATGGAAGCATTGAGAAGCAAAAAGCCATATTTGGAGCTCGAGGTTTCTCTCCAAAAGAGGGAATAGATTATGAGGATACTTTTGATCCAGTTTCCAGGTACTCTACTATCAGGTCCATTATTTCTCTTGCTTTTTCCATGGGTTGGGAATTACATCAGATGGATGTAAAGACTGCTTTCCTCAATGGTATAATTGAGGAAGAGGTATATATGGAGTAGCCTGAAGGTTTTGTTATACATGAGAAGGAGTCTCATGTTTGTAGGTTGAAGAAATATCTTTATGGGATTAAGCTGGAACCCTAGGCCTGGTACTCTAGAATTGACAGATACCTGACAGAGTTGGGCTTCACCAAAAATGAAGTAGATCAGAATATTTATTACAAGGTTGTTGAAGATCATTCCTTGATCCTAGTACTTTATGTTGATGATGTCTTTCTCACAGGGGATGAGAGTCTGATTTTCAAATGCAAGAGGGAGTTGAATCATGAATTTGAGATGAAATATCTGGGGTTGATGCAATATTTCTTGGGTTTATAGGTGTGGGATGGACCTGATGAGATCTTCCTTGGAAAAAGGGAAGTATACTATGAGATCTTACACAGTTTTGGCATGATGGACTGTAATTCCATGGCTACACCCACATAATCAAATATGAATAAGTTACATGATGCTTCCATATCTTCAGATTTAGTGGATTCGACCATGTACCACTAGTTGATTGGATCCTTGTTGTACCTGGTTAATACCAGGATAAATATCTGTTATCCAATGAACACATTGAGTCAACACATGCTCGTGCCAAGACAAGTACATTGGGTAGAAGCTAAGCATGTGCTAAGATATCTTTGCGGTACAATTGGTTATGGATTGAGATTTACCTCAGATAATGAAGTGAAGCTGGTGGGATTCAAAGATTCATATTGGAATGGTATTACTATTGATAGAAAGAGAACCTCTAGGTGTTGTTTTAGCTTGGGATCAACTATGGTTTCTTGGTTCAGCAATAAAAAATCTTCTATGGAACTTAGTACATCAAAGGCAGAGTACCTCTCATCTAGTGAAACTAGCAAGGAAGCAGTATGGCTTCGGAAGCTGCTTGCATATTTACATGGTCATGAGATTGATGTGACAGTGATATTCTGTGATAACCAAAGCTGTGTAAAGCTCTCGGAGAACCCTATGTTCCATGACATATCCAAACATATTGAGATCATATATCACTACATCAGAGACATAGTTAAGAAGGGACTAGTAAAGCTCTGGTATATCTCCATAGATGAGCAAATTGCATATATCCATACCAATCCTTTGTCCAAAGTGAAGTTTGCATACTTCCGTGAAAAGCTTGGGGTAGTGGAGATTCCCTTCCTCTGGAAGGGAGATTGATGACCAGTATGGTTGTTGATGAGACACAAGCTGAGACTTGTGCCTGAATCCTTTCTGGAGTGTGTCACTGTGTGGGATGTTCTCCTATATGGAGAGGACTCCTTTGTGGAGTGTATCCCTGTGTGGAATTTTCTCCTATGTGGAGAGGACTCCTTTATGGATTGGATCCTTGTGAGGGATGTTCTCATATGAGGAGAGTTCTCCTATGTGGAGTTTGGGCCCAGAGGGGTGGAATATTTGTAGTCATCACCGCCTTCCATTTGTAATGACTGGTAAATTGGAAGAAGAGTATTCATGGGGATGTGTAGCCTCCCTTTGATTTGAGATCGATAAAGTGCTTGGAAAATTTTCTTCCTGAGGAGTGCATCCTCCTTTCGGTTTTAGATTGATAAAGCATGAGGAAGTGATCCTCTATGGTATGGGATGACCAGGATGATCAGATGGATCAGATATCGTCTTTGGAAAGATGGCGTGGTTCCAGTGGGAACAATTGTTCTGATCAGAAGGAATTGATCATAAGAGACCTTTCTTATGATGACGAGATGTACGAGACAAGCCATGACAATCAGATGATATCCATATTTGTTCTAGTGTGATGATACTTCCATAGCAAATAGGGAGTGTTGATGTTAGTAGCTACACGAGGTATCCTCACTAGCTAAGTCAGCTCAGAAAGAAACAAATAAACAATATTTCCGTGCTCAGTAGACAAGTCGGGCTAGTTGAAGAAGACAAGTCAGCCCCAGTTGGAAAATTTGGCCAGAAATCAAGTATAAATAGAGATGACACCCTCCTCCTTTGCACCACTCAAGCAAGTTCTCTCAAGCAAGGAGAAATTTGCTCAAGGGTTGTAGAAGAATGCTAATTTTTGGGTTATTTATTTGGCATAATATTTTATGTGATCTCTCTTGTACTAGATCACTTCTATATTTGGTTGTACTTGTATTTTGTACTAAATATTTGAATAAGAAAGGTTTGCTAGGTTTTTCCCGAGTTTGGGTTTTCCCAGAGTAAACTATTGTGTCTCTTGTGTTTCTATGCATGATTATGTATAGATAAAGTTGAAAGAGATGAAAATTATACTATTGTATCATTAAAAATCTAACAAAAGTGGCACTTACTAGTTAGTTCCCTTAAAGAGTCCTTGAGTAGGAAATTACATGGTGGTATATTAGGAGGATATTTTAGGAGATATAAAACCATTAGTTTACTGGGAAATACATATTATTCGCCAAGTTTGAGGAAAAGGTTAGGAAATTCTTAGAGTTTAAGAATTTGACGAGTAAAATGATATATTATAAACACATGATTTTACACTCCCTTACTGGTTCCAAGAGCATAATAAAAATATATTGTAATGGGCTCTATTAGGGTGTCCTAGAAAACAATTTAGATCTATGTAGTGTTTGTAGCGGTTGACAATTTTTTAATATGGTGCTCTTCTTATCTTTTAGGAAGATCAATGATATGACAACGTCTGTAGAAACATTTTTCAAGGCGGTTGTGTAATTTTATTGACTACCTAGAACAATCACATCATATAGAGATGCCAATATCTTGAGCCATTTCTAGAGGACATTGGGGAAGACGTAGCAACTAGATTTCCATGTAATTCATCATTTCATCCATATACACATAGACATATAGAGGTAGTGAAAATATCTCTTAATAATTTGTTGTTTAGTTGGGGACGGACCAAAGTAGTGAGAACAAATCTTAGCACATGTTAAGTTTTCATATAATAGTTATGTAAGTAGATTGATGAGGTTTTCCACATGTCAAATTATTTATGGGTTGAGTCCAAGAGGAGTTGCAAATTTGGTTGAGTTTCCAATTGATACGAGGGGGAGTTATAATAAAGTGTTTGTAGAACATATGAAGAAGATTCATGTGTGTGAAAGAGATAAACTCATAGAGAATAATCATAAGCATAAGGATATACATAAAGACAAAAGATTTAAGTCATTCCATTGAGTGATCAAGTAACAGTCCATTTGAGAAAAGGTCATTACCAGAGAGGTAAGTACAACTAACGTATTGTGAAAAACATATGACCTTGTAGAATGAATCATAAGTTTAGATATTATGCATATGAGACAGAGTTTCATGAAAAATTTGGTATTTCACTAATATTTAATATATTTGATTAAGAGTTTAAGGGATGCAATGTAGAGGATTTAGATGAACTTGGAATTGACTGTCAATAGAATATGCCAAATAAGAGCTTCAAGAGATTAGAAAAGTGTTAAGAGGAGAAGGCCAATAAGATGAGAAATATTGAGTGCAAATAGTAATTGGTTAGGTAGAAAGATCGGTTTGATGAAGAAGGCACATGGATTTCAGAGGAAGAGTTTTGGAAGTTGAGTAGATGAAAGGAGCTCCAAGAAGGGATTATAAGTGCAGAGACAACTTGGGGATGATCATTGTTTTATATCCAAGGGATATTGAAGTAGTATCATTTGAGAATAACATAATTGAGTATATTTTGGAAGGTAGGGGTGGAAAGAATACAGACTCCTATGAATTGTGTCTCTGAGGAACAAGGTTTGAAAGTATTATACTAAACATGCACTATTTCCTAAAATTTATTGGTAGAAGGGTCAATGGAGGTGAAGGTCAAGATGAAGTCGTATTGACAATAGGATATTTGAGGATGGTTAGATAATTTGTGCATGGATGAACAAGGATAGATTTCAAGATTGTTGGAAGGGCAAAGCGAGATTCCCATTTCAAATCTTGATCACCTTTAGATTGAGATTGATTGATGGTTGGAATGAGAGGATCACGTGAAGAGGACTCTAGTTGACCATCATATGAGATAGGAAGATAGCCAACATAGATGATCGAATAGGTGTGCGGAGTAGGAAGTAAGAGAGAGACTAACCATTGTTAGATCTTTGGGATATCTATAGTGGATGTGTCATATTGAGTTTCTTTGGTGTAATGGGGAAGATACTCTACAAAACCCAATAATCATTAGATAAATGGATATCTTCAATTAAAAATAAGAAGACTTAACAATAAATATAGGATCCGTAGGGATGTTTGGCTTTCAATCACATCACA
Source organism: Larix kaempferi (assembly GCA_027924585.1). Taxonomy (NCBI): domain Eukaryota; kingdom Viridiplantae; phylum Streptophyta; class Pinopsida; order Pinales; family Pinaceae; genus Larix; species Larix kaempferi. The sequence goes on along the minus strand of BSBM01001433.1, from coordinate 7,346,963 downwards.
TGTAGTGAACAAGAAGTCACAAGAGATGACAAGGCAGTGTGTGAACCTAATGGATTTTTTTTGTGTGGACTAATTGACACATAATAATTTTGGAAGTTGAAAAGGAGATCAACATGCAATAAACTAATAAAGAATACAAAAGGGATAAAAATAGTTGTAGTAGTTACATATATATGAGAATAAATAGATGGGAAACCCAATGGAGAAGGGAGTGGCCTTGAGAAAACAAGATAGTAGTTTTATGAGGAATTGTAGCGCTTAGGTGTAGGGAATTTATGTATTTTGTAAAAATACTCTTGAATAAAATGAGTAAACATGTTATGGAAATCTCTTGTTGAATTGTGTATGATTGTCTCTATTCCCTATGTTCATGAATTGTGTATTGTTATTGCACTAACTACAAGTTGTAGATCAATTAGAGTTAGAGAGGACTAAATCCACCATGAGTGGAGAATTTGAGTTCCCTTATGAGTCTAGCTACACCAACAAGCATCAAAATTGAGCTCTTATCTTGTTTGAAATCTAGACTTAGGCTTTATAAATGGAAATAAGGATTGAGCTAGATATGAAGAGATTATTGGGGAGAGGACTCTAGTGAGAGATTTAGAGAGCATATAACAATTGGAGAGTGAGCTAAAATAGTGTTTTCAACATAAGGAGTAGCAAAAATGGCAATAGGAGTGTGAGTAGAAAAAATATCATCTACGTAAGAAACATCTAACAAGGAAAATTAGAGTGTTGGCTCCAATAGTTTTGTCAGCTAGAGGAGTAGTTACAACAACAAGAGTCCAATTGTGCTCTTATACGGAAAGATATTTTAGGAATCTCATCATTAAGAAAAGAAACTATATACAAATTCTCTTGAGCTTAATGTTTGCCTAAACCTCATCTAGAACACTTAGTATATATACTTAGATGACAACTAACACTAGCAAAAGAAAATTATGTTAATGTTCCTTTATTGCTATCTCCAACCCATTGCATGTTGCCATTAAATTACTATAACAACCTCCAAAGTATTATCCATTTATTATTTTCAAGTGAGTTTTATTTTTCTTCACCAATATTAATGTTGTTGACTTAATTTCATTTATTAATTTTAACCTCTAATTTTTAGATTTAATATTTCATTTCAATAATACATAATTTTTTAAAATATTCAACTAATAAATATTCTGAAATTTTCAATTTTGCAACAACTCTTTAACTTTTCACGTTATCATGCAATGGGTATAGACATAAATTCCATTTCGTATGTGTAATAAGGATCATGCAATGGGTATAGACATAAATTCCATTTCGTATGTGTAATAAGGAATTTGTTACAAACGTGTGTGAGCCCTACTTTAGAAAAGTAGAACCTGTAGATCATATTACATATCATCTTTTGGGAATTTATTATTTCTAGCCTCTAGATCCTAATATGTAAAGAGATCCAAACACTCTTGAATTCGTTGAATTTACTTATTTTATTGATTTACATCAACAAGGATTAGCAAACTAGCAAACCTTTTAGAGGGAGTGCAGGTTCAAGGGAGAGATCCATAATAGCTATCATTGCACAATTCTACCATGTTTATGTTCTTGATCGAGAGCCATCAATATTGTATGCACCAACATCATAGGGAATTCCCATAGAGTAACGTTAAACAATAATTGATTGGACTAAAAAAATTGAAGAAATGATTGAACATGCTTTTCCTGCATATAGAATTAAATTGATATTTGATGAGATGGGTGCCCCATCATTAGCAAATGCACCACTGTATCTTATAGAGATTCAATGAGCTAGCAATTAAGAATTAGAACATACATTTCACAACTTTACATAAAATTAAAAAAAATTGAACTCATAAGACAAGCCCGAGATGAATCCTATGATGCTCTCAAACATGTCTATATATATATTTTTGAAATATACAAGGCCATAGATAAAATCATAGATAATTTGGGAGTGAAAATGGATGAGATGTAAATAAATAAAATTCATACTTTATATATATATTTTATATTATTGGTATACATTTTGATATATATAAATATTTTATATTATTGTGATATTTTAACTACCTTGTCATATTTATATTTATTTTTTAAAATATGTTCTTTTCTTTGTGATAATTTATATATATCCACCCCATCCTTATGCCCATTCATTGACATCTAAGATTCATGTCAAATATGTATTGGAAGTGGGGCTGACACATTTGAAAGAATATGGATGTTGGATGCATGCAATGCATTCAATATATCAACATATATCATGTAGCCTCCTTTACATCCCTATGAAAGATGCAACTAGAATCTTAGTTTTTTTCTAACATATATATGCCAAGAAAACCAAGACCAACCACCACTAGATTTGGGTACAAACTAGTGAAAAATTGACACCAACTATTCTTGATTCTTCCATTGTTCTACCGATACCAACTGTTCCTTAATAAACATTGAAAAATTATGTTGGAAACCCATCTAGCCGAAGAGATTTTCCCTTTGCTAGATCCACTCTAGATCCAATACAATTTTAAATACTTCTTACTTGGAGATTACTTGACATAGGTTTTGGTCATATACTACTAGCGATGGAATATGTGAACATAGCTAGTTATTATCCATTGATCTGTTAATTAGAGGTTTTGTTAAATTATGCCTATATTAAGAGAGAAGTTCTACCTCGATTCTGTGTCTAGATTTTAATATGACTCTTGCTGATTTTTCATGCAACATATTCTTATATTGCAACTGCAATTATGGATTGTAGCTTTGGTGGAAGAATCTTATGTTTATATCCTCTTCCTTAAGCCATATTAGGTTATGAACCTAATATGGGTATGTATGGAACTTGATTAAGGGACAACAATTAGGAGAACTAGTCATATTTTTGTGCGAGTTTCTCTTTGGATTCCTTCATTTCTTCTTTGATATTTTGTGCAATGTCCTCCAATTTTTTTCATTGATCTATCTATTTCAAAGGAATGCTTCAATTCTTCCCAATTTATCATAATCTTGTGTATTTATCAAGAATATTTTTCCAATGAAAATCTTTTTCTCCAAAAATAAAAACTTGTAAAAATAATGTTTCCCGATTTTTCTTTGCAATATTCAACCATTCTTTAGGACCAACCCTATTTTTATCGCTATAGAGGAATTGCATTTTCATTAATTCTTGACTCAAGAAACTAAGGATTTTTAAGACCTCTAACTTACAAATCCAATATCTCTACCAAAATTACCCAAATTTTGCATAAATATTATCCTCTATTTCTTCTTCCAATGCCTTTTACATCACCTGATCTAGACATACCAATCAAATTTTATATCAAATTTAATCCAATCTAATGTTTTAGCCCATGGGCATTGATGATCAAGATGACGTCATATTTTTTATATCTCCAAGATTTTTCTCCAATTTCTTTGAATTTTTGAACTATTAAACGTGAGTTGCCCAATCCTGAATGTTGTATGCATCATTTAATCCGAATCTTCCAAAATCAAGTTATGCACAATTTTTCCAACCTTGTTGTTTTTAGTCTCTCTTTCAAACAAATTTGTATAAACCATATCAACTTGAATGTTGAACACAATGACATGAAAATTTGATATAGAAAACCCTTGGTTGTATACTTTTAGGGGAATTAGGTCTCACTAAATTTAGATATGTTGAATTTAGTACAACATATTAGCTCTTGCAAGTTTTCAAGGATTAATGGTAACCCTTACTTGCACCAGGATTATCTCCTACACTTTTTCACTAATTTTGTTCAAATTTTGACCAAAAAATCTACATAAGTGTTCTTTATATAAAATAAAATAGCATTTGGTTTAGAGTTTGAAGTCAACAGATATTCACAATTTACTATTATTTACTGCTTTCAGTAGCTCTTCAGGACTTAGGTTTAACCCTAACTTGTACATACTATAACACCTATATTTGTACATACATGCTCAAATTTGGACCAAATATATTGACATGTTTGTTTTACAAAATAATAAATTAAAACTAAATTTACTACAACTTACCACTTTTGGTACCTCTTCAAGATTAGGCTTGAATCTAACTTATATGCACTGTACCTCCTAGATTTGGGCACACACAATATTAAAATTAAGGCCAAACATACAAGTTATTATTTCCAAGAAAATCAAGAAACAATACAATTTGGATGTTCCTAGCAAAATTATGATTCAAACACTGAAGGGTACACCTTGAAGGTGCTGATCTAAGAATCACTCACTCTAATACCAAGTATTATGAACCATAAATCCAATATAGCATGATAAACCTAAATACATAACAATGTAGCCCGGTAATTGTATTATGATGTAATACACAATAATTCAAATATTAGGATATTAACTATGAATTGCCCCAAATACTTTTATATGCAATGATGATATGATCATACATGAAGAGACTACCAAGAGAGTAGAAGAAAAAATATGTAAGAAGCTTGAAGAATCCCTAAATATCAATGTGATCAAATAGAAAATGTAAACAAGAAATAATGAAGAATGAAAGAAATTGGTGGATAACATCACCTTCCGAATTTTAGAAGGAGAAAGAAGAGGAGGTTCAAAAAGGTCATCAAAGGATACTTGAAGAAGTTATGATCTAGTTAGATAAGGTACAAGCCAAATTAGAAAACTTGAAAAGACTATTTAATCACATTCGTTGTCAAGGCAATAAAACCAAAGAGTACCAAAGATAGATGCTTGAAGATTTTACTCTACTAGAAAGGAAGATGGATGCAATGTTTGTGGAAAGTGAAGGAGAAAAATAAAAAATGTTACTGTATTGACATCCTCATTATTAGAAAAAAAATACAAGAAAGAGTTCAAGAAATTACCAAAATCATTGAGATTCATGGAATTAAAAGTCTAGGAACAATTAGGTGTCAAGAACAATTATAACAAATTGGAAAAGTTACGGCAATGCATATAATTAAATAAAAATAAACTATGCACATCAGGGATAGTCAAGAGTATCATCAAGTGAGTGGATATTTGAAAAAATATTATTACTTGGTCCGAAACCCCAAATATTTGAGGGAAAATATTTTCAAAGAGGGATGCTATGTTATGAACCTAATGGGGAATGTATGGAGCTCTAGCCAATATAAGGGGTCATATGAACATTACATATGGATATATTTGAATGATATGAGAATTATTCTCCAAATATCTTGGATTCATTATTCAATTCATCTTAATTATGATGATAGGTATTTTTTCCAGAAGTCTTCCAGCAGATGACAATTAAAATCATTTAGATTGTCCATACGTTGGCTATCTCCATCGTTCATTTATCAACCCGCAACCCATCTCTACTGTAGATTTCATGTAGTTAAACATGGTTGAACACATGTGTCACCATGAATCCATGCAGCACCTCCTTAGAGTCCTTGTCTCTCCTCATTGTTTATAGACTACCTTGATAGTTCCTATAGAGATAGTGCCTATAAAGAGTGTGCTTTTGTTGATTTTGTGTATTGTATTGAATTGGGTTAATCTTATGATGTTGTAAGTGGTCCATTATTTCTATTCACTAGCCAATTCCTTCCTAGTCACATTTCTTCTTAGTCATGCCCTGACAATACCAAGGGATTTTTTCTATGAAATAAGATGGAACTATTGATAGGTTTATATATATTCCCCTTAATTTTTAGAATTGATAATAAGTGAATTGAATGAATGTTGGAGTTGAGTTCTTGTCTATCCTCCCTCCACACACTTTTGTTCTGAATTTCGTTTGTACTATCTAGGATGGATCGGATTTTCATTCTAATGTATGCAATCATATAGTTTACTTTGTGCCATGGATAAAAATGTGAATATGGGTGTCTATTTTTGTTGTTTTTTGAGAAAATAGTGTTTTCTTCTTATAGCAGTTTTTTCATTTCTAACTATTCAATTTTGACATAGTTTTTTACAATGAAAAATTACATAGTCTGTACTAGTGCATCTCTTATTTTTCATAAATGTTTCATGAATATTTTCATAGATATTTGGAGTTTCATCACATATTTTTATCAGAATTTTTCTCACCAAATAGACACCCATATTCATGATTTTACCCCCATGTGTTGCAATAGGAATTGATGTCTTTATAGGTGAAACAAATAACAAGGATAGGTGGTGTATGTCAAAATCCATGGACATTGTGTTGTAGGTTTTCCTTACAACATTTTGTATGTATTTATTTAGTTGTTACATTGTTGGCAAGGGAATAGAGATGAATTACTTATGTCCCATGTCATTTCGCTTGAGGTGTTCTAGTTGAAACACACATACATGGTTTCTCCAAACCGATCGATTTCTATAATGTTTCTCTAAATAATTATGTTTTTTTTGTTTGGTATGCCAACCATATTTAGTGAACCATGGAGAAGACTATTAATAGAGATGATATTGTAGGCTATAATTCTTCTTTAATCCTAATAATTGGAAGTCTCACCTACTCTTACGCTTAACCAAAATATGAAAGAAAAAATAATGGTAAATGTGGTGCTTATATCACCCTTCCATAGTTAGTAAGTATAATGCTTGACATAATTTATACACATTGCAAGGATATGTTTGGATGGATTGAGCAGTTGCAGGTTAGCTCAATAAAATATATTTTATTAAAATTTTCTTGTTTTATATCTAAAAAAATGTTTCATGACAATTAATAAGTTTAATAATAATATTTTCCTTGGATGAATTAAGCCAATGGATGGATCTATGCTTGTCTTAAAGATTTAACCAATGTTATTTTAAAATAGAAAGTATTCTTCTCTAATTTGCTATCTTTAACTAAGTATATCTTTAACTAAGTCAATTACTTAGTGCATGCTTTGGCTAAGAAGCAAATATTTGTAGCTTTTTAATGACCACTCCATTTTAGAAGTCTCATGAACTAAACAATAAACACCCATAAGAATATACATCATGGTATTTTTCTAATTGATACTCAATTTTAGAAGTCTGGTGGACCAAAGGACTCAACCATAGAATATGTACTCAACCATAAAATCATTTTTAATAAAATTTTGTTTACTTCGTATTTTAAAATATTTTTTTATGACGAGGAGTAAGTTTGATGATAACAATTTCCTTCAAAACAATTGTGCCACTAGATGGATCTATGCTTCTCTTAAATATTTGACCGATGTCGATGTAGAGCAACAAGTATTCCTCTCTAATATGCCTCTAATTACTTATTGTATGCTTCTTTGAGCCAATATTTAACTAATGTTGTTGTGTAGTAGAAGTATGTTTATCTAATTTTCTATATTTAACCAAGCGTATTACTTAATGTGTACTTATTTGAGCGAAGAACTAAATGTTTGTAATAACTAAGTCAATTACTTATTCTATTAGTCTTTGACCCAAGATTTAACCAATGTTGTAGTATTCCTCTGTGACTTGCTATATTTAACTAAAACAATTACTTATGGTATGCTTCACTAAGCCAATAACTAAATTTTTGAATTTTTATTATTAGAGAAACTCCATTTTAAAAGTCGTGTGGAAGAGAAGAGGAATAATAGTTTCCCATAAGAATTTTCATCATGGTTTTTTAAAATTGATATTCTATTTTAGAAGTCTTATGGACGAAAGGAGGAATAATATTTAGCACTTCAAAAAATTTATAATGATTTTTTTAAGTCATTATTTGTTTATATGTAATTTCAATTGTTTTTTAGTTATTATTTTTTTCACATGTAATAATATTTTGTAGAGAAAAACATGATTGTTTAATTAGTTTGTATCCATGAAATAAGAAAGGGATAGGCAGTTTGTCTTTGGATTTTCATTTTATAATTCATGTTTCCATAGTTGAGTATCGAGTTTTTTTATTTTCGTCCTACAATATATACTTTGAAAATTGTAAACTAGCAATTGCACTAGAAGGTGCAAAGGAACGCCGAAAGGAAGAAAACAAAGAGCATTCTATAGAACTCTCTATAACAATGTACTCTTTGTCACATAGGCCACCCTATAGAAAATGCTATGAATCCATAAGGGCTAAATCCTAGAAGTTGGCTCTATTTCCTCTAATTCAACCCAATTCAAAAGCTCTTATGGAAAGAATTAATACTACAACCCATACTAGGAACAACAATCCTATTTTAACCAGCCAACTTAAACAACACAAAGAATCAATACTACAACCAATACTAGGAACAACAATCATATTTTAAACAACTAGCTTAAACAACACAAGGAATGGAATATCATTTTCTTCTTAACATTCCCTCGAGCTATCCCACTTCCCTCTAGTGCTCCAATGTAGAATAACTAGGAAATATCTAAGGGTATGAACCAAGGAATTTAGCTATGAACGTTGGCAACCTTTCCCTTTAACACTCACCCATTATTCTAATCATATATAAGGTTACAGTAGCAATAGTTATGGAAGCATAGAAGTAGAATGAAAAAGAAAAAGAAGAATGAATGTAAAAGGGTGGCAATGAACTTGCATGTCCAAAATTTACATATTAACAACACACCACATGCCTCCCTTTTAGGAGAATAATTTGAAGGGAGGTAAATGGATAATAATCATATCCCCCTTCATTCCCCTCTTGTGGACTCATACCCCACTTACATTTCCTTCTTCGTTTGAAACCTTCAATGTTTTTTATGTTTTTTGTATCAATGCACAATTATAAAGCTAATGGTCATAGTTTACTTAGAGCACCTATGTCTAGGCTTATAGCCATTTCATAATCACATATAAATTCATAATTAGGGGGGTGTAAATCGAGGCATTACACCACCTTAGGTACACAACTCTCAATGGTAATGAATCATAGTGTTTCCTTTCTCTATACTCCAAGCAATGGTTAAGGTTGGCACAGAGTTTGTAGAACCACAATTTTATGGATTTCTTATCCAACCTTGCTATCATCGCCCCTCCCTTTGACCTCCCTTTCTTTATCCTTCTTTAATTGATATTTCCCATAGGCTTGTGAAGCCATTGATTGGGGACTATTTTAAGGTACAAAGCAAGGAGATCAAAAATGGCTTCAAGCTTGATGGGAATTTCATTGTGTTTGTTGGATTCACTAAAATTACAACCTCTTCTCATTTCAAGTGTGTTCATTCATCTTCCCCCTCTCTTCTTTGTGTATTTTCTTTATTTTTGGTTTTCATAGTTTTCTTTTTGTGCATTGGGATCATAACTAGTTAAGAAACTCCTAAACTTGAGAAAAGTACTCTTTAACAACTATTCAACCCTAGGTAACATTAACACACTATTGATAATTATCCCAATGGTTTCCCTTCTCCCCTTCACCATTCTCCCCTTTGCCTCCATTGTATTTGGTATATGAATGTTAGGGACTTATAAAAGAATTCCAAATATAAGAAAAATTGAATTGCGATCATTGGACAATCAAGAAAATCTAGGTATAACCCCATAAAGCATTAAACACCATGTAAAAATTATGATGGTTTAAGTAAAAGATAGTAAATTAGAATATAAGAATACTAATCCAATAGGCTAATCAAAATCAAATTTTGGAAAACATAGCATACCATAGACAAGCCAAGAAAATTGATTATAAATTTCTTTACAACAACATAGCTCCCTTCTATTTAAACATTTGTATCAATATGAATCCAATTGTTTACAATGTGAATGTACACTACTTCCATTTTACAAGTAAAATCACATTTTACATAAGAAGCCGCATCAAATTTTTCTAAGTTGTTGCAACTTTCCTTTTTGCTAAATGTAAAGTATCAAATAGATTCCTTTCAAGTAGATAATATTTGATCAACAAATACCATACAAGAAACTCTATAAACAACAAAAACCGTGAACCTTAAAAATACACACCATATACAATTTTGAAAAAACAACACAAGTGTCCACTACATATATTTATTCTCAAATTAAACACTCTACAAAAACTTGGAACACTATTCATATTTTATATTTTATATTTTTTGCTCCTTGTCTGTTAGTTATAGACCAAGAGATTTGAAAGGTAATAGCAATGTTATCATAATCAAAATTGGCAATATATCGATGGGGCAAAAGAGTCAAAAGTTTTGAATCGGATCGGGAAAGAATCAACAAATACAAAAAAAATATATATACACACTTTGAATTAAAAAAAAAATTCATTGATATTCAAAATAGTCATGTCCATATACTACGAGATATTAATAGATGTCCAAAAGAAATCAATAGATGTCCAAAATATAACAATTCTCATCCATAAGATGAGTCCAGATAGATAAATCATTGCCTGTATTGGAATATTATTCATCAATAACATCCTATGCCCCCCTCCTCTAAGATCTATCCCTTGCCTCTACCTCAAATCTCAAAGTTGATCCTCCAAGGACATTAGTCAAAACCCAACAATTTTGATGAAACTTTCTAATCCAAGCGTTAAAATAAGGTAGAATTAAAAAAAGTTTCCCATGCTTAATGAATTATTTTGCTTGACTGAATGGTACATTTTCATTAAGGTCATGACATAGGAGTTCAACAATCAGCACCACCAACATCAAGCTACATAGAGAAGTCGATGTGCTTGATTAAATGCTAATTCCTTACCCTCATACATGATAGAATCCAATGGAAATGTTGCAATCCTAAAATCATGAACACTGTTAAGTCTATTGAATTATGAATGGAATCTAAAATTCTACTTTTTGCATATGAACTCCGATGAGGTTGAAACCACTCTCAAACATCCTGAAACAATTAATGGTAATGTTAAAAATTTAAGGATAGAAAATGAAAGATAAGGAAAAACATATTTTTTTGCTTGCTGGAGGTGTCCAATTGTAAAATGATAGAAAATGAAAGATAAAGAGAATGTCACTTCTACTTTAAGAATTTAATATTATCATTGTTATTGAACACCTCCAACAAGCAAAAAAATGGCCAAAAAACAGTCAAAATTAGTCTTAAATTTTTTTCATGGGCACGCAGTTCAAAATATTGGACCTTTAAACCATGAGTCGAGAAACAAATCACGAATTTGACTCATGTTGACCAAGTCAAACTCGATCAACCCAAGTTTGACTCAGCCCAAACCGAATCGACTTGTTTTGAGAGCGATCCAAGTCAAACTCACGATTTTCCGAGTTTGACTCATTATTCTTGTTACACTGGATAAAAAAAGTTAAGAGGGTCAAATTGGAGAACCACAAATGTGCTGAGACTTCTAATAACCATAATGGCTAGAAAACACCATATTAATTGAAAAAATAATCCAAGACTTATGTGAACATCTTCCATAAAAAAGTGACAAGTGGAACTTGTAATAGAGCATGCATCTATGCACTAAGTGAAATTATCTAGAGTAAACTCCCCCATGAAAAAACATACCCATCATGCAATTGAGATCAATTTTCAACATATGAGAATACCCAAATTGCATATACATGGGAAACTATGTCCTCACTTTGGGAACATCGAAATCCAGTTAATTCTATGCTTCTATTGTAGTATTTTAATCACTTGTGGAAGTTCAATTCAGCTCTAGGCATATTCAATATTATCGTGGCAAGTGTTATGCAATCTTTAGTGTCACAATATATTCAAGAATAAATAAATATATGTTGCCTTTTTCAAACAACTGAAATTGTATACTCATAACATGTTAGCGAAACTAAAATATTTTGTTGTTTCAAAAAGATTTTAAGCTTAATGAGACTCCAAGAATGTAGAAATTTAATAAGAAGCAGAAGAATTGGAAATCCGGATTGCAGAAACTCAGAAGGTTATCAGACTTCAAATTCTTAACTTGGTTCATGCAAGTATCCATAATCTTTTTGAAAAACCAATAATTGGTGAAGAAACTGGACATGATAAACAACTGAAAACATTTCACCGGATTTGCAACCCCCATTATTCAAAACTCTGAATGCATTTCATTGAATGTAAACAAAAACTATTCAATGACTTTAAAAGAAACAGTTGGATGTGCCACAAACAGATTTATTTTGACAAGAATTTTGATCAAAACTTGGATCATAATTTTGTTTTTTTAAATCAATCCTTTTGGGTCAAATTATTCAAATAAACATGCAATAAACAAAAATTTTAAAAAAAACCTAAAGCATACTTAAGCTTTTCCACAAAGAAGCAAGTTTTAGATTTCCAGAAGAAAAACCACATGGTTGCTGAGAAGTGTGCATTCCCTGTGGCACCATCTAAGGATGGTACAAAAGGAGAATTCATCAAACCCCTTGGGAATGGGAGCCTCACATGCATGGCAATCTATGGATCAATTTCAAGGGCCTACGGGAGAAGCGCGAGCTCATATGGATTGCTATGAAAAGAAAGAATTATATTGTATTGAGTAACCAGGATGTTTTTCCCAGTTAGAGTTTCATCCACTGTAATGACAATACAAGCATGTGGACTCGGAATAGTTTAGACAGACCCGACCCCTAAAATGCGATGTGGAACGAGACCTATCATCTCTGATGACTGGAGGGAAATGCAACTAGAAGGTGATCGATACCACAAAAATGAGATGAAATCGAACAAAGCAGGTCAAATATATATCTCCTTAATACCCACTAACAGAGATGAGATAAATGGACTCAATATAACAATAGAAATGAGCATCAAGCCGAGGATGGAAAATTTACATGGTTTCACAATGATAATAACCATGGAAAAAAAAACTGTTACAAGGCATTCCAATGCACAAGCAGAGGCAAGAAACAGTTCTCCATTTTATTGAGTCTCCCATGCAAAGGCCTGCCAGAAACATCCATTCAAGAATCCACAATGCTCACGACAAAAATCAGCGACAAAAATCAAAGATCAACAGCTATTATCAAGCATGATGCATCTATAACAATATTGAAAACAGACATTCAATCACAACTGTGTTAGTTGAAGGTCTTGAGAGAAAAAAAGAGTCAAATAGCAGGAAGATGCCAGCTGAAATCGTAGCAACGAGGCACCTAACAACAAACATAATACACTAAACCACACACAACTGAAAACTTCCTCGCAAAAAGAATATTTACAATGTACATGACCGAGGGAGGGGAATGCCATGAAGGCTCCCCCTCCAAACTTTTTTTACCAAGTTTTTTTTCCCTCCCCTACTCACAGGTTGCTTCTTGCTTCTTCTTTCGAAAAGGAAAAGATCTCATCCACCAATGGCACTGCCTCTTTAATAGCTTTTTTCAGTTACAAGACCTGTTTTCTTTTACAGTTACAATAAACACAATTCCTCCATTTTTTCGGTTACAAGAATAGGGCACGATGGGCTATTCATTAGCATTTGTTGTGGGTAGGCCAAGCCCACTACATGACGACCATTGAAAAATATTCACTTTCTGAGAAGAAACTGTGATATGAGAAGTGAAATCACGTGTTCAAATCCCCTAATTCAGAAATCACCACTATTGATATTCGTAAGGTCCACCTTTTCAGTGTCAAATGACAACCCACTAACCATAATAGCAAAACAATTTCATATTATTGATCTGAGCAATATCATGTAATTTACCTGGGGCATTTTGCAAGTTGAAACACACTAACTGCTAGGCCAAACCCGATTTAGATTGAACAACTGATGCATTTAATTAAGGTGTAGGAAGCCGACCAAACATTAAACCAAATAATTTTTCAGATTAAGCACCCAGTGCACTCATATGGAAATTCCACTCTGATCACTTCATCAACCTCAGCCACCAAGCCTATTTCAGATATTCTGTCTGCTGCAATTTTAACAAATATGTGGCCCTGCACTTCATCAATTGCAATTGGCTCTGTATTGCTGAATCTTGCCAGGAGTATTTAGTAATATATTAACCGAGGCTGTTATTTACAGTTGAATATGTCACAGCTCTAGTGTTCAACCTTTTCTAAAATATCATGCAATAGTCGGTTGGCCTCTTGGGGTGTGCCTTGCTTTAATAGTTTATCCATGAGGATGGTATATATAATCCTATCAGGGACTTGAATACTATATTTCATCTATTTAAATAGCTTTATTTCCTCCTTAAGATTACCCACTTTGCAAAGTCCATCAATCAACGTCTTGTATGTAACATCATGTACGTAACAACATCGGGACTCAAACCCTGTTTTGGCATCTCATAGTCGGTTGGCTTCTTGGGGTGTGCCTTGCTTTAATAGTTTATCCATGAGGATGGTATATATAATCCTATCAGGGACTTGAATACTATATTTCATCTATTTAAATAGCTTTATTTCCTCCTTAAGATTACCCACTTTGCAAAGTCCATCAATCAACGTCTTGTATGTAACATCATGTACCTAACAACATCGGGACTCAACCCCTGTTTTGGCATCTCATAGAAGATTTGTTGAGCTTCGTCTATCCTGTGATACTTACAAAGTCCACCTAGTAATGTATTATAACTAACTAGGTCAGGCTTGCACACTTTCTCTGACATCTCTTGAAGAAGCTTCCTGGCCTTATCCAGATCACCCACCTTGCAAAGCCCATTTATAAGTGTATTGTAGGTGATTTCATTAGGTTGATGGCCTGTTTGCACCATAACATCTAACAATAACAACAAGAGAGCAGCTTGAAACTTGACTTTTTTGCAACAACCATCAATAAAAGCATTGTTTGCGATAAATCCGGAGTGACCCTTATCCAACATCTCACGAAGCACCTTGGTGGCCTCCTGCCATTGCCCTTCCTTACATAAACCATGAATAAGTGAACTGTACGTAACAACATTAGGGCACATATTTTTGTTTGACATTTCATAGAAGAGCTTCATACCCTTATCCAACTTACCTTCCTTACAGAGACCATCAATAACCACATTGTATGTGAAAACACCAGGATGTATGTTTTCATTTAACATTAGATAGAAGATCATAGCCTTGTCCAGCTTGCCCTCTTTGCAAAACCCGCTAATCAAGGAATTATACGTGACAACGTCAGGGTAATACCCTTTTTTTAACATGTGATACAGTAGTTTCTCAGCCTCTTGGAGCCTACCTTCTTTGCATAGTTGATCCGTGAGGATGGTGATCGTTATTGTGTTAGGTTCATGACCCCTTTTCAGCATAACAGCTAACAACCCAAACGCCTCATTGGTTTTCCCCGTCTTGCAAAACCCCTCTATTAGGGTATTATATGCAAAGAGATTGGGAACCTGTCGTTTGCCCACTATTTCATTGAAAACTTTGACAGCGTCCTCCATCCTACCCACCCTGCAAAGCCCTTTGATGAGAGTGTTGAAAGTTATGACATTTGGAGTATATTCATGTGCTTCCATTCCTTCAAACGCTTTGAATGCATAATCCATTCTACCTGTTTGGCAATGACAATTGATGACAATGGTCAAAGTTATCAAATTTGGAACAATGTCTGCTTCAACCATAAACCTGTAAATAGATAATGCTAATTCATGCCGTTTCTGTCGGACTAGGGTATTTAATAAAAGACTACAGGTGTTGAGAGTGGGCTTGGATTTAGATTCAGCAGAAAGCAGATACTTGAAGGTCTCCACTGCCTCTTGAAGCCTGTTGCCACCGAGTAGTTGATCAAGCCAGAACCAAAGGGGAGTTGCTACAACGAACAACACGCCACACCAAGCATGTGCTTGCGAGTTCTTTGCCTGATCTTGATTCCACTGCTATATGTACAGATGGTAGTATTTTTTGGATCTCAACTACTTTACTTATTTTTGGATTCTCATATTTTGTTACTATACATATAAGTTTTTCAATTAATTAGAATTAAGTTTTTGGCAATTGTGGTGGCTTTCTGAATGAATGGTTGTTTTAATTGGCTCAATGGCATCGCCGATTTTGTCTTTCTTTATAAATCGGTAGAGTAGCCTAGATTGGATTTTACACCAAATTTGCAAAATTTAATTGCACCCAGCTGTGTCTTTGGGGATCTGTCTGATTCTTGATGTTGGCTGCTCTCGAAACTTTTGTAACAAGCTTTTGCCCCTTCATATTTAGAAACCTTTATGTACTTTTATGCTATTGTTTTTGTACCATACAAGCGTACTCGAGGTATTTGCTTGAATGCATTAGAGGAGAGATTAACTGCATAATAAAATACAGGCAGTGAACTTAGTCTTCTGTTTTTCTTACCTCATTTCCCATGTAGGAAGTTGATTTGGGAGAGTTTGAAATAAGTTCGAATGGTCTTTATTTTCCTTGCTTGTATTCTCATAATTGGTTTGTGTTTTTGAACTTAACAAACATGTATAACTCCAATACAAATTGCCACAATATCTATAGCAGTATCCACATACAAAACTGTGATTACACATTGGTGGCAAATTCCATTTGAATTTTCCACATACTCGTGATCATACTTTCTATTATGGGTTTTCAGCATCCAAACCAATTTTTGAGGATGGGATTCCCATCTTTTCCATATTTCTCAATCAGTAGCAAGACACTTGCAACTTTGTATTGTGCTTTCCAGAGAAGTTCTATACTTGACAACATATTTATGCAGTCTACATGGCGGCATCACCCTTGGGTTATGCCTCTCGATTCTCCAATTAAAGGTTAGTTTATAAATCAACACACAAGGAACCTATCCTATCTTATATGCAGGCTTCTCACATCTCATGCATCTCTATTAGGAAGAACCTCTCCTATGCTCAGGCAGTCTCTGCTCTCAGACACATTCAAACAAGAGCTCTCATTCTCATGGGCATGATACATTGAATTCTCAGCAACAATATTCAAAATATCTCATATGGTAAGGTAGCACAACAGTCATTACACATATTCTCTTTCTCTAATGTTATAGTCACAATTATCATGACATTACACAACAATACTCATAGATAGACAAATATCTCAACACAGCTATCTCAGAAGCAAACTCACAACACAAGGGAAATAACTATTCATCTTCTTATTATTACAGAACTACAGATTACATGTAGCAGTGCCTTAGTGTCCTCTATGGATCTTGCCATATGATTCTATGCTGCTCTGGCATACTTGCTTTACTGAGGAATCCTGTTAGACTGAACTTTGTATTGGAATGTTAATACTCAGACGCTGCAATGCGATCTTTCACAAATTTTATGAGCTCTCACAATTCTCTATTGTAGGTTCCTTGAGTTCTGCAATGCTTGGTTGCAGGTTCAATGACAACCCATCTCTCTTTACAAATCCTAAAACCTGACTAAAATGCTCAGATGCATTTTTGTTGTTTCCAAAGCGCTCTATTATGGATCCTAGGCTTCACAATTCCTTTCTATGGGATCTGCTGCCTCTGCAACGCCTCTCTGCAAAACTCCCTTATTTCAGCAATATCAATATAAAATTAACACTTAAAGAATGTCTGCCACATATCAACATCGTTGCATCTCTTTCTTATGCATACATCAAGCTAATGATTGTGTATAGAATATAACGTGAATCAACCATTTGAGAAAGCCAATCACAATTGTTGAAGGAATACTATCACAGAGAGCTACAAGAGAGTTAGTATAGCGTGTGAAAAATATATATTGTGATTTCACATACACGCATTGCTAATGTGGAAATAATTTGAACAAAGACCCTACAAAAAAATTCAGAGATGTTGATATTAATCTTCTAGTCACTGACGCAAGAGCCACTAAAAAAGGGCCATCCAAGCAGACATAAATTTAAAATACCACCTTGCTCAGAATTTCCGTTCATAATGATTATTGGTCTTGATGCAACCAATTGCCTAAACTCCTGTGCCAAACGCTGCACCTACATTGATAAACTAAACAAATTATTTATCTCCAAAACTAAAAATTGAAAAATAAATAACTTAAACTTGAAGTAATAACTATTTGCAGTTTCTTAAATTATATCCAAAAGCAAGATATTTTATTCTCATCATTTATTGATTTTTGGCAACAAAGAGGAAATAGCCATATTCACAAACATTTTTTAAATAAAATGTTCATTTACTAAATTTAAACATAGATTCATGGATTCTTATCATTTTTTTGACAAGGGAAAGGTTATCACATTGTTCAGTCCAGTAAACAACAAAGCGGGGTACCATATGGATGGGAACATAAATTCTTATCTTTTTATACATGTGAGCATAGTGAAGTGGGATGCCATGTGGCCGGGACAGCCTTGAAGATAGCATGTATCATAAAATCTCCACAAGATTGCATGTATCACACAAGGCAGTAAGTAGCCAACAGATGCAAACACTTTAGCATACAACGTCATTGTGGACAATACAATCTTTCATTGCAGTGATACCGTCTCCAATGAAGTGGGCTGCCATATGGCGGGGGGATGACACATATCATAAAAAGCTCCACAAGACATTAAGGTGGCCAAAGACATAAACGGAGTTAAAAACGCTTGGATTCATATGGAGTAAATGCACCCAGTGGATACTACTCAAGGACTAAGAGAAGTACCTTGGAAGTTGAGTATAATCACCTATCACAGTGGTATACATACCAATACAAGCAAGAACTAACTGAATATGATAGTAAGGGCAATAGTTTAAATGTATGTCTCCAGCGAAATAAAATGGCAAGGACAGGGCAGTGAGGTTATCTCATAAATCAAGGCTAATGATAATCATCTCCAACTGGAAAAGGAATCTAAAGCCATGATTGGCACAAGACAGACTGAACTTCAATGATCCAAGCACAAACATTTCTACACTTCAAGAATATAGCCCAAGGGCCAACTCCTTATTAAAGGAAGAGACAGTCATACTAAACTCCAATAATCTAGGCACATACTCAATATTTCAAAGTTCATAGTACATACTCATGAGTACTGACACTTATCCTAAATTTTTGTCGAGATGTTTAGTAATGCCATCCAATCCCGAAGCTTGGAAACAAAAGTGTGTTTGTGCATGCATGCTTGTGAGAGTGAGATTCATCAAGGATCCATTCACTATCCTAAATTTCCCCCATTTTAGTTAAAGGCAAATAGATGAGAAAAAATTCCAGAAAAGGAAGCTTCAACACTAATAGTCAGAGAGCACAATGATGGACATTACAACAAGAGAGCACTAATAGATAAAAACTTGTCGCAATGGATCATAATTTTTGAAAAAAATCAATCCTTTAGGACCAAATTATTCAAATAAACATGTAATAAAAAAACCCTAAAGCATACTTGAGCTCGTCCACACAGAAGAAATTTTTAGATTTCTAGAAGAACCACATGGTTTCTGAGAAGTGTGAATTTCCTATGGCATTATCTAAGGATGGTACAAAAGGAGAATTCATCAAACCCCCTTGGAATGGGACCCTCACATGCATGGCAATCTATAGATCAATTCCAAGGGCCTATGGGAGAAGTGTGAGGTCATATGGATTTCTTTGTGGCTGGTCATATCCCTCCTTGTAGATCTGTAAGGCTATCATAACTCTACTAAAAGTTCAATTCTGGCTAGAATTCAACCAAGTAGCTCGTATTTTGGCCAAAATTCAACATGGACCATTAAGCAATGTTTTGGTACTATATTTCCTAAGTATTATGTTAGTCTTGATGATCCATATATATATGATTTGCTTAAAGCTTATATATTACCTCGTGATTTTAAGATGGATTATGGCTCCAAGATTATACAACTCAAACCCTGTGTGCTTGTCTGCTTTGGAAATGATACCCTCCCCCCCTTTGGTCTAAGGTCCATCAAAGCTCGCACTCACACAGCATGGTGGATACTGATAAATCCAAACAATCTACTCCAGTTACTTTTGACTGGACAAGTATCAATTACCCTAGACAATGGGAAGTAAAATACAAAGAGCTAAGGAACCAAGATAATCTTGTACAGAAAATTGAGTCTTTTGTTAATACCCCAATTTATTTTGATAGATCCTCTCACTCATTCTGAATCCCTGAAGGCCGTCCTACTCCTCATTTTAATCCTCCTCTTTTCAAGAACCCCTCTATGAATAATTCTGATTTTCGATCTCAATCTATGAAGCATGAACCTGGTTCGTCTACTTCAGTTCGGCCATCTTTTACTGGAGTCTATAATACTGAACATAAAGGTCAGCACTCAGATTGTCCTGCTTGTAAGAAAATACTCCAAAGACTAAATCATAATCAAAACATAGAATTCCCGAGTCTTTACATGTATTCATCTCTACCTCAGAATGGCCCAAGCATGGAAATCACCTCTGTTAAAGGAAATAGATCTTTTGTCCCTGGAAGGAATCTTCCAGAAGTTCCCTTCAGATAGTTTTCTACTGATGGGCAAGTAAAAAAAGAATTCATGCCCTATAAATATTCTACCCCTTCTGAAACTGTCTCAAATGAAATAAAGCTTGCAAACTATGATAATTTGCAACAACATCTCACAGCACAAAATCTGGATGATATGGCCATGGATATCATTCAGTTGAAGAAAACAATGAAGGAAGAGCATGATAAGATATCATTGCTCCAAACCAAGATAGACCTTCTGGATCATTTGTTGCATGATACAGGAGAAATAAAAACTGCCATAAATACAACCTATGACAAGACAGAGAAAAGGATGGATGTCTTGGGAAAACTCTTAACTAAAACCCAAGATTTGAAAAAGAAAATTGGCTCAGTTAGCCAATCAGCTTTGGATCTTGCTCTTAAAGGACACCAACGACAACACTAAAAAAGTTACTTGTTTGGAATGATGAGTATCCAAGATGAGGATGACAGACTAGATTTTAATTTTGGTCAGGATGAAGAAGAGTTCCAAGAAATACAAAGCTTAGTCATCCAATTCCATAGAATGTCTAAGGCATTACCTGATAAGTATATGGCTATGCTTGCTTTCCCCTCTCACGCAGAAAATACCCAAGGAAGCTTAGGGGTCAGTCATGAAATTGGATCTTCCTCCTTTTCAGGTCCTCCTCCTCCTACTTTTGATTTAGATATGCAAGATGCCTCTTCTACTCCTCACAAATTTCATTTTGGGATAAATGGAATGAACAATCTGTCACAAATGCCGGAACAACCTATTCTAAATATCCAATGTCAGTCGTGGGCAAAGATCAAGTCAGCCATACAGCTTCTTGGCCAATGGGTTTTGTACAAAAGACCCAAGATTCAAATATTTATGGTCAGCAATTAGCCTTACAGTTGATAGCTGGATTATTTGGTTTGGCACATGAATGGTGGAGATGGATACCACAAGAAGCAAATGATGAAATCCCGAATGCCAATGATGCAGATCAAAAGATACTACATGCTTTGGGCAAAGAATTCTATGGACCTTACGATACATAAGACTATGAACATTTGGCTTCTTTATTTATGTCTGCAAGAATTTGTGACCTAAGTCAAAGTGAGAAATATTTCTCCTATATGCAAAATCTTCTCATCTCCTCAGGAAATTCTGGTGAACTAGCCTACCTCAAACACTATCTCAGAAGCTTTCTTGGTCATGTTCTAGATGTTGTGGAACAATTTTTGAAATATAAGAAGATCAATCTTTGTGGACTCTCATTAGCACAGCTCCATGCTTTTATCATGGAAACCTGGCAAAAACATTGCCTAGAAAAGAGAGTCAACAGAGATTTTAAAAGGCACCAGTCCATGTATTCCCCTAGTTTTTGTAAAGATGCCTGATTGGGGTTGTGGTTCTTATAATAGAGGGCACTTTGGGAAAGAATCCTACCATTGCAAGAAAAAGAAGAAAGGATTCTATACAATTGCTTCGTGATATCATCATGACAAAGCCTATAAGCATAAGTCTCAAAATACTTATAAGAAAAAACATTTCCGTAAACCTTTTCAGAAACGGGCATTTGTCAGAAAAAGGTCTGAGCCAGCAGACAAAGAAAAATGTTTCATATGTGGTAAGAAAGGCCATTGGGCAAGCAAGTGTCCACATAAAAATTCCAAGCCCAAGCTTGTTGCATTTTCAGAATAGCTTGATTCAGCTTGGTGGGATCTTTCTTTTTGTGAACAAGGTTAGTATCCATCCAGAGAAATTGTCTTTATCCCCACCAATGTTTCCTCCTCCGATGATGATGAGCTTCGTTTAAATAAATTTGCTCCCTCTAGTTCTGATTCTTCCTCTTCCGACTCAAATTCAGTCTCATAAGCGAATTTAGGGGGGGTGTGAGGGACCTCCAGAGTTTGATTTTTCTTATTATATGTTTTCTGCTCCATCTAAATCCTCTCCTCAACAAATATTAGCTGACATCGATCAACAACTATCAGAGATTCCTATTTTTGAATATATACTCAGAGGAGAATTGAAGGAAGAAAAGAAAAAGCTACTGTCTTTACTAAAGGCCAAAGAGAAGCAATTAGAAGAAACTAAAATTTCTCCTTCTCATAATCTTACATTTTACAATCCAGTAGAGCTTTATAAGCACTATCCTACAGAGCATGAGGATAGACAAAAGTTTAGAAAAGATAAAGAAACTTTGTTGCGGCTGCAAATTAAAGAAAAGCAGAACTCTCTTAGAAAATTAGTAAGAGAGATAGAAGACTTGAAGAGAATGCTTGAGGTCACTGTCAGAGAGAGAGATTAGTCTTCTGAAGATGAAATGTGTAGACAGTATGAAGAAGTGTTGAAAATTTCGGAGCTTAAGACACAACATTCTAGTGATGCTACTAAAGAAGATGTTCATGAAGATTTCACCCTATTTCCTGAACCTTCCTTAGGACTCTTTACTGGCCCTAAACTGTATATTCAAATATCTTTTTGTGCTCCTGAGTTTAATCCTTACAAGCTAGATTGCATGATTGATTTAGGTTGCCAGATGAATTTGGAAAAAGGTAGTGCAATCCCTTCATTCTATTGGGAAAAGGCTTCAAAACATGGAATTGCAATTGAAGGGACGCATGTACATCTTTTAGGCATAGTTGTGGGGTTTCCTATTCAAGTAGGAGGATGTACAGAAGTTTTGTCCTTGAATAGGCTAGATAGTATTAAGAAAAATTGTATCATTGGGTTCTGAATTCCTAAATAGAGTCAGTCCTATCACTTTTGACAATGACAAGATGATATTCAAATGTACAATAAAAAGAAAGTTGGTATCTTGCCCTATGTCTTTTGAGGCAAGTCTTAAATGTAAAAACCCAGTAAAAAAGCCTGAGTCTAAACCAGACATTGCAGAGTTATTTAAAATGGAAAGCTGCATTGCCTACGCAAAAATGCATAAGGACAAAGCCTTTGCTGAAATTTTTGATCGGGGAACCACCATTTGAATAGTTGGCATCCCATCTCTGATCTGAATCAGTTTCTATGATCTATGATGAAGAGCATAGAGAGTCCAGATATCCCAAATCCATCTCGTAAGGATTCATGTCCATTCTCCTCGCTTCACCCAAATAAATCTATTTTGATTTTATAGCCTCCCTCACAAATGAATGCCCAAAATAGCGATCAGACAATAAAGGTTAGTAGTTAAGGATGCTTTGCTCCTCTCCTCTGCTTTGCTCTAGATGGTGGTGGTCGGCAGCCACTTAACTTTTGGTAGGTGAACACTGATAGGTCAAAAGTTAAGTGCCATGAACAAGTTATACGTTACTTGTTCTCCATGCTTAATTGTAATCACCTGTTGTCTATGCCTTAGCCACATGTTACCTTATTTAATTAAATGGGTTGTCTCTCACTAGTTATCCATACATGAGCTACTAGTTAGCTATGCATGAGCTACCTGCTATTTTTTATATTTCTTTTTTTTATAAGTGTTTATTACTTTTTCTATCCTCCTTCAATCTAGGAAAAGCATAGATGGAAACCCACCCCAAATTCTAATATATAAATACCTATCGATGTAAAATCCTCTTAAAAATAGAATCTCAAACATGCACCAAAAAATACCATAAAACACAAGATTGGGAATTTTCAAGTTTGTTTTTGAATTCGAATTTTCCATTACTGCTACTTAAATGAAAAAAATTCAAAAATATATATTATAAAATATAAAAACTCCTTTTAAAAATAGAATCTCAAACATGCCAAAAGACACCATAGAAATAGAGGATTGGGAGTTTTCAGTTTCAAAGACAAGTTCCAAGTGCCATCCTCCAAAAGAAAAGGGGAATGAAAGAATTTCTCCATATTAAGAACTATTGAACGTTTGTCAGTTAAATTATTAGGTTTTGATGAATTTCTAAAAATTAAATGTTGGCTTCTTAATTGGTTAGTATTTGTATAATAATACTAATTAGTGATTCACATTCAGCCATTGATCGTGGCCTTAAAGCAACGAAACACTCCATGATAGGGAGATCTGCTTAAAAAAAGACAATTATTTGTTCTGGATAAAAATTCAATAATCATGTTGGCTTCTTAATTGGTTACTAGTACTAATTAGTTATGCATATTCAGCCATTGATCGTGGCCTTAAAGCAACGAAACACTCCATGATAGGGAGATCTGCTTAAAAAAAAGACAATTAGTTGTTCTGGATAAAAATTCAATAATCACTTGAATAAGCAGATGAATTAACAGCTTCATCGACTGTTTAACCATGATTTATGTTCATCCATTGATTCATGGCCGGCCCTGATACAACCGGACAGTCCGTCACAGGGAGATCCACTACAGAGAGGGCGTTACATGAGGGGAAAAGGAAATTATTTGTCATGGATCCAAAATTTAATAATCAGTTGAAGGAACAATGGAATTAACAACTTAATCTGCTATTCAATCACCCGAATTCCTTTAACAAACTTGGTCAATCGAACTGAGCAAATTAATCACAGAATCAAATCGAACTTACGAATTAATGTCATATTTAAGACATTTAGTTCAATAATTTCCATAACTATTTCCAACAATATCTCCATGCATTACTCATCTTGATATTCGGATATCCTCATCCCTAATTTCTCTTAGTGTCCTCATCTTTGAATCATACACAAATTTTTGTGCAATATATTCATCATTACATATTATTGGGATGAAGAGACTCTTTCTACAACCCAATACGAGGGAGAAGTGTAATTATGTGATCAACATGGAGGTGACACGTATCACTTTAATAAAATAATAAAATATTAAGTAAACAAAAAATTTACAATTTCGTCCTAACCTAAATTTTAAAACCAAAGATATATATTCCAATTAATTAATTCTAAAAGAATTAATTGAAATATATGTAGATTTAAATTATTCCTTAAATAAGGTTTTTGAGACAATTTGCCAATTCAAAAGTCATTAGAATCCTTTACTTTGTTTTGTTATTGTTTTAAAGGATAACATGAAAGGGTAAAATTTATTATAATTAAATACCACCATAGATCCATCTTAACTCCTGGTCTATTATGACTTGAAAGGGGTCAAATTCCTTGAGGTGCAAACCTTTCCTTAGGTTTTTGCACTCTAAAAATGGTTTGCACCTCGAGGGATTTGATCCCTCTTGACGCATGGTAGATCCGGAGTTAAGATGGATCTATGCTGGTAATATCAGATGCATTAAATATTACAAGTATGAATTGTTCATTCACTCCCACCCAATGTGAACTCTCCATGTGGCCATCATGGAGGGCATCCACTGGACTCTCAAGGGAACTCCAACATCTTAGACACGAATACCAAGCCAACACCTATTTGAGGTCAAGCAACCATTGAGCAAGTTATCTCAACTATGCAAATACATCATGGACCATCTCCCATGCACCAATTCATTTCAAACCATCTAGGGTTCGACATACACCATGTACCCCAAATCTCATGAAGTGCCTAAACATAGTGTAAATACTTTCAAAGAAACTCGAAAAACTAACAATTATTCCACGTGGAGAGATCATTTTGAATATGTAGTCAATAAGTTAGAAATGATCCTTCTTTTTTTATCCTCCAAGTTCAATGTGGTAATGAAGTCTTTGAGTACAACCCAAAGTCTTTGATTATGACCTTAAGTTCACTTAGCAAGTTTTAGCAATATTATATTAGACATATTATGCTCATGCATGCATGTCAAATCTACATATGAAGACTAAAGCATAGGCTAGGGGCACTCTATTTAGACATTAACAACAACATCCATCTCCCAAATTATTGGAACATTAAATTAAACAAAGTATACGCTAGGCACACTCTATTTAACCATCAATTGTAACAACCATCTCCCTCAAAAGGCAGGGAATGAAGCATGCCATTCAGGAGAAAATTGAAGAGTGAAATGTGCAAGTTTTTACAATTTACAATAATCCACACTTGGCAAATGAACTTTACATGCTATCTTTGGTCGGAGCGACCTCTTTTCATGTTTAAACTTTGCATATGGGAAGAGTAATGCAAGGTGTTATGCAATTGCATTGATATTTGCTAACCATTATAAAAATATCCCTTCACCCTATTTGTGTGATGACAAAGGTTAGAAAACTACCATGCTTAGTAAACCATCAAGATATGGTGGCAATATTTGGACACTTATAACCATATGTCCCAAATATTAGATGACCCACTTGATCTTAAATTTGAATAAGTTTATTTATATATGTTAATCGGTTGATAAATTATATTTAAATTTGGATAAGTCTATTTAGATATATTAATTGGTTGGTAAATTGTATTTAAATTTGAATAAGTCCATATAAATATGTTAATTGGTTAGTGAATTATATTGAATGCATGTATTATAATGTTCAATGTCAATATTTAAAGATAATAAAAATAACATAATGTTCAATATCAATATTTAAAGATAATAAAAATAACAAATATATATTAAATGATTTAATGTCTATGACCATTAGACATTCATTTCCAAGCGTGAGTGAGTTTTGCAACTTTGATTGATATATGTGCTTAAAATTTGAGGCCTTACAACTTTGTAAGTGGATTCTAAAACTATATATGTGTGGTTATAAAAAAAACTTACAATATGTCATGGACATTGTAGAATTCTCATTGCCTTGCTTGAAATCTCTAAATGCCTATGCTTGCTTATTACTATACTCATTAGGAAAGAAAGCTCAAGGCATTGATGCCTAAAAATAAACAATCAAGTCACACTTCTTTGAATGCTTGCATATAGTGGTTATTTGGTATTTATAGTAACTTAATGGATAAATGGACAAATTGCATATAGTGGTTATTTGGTATTTATGGTACCTTAATGGATAAATGGACAAATTTTATAATTGGGTAAAATTATTATGTACATAACACATTTAAAATTGTTTCAAATTACTATACTTACTTATAAAACATGGAATTAAAAGCTTTGCTTCTATCATTATTACTTATTAAGGATTTAAAAGGGTCAAAGTTTGGAGAAGAGTAAGATTGTAAATTTGATTGTGTGGAATTGTAATCCAAATTCTAGTGTTCTTGGGATCTTAACTCGACATCTTGTTGTTGTTGCAATTGAAAATAAATAATCATTTAAATCCTTCTCTAAAATATACTCTTTAGATTTTGTGGTCAAAACTTTGTAATTTATTTATCAATTTTTTCTCTCTATTGTATCTTTGTCCTCATTTACATTCTCTATGAGCATATCCTTAGTAGTTGAACTATGTATTGAAGTCATTTGTTCCAAGAAATATTACACAAACAAGTGAATATTATCCCTTGGATTGGTTGATTTAAGTCCAAAAACAAAGTAAATAGTCAAATTTTTTTATCTTCTTTAAATAAAGCTTTAATTATAAGATGCACGGGATTAGGAAGAATGATTTGAGAAAAGATTCTATAATGACACTTAAGTTTTCTTGCCGTATTGTTATTCAAGTAATTCATAAGAGAAATGGTTCAGTAAATCCAAGCTGCAAGAGTGATGCAGAAGCCTTAGGCTGCTACAGTATCAGATTTGGACAAGCTTTGAAGAAGCGTTGACCGTTAGTAGCTACTAGCACATACTCTAGTTTGCTACATGTACAACTTGCATGGATCCACCACTCAAACACTGTCACGTACCCACCTATCTATCCAAGGCAAGGAAGGGAACATGATACTGATCTGTGGGCTTTTACATAATCTCAGCCCATTCATTAGAATCATATGAATAAAACATTTGTGTGCAGATGCAACAAATCAAACATGCACATCGGAATTAAACTATCCACACACATTACTCATGCATACAACATATCAATAGTCATCAAATTTATATAGTGCAGAAGTAAATGTATAGACAGAAAAATACTTATCTTCATTGTGCAATTGTCCCAAACAACTAGCTATGTCGCTGCAACGTTCCACCCAACCATAGGCCAGTTGTGTTCAGCAATTCTCTCAACACAACTGCCACCCCCGAGCTGGGCATGATTCTTATAAGGAAAAGGGGACATTCAAGCTCATTCATAGCCAATTCATCATTTCAACTGAGCCAAGCCAGTCCACAGCTGGGTTTATCAAGCTACACTTGAACCTTGGATGCTTGCACTCAAGCTCAAGCCAAAGCAATGGAATTACCCACAGGATGGCCATGGGTTTTTCCCAAATCGTTTCCATCCAAAAACGAATTGTGGGATGGGGAAAAACATTCACAGGGAGGAAGCAATTTCTCCCCAACTATCTAAGTATTCAGCAGCCAGAATGGTCTCTATGGAGCCCCAATTCGATTCACCTTCTTCCCTACTGGTATACAACACAAAAACGCCCTTCTCCTAGCTGAGAATGGAGGAAAACACAGAGAAACATGGCTGGAAAACGCCCAGGTAGCTCCAAACTCGTGAGGGAGGAGAAACTGGTTGATGGATAATGGCTTGGGGAGCAATTCATGGCTCTTTTCTTTCCCAAGAAGCAAAACGCGGTTTCCCATGCAGGGTGGCTTGCCCATACTCGAATTTGGACAGCCATACCTCTCATTCCCCAAGGCATTAACTACCTCAACCAATTCTTGGGAGAAATCAATGATTGGGTACAAAAGTCAACATGGGTAGTTGAGGGTTTGATGGGTTCTCTCATTGACACTTGGCTTGACTTGATTGGCTCCAAGGGTTTGAATGTTTTCCCTCCCAATTCCTTGTAAAATCATGCCCCCATCTCTTGTTGCATTGCATAGCTAGTTGTGGGTATTTTATTAAAATGCATATTTACATGATATTCACAATTCCACTGTGCCTGGCTGGCACGTAAACCATATGTATCAATAAATCGATGGCGGGGCCTTGGCCTTGAGCTCCTCACCATGATTTTATAACAATATTATATCATTTACATTTTAATGCAATAGGGTCAAGATGGGGACATGACATTCCCCTCCCCTTGGAATAACACCGTCCTCGGTATTCCAACACTTCGGAATAAATACCCACTTTACACATGTCCAAAATTCACAAATGGTGGCAGGTCTGTCCTGCATTTCATCTCTTTACTTTGAGCTTTCAGGACCAGGTCCTTTGGCTTCCACAAGTTGCTCCTGCAGGTTTTGATCTCCCATCTCTGCAGGTGGGCATTGCTCCACAACAATCCCTTTTTTTAATTTACCTTCTAGCTAATCTACAAGTCTGGAATTCCATGGATGCCATCTTTCTTGTTGTCTTGGAAACTATTTGAGGAATATTTTCAGCCAAATCAAATAGCTTTTGGCCTGCTGCCATGATCAATGTGCACAACTGGCTCTCGCTTTTCTCACTAGCAACACTTGGCTAGTACTAGCTGCACTCAATGGCTTTCAATGTCTCACCTGTGAGACTCATCATGGCAATTCCTATTAGGACAAGCAAAACACAATATTAAAAATAGTCAATTATTTTCCCAATTGCCTTGGAGCGTCCATGTTTTACTCACGAGAATTCCACACATTTCATGCTTTCCCAACGTACACATGAACTCATTCATGTTCATCATTTCACAAGGAAATAACTAATTCAGCATTCACAATTCATTTCAAGCAATTAAACACAATCTATTTTCAGCTATGAAATGCACTCAACAATCCTTTTTTTTTAAGATGCATTAGTTAAAAGAGAAAGAGAAGAGTAAGAGTTTCCCCCTCTTAGTCTTGCTCCAATCTGGAGCCACACCATCACTTTGTGGTTCTATGCTCCTTAGCCTCTTTCACTTCAATGTGAATGCTTGACTTGCCCTTTCTTGGCTATGACACTTAGTGTTTAAGGTCTGTCTAAGGATTTTCAACTAGGGAAACCTTCCCCATTGTTGCTTACAAAACCTTTGGCTGCTAGGACCTACGCAGTTCCACTAGCACCATCTTTCATTACTGCTCATACTGAGCTCCTTAGGACGGTCACATGTCCACATGCATCCTTATGATGCCTTCATAGTCCTTGCTTCCAGCAGTACCTATACTCAAACATTGAATCAATTCACATGTTTAGTTTACTTTCATAGGGTTTACCTCTAAACAAGAGTTTGATAAAATCATAACCAAATCATATACACATGTATATTCATAAACAAGAAGCTACAAGATAACCAAATACTTATCTGTATTGGATGTCTTCACTTTATTCCACAGGCTCCTTCTTCGCTTTATAAGCCTTCGTTTTCCTGTGGATACAATACTGAATGTTGGGTCATCACTCAAGCTACTCCACAACCATTCGAATAGGAAATGCCAGGCCAGTACGTCGACTGGGTTTATCAATTATTTAGGGGATGTCTGGCCAGCACACATGTTGCTCTACAACATCAAGTAGTTAATGTTCAACTAGTTACTCTTTTGGGTTTACCAGGAATTTTACAGCTCCAACTAGTTACTCTCTGGATTTACCAAGAATTTATAGCGCACAACCAGTTACTCTCTGGTTTTACCAAGAATTTTATAGCGCTCGACCAGTTACTCTCTGGTTTTCCAAGAATTTATAGCGCACAACCAGTTACTCTCTGGTTTTACCAAGAATTTTATAGCACTTGACCAGTTACTCTCTAGTTTACCAAGAATTTATAGCGCACAACCAGTTACTCTCTGGTTTTACCAAGAACTTTATAGCGCTCGACCAATTACTCTCTGGTTTACCAAGAATTTATAGTTCCTTTAGGGTCCTTGTTTCCTGCAATGACCAAGGTTTCCAACAAAGAAACAATAGTGTATCAGCTTAGCTGTTAGAAAGCTTATACATGAAATCTTCATTATTCCAAGTAAGAAATAAATGAAAATGAATACTTATCTGTATTGTACATTTCCTCGCTACTCCACAGGTTTCCCTCTCTGCTTTACAAGCCTTGGATCACCTGTGGGGTGGATGCTTGGCCAGCACACATGCTACTCCACAGCATCATCCGAATAAGCAATGCCAAGCCAGTACGCCGACTGGGTTTATTAGGCATCCTTAAAATCAATATGCTAAGCCAGTACACCGACTGTGTTTATCAAGCACTTCAAAAATCAATATGGTAAGCCAGTACGCCGACTGGGTTTATCAAGCATACAACAACCATTTCCAAGCCAGTTCTCCGACTGGGTTTGTCAGGAAATAACACCCTTCACCAATACCTCCACAACATGCAAATAACCAATGCCAAGCCAGTACACCGACTGGGTTTATCAGGCATACAACAACCATTGCCAAGCCAGTACACCGACTGGGTTTATCAGGCAATCAGAACAACATAATATGTTTACGTGGCTCCTTCTCTTATGCAAACCAGTGGTTCCCTCCAAGAACTCCATAGGTGACTCACTTGAATGCAGGCTAGCATGGCCCCACAATACCCACTCACACTACACAAGGATGATACCCCTTTTCTGCAACACAGCTCCTCGGGCCTAACCATCCCTTCTAGTGTCTTTTAGTGTGAGCGTAGAAAGGTTATCACTGCCCATACAGTCCTTTTGAGCACCATTGCTTCACTTTGCCTCTTAATGTGCAACACCAAATTGCATCTGTGTAAGCTAATAGCACAAGAAGGATAAGCAGGCTCATCAATATTACTGCTCTAAATTTGTAATCATATTTCATAACATTCACTATCAAGTATTGAAACACCAGGAATGCGTCCATTCCCTTAGGGTGTAGTCAATATTGACAACCCTAGCCTAACCCCTCGCCAGAAAGGTGTGCACTCCCTTTCGGATGTGAGCCATGTAGGCCCTAATCATACTCAAGCAGTCTGGAATAATAATGAAATAATAAAACATGCTCTGCATATTAAATCTAATAACCAGACATGTATATTCTGAGTTAGGGTTACATAATACTCATCCATTTCCAGATGCATATTTCCTTCATTTGCGAAGAGTGGGGACTCCATTCTCTGAGTCAACGGTACTTCGGTTTTCCACCCCAATCTTTTCACATTCCATAACCCACACATGCCTTCTTGGCACAATTTTGTTGTCTCACTCACATGCAGTGCAGCTGAGGTATTGTCAAAATTCACAATGGCATTTCACTTGAAACCCATTTCCAAAGCATGGGATCATTCCCATCTAGTTTGGCTTCTGCAGGCCATCACACATGGTCTTCCTGCAATGTGTCATCCTGGCACACTTATCAAATAGCCAAACAATCATCAACCTTTAACAATAAACTTCAAATCTGATTGTTCCATAACCAATCAATGTCATTAATAATTAAATTCAATATGAATTTGCAATCCTGTCTACTACAGAAATTGATTTGCTTAGCAATGAGGCTATCTTCATATTGTTTGGCTCTCGTAAGTGGTATCACTCTGTCCATTATGGTTTCACCCTTGCTACCATACATGAACATCCACCTACAACATGCCCTCCTGACACAATTTTATATAAGCCAAACAATGATTAGTAATTAATAATTATAAGCAAATTCTCAAATCTGAAATCTACAAATCTGTTTTCCTACATAAATTAGATTTGCAACCATGAGATTATTCTTATAAACTTAAATCAAACAATTTTCAGATTTGTTTCATGCATAAGTTACAACCATGAGAACCTTCTCATAACCTTTGGCTTCTGCACATGGTAGATCCTGGTCTTTACTATGGACTTATCTTCATTGCCATACGCAAGACTTTTCTACCTGAAAACTAAAACTCCAATCAGCCAAACACGTTGTGAGTATCTATGCATATGATCCTTTCATTGCCACAATAGTCACTGAAGTGATCTCAGAATTATAACACTCAATAATTCAAACACCTTCAGTTGTTAACATTTGAAATGCAATGAAATATATGCATCATTATCACAATAAAATTGCAAGACACAGTCACGCTATCCATGCAATTTAAATAAACTGTAAATACTCATTACTTCACATTCCATGCAACTCTGTCCTTCCAATAGAGTGCTCTGGTAGCCCATCAACATGACTACCTTCTTCATGCCATCATTCCTCTGCACTCACATCAGCTCATGAAATGATCTCATAATTGTCAACAACTCATCATTTCATCTACTATCTAATTGCAATGAATCACAACATGTGCATCCACACACATGCATGTACATCTACAATGTTCACAAAGAATTTTCAAGTGCATTCACTCAATGCATATCCACAAGATTTACAAAAAAATTTAAGGCATATCCGCTCAGTGTCACTTTGCATTGAGCAGTGCATACTATACTATCATGCCATGCATTCCATCATATTATGGCCTAACCATGGCTGTTTCATATGGCATGTACTACCACAACATGACTATAAGTCTTTACTTTCTTTGGTTGTTAAACTCACAACCAATATACAAAAGCAGCATGATATAATTTCATATGAATGCATTGAGGTTTCTAAGAAACTATAGGGTGCAAGGCTCCTTGCCTTTACTTACCCACACCTCACCATGCTTTGGTAGGTTGACATTCACATTCAGGCATTCAATACCACATGCAAACCAAATCAACATAGTTTAACTGTAGTTGAAGGGATCTTACCAAATCCTTTTTCAACATTCATGCA
Source organism: Larix kaempferi (assembly GCA_027924585.1). NCBI lineage: Eukaryota > Viridiplantae > Streptophyta > Pinopsida > Pinales > Pinaceae > Larix > Larix kaempferi. The sequence goes on along the minus strand of BSBM01001433.1, from coordinate 7,313,299 downwards.
ATTAAGCACAAATAACCATTACCTGCATGGTTGTCATTAACATCGCTTGATGTTACCTGATCAGTTGGCCTCTTACCAAGGCTACATATTCCTTTTTGCCAGCCTCATGATCACAGATTTGTTTCACCATCCTTTCCTCATAAGGTTGTTGGTCATATGCAACAACATCATCTACATCCTTAGCTATGCTTCAGTTTCCTTTGGTCCTATAACCAATGGGAACACAAATAATTATTAGCAACCACCATAATTAGCTTAAGTGGCTCATTGCATATGTAAAACCTCACTATTTTACCAATATGCAATATCATATAATATATATATATATACACAGACATTTCACATGCACTGTGCAATGTTTATTAATATGCCATCTAGTGCATAGTCATATCATCTATCTAATCTCTTGCATCTTCAATCATGCTTCTATGGTCTGATTCATACAACCATTATCAACAACATTATTGGTGATCAACCATAGGCGATACCATTAATGGGCTATTGCATGTGTAACTTTCTCTACCTTTACCCATATGCAACACCATGCTCATGCATAAGCAATTCACATGCACTATGCAATGACACTTTAATCATGCCCACTAATTCTTATGCATTACTCTCTTGTATTTCCAGCATCCCTATGCCATAATTTTCAGTATATATAAACTCAGGAAGTATAAATAAAATAGCAAGAGAGGAGTTAAGGAATTCTCCATTTCCAATTCCTCATCATGACATGGAGTTCCCCCTCCACATCATAGATGATCCTTTTCTTGGCTTTCCTACCAAGCATACAAGCAATCATTAGCTATGATCTTCTCATGAATTAGCAATTCAACATATACATACGTGTAATCATTCATTCTTGATATTTTCCAAATATGCAATTTTTATGCTACAAACAGGAATAGTTTAAGGTGAGGAATTTCCCTCTTATTGACGTTGCCTTGCTGCTCCCATTTCTCTTCCGCAATGCATATTACAGCCAATTACTCTTAATAAGGCTTCCAAAAACCTTCCATGCACTTCCTTCTTCTCATTCCAAGCATAAATAATGCCCTTCACACTTTCAACGACTATCTTCGGGGGATGATGGGGGTCAAGGGGGCTTGCCCCCTTGTGGCTCACCACTGCAGGGCGGGTCGAGGGCAGCACCCTCATTTTTTTTTTTTTGTAAATCCTTCGATTTTGTCCAATCTGGCGCATAAGTTCCATGGCATTTTTCAACTTTCGGCACCTGAAAATCCTCCCTGGAAAACAGCTAAAATTCCCTGTTTCGGAGCAACTCACCGAGTTCTTCCGACCCGTTTCGGACCAACTCGCCGAGTTCTTCCGGTCGAAGAACTCAACTTTTCCTGCCGATCCGTTGCAGAGCAAATCGCCGAGTTCTGCCGCTGTTTCGGACCAACTCGTCGAGTTCTGCCACCGTTTCGGGCCAACTCGTCGAGTTCTACCGAAATTTCCTCTTTTGCCGCCAGAAAAACACTTAGAAAAATATTCCGCCGTTTCGGGCCAACTTGCCGAGTTCTTCCACCGTTTCGGGACAACTTGCCGAGTTCTTCCGCCGTTTTGGACCAACTTGCCAAGTTCTTCCACCGTTTCGGACCAACTTGCTAAGTTCTTCCGCTATTTCAGACCAACTTGCCGAGTTCTTTCGTCGTTTCGGACCAACTTGCCGAGTTCTTCCGCCGTTTCGGACCAACTCGCTAAGTTCTTCTGCCGAAAAACACTTAGAAATTTTTTCAAATTTTTCTTTCTTTCCACGACACTTCCGCAACTTCATCGGTGCAACTCAGCAAAATTCACTGACTGTTTCGGCTCCACTCAGCGAGTTTCACCGAAACGCATCGACTTGACTCCACGAGACTCGCCGAAACGCGTTGGCCCAAACCAAACAAAAAAACTTATAAGATTTTTGAAAATTTGAAATTTTCTTAAGGATCAGTGTTGAGCAGGAGGGATACTTACCTCTGCAACTGCAATAGGTAGCCCATGAAGGCCCAATGCTGCAACCAGCAGCTCTGATACCATCTGTCACGTACCCACCTATCTATCCAAGGAAAGGAAGGGAACATGATACTGATCTGTGGGCTTTTACATAATCTCAGCCCATTCATTAGAATCATATGAATAAAACATTTGTGTGCAGATGCAACAAATCAAACATGCACAACGGAATTAAACTATCCACACACATTACTCATGCATACAACATATCAACAGTCATCAAATTTATACAGTGTAGAAGTAAATGTATAGACAGAAAAACACTTATCTTCATTGTGCAATTGTCCCAAACAACTAGCTATGTCACTGCAACGCTCCACCCAACCATAGGCCAGTTGTGTTAAGCAATTCTCTCAACACAACTACCACCCCCGAGCTGGGCATGATTCTTACAAGGAAAAGGGGACATTCAAGCTCATTCACAGCCAATTCATCATTTCAACTGAGCCAAGCCAGTCCACAGCTGGGTTTATCAGGCTACACTTGAACCTTGGATGCTTGCACTCAAGTTCAAGCCAAAGCAATGGAATTACCCACAGGATGGCCATGGGTTTTTCCCAAATCGTTTCCATCCAAAAACAAATTGTGGGATGGGGAAAAACATTCACAGGGAGGAAGCAATTTCTCCCCAACTATCTAAGTATTCAGTAGCCAGAATGGTCTCTATGGAGCTCCAATTCGATTCACCTTCTTCTCCACTGGTATACAACACAAAAACGCCTTTCTCCCAGCTGAGAATGGAGGAAAACACAGAGAAACATGGCTGGAAAATGCCCAGGTAGCTCCAAACTCGTGAGGGAGGAGAAACTGGTTGATGGATAATGGCTTGGGGAGCAATTCATGGCTCTTTTCTTTCCCAAGAAGCAAATCGCGGTTTCCCATGCAGGGTGGCTTGCCCATACTTGAATTTGGACAGCCATACCACTCATTCCCCAAGGCATTAACTACCTCAACCAACTCTTGGGAGAAATCAATGATTGAGTACAAAAGTCAACATGGGTAGTTGAGGGTTTGATGGGTTATCTCATTGACACTTGGCTTGACTTGATTGGATCCAAGGGTTTGAATGTTTTCCCTCCCAATTCCTTGTAAAATCATGCCCCCATCTCTTGTTGCATTGCATAGCTAGTTGTGGGTATTTTATTAAAATGCATATTTACATGATATTCACAATTCCACTGTATCTGGCTGGCACGTAAACCATATGTATCAATAAATCGATGGTGGGGTCTTGGCCTTGAGCTCCTCACCATGATTTTATAACAATATTGCATCATTTACATTTTAATGAAATAGGATCAAGATGGGGACATGACAAACACTCATGAACATATATAATGCAATCACCTCAGCTGTAGGTATTCCCTAGTCAAGAAAATGACATATTTAATCAACATAAAACAAGATTCTTATTAAAACTCAAGCCATTCATAAGATTCGGCCTCTCCTTATAGACTCATGACCCATGGTTCCAAAACACTCTCTAGATTTAGGGACAAATTAGATATCCCATAAATCAATTAAATAGAAAAAGGTAGACACAGGTGCACTACTTAGTACTCTGAATACCCCATGTAGGGAGGTACACATAACTTAGCCAAGAACACAACCCTATGTTCTAATCAACCTACACTTAGACATTTGACCTGATTGCACGACAAATAGTCTATTGGCACACAGGCCAAGCAAAGGCATCAAGCCTTTTCCCTACCCTCATCTAGCATGCAAATACCCTCCTCTAAAGCAATGCCTTCTACAAATGCTCTTAAGCATAGTCGGTCCCCCTTGCTTCCACAGTGTTGTCTTCTTTAATAGAGTCATAATAAGGGAACATGGCCCTTTAATAACATGCAAGGCCATCATGTTTCATTTTAGCACTGATAATGAATAGCATAGAGCAACACTTGTCACAGTAAGTAGACCAAGCAATAGAGATGAGGGTTACAGATGCTCCATATCAAACAAATATGCACACATACAATCAAACACTTACTTTATTTAAATTAACACACCAAAATTTATTTGTAACTAAGATATAATTAAGTACTTAGAAATTATGAAGAAAATTTATATTCACTAAATTAAATAAATACCAATAACACTAATACAAACATAATAATCATATTCTAAACACATTATATTGAGAGGTTTGAAAGTAGAAATCTTAATTATTGAAAAAAAATTAACACAATTAATCCTCACAACATTGAGACTATCTTCACAGGACTTAAGCAAAAAAGATATTTGGACCTAGAAACCTCAAAGTCTCACCTCATAAACTTACCAACGATCAATGTACTTTCTATGCTCACCCCAATTTGTGGGTACTTTCTCTTCCCCTCGCTTCCAATTTTTATGAAAGAAAGGTGGTTTGGAAAGACAAGAATATTCTTGGTAAAAGTTGAATGTGAGCCACACAAATGATATATATATATATATATATATATATCATTGATTATGATATATCAAAATACAATTTAAGGTTTATGAAAGAAAGGTGATTTGGAAAGAGAAGAATTTTCTTGGTAAAAGTTGAATGTAGCCACACAAATGACATATTATATATATATCACAAGTAATTATGATATATCAATACAATTTAAGGTTAATAACGAATTTTTAACCTTAAAGTGCGATTATCAATCGTAATCACTGGTGTACTAAATAAGTCATTAAGATCGAAAGCTATTCACTGTACAAACTTTTCAACAAAAAGCTTTAAAATTATGGATATTTAGCCCAATACTTTAAAACGTCATAATTTCCATTGCTTTAGTTGTCAATTCCGAGTTGCGTCCATGAAATCTACATGGCTCTTAGCATGTGACTGCTGCTTCTCATTTCGACTTTGGAAGCTGCCAATGCCATATAACATCATTAGCTCACAAGTAAAGATGCCTTCAAGTTCAAACACACAAAAAAATGAATTTACGTACCGCCTGGAAGTCAAATCCAAGTGTCCTTTACATTCGATGCATACAACCTTTCTGTTTTCTCTTGATGGCACGGCACATATCATTTTTATCGGTCATCCCAATAATGGGCAACGTGTCAAAATACGTGAAATTGTAAAGGGCTAGAGACGACCTAAAATTCGTAGGACTGTAAACCTTTGAAGCCCAGGTGAGAAGATGCAGCGCACATCATAGCTGCCCCGTTTAAAATCAAATTCATAATCATGGAGCGTCTTTTGTCATCCAATTGACATGAGAATCGGACATACACCCTCTTCGTTTGGCTTTTGCTTCTCAGTGAGCCATGGAGAATAGAGACATAAAGGAGTTACAGAGTCAACTACCCACGAGGTGGCTGGAAACGGACAATCCATACAAGGTTCAAGCACTGGACAAGTCTGGCTTGAAGCCTTACATTGTAAAAGCCGAATCCATCAAGCCAGTACTAGGCAGAGTTTGGCATCTCGTTGAGGAGTTTGGGAGGAATTTCGAATTCGGCTGTTCTACAGTATGGGGTTACAGGATATCAGTGGAGGAGCAAGACATTTTCAGGGCAACGGGACTGCCCAATACAGGCCGCACGATGGGTTATTGGTTTGAAAACAAGAAGTCCAAAGTCGAGGGAATGGGAAAACTGACTTGGAATGCAAGGCATGCCATGAGATTGAAACAATTGTGTGGAGTCGACACAAGTTTCAAGCACGAGTTCCCTGTGGATATGATCAAGGACGACACTACAAGGTATGTGATCTGTCTGGTTATGGAGCATCTCTCGGGAATGCCTACTGTTTCGCATTGCAACCATGGATTTCTTGATGCCATTGAACAAGGCATGAAAGGAAATGTCACTAACTGGTCTGCCCACATTTCTAAAAGGATGAAAACTTCTAAGGTGGTCCGTCGAAATGCTCTCATTTCACACAAAAGGGGGACCCAAAATGGGTTTCGTTATGGGGTTGTCACTGCATTGCTTCTTAGAGAGCAGGCACCTGATTTATGGCAGCAGGTTGTAGAAAAGGTCAGGAATGATGTTAAATTGCTTAAGAATAGAAGAATGAATGAGATCACTAGGGTGCAGGGTATTGAATTGTTCAGGGAGAGAAGAATGAATGAAATCAATGGAAATAGCCATGAACTGAGGAATTTGAAAGGGGAGGGCAAGATTGAAAGTGGTAAAGAAGATCAATATGGGGAGAAAATGCAGAAGTTGTCGTTGGCATTGGTGGATCTTGAGGAGGAGGTGGGGAATGAAGTTAGTCGAGTACAAATGCAAGTGGAGAGCAAGGAGAGAATGAAAAGTTTGAATTATCAAGGTGCAACGGTAGTTTTGCAGATGATCAAGGTCTGGTTAGCCGAGGAATGTGCTGAAACTGCTGAAGAATATCTCATCAATCGAGAAGGATGGATGGAAGCCTCTGTCCAAGAGTTTTCAGATGGAGACCTTTTGGAGCAATATAACAGTGATCTCACGTTTCGGTCAGGAGCCAATATTCTGGATAATTGGATGCATGGTATTCCAATGAGCCAGTCGAGGAGATTCTCTAGATGGGTGGAATTGGAGCAGAGAAAGATGATGAAGGAAAGGGCAGCGAAGGAACATGACAAGTTGCTGGTAATCAGTATAGAGTATATCTTGGCACATTTTGTTCACAAAAGTAAGGTTCCTTTTGCTCATGGTAACTTGTATGTGGACCCCTATATTGTGTTTGTCCACCCTCAGGCTTGCAGATTTCTGTGGGCTTGTTTGTCTGTATTCAAGGTGGTTCTGTGGTCAGAGAAACCTAGAGAAGTGCATGACTTGGTCCTGCAGCACATTTTGGGAGGCACTACAATTTCTAGTGGGATTCTTTCTTATTCAATTGAGGACTGTGTCATGACGAGAATCACCCGAGAAGGCGATGAATTCCATGGATGTTACAAGGATTTGACTAGATTGTGGGAAGATCTGGGAGACTATGGAAGCGCAAATACACTTTTAGTTGATACTTCAAATGTGGCCATGCTTAGAAATCAAGCTGGAAATGTGATTTGCCCTATCCCTTACAAATATCAAGTGCAGGCTTCTCATTGGCAATTGGAGACCTACCTCTTGCCTTATCTGGAATGTTTGGAATCGGTGCAAAGTATTCCTGAATTTGTACAGAAGTTCCCATTTGTCCTGCAGAAGGGACACACTTGGGCATGGTCTCCATTTGAAGAAGGTAGGATTACTACTTTGTTTGCATCTCATTGTCAACCACGTCATCATGGAATTGCAATGAAATGGAAAATGTTTCCGAGCATTGTAACTGAAACTTCGAATTCACAGTTCGAATTGTTTAATACTCAATGCCCTGGGATTAGTAATACTGGCCAACAATTTCCTATGACAAAAACCAGCATCTCATTTTCACAGTCGATTCCACCTGCTGCAAACTTAGGAAGTTTTGAAATGTATCAAGGAAACACTTCGAGAGTGTTCTCCGGTTTCAATGATCATACAACCTTTTCATTTGAATTTTGCCCCTCTGGAACCATGGAGAGGAGAGACATGGAGGAGTTACAGCCATGCGTACTTCCTCAACAACCCACAAGGTGGCTGGAAACGGATAATCCAGACAAGCTCCAAGCACTGGACAAGTCTGGGTTGAAGCCTTACATTGTAAAAGCCGAATCCATCAGGCAAGTCCTGGGCCAAGTTGGACATTTTGTTGAGGAGTTTTGGTTGAATTTCGAAATCAGCTGTTCTACAGTGTTTGGTTACAAAATATCAGTGGAGCAAGAAGATATTTTCAGAGCAACGGGCTTGCCCAACGAAGGCCACATGTTGGGTTACTGGTTTCAAAACAAGGATTCCATCGTCAAGCAAATTGGAAAGGAGGTTTGGAAATCAAGGCAAGCAAGGAGATTGAAAGAATTGTGTGGAGTTGATGAAAAGAGGTTCATGCACGAACTACCTTTGGATATGATCAAAGATGATACGGCAAGGTATGTGGCCTATCTGGTTATGGAGCATCTCTCAGGAATTTCTACTGTTTCTCATTGCAACTATGGATTTCTTGATGTCATTCTAGAAGGTATGAATGGAAACGTCACTAACTGGTGTGCCCATATTACTAAAAAGATGAGAAGTGTTAAGGCGATCTACCGAAAGGCCGTCATTTCAGGCCCAAGGGAAACCCAATGTGGATTTTCCTATGGGGTTGTGATTTCATTGCTTGTTAGAGAGCAGGCACCTGATTTGTGGCAGCAGGTTGTAGAAAATGGGGTGTTGGATGCTGAATTGTTGAAGAAGAGAAAATGGAATGAGATCAATAGGTTGCAGGATATCGAGTTGTTGAAGAAAAGGAAAATGAATGAAATCAATGGGATGCAGGATGTTGAATTGTTGAAAATGGAAAACCTGAAAAGAGAGGGGAAGATTGAAGACGGTGAAGGAGATCAATATGGGGAGACATGGCAGAAGTTGTCGTTGGCATTGGAGGATTTGGAGGAGGAGAGAAGTGATGATAATGGAGTACAAATGCAAGAGGAAGTGGAGAGGAAGGAGGGGGAATTGAATGGTTTGTATTCTCAAGCTGCAGGGGCAGTTTTGCGGAGGATCAAGGTTGAGTTAGCTGATGAATGTGCTCAAACTGTTGAACAATATCTTGTGGACTGCGAAGGATGGGAAGCCTCTGCCCGAGAGGTTTCAGATGGAGAACTTTTGGACCAGTATTACCGTCATCTCAACTTTAGGTCCGGAGATCATTTTGCGGTGAATAAGATGCATGGTATTCCAAAGGGCCCATCAAGAAGATTCTCTGGACGGGCAGAATTGGAGCAGCGAAAGATGATGAAGGGAATACAAGTGAGGGGATATGACAAGTTGCTCGTAATCAGTATAGAGTATGTCTTGGCACATTTTGTTCACAAAAGTAAGGTTCCCTTTGCCCATGGTGATTTGTATGTGGACCCTTATATTGTGTTTGTGCACCCTCAGGCTTGCAGATTTCTGTGGGCTTGCTTTTCTGTATTCAAGGTGGTTCTGTGGTCAGAGAAACCTAGAGAGGTGCATGATTTTGTCCTGCAGCAAATTTTAGGCGGCAGTTGTTCTGGTCGGATTCTTTCTTATTCGATTGAGGACTGTACCATGATAAGAATCAGCCGAGACGGCAATACAGTCCATGGATGTTATAAGGATTTGAGTAGAGTGTGGGAAGATCTGGGAGACTATGGCAGTGCAAATACGCTTTTAGTTGATACTTCAAATGTGGCCAGGCTCAGAAATCAAGATGGAAATGTCATTTGCCCCATTCCCTACCAATATAATGTGCAGACTTCTCACTGGCAACTAGAGACCTATCTCTTGCCTTATCTGGAATGTTTGGAATCGGTGCAATGTATTCCTGAATTTGTAAAGAATTTTCCGTTTCGCCTAGTGAAGGGACACACTTGGGAACAGTCTATGTTTGTAGAAGGTAGGATTACTCCTTTGTTTGCAACCCCATGTCCACCATGTTATAGTGGAATTATAAATAATTGGAATATGTTTCCCAGCATTGTAACTGAAACTTCTAATTCTCAGTTGCATCAGTTTAATATTCAATGCCTTGGAATTAGTAATAATGGCCAACAATTTCCCATCACAAGAACTAGCGTCTCATTTTCACAGTCAGTTCCACCTGCTGCTAACTTTGGAAATTTTGAAATGTATCATGGAATCTCATCAAGAGTATTCTTGGGTTTCAATGATCAGATACAGAGTTACAACAACATGAATTATATGAGGAAATCGGTTAAACAGAATTATGACAATATGAAATATATGAAGGAACTGAATCGGGGGAAGGTTGATTTACATAACATGGCCTGTGAGAAGGAAAAATTGGAGAAGAAGCTACAAGAAAAGGAGCACCATCTACAAAGAATGTTAGATGCCTTTGTCAAAGTAAATGAAGAAAAGAGAAAAGCAGAGGAGAAAAATGCTGACTTATCAAAAGCATTTGTAGAAAAGGGTAGGGCTTTGAAACAGGTGAAACTGGAGAAGAACTTGGGAATTAAACAGAGAGAAAACATTATTTGTTCTTTGCGGGGAACTGTCCAATCTTTGCAAGAGAAGTTAGGAAGTTTTGAGAAGAAGCAGAGGGAGTTTCAAATATTTGTCAAGAGGGAAGTTGAGAAAGAAACAGCTCAAATTCGTTCCACTTTGACAACTGTTCCTGGACTGAAACAAGAAGAATATCCTTTGGTTGGAGCACAAAAGGCGATTAAAGAGTCGAGGCAGCAATGGCAAGTAAATAATCAGTTAAAATCTGATCAGTTTATGCTGGTAATTAGTCCAGATGTCCAGCAGTCGACAGTGGAACCTTACCAACAAATCAGTAACAAGGGCATACGTTCTCATATGAGTGGAGATGAGAGCACAAGTGGTAGAAGTCATCTACTTCTTACAAGTGATACTGAGGCTCTGCATTGTTCTATTTGCATGGAGGAGTGGACAACTGAAGGGGGTCACCGTATATGGTATGTGCAATAATGCCACTGAGAAGAGCCATTCTTTTTTTTAGTTGTGTCAAAACTATTAGCAAAGTTCAGCAATGTTTTCTCTAACATTTGAAAGACTTTAAAACTACTTTCTATCAGTAAAATAATCTATACAACATAAAATCTTGATAATGGGTGAAATCTGTACTTCTAATGCTTTTGAGAAATGAAATTACTGAAATTCTGGTATAAGCTGGTTATGTCTAGAAGCCACAACGTGTCATAAAAAAATAGAGAGAGCTACAGGAGGAGAAGCTTTCAACTTTTGAGGAACTTACATCTGTGCTCTTTATAATTTGACGCATATCTTAAAAAAGGTGAAAACATAGATTATCCAACTTTTTCATGTCTACTTTAACAACCATTATAATTCAGAAACACCATAATCTCCAATAGAGCAGCCTAGATAATCTTCTTCTATTTTTAAATTGAAAATAGCTTTCTGTTATAAAAAAATCATTATGTTACAACTATTTTTTACATTAGAAGTAAGACTCGCTGCAAGGGCAAGGCTCAGGTTTTCTGGTCACACAGGTTATTGTGGTGAAGTTACGGTAGAGTTAATCACAAAATCTCAGTATCACATTAGTTGCAACAAATAGTCATATTAGACTAAACCTTTACATAGAAGTCTTCAGGGAAGGACTTTGCTGTCAATATTGTTTTCCATGACTGGTTGTCACAATTCTCTCTTTCATAAGTTGTTTCTTGAAGAGAGTGCATAGACCAAGTTCAGTTAGTATTAGTAGTCTTCTGTTTGTTTGATGTTCATGTCTTGTTCTCAGAAATCAGATTATCTTTCTTACAGAAAAATGTTTTGTTTGATGTTCATGTCTTGTTATCAGAAATCAGATTATCTTTCTTACAGAAAAATGTTTTATTTCAATTTATAGTAGAAATCAAATGTCCAAAGACTGATATTTGAAATATGGAAATGCAGCTCCCTTGCCTGTGGACACATGTTTGGCATGTCTTGTATTAGAGAGTGGCTTCAGCTACATGAGAACAACATTGGCAAGGTAAGAATATTCAAGCTGGCAATTGTTGATTTCCATGGTGTGATGTTAAATGAACTGGTAAGAGTATAAAGTTCTTGAAAAGGATTAATTAAGCTTCTATTGTTTTTGTTGCAATCAAATCTTGGAGATTATAATTTTTTATTTCTGTAATGTGTAGTGTCCACAATGCAATAACAAGGCTGAGTTGGGTGACATTAGAATTCTTTATGTCCCAGTTATAGCTGTCACTGGTCGACAGTAATGACAGATCAGTCGCCTTCTTTTTGTAAAACCCACAGTTTTCTATCATCAGAAGTTAGCTGAAATGACAGATCAGTCGCCTTCTTTTTGTAATACCCACAGTTTTCTATCATCAGAGGTTAGCTGAAGAGGATTTTTTTGAAGGCATCAAAAGGCTACTCCCTCCTAGTTTCTGTAAATATTTGTTTGACAAAGAGTAATGGTTCTGACATAAAGGAAAACTTGCAAAATTATAAGGCTCTTTTAATTTATGTAATACACCTGAAAGCTCTTTTAATTTCTATCATGCACCTGAACATTATTTGCTTCTAAATTTTATATCAGCAACATAATGCTTATTAATACTGTGTTAGCAACATAATGCTTATTAATACTGTGTTGCCAATCAGAAATGACAGTTTGGTTGGAAAGTTGGTGTTTGCACAAAAAGAGCGAGGTGCTCTTATAGTAGCGGTAGTATGCAACTCTAATAAACTAAACTAAAATGGAGAAAAAAAATTGATATCCCAAATTTAATTTATAAAAAAAATGCTCCAGATCTTTAAACAACTAGAGGTTTGTACTTGGCCTTTTTGTTTAAATCTCTCGTTTAAATCTCTCTCTCAGTGTTTAATATATCCAGGATAGTATGGATCTATGATAGTAGTGCCATAATTAGCAAACCTATGTAATTTCCTACTATGTTTTTTAAGGAGATTAGCCAAGTCCCAAATAGTAGTAGATGTTTGTTTGTTACAGGCTTTTCAATTTCTGTAATGCAGCTCTAAATTTTAATTGACTCAAAATGTTGTTTAACAAAATCAATTTTTTTCTTAGTAGTCTTACATTACCATTCAGAAGTCAGAGTTTGCTTGGGAAATTGCACTAGGTATCATGTGTTTACGGCCTTTTTGACTTCCTCATTAGTTTTTGGGGAGCTCAACCAAATCCGAAGTTGTACTAGTTGCATCTCATTATTCTCTTCTTGTAGGCTTAAATTACTAATCATGGTCCATGATGATTAGTAGAATTATAGGTCTAAAATAGGTTCTATTTGTGGTTGGGGTTAGCTTAAGGGTTAGATATAACAAAGTTTCTTACCCTACTGTTGGTGTAGGTAAGTCGATTTTTTTCCTCAATATTAGGTGATCCAATATCTGGCTGTCCAGAGTTGATTGTATTGTTATGGATAATGTCTTGTGAAATCATGGAATTTGGCTGTCCAGAGTTGATTGTATTGTTATGGATAATGTCTTGTGAAATCAGCCCATGATGGGAGGGAGGCATATGGAATCTGTCTGTCCAGAGTTGATTGTATTGTTATGGATAATGTCTTGTGAAATCAGCCCATGATGGGAGGGAGGCATTTGAAATGTTATGGTACTCTAGAGCAGACCTGATTGCAATGAATGTAAATTGGTATGGGATCTGACTGAACGTCTTGTGCCCTTCTATTCTCATTGGGCCGAGAGATTCTTTTGAATGGATGGATTGTTTACTTTTTTTTAACGTCTTGTGCCCTTCTATTCTCATTGGGCCGAGAGATTCTTTTGAATGGATGGATTATTGATTTTTTTTAGTCTGTATCTTCTTTGTTTTTAAGGTGCATGAGCTGTGATTTTAAATGATTTGCCATGTACCTATGCAATTTTTGTTTCAACGCACTCACATGATTTTCACTATAATTTTTTCAAAATCATTTTAGAAAACATTAGTCACTTTTAGTGGACAATAATAATTTCTTGGTCACTTTTAGTTGACAGTAATAATTTCATGCTGTTCAATTTGATGGATATTTATCAAAGGTAGCAATTGAATCATTAGCTTATCAGGTCCTAACGAGATTCATTTTCAGTCTGATAAAAAATTATCAGGTCCTAACGAGATTCATTTTCAATCTGATAAAGGCGAGAGTTCCTAACGAGATTCATTTTCAATCTATCGGGCGAGAAGTGAGAAGAGGAGATGAATGGATCTTCGAGGCGACCAAAAGAAACGAAGCTTGCTCTTTAAAATCAAAGATTATATTTATAATTCTCAACTAACACAAACATGCCTACAATCACCTGTTTTCTGTCTCTATAATCTACACTGTTATATGTGTATATATAGATATACAATGGGTTCACCATATCTCATTTATATGTGTATATAAATATACAATGGGTTCACCACATGTCATCTGTTTTTTAAGGATCTGTTAAATTCCTAGAATGGGAGCCACTAGGAAGGGAGTTAATTGAACCAAGGAGTATTATGGTCCTCGTCTTCGTTTCTTATAAACTTGATGTTCTTCATCTTAGTACACGTTTCTTATAAACTTGATGTTCTTCATCTTAGTACAAACGTGATGACAACATTTTATAAAGGTGTATATATATAATGTACATTACTTATGCACTTAAATATTCTAAATATACTTTAAATAAATGCCATGCATAACTTATACACTTAACTTCTAAATATACTTTAAGTAAATGCCATGCATAACTTAACTTGTACACTTGGTTTCAAAATATACATTAATTAAATAAAATGATGTAAAAAACAAAAAAAATATAATCAAAATGAAAAAAAATACATTAATTAAATAAAATGGTTTCTAAATATACATTAATTAAATACAATGATGTAAAAAACAAAAAAAATTATAATAAAAAGGAAAAAAAATACATTAATTAAATAAAATGATGTAAAAAACCAAAAACTTTATAATAAAAAGGGAAAAAAAGAGAAATTAGCTAATTCCAAATCTTCATCCTGAATTCCTCCCTATGGAGAAATTTTCTCAAATTTTGTGATAAAAAAGGGCTCTACCTCTTCAATGTAGTATCCAATATCTTTTGAATGTGAAATGTTTAAACTAGGCTATATATTAAGCAGGGTAACTTTTAGGGCCAAAATTTCGTCAATTGGTTATTTTTTGTTTTTTTTTTCAAAAATAGAATTTGTTATTTGGTCATTTTTAGTCTCTAATATCACCTATATTTACATACTAGCATTTTCCCCAGGAGGGGCAAAATGAACGTCGAGAGGAAAAGAGCACAAGGAAAGAAAAGTAGTATGGACAGATCATGGGCAATAGGTCATACTGGTCGATATCGACTGATATTGGTCGAGGCCGATTGACTCGAATCGACTCGACTTGACTTGACTAACCATGGTCGAGACCGATGACTTGTAGTTTCGACTGACTTGACTCGACACATAGAGTCGGCTAGAGACCAACTTGATTTATTTTTTTACAACTTCGACCAATGACCACTTTAAAGACTTGACCTTATTACACATATCGACCAAAATGAAGTGTCCATCAATTCGACCACATAGTTAAGAGTCGACCAATTTTTAAAGGCTCGACTAACTCAACTATTTGAATATCGACCCTTTTTACAAAAAAGATGACACGACCATATACAGCTCTGACCCGTTAAAATTAAAGTGACATCAAGTGATATCGACTACAACAATATCGACCCATTTGGATATCGACCATAATTTTACAAATAGTATTGACAACATCGACCAAATTTTCAATGACCATCATCAAGAATGACTCGCTGACCAAAATAAAGTGACTCAACTATGTTGCGACTTAAATATTAAAATATTCTAGTACTTTTAGCAAGTGATAATGTACCAAATGGATTTAATAGAGAATGAGAGCCTTGGTCGACATGGGAAGGTTGGCACAAGGCTAGTCGACGGATAGAGGGATGGAACAAATTGATTAACTTCCTAGCATACAAAACGGTAAATTCTTTTGGGTGACTAAACTTTGTGCGATAATAAAATTTACAGGTGAATGAGTTGGTTGACGGATGAATAAACAGATTGGTCGGTTCTAGTATTAGCTAATCTGACCACCAAGATTTCAGACGACAAATATTAGTCAACAAGCTGACAGAAAGTCTCAGCTTCTTGCACGTGGTCGACTTCCACAGTGGACATCTTCAGACTTAATCAACTGCTACACAAGCCAATAGAAGTTGTGAGAGTTGGCAGGTCGAGCATACCCATACTCAAAAATTTGATCGCCCCACTCTGTAGTGCATTCAGATAGTAAATTTTTTTATGAAGATTAGTGTCAGTCCAAATTTTTTTCTCCACGTCACACTTAAACAGTTCTTGGTCCCAGAACACATACAAGTCCCCATAGAAAGCAACACATGTAAACTTGAATGGGTTCTCTCCTAAAGTCCACATTTGTTTTGACTTGCTCCAAATGCCATAAATTTCTACACACGCTTCGTATTCACCTGACCTAGTTGGCTTCGTCATTTCGCTTATTTCCATGAAATTCCCTTCCACGAAAACACCGCGACATGAGAAGAGATTGCCAGGCATAGGAGGCAGAACTCCCCATTTTTTTGCTTCCACGTTGTAAGCTTCTACAAAAGCCAACGCCTCACCATTGTAATTTCCTCTGACATAAATAAGTCCGTTGGAAGAAGAGGCAAAACATGCAAAGGAAATTATAAGTGTGGGCATGTCGGATCCACAGAGCCAGTTTGCAGACTCAAAGTCATAAATAAAAACGGTCTTCACCACCTTCTACCTATATGGTTGGCCCTGGTGCCATACGCCTATCAGAAAAAGCTTGCGATTAACAAAAACTACCCTACACCGGTGTGGAATTCCAAAAGAGTAGAGGAAGCAGGGTAGTCTTTCCTAGATGTCATTTATTGGAGCTTATGTTTAGTATAACTGATCTAGAATGCCAAGAATTACAGAATCACGTCGTGGTAATGAAGCATTTTCAGACTATTTGTAGGTAACATTAGTTCAGGAAATTTATGTTTCCGTTAATAAATTCTCTTGTCGACATGAAAAAACGAGAATCAGGAACTCGTAGAGTCGTAAAGCTTAAATCCATATAACATATTGACTCAAACTACAAATCCCGACAATGTTACATCGACAATATTTTTAAATAATTACCCGACTATATTTTACAGACTCGACCAGTTTCACGATCTACCAAATACTAGGCATCGACCATATGAAATTATAGACCGACCAAAGTATTGATTTGTCGACCAAAATTATAGATCGACCATAATGAAAATATTAACCAATCAAAGTATCAACCAAATGCATCAACCTCATTTTAGCTTGTGACTGGTCGACCGACCATAAGCATAATTAGATCGTATTTGGTCCCAACCCAAACAAATTAGTGGCAAGAAGAGTTGACCATTGAAGTCATATATCTTAAATTTCAAGACAAAAAATGGAGTATTATAAGGGACTGACCATCTTTTTGCATATCAACCAAAATACAAGACAACTTTAATAAGATGTCGACCTCGACCAAAAGGGAAATTTCGACCATATTTTAACATCGACCATTTACAACCGACCAAAACAATAAAATATGTTGATCTAAAAAAAAATAATATCGACCATACTTTTTGAAAACACATGTGTTTGCACAAACATTCATCGACCGATGCATGGGCATGATTGACAGTCGTAAGTTCAACATATGTGGACTCTAAAAGATACTTTTAAACATACATCGACCAAGAATTTTCACCAACACTTAAAAAGGGGATCCATTGGTCGCTTCATTAATAACCTTTTGCATATTTTTTTCGAGTCAATCTCCAAAAACTGACTGAAGTGCGGCTCTAGCTCTCATTCATTATCATGATTCAAATGAATGCTTCCTGTCGTTTTCAGTTGTTCTATGTCTTTCCTAGACTTTATAATTTGTAGAACATATGCATGCATGAGCATACAAAACCGATGTAGTTCCCCCGAATGTTCAACATTGGATCGAAATTAAATGGGTATTTCGTTAGCCTATTGTTCTTCAAGTCAGCATACTTCACTGCTCCATACCCAATCGCTTCAGCAACATTCTCTAGTTCATCTGTCGTCCATTCATCTTCCCTACCACGAGCGATCAGTTCCAGCTTGTTCCGATTCTTGGCTGGTCAATTGCTTTATCTTCAGATGTTCTTCAATAAGGCGACTGGGATAGTTGAAATCGTGGAGTAGCAATTGCGGACAACTATAGAAGTTGGGACTCCAACTATCAATAGGTTCTTACAAAGAAATGTCGGCGCTAGATCTCCTTCATCATTCTACGTTATCTTCACTAGTGGAGGACAATATCAATCAAGAAACATTCGAGCTTGGTCGACAGATAGACTAACTTCGATCTTTATATTGAGCGAATAAAAT
Source organism: Larix kaempferi (assembly GCA_027924585.1). NCBI lineage: Eukaryota > Viridiplantae > Streptophyta > Pinopsida > Pinales > Pinaceae > Larix > Larix kaempferi. Next base: position 7,295,403 of record BSBM01001433.1, on the reverse strand, counting down.
CATATTCATCCAGTAGTTGGTCGACTAATATTTTCCAGCGGTCGAACTTCACAACACAGTCACCAGAAATAAAAAGGAGACAAGTCTTCGATCAGTCGATGGCCGACTACACCCTGTCGACTGATTACTTCTAGTCAGGCTAAGTGCTTGTCAACTGCACCCTATCAGCTGAGCATTTTCGGTCGACTGTCAACTCGACAAACTTTTGAAACTAGAATCGACAACTACGTAAAAAAAAAGGCTGCAAGTGTCTAATTGGTGCTTTAAAACTCTCATACGAGTGACATTTCTTAACCAATAGTTGGTCGACTGATATTTTCCAGTGGTCGAACTTCACAACACAGTCACCAGAAATAAAAAGGAGACAAGTCTTTGACTAGTCGATGGCTGACTACACCCTGTCGACTGACTGCTTCTGGTCGAGCTAAGTGCTTGTCAACTGCACCCTGTCGACTGAGCATTTCCGGTCGACTGTCAACTCGACAAACTTTTGAAACTACAATCGATAACTACGTAAAAAAAAGGCTGCAAGTGTCTAACTGGTGCTTTAAAACGTGCAGACGAGTGACATATCTTAACCAGTCATTGATAGGTCGACAATGGGGCTGCTGATAAACTTTAGTCGATATGGATTGGTCGGATTTAATTCGACTGAAGTGGTCGGCTACTAAGGAAGTGGTCGAGCAATCGAAAGTAGCAGAATCTGTCGAAGGGTCGACAGAAAGGGGGTGGTCGGACCACGACTAGTCGGAAGCCGACTATTCTGGGAGAAATTATTAACGGAAACATAAATTTCCTGAACTAAAGTTACCTGCAAATAGTTTGAAAATGCTTCATTACCGCGACATGATTCTGTAAAAAAAATTTTAAACAGCATATCGGAAGTGTCCGGCTTAAGGCCTTATTAATTAGCAATTTACAATAGAATGGTCCCGATCGAAGTCTATAACCATTTAACCATAAGTTTATGCAGTCACTCATCGACAATGCTCCAGATTTGCATCAATGGATCATCGATCAGTCATGTCTACCAAATATTATTCGTCTTCCAAGCAGTCACTGATAGTAATTCCTATGTAGTGTAATGCCTATGATAGTAATGCCTATGTAGTGCAGTGTTAACTGATGAGAGGATTGTTGACAGGTTCCTCTTCGACTTGCGTTGGGCGTACATATTTAATGATGGATAACATCTCAATTTCCCACCTTAAAAGAGCATAAGCTCATAGTTAAATATGTGGCAAGTACAGGCTGACTAAGATGCTCCGATTTTCATGTGTTGGAGTGGGATTGAACAAAGAAAGTCTTAACACATCTCATTAAAAACAGATTCAGTTAATTCAAAAAATAATCGCTTAGTAAACAATTTTTTTAGATCTTTTGGTGATTAACAAAAATAGCTACGTTTTTCGTGCTTAAGGTTGAGGTTCAACCATACAAACACACAAGATTTAATTATTTTGATGGATGAATTAGATTGATGTCTCAATCATGAAGAAGAGAATGAGGACTCACCTGTGGTATTTCCAAAATAAATGGATTCGAACTATCAAATGCCAACATCGGTTTTTCCATTCCACTGCCATCATAAGCACCATGTTAGAGATATGAAAACCTTTGTCAACAACAACTTCGCCATAATCACCATCAGGTTCTTATTGATTATAACAAAAAGAGCAGTTCCCTTAGATGCCCTAATACCTGATATCATAAACAGATAAACCTGCATCTCCTGGGGATTTTCCATAAGAACTCCTAAGCACAATGCTTGGTAATCCAAATGGCATTACCTCATATCATAATGAACCTTTGTATGAAATTATAATACATCTTTTTGAAGATCGACAGTGGCAAATCCATATTGTCGGGAGGCGAGAAGTGATAGGAAGTTAGCATGACGACAGGAAATTTTGTAAAGTTGTTGATTGGGTCGAGAAAGTTCAGAAGCCGTCAAGGTCATGTCGAACCCAGAACCTGTCGAGGTTGAGTTGTCAAAGTCGAGCCGCTACTGGTCAAAGAGGAACTTGTCGAGTTTGTTTGATTGTTGAAATTGAATCGAGACTTGTCGAAGGTGAACCTGCAAATAAATTCCGTTTTATTTTCCCTTTCTTCGATTTAATTGTTAAAACCTCAATGACCTGGTCGTTTCTAGCTCCGATTCCGCACTTGAATGGGCATAACACTGGAAATACTTGGAAGAAGAAGCTATTGATATGGCAGATTGTCGTGGAATGAAGGAGCTTTGCGATTTCCCACAATGGGAGGTAATAATTTTCTTTTTGGAGTTATGTTAGACTCTAGACGACATGGGAATCATAATCAAACATGTCAACCAGGATTCACCTTATAGGAAGTGAAAATATTGTGTCAAGCTCAAATGCAACAGCAGGTGTTGCTATAGACCAGACTTGCCCGTAAAGTCCCCTGGAGATGGGAAATATGCTATATAGCCTTTTAAGGCCCGTAGCTCCATTTAATTCGTAATTGATTCTACCAAAAAATTATTAAACTGCAGTAAAGAGATCCCAACCAGCCTTTGCTTTGCCCGACCGACAGACCCTGAGTTTTTGTTGATCACAACTACTGTCGGTCGATAGCCGACACATAGTCGATATCCGACTACGTCGACCAATTAGTCCCATCGACAGGAAATTTGGGTGATAACTTTGTTCTGACCGATAGATCTAATCTAGAGAAGGCGACTGTTGATGGCTTCGACTGATCTTTATCACTGCAATATTTATCTAGTACTAATTGACATCGACATAATGCTTTAGACAAATCCCATCCAATGAACATGTAGCATACAACATACGATTATTTCTTCATGATCAATATAGTTGATAGGTTAAACATTGATGCTATCCTTCCAGAATATAATCCTTCTAAAGCATAATTTCCTCTAACTATGGAAATTACCAATTATGACACAGTCAAACTGAATTTAGAAACAAAAACTACTAATCTGGAATTACTAATTGTTAACAACAGTTAATTCTGGAGATAACTAAAGGTCATTGCATGCATGCTTGGCAAGCATGCATACTCACTGGCTGCTAGAAAAGTGTTGTGCACCTTCACTTTTCCTCTATTGCTGTGCATCTCTCTGACTTGCTACACCCTCTACTGGAATCCAACATCACCATGGAGAACAAGCTTCAGGAGCAACCAAGGTAAAATCTAACATGGTCACTACTTATTTGATGTTTTATAGCAATCATGTGATCTCTTGCTGGAGAAATCATACTCAAAAGAAATGCTATAAGAGACTTTAAATTCAGATGCTAGGGAAAATATGCATTTATTACTGAGGTCATTCATCTTACATGTGCTTATGTGTGTGTCAAACGCAGGAAAAAGAAAAAGTTAATTGTTTTAAGGATAACCAAATATATGTAGGCCAAATCTCAAAAATTAGCTTGATAGGGGGAACTCATCAATGTCGTATTCTATGGAAAGTGAATCATACAGAATGTTCATTTTTCAATGCACTCAAAACTATACCCGGATAGCCTGCTGCACGAACAACATAGCAATGAGCATCCCAAAAAGTTCTCCAGCTACCTTGGTAAACCTGTTGATAATTGAGCATGCACCTAGAATGGTTAGCAAGACCAACAAGAGTGCAGTCCACACACATACCCTGCATATAATGAGCAGAGTAGTTGTAGTTATTTAATGTGAATGCATGCCTCTTTGTGTAAATCTCTGTTGTTGTTAACAAAAAACTACAGAAATACATATCATACTGTAGGCATCAAACATTCTACTATTGCAAATTGGAATGAATTTTTGACTTGTTGACACAAGGTGATCAAATTGTAAGTGCATACCAGCCTGTCCAAGCCAGGAACAACTTTGGGCCTAAATCCTCTCTGTCTTTGGCAAAGTTGTACATGAATGTATACATAAGCACTGTCGGTTCAGCCACCCCAAGAATTAAGAAAGGCTGACCTCCAAAAATAGAATGGATAATGCCACATATTGCGGTAGATGACAATGTTTGAACTGCAGTCAAGATTCCATCTGCAGTGCATTTTGATTATTCATTTTTAAGAGATTCATCTGAATAACTAAAGTGATGGAAAAACTTAGAGAAATGCTTGTGAATTTTTTCAAGGAATGAATGTTAATATGCCTACAATCAATGCTTGTTAGTCAATACCATTACATGAAAATTATCCCTTTCAGATATTCTTAGTTATGCCACAAAGACAACTTGAAAGTGAGAGGCACAAAACAGATCAGCTTACATGTGCTTCTGTCCATTGTAGGAGCAAGGATCCTGAAGCACCATCATATTGGATCAATTTGTGAGATTGGATAAGAACTAATTTTCTTTTGCACGCATTAATGATCAGACAAGGATTTTAAGAATTCTATGATGACTTTGGGACACAAGTATGATAAGAGACACAAAGTGCATTAGCATAGCTTCTCAGTGCGTTAATTTGACAACTGAGTATGTCTCGGGGCTGACAACTTAAATTGTTTCCCATTGTATTTTATGATTGGGCCGACAAATTATATATTTTTCCATTGTATTTTATGAGTAAGGCCCGAGGGCATTAAAACACATTTGGCATTAGTCGAAGAATGACTAATATAACAGTAGTCTGAGCTGAATACAACCTATAATATTTGATCTGGTAGTCGACTGGATGATAGAAAATGTCTCCACAGTCTGTCAAGGTTCGACAGGAAGCTGAAAAAAATGGTCGATGGCAATACAATACACTGTCCGGCAGCATATCCAGTCTCGAGATCGCCGACATGTCGAGATCCAGGGCCTTCAATTACTTCATCATGCCGATTAAAAAGGGTATCTCTCCGCTGAGAGAATTGTGCGACAGAAGCAGCTGTTCCATTCTATTCTGATCACCTGCAATAGGAGGTATTGAACCAGTGAATCTGTTGTGGGACAAGTGCAAGATTCTTAAATTTTCGTCAGGAAACCGGCTGTCGATTGCGAATACCGAAGCTATAGACCCACTGAGGTGATTTGAATGGAGGTCCAGATTGCTGAGGTCTTGCAGGTTGCGTATCTCCTCTGGAATCGTGGATGTCAATGCGTTGTTTGACAAGTTGAGAGTATCTAATTGCGTCATTTTGCCCAGCCATGGTGGTATATTGGTGCCACTGAGGCTGTTGCTCGACAAGTCAAGTAGAGAAAGACTCTCCGTCATTGTGGACAATGACTCCGGAATTCTTCCCTTGATTTCCGCAACTAGCGAGAGACAGCTGATACAACCCAGGGAGCTCGAATAGCACTCTGGGCACACTCACAAACTCGAAATTATTGAATGAAATATCAGATATTTGCAGATCAGAAAGCTTTCCCGGAGAGATTGTTGTGAAAGAGATAGAGAAACAGAAGATTAAAAAGCTTTCTCTGAGACTTGGGAATCGAACCTGATAGTCTATTATTAATGTTGAGGTAGAGCTCCTTGAGGTTTGATAGATTCATTTTCCTGAAGACGAAGGAATCCGGAGACGTGATCTTCCATTATTGAGGTACTTTTCCCATGAGAACTCAACTCTCCCATTTATGAAATCGACACTGCAAACCTGTCGACACTGCGTTTGGATAAGGGTAAGAAAGGAGAAGAGCAACTCGGGCTCTACCGACTCCAACAGTTCTAGATGCCAAGTTCCATATCGCAAAATTTATGCGGAGAGTTCCAGAGCTTTTGATTTCACGAAAATTTCCTTCGATTCTTGTCCGACACGAGGCGACGTCCAAGTGCACCAGTCAGTTTTTAGTCAATCCAAAAGCACGGTCGGTGAACTTAATAATGGACGAGCTCTCCAGGTCAATAGATGGCTCTATTGCGATCGACGACATTTTGATCCTTGATCCTTCATTCCTTGTCAATTGTTTTCTTGATATTGGTCATGGCTCGGCTATCAAGTATGCACGCCGCCATGCATTGTGAGTACCCTCGATGCCAGCAATCAATTTTTTAGGTGAATATGTTAGGTGAAGTAATTTTATGGATAAACTTTCTGGTCGACAAAATATGATTTAGTATCGACCACAAATTTTATAAAATATGATTTAGTATTGATCACAAATTTTATATGTCAACCAAAATTTGTCATCGACCATAATTCACCTTTGGTCGATGACCAGGATTCATAATTTTATATCGACCATAATTCACCTTATGTTGATTGGTTAGGTGAATCCACATGTCGACCAGGATTCACAAATTTTATATCGACCACAAATATTAAACTAACCCTAACCTTAAACATGTCGACCAGGATTCACCTTATAGGAAGTGAAAATATTGTGTCAAGCAAATATTGTGGCGGCCAGTATAGGCTGTACAATGCCGGCCAATACTAGGGAGCAGCATTTAGACGAGGTTTCCAAGGCATTCGTTGATCATTATTATAACATGTTTGACAACAACATGCCCATTTTCTTCTGATTACTTTAAAACTCACAGACGAGTGACATTACTTAACTAGTAGTTGGTCGACTGATATTTTCCAGCGGTCGACTGTCACCAGAAATAAAAAGGAGACAAGTCTTCGACCAGTCGATTGCCGACTACACTCTGTCGACTGATTGCTTCTAGTCGGGCTAAGTGCTGGTCAACTGCACCCTGTCGGCTGAGAATTTCCTGTCGACTGTTTCAACTCGACCAACCTCGATGGACATCCTCAGTCGACCGAAATGTAAAGCAAAAATATGGATTGATTCTTAGAAATATGCCATTCGAGGACATTTGTAATGTCTATGACATATGTTGCAATTTTCGTCCCATGACAGTCATGACAATGAAATTTACGAGATATTCGCATTTCTTTGAGTTTTGAGAATTTTAAAAGAGTAAAAGACAGGGCCTTTGGTTTTTTTAAGCATAACAAACCTATTACAAACATATACCTACCTGTGAAAGGAAGTAGGCTCGGCATTTACGGTAACGTCGGAAGAACAAAAATCAATTTCTTTTTCATAATCTGACATGGCCTGTAATTGAAAGCCGTGGTGAGGTCTGTTTCTCTCCACTATGGAAAATCCGCATGTATAACACAGACACACAGACATAGAAACAACGATACCATACTCGTGGTTGAAGGCAAGCCGTGGAAGGCATAGGGGGAACGACGAAGACATTCGGAGGTCAGGTCATGGTGGAATTTAAGCATATTTTTCAAGGGGTATACGTACATATTAATGGAAATAACACCCACACGCCAGATACTTACAAACACTCAACGAGCCAACTGTTGTTGCAATGGCATATGGGTTTGACAGGTCCAAAGGTCCAAAGGATAGCAGACTAAAGGATAGAACATCGAAGCAGCATGAAAACCAACAGGCAAGTACCATCCACGTGGCATGATTCCATTCGCTCTATAAGCGAGGAATCTAATGACGTGGAATGTTACGCTTCTCCGTGGTGAAACACCTACGGCGTAAAAATATGTATTTTCATCATAATATTAGCCGAAATTAACACGTTTCAGTAATAAATTGTATGTTTCATATTTAATATTCACCTACCTATCTATATACATGTTTTTTTCAATCCAAAATAATCACCTAGGATACTATACTTAAGTATAATATTAGAATCCTTAAAAAATACCATGATATTAAGCATAAGCATGTAAAATAATATCTTTTGAATGTGAAATGCTTAAACTAGGGATGAAACATTTATTATTAAAGAGGTTCAAAGTAGAAGCAACATTTTATCTTGTTAAGATAGTTATTGTTTTTTATGTAGTAGAAACATGTACTAGAGGAAGTACATAAATAGTGTGGGATTTTAATGAGTTTCGTTTGTTTTGTTTAGTTGTTTATGCATGTAGAGGTGAGTTGAGTTCTTGATCAAAGAAAAGATTGGCCTCTACAAGAAGTTTTCCTCCTTGCTTAAATGTGTAATTTGATGTTGATAAAGTTTCATGAGGTGTTTATAACATTGTTGAGGGAGTATACACTACTAGAAAACAAGGTTTTATGGAGGTTTTGTAGGTGATTTTTATATTTTTTCAATTGTGGAAGTTTATGGAAAGATGAATTTTAGATTGTTTCATTTGTGGATGTTTTTAGTGGAGGTATTGGTGGACACTACATGTGAAGGATTTTGGGGAAATTGGTCTTTGGTTAGCACACTTAATAAATGTTAATTTTTTTTTATCTTTAATTCGAAAATGCAATAGTACTTGAAATCAAATAACAATCATACGCATAAGCAATCACATTTGAAATATGAATTTATTATGGGGAATCCCTATATACCTTGAGGGAGAAAACCCCAGCAAAACCTTCCTTAGTATATTGATAGATAGCAGAGAATGTCTTTTACATCAAGCACCCCGGTGCAATTATAGAGCAAGAGAAAGATAAAGAACAAAGACTCAGAATAATATCCTGTACAAATAGAAGTGACTTGCCTTTAAGGGAGAAGAGAATTCGCTTCACATTAAATTCATCAATCATGTATAACATATTTATATATTCTTCACATGCATCGACTTCTTTTTTTATCTTCTAACTCCATGATGAACTTGCCCTGCATTTGGATGTATCAATCTTGCATGAAGAAGAGTGCTCCACTTCTCATGCAGTGCATTTACTCACTGAACCGAGTCTTAGATGAACTCACACCTTAACTGAAAGCTTGCCCACTTAGTTAGGTGACTAACTTACATGTCGCCATGCAAGTGTTGCAACTCATATGTCGTCTTTTAGTTTAACATAAGTATCGTATTTTAGTTTAACATAAGTGTCGTCATGCAATAACACTTAGTTAACTAGATCTTCTTTGTTATCACTTAGTTAACTCTCTTAACTGATTCTTTCTTGTTAACATCATTGTAGAGATCAATTTGAGTTCTCCTTTGATTTACTGAAGTCGTCACTGAATTTTAACAATTCAAATTCTCTCTTAAATAATTCTTTTATGTGCAATTCGAATTCTCTCATATCTTATCACATCTTATCACATCTTATCTTTATCTCTTGTCTTATCTGCATGGTCCACATGTGACAGCTTAATTATAATATCAAATATACTAAGGATATTTTCCCAATGATGTGATCATATTGTCCTACTATCGTTTCAAGTCGTTATATGCTAAAGTAATTCACTCTAGAGGTGGTCAGTCTCTAGAAGAGATTTAATAGCTCAACCATGCTTAGTAGTACATCACACACCATACATGCTTCGACATGCAAAGCATTACCTCAACACATGAGGCACCACCTCAACACATGAGGATCTATCTTGACACACAATACCTTAGCCTTGACTGGCAAGACTGTACAATATCATCACTTTGACATACAACACACTTGTTTCAACACATACAGCTTAACCATTCTTGAGTCCATTAACTCAATATTATTCTCCAAGTTTCACGAGTCCAACTCAGGATCATATAAGGCACTACCTTGACACACGAGGCTCAATCTTGACACACAAGATTGACTTGGAGAATGACTCATGATGCTATAACTTTAACAATAAATTGGTCATTAGCACACTTAATGCAATGGTGTATTAGTGCTCCATGATCCACACAGTAGAGGGACAATGATACAAATGGAACCTTCCATTCAACAATAATGCACCATCTAGGGATGACCATTTTCAAAACAATAAAGGGACAATGATACAAATGGCACCTTCCATACAACAATAGTGCACCATCGAGGGATGACCATTTTCAAAGAAAGAGTAATAGTGCATTGAATTTTAGATGACACACTATAGACAATGATCCATATCATGTAAAACACTTTAGTTCCAATGTTCCCATTTTTCATTTAATATCAAATGCACATCAATGTATAGCAAGGTTTGTCTATTATTGTATGCCACATTGTGTTGCATATTTAAATAGTGAGTTTCCTTTATTGGGTATAGTTGTTGGATAGGTGAACTGTTTGTGACGCTTCAATAAGTATTATATGCATAAGAATTAGGGAAATGTAAGAATTTATATTGTATTGTTGAGTTGATATTGGAGTCACATTAGTGCATCTATTGAAGAGGTGCACCACATAGTGTATGAAAGCTTTAAAAACATTTTTTTTTTATACTTGGATTTCTTAGGGAGATGAATGAGCTAGGGTTCACCATCCAAAGTCTATTGAATATATTGTCCAACATTCAACTGTTGTCTCATCAACAATAAGGTTGGATTTTATCATTTTTACCACAATGATTTGTTGGGGACCCTATATTGGTTGTCATATGGCTAATGGGGTCCAAAGCATCACCTTACCACTTGATAGCTCTCTGAATGGACTTTATTGAAGCACATAATAGTAGCAACAATAGTGTAATCAAAAGTTCCTTGCAAAATTTGAACAAAAGTGAGAGGAGATGGGTGTTGTATGGCACAAAAGTGAGCATATTTGCAAAGTTGGTCAACTGTCACCATTATCATTTATTTATTGTCTTCTTATGGGAGGCCCACAATAAAATCAATGCAAATATCAACCCATATAGTTGTTGGATTGGCAATGGTTATAATTCCCTAGGAGTACTCACTTATTCACTCTCGTTTCATGTTGATGACGTGAAGATGCTTGCTTCAATAACATGGGTTCTTGCAATGAGAAGTCCCAATTAGACCTCACACTATTTGGAATAGGGATTCCAACTAGATTTTGGGCTAACAACCATGACTAGGTTTTGAATGTAAATATTACTTCTACTATGCTTAATACAAAATGCATATTTTATTCTATTATATGTGCAAAGTGTAGATCTATGCTAAGATTTCCAAGAAAAGAGGGTAACTAGCAATGTAAGCATAGCACCAAATATGTAACTACCTCTATCTTCATCAAGTCAGTACTGAGTTAAAAGAAGCAAAAATGTAAGTAATTGGGTGCAAAACATTAGAATATTTTAAAAGAAAAAAATTAGTTACAGTTGCATGTGTATTGCATTAGACAAGCATCAGTGAGAGAGAAACATAAACAAGAATGGATTCTTTATATGTGATACTAATCTACAATGTACAAAGGCATTCTTAGTACAACTCCAATGCTCAACAAGACAATAGAAGTAGTTCCACACACTAACAATGCTAGAGTCACAATGTTTCTCCCAAAATATTGGCCAAAATGGCTTCTCCTCATTAAAGTTCTGTGAAGAAGTTTTACAAAAGTGGAACAAGAAAAAATCCCTCTCCATTTGGTTATCATCATGTAGATAAGCATTCAAGCAAAATTTAGTTCTACAACCTTCACAGTTTCTTGAACTACTCAGAGCATTAGGTTCTTGTATAACTCTTTATTTTCTTACATATTATTGTTGATGTAATGATATCATACTCCAAAAGTTTCATTAATAATATTAGCATAAGGGAATACATGTAGTTCTATTAGAACCTTGAGTGAGGCAAGGTTCCATGTTAGTTTCACAACGTTTTTCTCCAATTTTCCAGCAAGGATTTTAATTAATCCTATTTGTCTTACTAGAGCCTCCACATGTGTTTTAAGCATTGGGATGCTAACATCAAAGATAGTCATGATAACCTTATATGCAACTTTGATGTGATATTCTAGTGCTTTACTTCATCCTTTAGTTGAAAATGATCCAATATCTAGTAAGTGATATTTGTTGATGATCTCCTTTACTACTTGCCATAGTATTTTCCCATTGGAAAATTCCTCATATATTCTTGTGCTTTCTTATAGGAATATCCCCAATAACTAAAATCAATCTCCATGTTGAGCATTTGATTAGTATGCATCAGTGGGAGTTTTGGTGGAATGCTCTACATTTCAGTTTGTCATTTGTTGAGTGATTCAAATTGGATTTGTAACTAATGTTGAGTATATCTTCCACTCATGAGTTTGATTATAGATATTAACAAGATTTCAACATATTTTTTGAGAGGTATGTACTCTATCACACAAATATCTTAATGCAACATTTAATACATTCTGCAATTTAGATGCATAATCAACAAACTTGGTTGGATTACCCCTAGCTTTCTTGGAATATGCCCCTTGATTCTTCAGAAGGACTACCTACTTATTATTTTCAACTAGCTCCTTCTTTATCTTATGGAGATTAGATAAGGTAGCTTCTAAAAAAGAAACTCTAATGGTGATGATCACAATTGGATTAGTCTTCGTGATATCAGTGATGGGAACTTCGGTGGAAATGACCAAGTCATGGTATCTATTCAACATCCTCTTTCTATGAGCCTACTTGATGATTTTTTGTTTTTTCTTATCAAAATTGAATAGTTCCAAGCTAACTAAAGGGTGCTTATTACCATGTGAATTGTCACAAGTGTATGTCACTAGAGGCTGGTAAGTGCCCTCTAGTGAGAACTTGAATATCTAAAGGGTTCAAAGGATATTCAGACATATGCACTAGGTATTTTATATCCTTGATTTTCTAATCATTTTCTTCTTTTTCCTTTTGTTCTTCCTCTTGCTCTCTTTTGACTGCATCTTGGTGTTCTTTTAGTTTTTGCACCATGTTTTTTTGTTGGATCTCTTGTAGCTTTCTATGTTCATTCTTATCTACTTTCCTTTTTTTATTTTCTTCATCCAATCTTTTTTTATTTTCTTCTTCCTCTTGCCTCATTCTTTTATTTTCTTCTTCTTCTCTTTTCCTTTGATCTTCCTCTACTGCTTGTTTCTTCCTATCCTAATATTTTTCCTTTATCTGGCCTTCAAATCTTCATTCTTTTTCGTCTTGCACTCTTCTTCAGCTTCCTTGACTTTGGATTCTTGTTCTACCTTCTTCCTATTTTCTTCATTTTCTCTTCCTTTGTATTCTATCTTCTTCCTATGTAATGTACCTAGGGAGGATAATATGGATTACCTAGGGATGTTACATCCAATGGGATAATGTATATAATCTAGCCATAATCATGGAATATGCTCATTTGATAGTTGGTGGGTAATAAATAGGCCCACTAGGTAGTTAGAAGAAATAATATAATGCTAAGGGGTAGTTGGCATAGACCTCCTAGGAATACTCATGAGAAAGTATAAATATAAATGAATATCATTGTATGAGATATGTTGGATTAATTGTATTGTAGTAAACATGGCTTGTGGAGTGATTCGATTTTTAAGGAGTAGTTAATAGTTTTACCCTACCTTAAGAGTCGAATGGTGTTACCCTACCCTAAGAGTCTTTCTCTTTATCTTGGTGTTATTATTGTGGTGAATGTATTTTGGGTTCTATATCATTGTTGTGATTCAATTTCTCGATTAAGAATCACTACAAGTGTTATCATAGCTCTTTTCTTGGGCAAAAAATTGAAAGATTTTTTTTTTAGATTTTTAAGGAAATAAGAGGATAATGGAATTCAACTCTATTTTTGAAACTCTTTATGTAGAATCTGAAGAAACAAGTTGCATATTTGAGTACCTATAAATGAGGCGTTGGATTAAAAAAAATACATCGTCCAAATCATATTCTAAGAACTAAAGTTATTGCTGATTTAAAATCAACTATTTTTAGGGTTTTTTGGTGATGAATGCAAGGATTGCGAAGCTGATATATTTTGATAGAGTGACCATATTTCCATCAAACAAACTCCAGTAGATGTAAAATGACCACAACATTTAATAATTGTATCATAATATATATTTCAAAAAATATTAAGGAATATTGTTATGCTGATTTTAAATTTGTAGTCTCAAAAGTAAGGGATTTTCTTCAAAACCCTAGTTCTATTTTTGGGAGTTGTAGAAAGAAAAATGACTCTTTTTGGGGAAAGTTGATGATGTTAATATTGAAGAGTACATAAAAAATATGAGGTCATTATATTTGAAATCTTTGATATTTTACTCCACTTGAATTTAAAAGAAGATGTCGCTAGATGGTGGCATTTGCTTAAACATGACAAGATGTCAAAACTTCTAGAAGAATAATTTTAAAAGGTATTTTTAGATAGGTGGTCTCACACTATGAAGAATGATAAAGAACACACCAAGAGTTTATTTTCATGCAACTCCCCTTTAGAGGATTATGGATGTATTCAACAAGAAAATGTTATTATTTCTATACACTACCCTAGTAGTAAGTATAATCTCATTAATGTCAATTTGACTAAAAGGTTGCAAGTCCATGCAAAACATATTCAAAGAACACATGTTGTGTTGCCAATGTTTTCACACCAGCACGTGCCAAAAGGCACCTACTAAGAATTATGGAATCTGAAGCAGAGTTTGGGAGAGGTAATAAATTAAACCAAACAATAGGAAAATAAATATAAGCTGGATATGCATATAAACAATAAATAAAATTAACTAACATTCATTCAACACACAATGAGTATATTAAAGAATGATTTTTGTAATATATGTGGTGAGATATACATGGACCAACAGAATACCTGGGACAAAGGGCCCTTGAAACATGCTAAAGTGTTGTGATCCTGGTCTCCACACAACTCAAATGTTCTCCAACTCCACATCACAAGGCGCCAGTACTCAACATAGGGAGATAGGGTCTCAATGGACATTTTGGAAGAGTGAGGGTGTCTGTATGGAGAAATGTGAGAAAATGGTTCTCAAATGGGAAGAAATGCATCTAAAGATCTAAAGGTGTAAAATGAGGGACCTTCATGTTCATTATATAAGAACACGAGTAAGTTAGGGAGGATAAGGACCCAACTAGATAAATGGTTTTTGGTGTTTGATGGTTTTTTATGATTGATGGTATTGAACCATAGTATTTTATTATGTTTTAGGGAATTTTCCTTTTTTGGAGATCCTTATCATTTTCTTATGTTTTCAATAATGTGTCGAGTTTCTTCTTTTTTGGAAAGAAGAAATATCCAAAATCTAGGTAATATGGCTCATAATTTTTGGTGGATTATGAGCCAATTTAATTTTTAACTTTGGTATTTTGGATATGTGAAGATCTATGTGGTGGAAATGGAAAAGTGGACATGATGTATGGATATGGTGTGGCTAGGGGATGAGAAAAGTGGACAATTTTTTGGTGTTAACAGATTGTCGCCTGATGTGTGAGGTTAGTGTTGATGTATATGTAACTTTAGAATGTATTTCACCTATGTATTTCATTTATGTATATTGTACTCCTATAGAGATGTGTTATTCCTCTATAAGGAAGTGTTGTCATTTGTATTGACAAGTGTTGCAAGTGTCGTAACTTGCCGATGGGTTATTAGACCACCATGTGTGGGGTCGGCCCTAATTAAGTTAACCTTGGGTTATTATGCTAAGCTAGACAAGTCGGCCCCATAAGTTTATTGGGCAGTCAGGACAAGTATAAATAGAGATCGGGAGATCTCTATTTAGAACACTTCATTACTCACTTATCCATCACTCGCAAAGTGGTGCACATGTGAGGAGGAGGATCAGCTGCTAGGAGGAGACTATCTCTGTGTACTGGAGTTGTACTTTGGTTGTATCATTGCTCTATCTATCTCTGAGGAAGTTGTGGGGTTTTTCACCTTAGGGTTTTCCCCACGAAAATTCTGTGTGTCTATTGTCTCTTATGTTTGCATCTTGTGATGATTGATATGCTTGCTATGATTGATATGCATTGATATAGTGTACATGTTATTCTCTCAGTAAAGATCCTAGAGTATATTGAATTAATGCTCAAAAATTTAACATGGTATCAAAGATAACTTGAGAAGAAGGCATTGTGCAGTGGCAGAAACCAGGGTTTCTTGTTTATTGGGTTTCTCTCCATATATTTTGGGAAAGAAATATGATAGTTTGACTCTCCTCAGCAAGGTGAATCTTTCTGTCCAATCAGAATTCAGTTCTGGGCACTTTTAGTTTTGGCCCTAAAAATTAGGGTTTCCACAAAAATATGAATTTCTGAAATATGAAGACATAGCTGGAAGCTCCTTGGAAAAATCGAAGTTTAGAGCTTTGTATCGAGATTTTTGGTTGGGTGAAGCTCCGGGAAACTCAAACCCTAATTTAGGGTCCTCCCCAGTGAACCTAGGAAGACTAAAAGGAATTTCTGAAGGGTGATGCTTTGTAGATATCAAATTCTGAATACACCAGGATGATCAGCTCATCAAGGCACATCTTTCTATCCTTTTAGAAAGTTGAAATTCACATTTTGAATTTTTAGGGTTTCTCTGACAAACCCTAATCCGGGACCAGATCCAGTTTTCAACAAATCAAGTGGTAAGACCTAAATCTTTTCTATTTCCATTTGAAGTACTCTTTAAGATGTCTCACCACACCAAGCTTGAGGATAAGGTTGAAGGGGCTGATAACTTCCGAGCATGGAAGTATAGGATTGGGTTAATCCTGGAAGAAAATGAGTTGGACTCTTACATAAGGGAAGAGGTCCTTGTCCCAGAGGAAGAAGAGGCTAAAGCCCTCCACAAGAAGAATTTGGTCAAGGCAAAGATGATCATTGCTGATTCTATCAAGGACCATCTCATCCCACATCTGTCATCTCTAAAGACACCCAAAGAGATGTTTGATTCCCTGACCAAGCTATTTGAAGGGAAGACCATAAATCAGAAGATGACCCTGCAGAACCAATTGAAAGGGGTAAATTTTCAGAATCGAGAAACCATTCAATCTTATTTTTCTAGGGTCTCTTAGATCAAGGAACAACTATAAGCGGTGGATGAAATGGTGGAGAATGGTGAAGTTGTCATGACCACTCTGAATGGCCTACCCAGGTCATGGGATTCCTTTATTCAAGGAATTTGTGCATGAAGGAAGTTGATCTCCTTCAACAAATTGCGAGAAGAATGTTCTCAAGAAGAAGCTAGGCTTGTGGCTCGAGAAGAAAAGATGGGAAATGAAGACCAAGCTCTCACCGCTCACACAAAAAGGAACAAACCCAAGAAAGAGCAATCTCATCCCAAGAAATCTTTTCACTACCACCAAAAGGGTAAGAAGGATCTGAGATGCTTCACCTGTAATGAGAAGGGACACTTTGCTATAGATTGTCCCATGAACAAAAAGGGTTCCAACAACAACAAAAAGAAGGGAAACAAGAAGAGATATCATGCTCATGCTGCTGAGGATGATGAACCTCCCAAGAAGAAGGCTAGAGCAGAAAGCGATGATGATGACTCATCAAGTGAAGAAGAGTATGTTCTAATATCTACTCTCACAGGTACTATTTCTCATGGTTGTAATGATTGGTTAATTGACAGTGGGGATTCTAAACACATGAATGGGTTTAAAGAATCTTTTGTAAATTTATCTGAACATGAATCACCCCATAAGGTGAAACTTGGGGATGATTATCAATACCCTATCAAAGGAAGTGGGGAAGCCTCCTACAACCTAGACTCTGGAAAGTCTTTGAAGATGAAAGATGTGTTATTTGTACCTGGGCTCAAGAAGAACCTACTCTCCATCTCTGCATTAGATGCAAAGGGCATGAGGGTTGCATTTGTAGATGGCCAAGTCCTAATGTGGCCAAAAGGTAAAACTATTGATGATGCAGTGGTGATTGGAGAGCAAGAGGGAGGATTGTATAAATTGAAGGGACAACTTGAACATGCCATGGTACATGAATCCATGGAGCCAAGTGAACTTTGGCATAGAAGGCTTTCTCATGTGCACTATAGAGCACTACTAATTGCAAGCAAAGCGGTAGAGGGTCTTCCTGAAATCAAGACCAAACATGAAGGTATTTGCAAAGGGTGTGCAAAAGGAAAGAGCATAAAGAAGGCATTTCCAAGCAGTGAAAGCAAGGCAAAAGGAATCTTGGAAATCATCCACTCTGATGTATGCGGTCCGATGTCCTCCAGTTCTCTGAGTGGGTATGTTTACTACGTCTCTTTCATTGATGATTTCTCCAGGAAGACTTGGGTCTACTTCTTGAAAAACAAAGATGAAGTATTTGATAAGTTCAAGGAATTCAAAACCTTGATGGAAAATCAAACTGACAAGAAGATCAAGACATTCATATCCGACAATGGCGGTGAATTCACTTCAGGTGATTTCAAGAAACTATGCAGTGATTCAAGAATTAAGAGGGAGTTGAATGCTCCCTACAATCCACAACAGAATGGAGTTGTAGAAAGAAAGAATAGAACAATCATGGAAGCAGCACGGGCAATGCTGCATGACCAGGATCTGCCTATGCATCTAAGGGCAGAAGCAACTAGGACAGCTGTGTATGTGCAGAATAGAACACCCCACAAGATATTGGACAAAAAGACACTAGAAGAGGTCTTCTCTGGTAAGAGACTTGAAGTCATCCATCTCAGGATATTTGGTTGTCTAGTATATACACATGTTCCAAAGGAAAAGAGGATGTAACATTTGATGAAAACTCAGCATTCATCAAATCAAGGAAGACACCTGTTGAAGATCATGAAGAACCAAATGAAACCAGATTTCAAGATACTACTATGACTGAAGCAATTCCAGATGTTGATCGTGAAATTGAAGATCCACAAGAACCTGTAGATCCACCTCGTGAGAAGGACTCTCACAAGAGGAAACCTGCATGGGCTAGAGAGCTCATTCAAGATGCAAAAAGGTATGGCATTCTAGAAGAAGAACACAGAGCAAAGAAGAGAACTAGATCACATACCAGCTATGTTACTTTACTCTGTGATATCATGAACAAAGAGCCTTCCAGTTATGAAGAGGCAGCGGAAAAGAAAGAATGGAAGGATGCCATGGTTGAGGAATACCAATCAATAATAAAAAATGATGTCTGGGATGTAGTCCTAAGACCTGAAGGGAAGTCTGTTGTGATTTCCAAATGGATCTACAAGATCAAGCATGCTGCAGATGGCAGCATAGAGAAATACAAAGCGAGATTTGTAGCTCGTGGCTTCTCCCAGAAAGAAGGAATCGACTATGAAGAAAATTTTGCTCCTGTATCCAGGTACACTTCCATCAGATCAACACTTGCTCTGGCTGCAGTGATGAAATGGAAGATACACCAGATGGATGTCAAGACAACTTTCTTGAATGGTGCAGTCGAAGAGGAAGTGTATGTGGAGCAGCCACTTAGTTTTGAGACATATGACAGGGAGTCATATGTGTGTAGGTTGAAGAAATCCTTGTATGGCTTGAAGCAAGCTCTTAGGACTTGGTATGGTAGGATGGACAGTTTTCTATCCAGTTTGGACTTTACCAAGAATAAAGCGGATTCCAACCTTTACTACAAGGTTGAGGAAGGCAATCCTGTGATACTACTCCTATATGTGGATGACCTGTTTGTTACAGGTGATGATAGTTTCATTACTGATACCAAGAGGAAGCTTGCTGTCAAGTTCAAGATGAAGGTCTTGGGGATGATGCACTATTTTCTAGGTATGGAGGTGTGGCAGAGTGCAGATGGTATCTTCCTTGGTCAAGGAAAGTATGCAGTAGAGATCCTGAAGAGGTTCGGGATGAGGGACTGCAAGGCCATGGACACACCTATGGTATCGAACCTGAAGCTTCTGTGTGATGCTTCATATGAGCCAGTTGATGTTACTGTGTATCATCAGATGATTGGGTCCTTGATGTACCTGACGAACACAAGGCCAGTTATTTGCTTTGTGGTGAACACATTGAGCCAGTTCCTAACGGATTCGAGAGGTGTTCACCTGGTTGTCGTAAAGCATATTTCGAGGTATCTGAAGGGTACAGTTGATTATGGGCTCAAGTATGATGCGAATCAAAAGTTTAACCTACAGGGTTATGTTGATTTAGATTGGGCAGGCAGTACTGCAGATAGGAAGAGCACTTCTGGATGCTGCTTCAGTATGGGATCAGGTGTGATCTCTTGGTTTAGCAGGAAGCAGTCCTGCGTAGCACTGAGTACAGCCGAGGCAGAGTATGTTGCAGCATGTTCGGCTAGTTGTGAGGCAGTATGGCTCTGAAAGCTACTGTCTGATTTATTTGATATTCTGCTGGAGGTTATTGGTATCTTTTGTGCCAACCAGAGTTGTGTGAAGCTGTCTGAGAACCCGGTGTTTCACGATAGGGCGAAACACATTGAGATCAAATATCACTATATCATGGATATGGTGCAGAGAGGAGCAGTGAAGCTCCTGTATGTTGCGACGAATGAGCAGATTTCAGATGTACTGACGAAACCACTAGCCAGAGTGAAGTTCGAGTACTTCAGAGAGAGGCTTAGTGTTCTTCAAATTGATGACACTTCGAGGAAGAAGTGATCGACACATTTGATGGAGCCATTCCAAGCATGGTGAGAGAAGGATCCTTCACATGGCTATGGATGTAAGCGCTGGATGATGAGCATCAGGATGATGCTCCAGTTACTGCTCTGTGTATGCATGTATGATATATATCAGGTAGACACATTGTATGATCAGGTGGATCATGTATCTGTGTATGTATCAGGTGGATACATTGTATGATTAGGTGGATCATGTATGATGATCTGTATCAGGTAGATACTTGGTATGCATCAGGTGGATGCATTGTATGATCAGGATGATCATAGATGATGAGCTTCAGGATGTTGCTCCAGATGACATGCATCAGGACGATGTATGGTGAGTATCAGGTTGATACTCTATGGCCATGGAATAGGTTGTGCAGATGAGCATGTCTGGGAGATCCTATAGGTCGGAGTTGTGTACCCGTAACAACCTGGGATGGTCTTTCGAGGCATTGCTCTGGGAGGACATATAAGTAGACCTGGGAGATCTGGACATGATGAAAAAGGCCTCAGGTGCTCTTTCGAGGAATTGCCATGACCACATGTAATTAGACCTAGAGATCTGGACAGGTTGTGCTAGTCACGTAAAAGGCCTCAGATGCTCTTTAGGGTTCTTGCTTGGCAAGACACCCTTTTAAGGTTTTGTGGTAGGGGTCACATGTAATCAGACCTGGAGATCTGGACAGGTTGTGCTAGTCACGTAAAAGGCCTCAGATGCCCTTTAGGGTTCTTGCTTGGCAAGACACCCTTTTAAGGTTTTGTGACAGTCACATGTAAAAGATCTTGGGAGATATGATAGGTTGAGCCGTGTGCTCGTAAAAGGCCTGGGATGATCTTTTGAGGTTTTGTTGATGCACATAATAAGTCCTGAGGATTCCACGGTAGGGCCAGTGATGATGAAGACCTGCAGATGGTGGGCCTACATCCAGTATGAAAAAGGACTGGCTCTGTAGAACTTCCTATGACGAGTAGATTCAGAGATTGATTAAGATAGCAGCCATGTTGATGACGATTATTCGAGGACGATGATTCGCTGATGATGATCCAGAGAAGAAGATTTGTGCTAGCAGATTTGTGTCGAGAAATACCTTCCTAGTTAAGAGGGAGTGTTGATGTATATGTAACTTCGGAATGTATTTCACCTATGTATTTCATTTATGTATATTGTACTCCTATAGAGATGTGTTATTCCTCTATAAGGGAATGTCATCATTTGTATTGACAAGTGTCGTAACTTGCCGATGGGTTATTAGACCACCATGTGTGGGGTCAACCTTTATTAAGTTAACCTTGGGTTATTATGCTAAGCTAGACAAGTCGGCCCCATAAGTTTATTAGGCAGTCAGGACAAGCATAAATAGTGATCAGGAGATCTCTATTTAGATCACTTCATTACTCACTTATCCATCACTCGAAAAGTGGCACACATGTGAGGAGGAGGATCAGCTGCTAGGAGGAGACTATCTCTGTGTACTTGGGTTGTACTTTGGTTGTATCATTGCTCTATCTATCTCTGAGGAAGTTGTGGGGTTTTTCACCTTAGGGTTTTCCCCATGGAAACTCTGTGTGTCTATTATCTCTTATGTTTGCATCTTGTGATGATTGATATGCTTTCTATGCATTGATATACTGTACATGTTATTCTCTCAGTAAAGATCCTAGAGTATATTGAATTAATGCTCAAAAATTTAACAGTTAGGAGCTCATCATATGGACGACATACATCATAGGATATTTCTTTGCCAAGAAATGAGTGTGAAGGGAACATAGAGAACATAATGGAGGGACCCAACTCTTCTTCAGGATAACAAGGGCCAATAACCTGCAAATATATAATACTCAAAATGGATGAGGTACATATAATCTCAAATATATGGATGAGGCAGGAATACCCATGCTTGTATCAATGTCTCAAAAATACAAAAAGTGGATCTAGACCCAAAGGGGGGATAATAAATACATAGATAATTGTTGTATGGATCATAGGTGTCAAAGTGGGATTGGACTGCAATCATGGTCCAAACAATGTTGATTTGAAGAACTAAGAATATAAATAATGGCATTCATCAAGAATGCAAGGTCACAATTACTCTAAACAAAGGAAACTAGACTGGGGATGTTTCCATAATAAGGGACTACATGCGATCTGTAGGGGTGTGGGGAAGCATCATTTGTCGAATGGTACCTCCATTGCATGGGCACTAGAGAACAAGAGGGTTTGATATGTAATGGCATTTGGAAAAAGTGCCTTCTTCATGTTTTAATGAGTGCGAAAAATGGATAGAAGTATACTTGATAAGATACTCCCTATGGATTTTTATCGAGCCTGGGTGAGTTTGTGTTCGTTGGGATTTTCAATTTTAAGGAGTTTGAAAAACTTAAAGAAAACTCCATAATGGCTCTTTTTCGTAAAGTTGGGCCCCCGTTCCTGAAAAAGAATAAAACAATACACAGGAGAACTCTTCTAGTCAAATGTGACTAGAGTATGCATTTTTTGTAATTATTCCATTCAACCCGAAAAGGGGTAAAACTATACTGGATGGAATGAAAGAAATCAGGCTTGCTTGGAAATATTTTATTTATGAGAGAGTATGAAAAGAGAGTAAAGGAGACTCAAAGATGGTTTTTTTTGTAGGGTTAGTCCCTGGTTTCCGAAAAAGCATAAAATGATATAGGGGGAAGACTTCTAGATGGGAGGGACTAGAGTATACATTTTTTGTAAATAGTTGTGAGGCCCGAAAAAGGGATAAACTGATATCAAACAAACGTTTATGATAGGAAAGGAGGAAGTGTTCAACAAGGTTGTTTCAAAATGTCGAAATGGGATCATATGAGACTTATTGAGGGAAGGTTAGAACACTGATGGGACCTCCTTGCGGGGAGAGGAATGGTGGAAGAATAACGTAAGAAATGCAGTATGGATCAGGCAGAGAACTCATGAACATGCGGTAAGAATATCATCGTGTTAGAGCATTGAAAAATGTAGGAGTCTATAGGGTAGGCCAAAGAGTGATGGTGTGAAAGAGAGCATGTGGATTTATTTCAGGACATGAGTCTACAAGGACTCCTGATCCTAAGGGGATATCAACGCCATGGGCACCAAATGCAAGGAGTACTAAACGATCACTCATGTGGAGTAGGCTCTACTTCTGAGCAAGTGAAAATGCAAGGGTGGTTGGGCTAGGCCACATACTCTGATAAAGGGGGCATCATACAGGCGTAAATGGGAAGTAATAAGGCCAATGCATAGATATTCTATAAGGGAGAGAACATGTATGCAAGGTTAAGATGTCATACCTGTAGGGACGGTAATCACCAAAAAGGCTGGGATGCCGCCATAACATGTATCTGTACACAAATCAAGAATACCCAGGCATAAAGAATGCATTTTAAACTTGAAAACTATATAAAAAAATACATGAAAAATGGGACTCACATCATGGCACGCAAATCGAGGTGAACCAAAAATGGCCTGAAAAGGTTTGGTGATGGTATTTATGCATTATTTTTTGGTTTTTATGTTTATGAGCCTCTTATGTGATGATGCATGTATGTGGACATGTGAATGTTAAATTATATGATAATGCATGTGTATGGTTTATTTCCTATATGAAATGATTGATATGCCACTCTAGAACGTCATTACCCATTTGGTCTTCAGCACTATTGTAATTTATGGGAGCATGTATGAATAACATGGATTCAAAATGTCTAAGAAATTTCTAAAGAGGCAAGGATTGCGTACCTGATAGCGGTTATTCAACTGGATGACGAGAAACTAGGATTCTAGGAAGAATTCAAGGTGACAAATACCCAAATGGAGGGAGGAGGTTAGGAGACCTGCTACATCATCATACTCAGCTTGATTATTGGTGGTGGCGCCAATGCACATTCCATTGATATAAATCAACTCATGTGAGGGGGGATAAAGGACCCACGCAGTTGAGGCGAGATTTAGAGACCATCTACTAGCGTTATCAGTGAAGCCAACATAAACGTAGGGGTTAGGATCCATTTGGTAACAACCATGGAAACAAGCCATGAGGATCTTGAGGAAAAAATTTGTAAAAATGTAAAACTATGGTACAAGGAATAATAGGCTAGGTGAATCAAGCATAAAATATCTTGAAGTACAACCCGTTGAGGGGGTTCTTTAAGAGGCGACCTTTAGAATCATTAAGGAGGTATTCCCCCTTGTCGAGGTATGCCCCTTTGCCTTGGAGACTTTGCAATTGGCGTAAAGTGCTTGGAGGTGGACGATCAAGAATGGCTTGAACCTTCAAGGGATCAACAATGATATGGACACAGGACATGCACTTGAGGGGGTTCAAGAAAATGTTATACTTGCGACATCAAAGGAAAACTCACTGAAGGTCTTCCAAGTGCTAAGAACATTTCTTGGATCAAGCGTGAGGTCGTCTAAGTAAACCAAAATGATGTGGACCAAATCATGGAAGAAACAAGTCATGGCACGTTGAAAGGTGGCACCAGTGTCCTTAAGACCGAACGACATGACTCGGTAAGTGAAAGTTCCCCAAGGAGTGGTTAAGGTGGTTTTGTACTGATCCTCTTTGCAGATTTGAATCTAGTTGTACCCATAAAATCCATCCATGAAGGAAAATACTTCATGGCTGGTGCAAGCATCAATAATATGATCAATGAATGGGGTCGAGATGTTGTCTTTGGGACATGTCAAATTCAAAGCTCGTAAGTCAGTACACAGACGAATGGTGAACTATTTCTTGTTCATGGGGACAAGGTTGGAAACCCAAGTGGTATAAGAAATGGGGTATATGAAGCTTTCTTTAGGCATATTTTCAATCTCAGCCTTAATGGCCAACACCTTAGAGGGATGGATTGGGAATTGCTTTTGGTGAACGGGCGCAACAACAAGTCATGTGTTAATACGATGCTCAACAATGATAGGTTCAAGACTAGACATCTTAGTACAAGACCAAGTAAAAACATCATGAAAATTTTGGAGGAGTGCCTTATAGGAAACAACTTCTTTAGGGGTGCAAGAGGTGCCTAACGTTATATTCTCGGTAATGCCTGGTTTGGTAGAAAATAAACTTGAAAGGCAGGTGAGATGTTGGTGATATTTCCTTTTTTGAAGGCATCGGGGGCTGGAATTAGGTTCTTGAACCAATCAACACTTCCATGAGGAATAAAGTCTTTTGAATTGATGGAGAACTTATTGGACGACAATGTGATAGGCTTGTTAGTAATAAAATATGCGTGATGGTGCATGTCATCCCAAGGAAAATCAGGTTCAGTCAAGGATTCAAGTATCTTGTTGTTGTTGCAAAAGCATCAGGTAGAGAGATCCAAGGGATCATTATCTGCCGATGACGTGAAAGGTTGATCAATAGATGAGATGAAACAAATGGAGTTCGTTCCGTCAGAAGAAGATGCAGAAGGGTTGAATTCTTTGATAACTGTGGCTTGGGACTCAAGGGAGAGTCGACGCAAGTCGGCCAACACATACCGATACTCGACCAAATATGGACAGTGGTGAGAGTAATGATTGTATAATCCACATATCGCACAAGGATGGTTGGTACACAATGACTTGTTACCCACTTTGGGAATGTTAGGAAATTCCACCACGACAACATGTTCATCATCATCTAACATTTGCATGTGAGTGCGGAGTATGGGCAATGTCGAAAATGTTGGGTAGCATGACCAAAAACATTGCACAAGGAGCAAGGTGGAGATGCTCGCACTTCGAGCTTAGGAGGTGGGTTCATGGCTTTGTTCATTGCTTTTGGCGGAGTTGAATTCATGGTCTTTCCCCCAGCCTTCTTAGGTGGAGGAGGTGGGGGATCCGATGATGTCCCAGTGGGAAAATCTAAAGGTGGATTACTAGCGATATCAGTGTCAAAATATCCTATGGGGTTGGGGATGGGTTTGGTGGAGTGAGGTACCAAATAATAAATCCTAACATAAATATCGAAAGATTGAGAGTATCCATAATGGGCGTACTCACGATTCTTGGAGGTGGGAACAAAAATAGGATTTGATGTACAGGCATAGCTCCCCATTGGTTTCCTGGAAACTGACTGGTGGAAGGTGTTGGCTGCAGCTGGGGATGTGATTGAGGTTGAAACTAAGAGTGTAGTGAATCCAGAGGCTAACCGAAAGAAATGGTACATAAATCCAAAATATATGTGGTTGGGAGAGGGCAAGGAAAATCCTGAAAGGTGTCGGTCATGGGGGCATCACAATAGAGGCTAGGCCCAGAGAGAAAAATCTAGGTGATGGAAGCGCTATTGATAATGGTATTGACCATAGGAAGGATAGTTTCTATAGTGGCTGGCCCCTTGGGGTCATAGTACATCAATTGGTCGAGTTTGACAATCCTCCCATCACGAGGGAACATCATGTGCTGGGAGATTGACAAAGTGACTTCCTTCATAGCGTACATGTAAGTACGCCCAAGGGAGGTTGTAATCAAGCTTGGCATTAACAACCTTTATGTCAATAAAGATGGTTTTGCAAGATAATTCTATAGGGACATTCGGGAGAATACCCTAAGGTTGGGCAGCGCGACCATCGTAGGCTCGTAAGGCTGTGGTAGAGGGTTGTAATGGAGGTGACCCAATATTTTTCCAAAAAAAGGTTGACATAATGTAGGTAGAAGTTCCCTCATCAACAATACATCGATGGATGACCAAGTTCCGGATCAACGTGGGAATCTGGAAAGCAATGGACGTAGGCATGCGGGACTCAGACTGATCCAAATAAAATGTGGTAAGATGTGAATAAGACGGGTCTATCACACCTAAGGCTGGTAGTAAGGCTTTGCATTGCATGGGAAAATTCTTAATGACTTCCAAAGCGAACATGGTAGTAGGTTATTGTGCCAAGTCATCCACAATACTGTAGTGGAGAGTGGCTCGGGCAGTAGGATTGTTCGCAACATGACACAAAGGGAATTTAGGGGATTTGGGAGCCCCATATGTTGGAGGTCTATGTAGATGCAAAGACATGTCCATGGTAGGGGAGACGATAGCCTTGTCAATGGGGATGATTAGTGGCAGAACTATATTGATTGCATCTAGTCTAAAGGTTGACATCATAAGAAAACATTAAAAGGTGTTTCACTCCTGAATCAGGAGTTGACTCGCGGAAGCAAGCGTGGAAGTATAATGTACCATAGGTTGGGTAGCTACAATTCCTTGAGTAGGAAGAGGGTTTCACAACACCATCGACGATTGACCGGGTTGAGGTCAAGCTAGTTTGGCTATGCCTGTGGGGCAGTAGATACTTCATGCTTGTTGGATTTGTCCCAAAGCTGTCTAACTTTATCCAAATGGGAGTAGTGATGCATATAATTTCCATAGATGTTGCAGAAAGAACACATATGATTGGTCCATAGTTGTGGGTTCTTTCCTTGCTTAGGTGTTTGATTAGGATTCTGGTTGGAAAGGTTAGCTACATTGTTGTTAGGGGGGTTGGGAGGTTGGCCACCTCCCTGACATTGATTGTTTCCTCGGTTCTTGCCTCTCTATCGCTTAGCCTTCCCCTATTGGTTATTGGGGGTGGGTTGGGAGGGAAAGTTATGCTGTGCATAAACTTTCCCTTGCAGAGAAGGTGGAACTGGGGGAGGAGTTTGAATTGGAGTTGTGATAGGTTGAGCGAGATAAGGATAATAAGCATTCGATGCAGGAGGGGTTGAGTATATGCATGGGGTTCCGCCATATGTATGGCCTTGGTAGGAAGGTCCATGGAAATGTGGAATAGGGGCAGGAGGTACATAGGAGGGTGTCACTCCTAAATGGGATG
Organism: Larix kaempferi; assembly: GCA_027924585.1. Taxonomy (NCBI): domain Eukaryota; kingdom Viridiplantae; phylum Streptophyta; class Pinopsida; order Pinales; family Pinaceae; genus Larix; species Larix kaempferi. The sequence continues at coordinate 7,267,510 of BSBM01001433.1, read as the reverse complement.
AGGCACGTGATAAATTAGGACCATAACTTGGTGTGGGGAAAAATCTAGGCAGAGGTTGGGAAATAATAGGGGGGTTTCCATATGGGGAACTAGTCATCATGGGGGACGAAGGGTTATATGTCCTAGGGTAATATGCAAAAGTGCCAATGAGACCATCGGTAGCATGGGATTCCCCCTGTGCATCCTTCCCAGAGGAGTCTCCACGGGGTGCATAAGGGAGAATGGTGTACAAGTAGCCGAACTGTGCATAAATCAAATCAAATTGTCGTGCCTTTAGGATTGTGTATTCCTTAGTCGGTGGACATGTAGAAGCCACATATTTCGAAATAGGGGGGAGGAGAGACTTAACAAACCAGTCTAAGAATATTCGATCATCGAGCTTGATATTACACAATTTCCTACTCCTACGCATCTCATGGATGTGATATGTGATGTGTATGGAGGTAGTTTGTTGGAAATATATGAGAACCTCAACTCCTTCATCATATTGGATGGGAAATTGAAAGTATTGAAGGAAAGTGGAAACTAAAGACAAAAAATTGGCGTGTGCCTCATGTGGTTGCTCAATGTACCACTGAGTTGCAACACCAGTGAAGGTATGCTAGAATAACCACAATCGAATGGAATCGTCCACTATGCTGTTGGAGGAACACCATAAGTGGAAAGATATGATGTGATTATGAGGGTCTTCCCTAGCCTTCCCTTCAAACTTGAGAATGTCTAATGGGATTTTGGTAGGCATAGGGGGCTAGGTAGGATTGTGTCTAATGGGGTCATTGGTTATTCTAGCCAAATCAGGAAGGTTTAGACTATCCATGAACGACGAACTAGTAGTCAAGTAAGACATGGTGAGGCCAATGATGCTTCTAGTCATGGTTGCAACCATAGGGATGCTACCACTAGGAGTAGTGTGGGTTATATAATTGGTAACTGTAGTGGTCGTGTCGGGGATCATGGAGCCTCCACTAGAGGGAATGGTGGAACATATAACGATATGGGTTGAGGCAACAACTGTAGGGACGCCACAAATGGTTCCCCCAACAGAAGAAGTGGGGATCATACCATCCATGGGGCTGCGAGTAGGTGATTTTGACTGATTAGAGTCTGAATCAAACTCAAGTGCCTCAGGAAATGGATCTGAGGACTATGAAGTGTACCAAACATGGGTCTGACGTGTATGTTCTAAGAAACTATGTTGAGGCAGTTTCCCTCAAAGTCTATGAGAGTAACTTAGAGGAGCAGTAGTGAAAGGAGTGTGGATTCTAAATAAGTATGGTCTGTATCACAAAAATAGGCTCAAAAATCCCAATGCAACCGAGTGTGAAAGCGGAGAGATCTCAACAAAGAGGCACTCAGACCAACAGGCTAAAAAATCCTAATGCAGTCGAATGTGCAAGGGGCGATCTCACAACAAAGGGGCACTCAGGTCAACAACAAGCTCAAAAAACCTACTACAACTGTGTCTTATAGTAGGTGAGCAACAACAAAATGGCCAAAAATACAACAAGCAACACTCCTAGAAAAATAAAAAAGACTCTCTAACCTATTGGATAAATGGGCAAGTAGTCACCTAACTAAAATGATGGATTCCCTCACAAATAGTTTCCCCTCTAGAGTGATGAAATCAATATTCAGACAAAACGAAATGGAAGACCAATAAGGCCCTGGGATATCCCCCTACCGAGATGGATTCTGGGCAAAAGATTCCTAAGAAGAAAGGATTCTAGGATAGCTCGTTCAGGACACGTCGAAAAAGGTTTCTCACGGACTCATACCAAAGACTACGATCTGAATTCTTTCAGTACTGAGTGGAGAGTGGTATTTTACCCATCCCTCTGGTTCCAGTCTTACCACTTTCCCTCACTAGATGAGATCCCCCCCATAAATCGATCTCAACCGTGTCCACAAATACTAGAGGATTTTAGTACCCTAAAGGATAAAACTATGTCTCATATGTAAATGACAAAGGGGAATTATTTGGATGCCTATTCCTAGTGTCCTAAAATAACTACCAAATTATTTTTGGTCCTCAAGTGAGGTTAATGTTGGTTGAGTTAAGGTTAATTTTAAGGCTCTGCTTGGGGTCATGAACCAAGCATTAATTTTAAGGTGTGAATTGTGTGCACATGTAGTTTGTACCCAAATATATAATTGATAAAATAATTTCTTAAATGGAAACAATAAACAATGCTAAGTAAAACTTGTCTTTCATTCATCATTTCAACGATGGCTAAGCATTTCACTTCATAGTTAAAAAAATCAATGATTTTTCACCATACAACTTACTAAAACAGAAAATAATACAGTCCTAACATATCTGAATGGAACCAAGAGGTGTGGCAAATACTGAAAAACAATTTTTTGTTCACTACGGGGCTCAACAAAGGAACATCAAAAGATGGCTACAACAAGCAAGTGGGAGTAAGCAAAACAAAAAGGGCAATGCAAACAGGTGTATCTGGAAAAATAAAAGCGGGCTACAAAGGATAACGAGACTTAGACTGATTTTTGTAACTTTTTAAGTACAATTTTCAGAAACATAATACATATTTGAATTCCTCCTGAAAAAATAACCAATTTCAAAAAACAAATCACTCAATTTCAAGTCCCGAAGGCCAATATATCAAAGTTTGAAATTATGTAATTTTCAGTAATTTTTCGCGTGGACGGAAATTTTGCAGGCGTGATATCTTCGCACTGGGTGATCAAATTGCGACCCGATCAATGCCAATGGATAGGAAATTTACAGGATTTTGATTTGAGATATTATATGTCATACTTCTGGTCAATAACATGGATGCTATATCCATTACAAAATTCGCTCTCAAAATCCTATGGGAGTCGGGATCTAAAGATGGAGTAGAGAATTCTTCTGGTTTCTTAGTCAGAATCTAATATATGGTGAACAATTGGGTACACATATGATCCAAAGCTGAGAGATGTGACAGGGACCCCTGCTGAGATCCACATATCGGCTGAAGACAAAGCAAATCAAGCAAAATAGACCCAAATAGAAGATGGCAAGGATGGCTAAACAATACCAGAGATCGATAGAGATTGAACTCGGTGGGAGTCTCGAAAATTGTTGCTAGTGTTTTCACATCAACACATGTCAAAAGGAGCCTACTAAGGATTATGGAATCCAAAGTAGAGTATGGGAGAGGTAATAAATTAAACCAAACAACAAGAAAATAAATCTAAGCTGAATATGCATGTGAATAATAAATAAAATTAACTAACATTCATTTAACATGCATGTGAATAATAAATAATAAATAAAATTAACTAACATTTAAGCTGAATATGCATGTGAATAATAAATAAAATTAACTAACATTCATTTAACACACAATGAGTATATTAAAGAATGATTTTTGTATTATATGTGGTGAGCTATACATGGACCAAAGGAATTCCTAGGACAAATGGCTCTTGTAGCCTACCGAAATGTTGTGATCCTAGTCTCCACGCAGCTCAAATGTTCTCCAACTTCACATCACAAGGTGCCAGTACTCAACATAGGGAGATAAGGTCTCGATGGAGATTTTTGAAGAGAGTGTATGTAAGGAGAAAGGTGAGAAAATGGTTCTAAAATGGGCAAAAATGTGTCTAAAGGTCTAAAGGTGTAAAATGAGGGACTTTCATGTTCATTATATAGGAACATGAGTAAATTAGGGAGGATAAGGATCCAATTAGATAAATGGTTTTTGGTGATTGATGGTTTTTGATGATTTATGGTATTGAACCATAGTATTTTATTATTTTTTGGAGAATTTTCCTTTTTTGGAGTTCCTTATAATTTTCTTATGTTTTTGAGAATGTGCCAACTTTCTTCTTTTTTGGAAAGAAGAAATATCCAAAATTTAGGTAACATGGCTCATGGTTTTTGGTGGATTATGAGCCAATTTAATTTTTAACTTTGGTATTTTGGATATGTGAAGGTCTATGTGGTGGAAATAGAAAGTGGACATGATGTATGGATATGGTGTGGCTAGGGGATGAGAAAAGTGGACAATTTTTTGGTGTTAACACGTTGAGGGTGAAAATGTTCATATTTTTAAAGATTTGAAGATTAGTTCATGGATATATATGTGTTGTACTCAAATTTCCATGCTATCAATGTGGATGATGTAGATACTATTTTAGCATATCCTTGGATGGACTTAGTTGGTACCATTAATATTATTGTGCAAAATAATTTCATGACTCTTTGGTATAAGAAGAAGAAAATTACATTGCAGGATATTTCTCTTACTAAACAAGAAGGCCATAAGGGGGCAAATGAAGAATTCCTTGTAGGTAAAATAGTTGAATTATCTATAGATATGGCAGATAAATAGTTTGAGGTTGAACAAAAGGAGAAAAAGCTATAGAAGCATATGAAGAAAAATCTCTAGGAATTTTAAAATTGAAGCAGAAGCTAGTGAGCCACAAGACCCCAAGGAGTAACAAGTCCAAGAGTCAAATAAATAACAACTAATAGATGAGGTTGCATTCTATTGATTCCCACATCACCACGAGAAACAAAAGTCATCAAGGCAAGGTTGGCAACATCAACGAATATGGAACAAAAAAAGGCAACTGGTACAGAGGACATGGAGGAATAAAAGCAATGCATGGAGATATCATAATAGCATTGTGACAAGGAACTAAATGAGCAACTAGAATCAATATCGAGGTGGCAAGGACGCCGGTGGATCCCATGTCCACATTTCACTAGGATGCATGGATGCTTGTTCTATTTATGAATTGGATACATTGCTTAGTAGATCATACTCTTTGGTTTCCTCACAGGTTTTGAGGACAAAACATGCGAAGCGGGGTGGGATGTAATGTACCTAGGGAGGATAATATGGGGTACCTAGTGAGGCACACAATAGGGTAATGTACGTAATGTGGCCATAACCATGGAATAAGCCTATTTGGTAGTTGGTGGATAATAAATAGGCCCACTAGGTAATGAGAAGAACTAATATAATGATAAGGGGTAGTTGGCATAAAGCCCCTAGGAATACTCATGAAAAAGTAGATATGGATGTCCAAAAAAGCATACAAAAAGATGGTTAGAGAAATGAGGATAATTGCATCACAAGAGGAGCCATCTCAATAAAAACATGCATCAAATATATGTAATCATTGATTTTTTATATTATGTATGTAGAATTTAATTGTTGCAGGAAATACTAATTTTCAATTGTTTTGTTGTAGAAAAGAAAATGAAATGGAACCCATTCAACACATAAGACATGATGACAAGGAAGAAAATGGTTGATCGTAAAGTTTGTGAGTAGTTGTGTTTTCCTTACATAAGATTTCATATTTGTTGTGATCTTTATATTTTAATTAATTGACATATATCCTTGAATATCTCATAACAAGTGCTAACATGCAAAGAAGAGCCATTGGAAGAATTGATTGACATTTGGTTAATTATGGGTTGTGGGTATATGTTGGAGTATAAAAAGTTAATTGTGCAATTTGTAAGTAGCTACGTTGCTTTATTTCCCTGATTTTATAATTAATGGAAAAACAAGAAACCTTTATATAGAATCTATGATTTTTCTTGACGCATAGATGAAACAATGTATGGAGAGTGTTGATGCCTCAACCTCGACATGATTATGAAGGATCAGAACATAATGATAGAGGTGAACATATTAAACTGCATCGCTTTTCTATTTCTTCTGGACCATCATGTCCATAATAATATCCTCTTCTCATCCATACTTAGTTTCACCATTTGCGTCGTCATTTGATCTTTGCGCCTTCCGTGGTAAGTTTTGTCATATGCGTCATTGTGGTAAAACTATGTCCTATTTTCAAATTCATTGATTCTAAATATTTGTATCGTCATGATATTATTTTTGCTTTATTAAACCCAGTGAAAAATGCTCATCACACCCATATGCGGTCCATTCTCGTCTTCATTTGACTCCCGCATCACTCAGTTGAAATTTTATCATGTAAAAGTCATTTGCGTCTTGTTTGAAAATTTTTCACCAATGTTATTAGTCATGCACCCTTCCATTTAATTTCACTAGCTCCTTCTTTTGACATTGTCTTCACACCAATATCTCATTCCAAATAAATTAAAAGCTAAAAATCCCATGCCCTTCCTTTTTTCCCTAACCTCACCTCACATTTCCCTTTTCATCATCCAAAAGAAATATCACCTCCCCCTCTTCATTTTCTCGTAAGTCTCTTTTTTAATTTCCATTAATAAAACCAGAAATAAATTTTTCCCCATTTCCAGCTTAAAAAAAGAGAGTACCATCTTTCCCATTATTATGATTAAATTAAAATCCCCCCTCTATTAATCCTTTCCCCTAAAGTCATGCCCCAAATAAATTAAAACAAAAGGTATCCTCTTTTTTTATTATGCCTCTTTTGCCAAATTCCAATTAAAAAAGGGGGTTTCCTCCCTTTTACTAAACAAAACTCCCTCCTAACCTTACAACCTTCCCTCATCTCTAAACACATAAAAGGGAAATCCTCCAACTAGGATTTTAACCATATTGTAACAAATCAAACACTTGTGGTCGTTTTATTGAAAAAGGATTGATATAGATAGAAGGTCTATTGGGATATAGATAGACAAATCCTAGATGTTGTTGGGATTGCGCAGGAAGCTATGCACTCAATCAAAGCAAAGAAGATGTAATCGGTCATGTTAAAGATTGATCTACAAAAAGCATTTGACCATGTCTACTGCAGATACTCATGGCTCCTCCTGCTGCAAATAGGGTGTGGGATTCAGCTTATGGATTGGTGTATGTCCTGTATCAGATCAGCCACCTTTCCAGTTTTAATCAATGGCAGCCTATTCGGGTTCTTCACTAGCTCAAGGGGTTTAAGGCAAGGTTGCCCGCTATCCTCGTTGATTTTTCTTCTCATAACAAAAGGTTTGAGCAGGTTGATTCATGTTAAAGATTAATCATTATTAGTTAGCTTAACCTAACTATTATGCAGTTACATGATAATTAAGGTATTTGTGTAATATATATGTATGTACATCTTTGTGCATATGCTAGATAGCTTAGTAGCTCATTAATATATTTCCTTTTCTGCCATATTCCTCTGCATGCCTCTACTTATATTTTTCATATATATTTTATAATATGTTGTCTAACAGTGGTATCAGAGCGCATAAAGATCGATGAGGCTAGGAGAGTGAAAGTATAGAGCGACATGAAGACTCGTGAGGAGATTGTAGAGGAAACAAAAACCTACTGCCCTAGCCATATTCAGAACAGAACCGGTTTAGAAGATTATGTGATTGCATGCTGCGGGAATTCAGTAAGCCAAATTAATTACATGAATTATGTCATAGTTTAGTGAAGATTGGATGCAAAATAGTTGGTTTGCTCAAAATAATTTATTTGATTGAGATGGGGTGAGCACATTTGATACCTTGTTTGTAATCGGAGAATTTGATTTGCATATAGATTAGAGTATTTTTAATTCTGTGTTTTGAACGATGAAGAGCGAGGCAATTGTAGTGATTTGATGAGCACACATTTAATCTTAGATGAGTTTTGGCATTCTTGAAATCGTTAGAATGACTGAATGTAGAAGCATCATTCTTGATGGTTGGGTTCTGTCGACACTTGATTTAAAGTCTGGAGATTTCTGTTTATTCTACAAGTTTCGAATGATGACACGTGAATGTTGTTAGTTGGAGGATTTACGTTTGACAGAATTTTTGCAATTGTGAGGATTATGTATCTGTTGAAGAGGAGAATTGATCCGAGATCTCCAGAAAAGACCGGGTCAAAACTCTACTTGCATGAAGAAAAACCATGAAAAGGTGGGCAAGGATGAAATCGTAGTAGTCTTTGGATTCAGTGGAGGTTTTACAAGGTGCCACGGGACTTCGAAATTCCTTGAAAAAATGGTCTTTTACAACTGACTGTAAAAATAATTGACGGGCAAAATGAAAGAAATAAAAAAAACAAGGGCTCGAATTGGTAAAAGAATTGCAGTTTACCACTTGAACAAAATTTGAGGAGCTCTTGTCCCCTTAAACCCCTCGAGTGACCAATTTTGATTTACGCTTCCAGTTACATGGCTGGAAAGAAAAGTCCCATACATATCCCCCAATGCGTCATTTTGTTGATCGCCTGAATCACGTGAAGAGAGATTGTAGAAAAACAGAAGAGAAACCAGTGAAGAAACTCTTCTGTTGTGACTTGTGAAGCCTCTTGCATAAAGAAAATCCTTATGTAAATGTTTGGAGCCACGAGATATGGCACTGAGAAAGACCCTTACACGTGAAACATGGGGTTAAGCCACTGAGAGAAATCCTAGAGAAATCATTGATTAAATTCTGAGTTGTTTATAATGGAGGACAAATTCTTGGGTAGACTGCATGCATTTCTAGCTGAAATCACTGTGGTTTGTATTTTGTTTTTTATATTGATGATTCTATTCAAGGAGCTGACATATATACAGTCGTACAAACATATTATCTAATTGAGACAGGTTTTGGTCGCTTCAACTATGTGAGCTTGGGAATTGCTATGCATTGAGCAATTAGTTACATGATACCAATACTCTAAACAGAAATAGGGACCGGAAATAAGAGTGTTGATGCACCATTCCGATGGACGTTGTGTAAGGTAAGATAAAGAGGACGCATGCATGGATTGAGCCATCATTCCCATATTACTTTCTAACATTCGGGGCAATTCAGTAAGTCTTTACATTACCCGACATCAATGAATTCTACAGTAGAATCTGTTCCCTATCAGCAAATTACCGACTGTTTATCTCGAATGCAAAAGGGGGATGAATACAGCCCCATGGGTGTGTCCTCGTAGTAGAGGAGGCCACCGTTCAATATCATTGCTTACACCGATAACGCAGTAGAAATGTTGGCGCTGTCGCCTATGTTAAAAGTTGGTGAGTGGAGAAAGGAGAAGCAGCACTGAAGCAATCAGTGAAAAAAATCAAATCCGTGAAGAAAAGAATCCTGAGAGAGGCAGTGAAGAAAAAGGAATCCTGAGAGAGGCAGTGAAGAAAAAGAATTTACAGAGCTGCTTTGGAGCAGATTTATGAAGATGAAGAACATAACAACCGCCCATCAAGTTTCCAGCATCCAAAGTTTATGAACAACTCAACACTTCTTTTTTGAACTTGTTCTTTACTTGCATTTAGTGTTTTTGCAAGCTCTTTCATATGTACTTACTATTGTAAGTATCTTTATTATGTTGAATTGATGTATGATTGTAATTGGGTACATTATTGGTTGAACCCAACACCCTTCTATTGAGTTATTGTAAAAGGGTGAAAGAAGATGTGCAACATAAGAAAAGTACACATTCTAAACCTGTTTATGTTCAGAATTTTCAAAAGATCATGAATGAAGGACTAAGTAATCTGAACCTGTTTATGTTCATATATTTCAGCAGTCGAATGAAGTTTTTGCAGTTGATAACTTGTCACTGACAGGGGGGATATCAACGTCATGTTCCAAGTTTGTTTTAAAGCCTGTGAATAGATCATCAAATAGGAAACAAGTAACGAGGCTTGTTTCTGAACATACTCATTGATAGACATGGTTAGTGGTCATCCTAAAACCACCAGTTAAGCAAAAAAATGAGGGTTCTGCTTGTTGCAAATTGATTGACATGGTTAGTGGTAATCCTAAAACCACCTCATTGTTGTTGACATGGTTAGTGGTAATCCTAAAACCATCTCTTGGTTAGTGGTGTTAACACCTAAAAAGTGCTCACTAGCTCATTCCCTTACTCACATGACCCATTTGTCCACTTTTCCACCATTTGAGCCTCTGAAACTAACAAAAAGGTCACCAAAAGACCTTAGTACACCCCTTTTTCCATTAAAAAAGATTATTTTTCCAAGAAAATCATAAAAAACCCTCAAAAAGGGTCCAAATTCCCAAAAATATTAAAAAGGGAATTAAAATATTATTTTTATTCAAAAAAGGAAAAAGGAGGGAAAAGAACCTAAACCATGTTGGTCAATACCATTGGTTTCCACAAAACCACAAATGGTATTCCTCACCACCAAAACCTATAAAAAGGTGGTAGGGGCTCCTCATTTCACATCCTTCCATTATCTCATCCTTATGCTGCTGAAATCTCCCCTGAGCACTTTTAGCCATTGAAGCAACCTTGGAGAAAGAGACCTATTGGAGTTTGGAGCTACTCATCTTGGGAGTTGCTCAACATCAACCTTCACCATTGAAGGTAATATCGCAAGCACTTGCTTGCCCCCCACTTTTCAATACAAAAATTATTTCTTATGTTTCTTGTTCTTGATTTTTGAAATATTTAAATTATTTGCTTAGATTCTTGCTTAGATCCATGAAAAGTATTGTTTATTTAGTTTATTGTTTTTATTTCTATTGAAACTGCTGCTACTAGTTAGCAGGTGCCCATAGCACTAAGCTTGGTTGCAAAACCGGGCCAACAGTTTTTGGCGACTCCGCTTTGGTTTGAACTTTAGATCTCTAGTTTTGCCTTTAAATCTTAGTTTTTATGAGTTTTTAACCTTTAGATCCATAGATCTGCCATCTTAGACAGCAGATCCATTGCTGTTCTGAGATTTGGCCCCATAAACAGCCCGAAATTTGCAATTTTCGGGTTCGTTTCTTGGTTTCCGTGCACGGCTTCCGCCTCGCGGCTTTTTCCCAGACAGTCGCGCGGTCCATCGCGACTTTTCTGGGTTTTTCCGCGCGGTCCATCGTGGCCTTTTTCCAGACAGTCGCGCGGTCCATCGCGACTTTTCTGTGTTTTTCCGCGCTGCACACCGCGGCTTCGCGGCCTATTTCCGCGCTGTCCATCGCGACTGTGCGCCCAAAACCCGCGCGGTCCATCGCGACTGTGCGCCCAAAACCCGCGCGGTCCATCGCGACTGTTTGTCCAAAACCCGCGCGGTCCATCGCGACTGTGCGGCCAAAACCCGTGCGGCCCATCGCGGATGTTCGTCCAAAACCCGCGCGGCTGAATTTTTTCATTCGGCCATCCCGATTTTGAAAAGTATTTTTTACTGTACTTTCTGCCCATAGCACATTTTTTACAGTATTTGCATTCTGCATATTTTACAGCTTTGAAAATTTTTTTACTATTTAAAAGTGCATATTTAGAAATCTTTTTCAAAATTTTCAAGAAAGTGAAAGAAAGACTCATTTTGCATTTTCATCTAGATTCAAATTTTTTCTTGTTTACTTCTTTGAAATCTTGCCCTTAGCAATTTTTCTTGAAGCGAAGAAATCCATTTATTTCTTTTAAAAAGGAGTTTATTATTTGCTTTCATAAATCCAAGAAATCCTTTATTTTTTGAGTTATTTTTTTGAAAAGCATATTAATTCCTTTTTAGTGAAAAAAGTCTTAAATATTTGCTTTTTATTTTCGAAAAATCCTTTATTTTTTGAAAATTTTCCTTAAAGCATTTAATTTTTTCAAAGTTCAGTTTACAACACCTCACGTGCACTCACACGATCACTTAATTGAACTAAGCCTTAAAACGTACCTTAATTTGAACACACTTTTAAACCCACTTGGGGAACACTAAAAGAATTCTTGTAGCTAGGTAGTATTGGGGGGATAGGTGTTCCAATAACACCCCTCAGTTCATACATCTGAGACATAGAAGTTGTCCAATTAGGGAGCTAAAATCTCTTAGTACTTTTTGGCGCGGTCACAACCGGTTTGTGGGAAGGCCTCTCCCTTAGGAGGGTTGAAGTCGCGAGGATGGTTATGGAAGCCTGAGTGGGATACCGAAACCCATTCAGTAACCGAAGGGCTACCATTCGCAGTTCTCGGGATATCCCTGTATTGGGATATTGCGATCAAAGGACCAAACGGCAGATTTACCTTTTCTCGACGCGTCATGAACGGAGTATCCTAGTAGCCTGTCTTTTTAGGATTGATTACCCGGTGTCCCTCCCGGTAGGGGGATATCTAGCCGTTGTCTCAACATTCATATTGTCTGACTTGGATTTCATCACCTTGCAGAGGATATCGTCTGTTTGAGTCACAATACTTTTAGATTAGGTGTTTGCATGATCTTTACCACCTTTTGAGTCTAGTCACACCTATTTTTTCTAGGAGCCGCTTGCATGTTGGTATTCTGACCAGTTGTTGCATTCCTCCACTTATTGTAGCACAGCTGCTAGAATAAGTGCATTTTTTGAGGATTGATTTTTTGGCCTGTGAGCCTTCTTTTTTCACTCCCCTTCTTGCACCCTTGGTTGCATTAGGGTTTTGAGTCTTTTACATATATATCACCACCTGATACTTAAAACACATTTTTTACATAAAAAAAACATATTCTCACCATTGAGAATTCTAGACGTTCTCGTCGTCTACAGGGCGAACTCCCAGAGTTTAGTCCACTTGGCTCTCCACGTCACGGACGCAGAGCATTATCCCTTGATTCGACACATCGTCAATCAATTAGACGGTCATCCGATTCTGACATACCCCACTTCACCTTTGATTTGGAGGTAGAATCCGAAAACCCCACCGAGTTACCACCAACCACAAGTATGTCTGGAACACCAGATGATCCACAATTTACATTAACCATAGGTCAGACATCCGCAGACCCTTCTGCGGGAGTACCGTCCATGGCAACAACCACCCCCTTGGGTATGCCCAATATGGGTAACACTCCACATTCAGGAATGCCTAGCACAGGACCACCACCTGTCATGGGCATGCCCAACATGGGGGTCATACCCCCTTCGGTTTCCACAAACCCTATCCCAGGAATCCCTAGTGCGATTCCTAACCCAAGTGTAACTCCTGTTGCACTTGGGAGTACGATCCCAGGAATCCCTAGTGCGATTCCTAACCCAAGTGTAACTCATGTTGCACTTGGTAGTGCTATACCAGGCATCCCTAGTGCGATTCCTAACCCAAGTGTAACCCAAGTTGCACTTGGGAGTGCTAACCCATATCAGGCCACACCTTTTGGAGGGCACATACCCTCCATACCTAGCATACCTATAGGCACTACTGGACCCCTACACCATACCACTATGGCTAGGCAAGTCCCGGTTCCGGTCACCACATCCGCTAGTCTACCATACATGGCAAGTCTCAACCTGCCAGATTTAGCTAGACTTACAAATGACCCCATCAGACATGATCCTGCTTGGCCCCATATGCCCACTAAGCTTCCCTCTGACATCCCTAAGTTCGAGGGTAAGGCTGGAGAAGACCCCCAAAATCACATCATGTCCTTCCATTTATGGTGTTCCTCAAACTCCATAGTGGATGACTCAATCCGCCTACGGCTTTTACAACGCACCTTCACTGGCTCCGCAGCCAAATGGTATATCGAGCAACCCCATGGGACGCATTCCACATTTACCTCCCTTGCCTCAACCTTTCTACAATTCTTCCAGCTACCTGTCCGCTACGATGCGGGCGTCGAGATCCTACTGTCTTGCAGACAGAACACGGCCACGCATATCACTGACCATATTCATGATTGGCGTCGGCGCCGAAGCCTATGCAAGATCAAATTGGACGACCGAATCTTTTTAGACTGGTTCCTTAAATCCCTCCTTCCTCTCATTGTGAAGGATGTAGCATCCGAAAGACCCCAGTCTGAGGAGGAGGCCATCCTTAAGGCCCAACAGTTTGATCTTATCTATGCCCAGTCAGGTTACCTATACACGATCATACCTGACGCCCCACGAGGTGACTCTGCACGCGGTGACACACCGGGGGCATCACATGCCGCTGATGGCATTATTGGCCAAATTACACCGCAAGCAAAACCTTTCAGTATGGTGAGCACCATGCCCGCCCCAGACCTTTCTAGGGCTACGTCTAGTTCCGGGGCGACAACTTCTTATGCTCCAACAAACCAGACCCATCACGTTCATGGACCCTCTTGTCCACAACATTGTTATGGCCAAGCGCCATCAGCATATGTACCCCCTACATACTATGCTCACCCTACGGTACAAAACCCCATGCAGTTCCAACAACAGCCCATGCATTACCCACAACCGGTTGCACCGGCTAACCTCACACCTCCACCAGCTCAGGGGTACCAACAACCCCAGCAGGCAACTGGACCACCTCCAGCTCCACCTGCATACTATCCACCGCAACCTGCTCCCGCACCTGCGGCTCCTCAGAATCCCCCTAATGCTCAAGGGCATGTGTACGCACAACAACATCAGCCCCAGTACCAAAATAACCAACGCAACCAGGGTGGGCAACCCAACCGCGGAAGAGGACGCAACCGTGGAAACAATCAAAACCGTAACCAAGCTCCACAACCTACCCATCCTCCGCAAGACAATAACGCGGAGCCCGCTCATCAGAATCCTGATCGGCCACCTAAGCAACCCAAAAATGCTAATTTACGAACAAACCATCCTTGTTCCATTTGCGGTGCCTATGGCCACTATACCCACTCTTGCCCACATCTGGAGCGAGCTCGACAACTATGGACAAATGACGCCCATCGTCAAGGGCAGGCGGCTCCTCAGCCACCACCCAACCCCCCACCACCCCCACAACAACCTTTGGTCCTCCAAAACCCTTTTCCAACACAGGGAGTGGTAAACACTCAGCCGTTAGCCCCCCAACAGGGCAACGTACAACCACAACAAATAACTTACACAGCTCCTGATCAACCCATGTTTGATTCAGGCACCCACCACTTATTGATGATGTCCACCGCTGACGTCAATATCCAAACCCGTCGGAATCAATACGGACCGACTTCTGAAGCCCCCCCCGCTGAAAAGGATACTAATGCTAATCCCAGTGATCAGACATTGCGTATACCTCAGGTTCCACTTGATGGCGCTTCTAAAGCACCTCGCTTCCCCCTTCGCCGAATCAACAACAACCCCAATGCACGGGCTGCGTCCAATTACAACATTGTAGATGACTTAGCTCAATCTCCCGCAGCCATGTCTGCGTTAGAAGTCTTAAAAACCTGTCCTACTCAGCGCAAGACTTTACTTTCCGCCATTGGGGTGATTGACCCAAATGATTCGAACTTGATGACCTTTGATTTAGACCAATCTGAACCACGGCTGCCTTCTACCATAGCAGTCCAAGTTTCCGTTTCTATTCGGAATCTTGTCATCCATTGATGTATCATCGACGAGGGTGCCTCCACATGCGTCATGTCCACTTTTGTTTGGCAGAAGTTGGGATCCCCTGCTCTCCAGCAATCCACCACTGCATTGCGGGCCTACGACGGCCGGTCAGCTCAACCTCAAGGTTTATTACCCAAGGTGCCCGTCCAATTAGGTGGGAAAACTGTGCTCATCGACATAGAGGTCATTAACGCCCAGCTCGACTATAACCTTTTACTTGGCCGCAGTTACATGTACGCCATGAAAGCGGTCTCCTCCTCCGTCTTCCGCACCATGATGTTCCCCCACGAGGGACGCGTGGTCAAAATTGACCAACTCACCTACTATGATCCCAACGCCCCTGCAGCACCCGAGAATGTTCTTCCCATGGTTGAACAACCCGCTTCTAGTGCAGTTACCTCCTTTGTGTCTTCCGTGGCACCTGGACTTTATTCCGATACACCAATGACCTCTACATTTCAGGCCATTCCACCACCGTCACCGGAGACCCAAGTCGCAAACCTCTGTACTCTTTCGCAGAATACGCAAACGTCCGGTGGTCAACCACCATTGATCCCCAGTCACATTGGTGTTACACCCATCCACACCATCCCCTTCCTATTTCCTCCTTCGGGTGTAGTAAGCGCCCCGGTTATGGCTACCCTTAGCCTACCCGGGCTAACATTGGGATTACCCGTGTGGTATATTCCGCCTCCCGTTCGATCACCCACACTCGACGTCATCCTCCAACCGGTACAACCTATCGTTACCACAAATCAGCCTCCTCCTGGTGTTGCAATCTCTTCGTCGTCAACGAAACCTCCTCCTGGTCTCACAATTGCTTCGACGTCAAGAGATCCCCCTCTTCTTGCTAAGCCCACTGGGGGCAGAGGTCCACAACCATACACTGCTATACCACCTCCGAAGGCAGTTAAACCCCCACCAGTGTTTCGAGCTCCCCCCAAATGTTCATTATGCGATGAAATTGGCCATCCAACTCATCAATGCCCACATTTACCGGCACTCCAAGAGCATATGAATATGTTGGACGATGACATCGGCATCCCAGTAGTCAGATTAGAACCACCTCTACAGCCTCGTGACAAATCACTGCGCACTAACCATCCTTGTGCTATATGCAGTGTTTACGGCCACTACTCTCACCATTGCCATGATCTACCTGACTATAGAGCAGCGTTGTACGAGTTAAACAATGCCGACTTAGAGATATCTCCTCCCCTCATCGAGGATATCCACCCCCCACCATCATCCTCGTCAGAAGAAGTCAATACGATATATATGATTTCAACAACCTTCAAACCGGAACCCCTTGATTTATGGTCTGATTACTTCAATACTGATGAGCAGATTTTGGAGACACTCACTGCACCTGACTACCCTTGGGATGATATGCATCATCGCTCGTACTTCCTCCCGGAAGCATCTACCTCCACCGCATCCAACCAGCTATCAGTCGAGTCGAAAGACTTCATACCCGCTAAGGTCGATTGGTTAAAGGACCCCATCCCAGCACCGGATGCCTTTGAAGAAGGGAACATGTCAAACATTTCCCCCACTATACAGATAGACATTTCCACAACACCAGGGAAACCTGAGCTCATCTCGCTGGGCGCATCTTGCACTCAAGCAGAAACTCAGGCATACAAAAAGCTCTTTCAAGAGTTCCGTGATGTCTTCGCCTGGTCCTATACCGAGATGCCTGGTCTCGACCCCGCCATTATTGAACACCACATCGATACATGGCCGGAAGTACCCCCTGTTCGTCAGAAACAACGACCTATTCACCCTGCCAAGCTCCCCGCTGTTAAGGCTGAAGTCGAGAAACTTCGAAAAGCAGGGTTCATCTACCCTATTCCGTACACCACATGGGTGTCGAACCCTGTTCCTGTCAACAAAAAGCAAGGCACCCTTAGAGTATGCACTGATTTCCGCGATCTAAACCACGCTTGTCCAAAAGACAATTTCCCCACGCCATTCATTGACCAACTCATTGATGAGTGTGCGGGCCATGAGGTCCTATCCTTCATGGACGGGTTTTCCGGATATAACCAGATTCACATCCGCAAGGAGGATCAGTACAAAACTGCCTTTACCACCCCATGGGGCACCTTTGCCTATCGCGTCATGCCATTTGGCCTTAAAAATGCTGGTGCCACTTTCCAGCGAGCCATGACCTATTGCTTTCACGACTTGGTCCATATCCTACGAGTCTATCTTGACGACCTCACAGCTCGTTCCCGAAAACGATCAGACCACCTTAACGACCTCCGGCAAGTTTTCCTGCATTGTCGCAAATATAAAATCCGCTTGAACCCACACAAGTGTGTCTTTTGCGTCCCGGCGGGCCGGTTGTTGGGTTTCATTGTTTCCCAAGATGGAATCACTGTCGATCCCCTGAAAGTCAAAGCCATTTTAGAACTTCCCCCTCCTCGCACGCTTCGACAGCTTCAGAGCTTGCAAGGGCGGTCCAATTTTCTTAGGCGCTTCGTCCCTGATTATGCCACCAAAGTCCACGGGTTCTTACACTTACTTCGTACCCACATACCCTTTGTTTGGGACGAGCAAGCAGACACGGCATTCGAAGCCCTCAAGAAAGCTCTCACACAAGCCCCCTTGATATCCCCACCGGATTTCTCCCAAGACTTCACCCTTTACGTCTCGGCATCTGAACATGCCGTGTCCGGAGTTTTGGTACAAGAAGATGCTTCCCACAAAGAGCATGTGATTTATTACGTCAGCCAGACCTTATCTGGCCCACCTCTACGTTACCCATACGAGGAAAGATTAGCACTAGCTGTAGTCTTTTCCGTACAAAAACTGCGACACTATATTTTACTTAGTCATACCACGGTTGTCGCCGACTCCAACCCCATGGTCTACCTCCTCACCCAGCGACTCCTTCAGGGTCGTGTCGCTAAATGGGTCATTATCCTCCAGGAATATGACCTTACTTTCAAGACTCCCAAAAGCACCAAAGCCCTCGCGCTTGCTCACCTCATTACAGATCTCCCATCCTCTTCAACATCACCCGTCATCCAAACGGACCTGATTGACGAGCAGATCTTTGTCATTTCGTCTGACGACCCTTGGTACGGAGACATTTTGACCTACCTTCGTACGCAAAAATTCCGACCACACATCGATCGTGATGGACGCCGTCGCATACGACACCACGCCCCCGATACCTACTTATTGGGGATGTACTTTATCGACGCAGCGTTGATACTATCTTACGCCGCTGCCTATCCCATAGTGAGGCAGAACAAGTCCTTAATGATTGTCATAGCGGTGCCTGTGGAGGCCATTTCTCCGGCATGGCTACCGCCCAAAAAATCATTCGGGCCGGTTATTTTTGGCCATCATTGTTTACTGATTGCATCTCCGCAGTCAAGCATTGCCAGAACTGCCAGCTATTTGCCCCCAAAGCAAGAACCCCCCCTGCCCCCCTTCATCCAGTCATCACTGTTGGACCATTCTGCAAATGGGCCATAGACTTCCTCGACTGCAACCCCCCGTCAGCCAGCGGTCACAAACACATCATTGTGGCCGTAGATTATTTCACCAAGTGGGCAGAAGCCATGCCGACCTATAACTGCAAAGCCGACACTGCGGCACGGTTTTTCTTCAACCATGTTATCGCTCGTTTCGGAGTACCACAGCAGTTAGTCTCTGACCACGGCTCTCACTTCAAAGATGCCGTCTGGAAGGAGTTATCAACCATGTTGAAATTCGAACACCATTTCTCTTCCGCTTACTATCCCCAAGGAAACGGCCAAGTCGAAGCGATCAATAAAATCTTGAAGACCATCCTCCAACGCACTGTCGACAAGCACAAGTCCAATTGGCATCACATGCTTTTCCCGGCACTATGGGCCTACCGCACATCAACCAAAACCGCCACCGGTTTTTACCCCTTTACACATCGCCGTGGAACTTCTACCGGACACTTCCCCAATCGAGCAACGTTTACTACTCCTAGAGCAGGCCGATGAAGATCGACGCACAGCCATTCAAAACATGGAAGCAGCTAAACAACGATCGAAACTAAGTTACGACAAACGCGTCCACCCAAGAACCTTTTCTGAGGGAGACCTTGTCCTTGCTTACGATCAAGCTCATGATAAAACCGGAAAGGAAAAATTCGTGTCCATGTGGCAAGGCCCCTACATCATACACACCTGCCTCGGGCAGGGGGCATACATTCTGACCGATTCAGAAGGCAACACCCTACGCAACCCACGCAACGGGTTGTACCTTAAACGATTTTACCCATAGAAAATCCGATGGACACCATCGTCCATTTTAGTATAGGCATACATTTTTCATTTCACAAAAAATTTCAAAAAACCTAAATATTTGTTTTTCTCTGCATGACCACAGATGGAGCCTCTTCCACTCTGCCATATCGGTTTCGCTGATGGTGCAAGCCGTTGGTCTCCCAATCTCGCCTCCGCAGCTTGGGTAATTTACTCCCCTTCACATGAGTTAATTCACATTGATGGAGTATGTTTAGGTGCCGCCACCAATAATCAAGCTGAATACGATGCCGTGACCGGTCTCCTGGCCGCTGCTCTCCAGATGAGCATACGTCACCTCAACGTTTTCTTGGACTCACAGCTCCTAGTTTCCCAGCTCAACAATGATTACCAGGTACGCGATCCCTGCCTTTTCAGAAAATTCCTGCGCACTAAACAAATGGTTAGACAGTTTGAATCCATTACATTCACACATGTCCCAAGACACCTCAATAGTGTAGCAGACCATATGGCCAACAGTGTCCTCGACTGGCACACCAATCACATCATGTCATATCCATAAACAAAAATGCATCCATGTGCAAAACATGTGCCTCCACGGGCATATACAAAAAACCAATATTGCATCCACGTGCATAACATGTGCCTCCACGGGCATAAAACAAACAAACCAAAATAATGCATCCATGTGCATAGCATGTGCCTCCACAGGCATATATAAATCTACAAACACACTGCATCCACGTGCATAACATGTGCCTCCATGGGCATATACAAAAGACAAATGTGCATCCACGTGCATACACGACAATATATCCAAAATATATATCCACATATATATACAAATCAAATAGTCTACATGTCATACGTGCCCCCAGCACTCAATATACAAAAAATACAACTGTCATACAAAAAATGCTTCCCCATATGCTCATGAGCATTTGGGGGCAAGTACAATGTCATCTACTCATCTGGATCCTCAGGATCCTCGGGCTCCTCCTCCGGCTCCTCCTCCGACTCCACCTCCGCCGGCCCAGCCGGGTCAGGACGACCCCGAACTCGCCGCTCTGCTGGCTCTGCTGGATCATCCCTCAAACGTATCCTCCCCTGAGCCGGCCCTGCCGGAGCATCTCCTCCACCACCCCCGTGCCTCGCTGCAAGCACCGCTGTCCTCAACAGGAGCGACTGCCACTCAGGTGGCGCACCAAGACATCCCTGCAAAACATCCCGATCCAGATCCCTCCAACCATCCTCAGGGAACCTAGCTAGGATCCGGGCAAAGGTACGTCGGACACCATCTATGGCGTCACCATCAGGGCCAACCCCTCGCCCACGAGCTGCATATCCTCCACCACGCGGAGGACGTACAGGTACAGGGGGACGAACGACCACCATCGCCCGCCCCTGCCGAGCCACATAGTCAGGCGGTGGCACTGGACCCACATCTGCACAAAGCAAGTAAACCATTAGATACTATATAACAAAATCATCATAAACCAAACAACATATGATACAACATCAAATAAAACACAAAACATACCGTCCAAGCCCCAGGCCTGTCCTGGGGCACGAGGCATCTCTGCGTCACCTCTGTAATCCATACCGGCGTAGGGATAGTCCTCGATCACCAGAGGCATCTGCTCCCACTGCTGATAAAAGTCCTCTGTGAAGTAGCCACGGATACCACCGCCAGCACGGGGCATCATCTGCCCCCACCTCACCATACGAGGCTCGCTCGGAAGACCAGCACGAACGGGTACATGTGGCCGCAAGGTCGGCACCCGCTCGAAGAAAAAACAGCATAAAAAAGAGGCGTAACAAAACTCGCCTCCCTCTCTCACGGCCTTGTCCAGATCTCTCCGGACACCGGCCAAGAACATCTGCGCCCAGGCGTAATACGTACCCCGTAGAACGGAATCCACCATCATCGTCTGCCCCCCAGACATACGATGTGGTGCAGCAGCACCCAAAATCCTCAGAACACAGGCACCAACAGCCCGCATATCCCACTCACGTAGGAACTTCAGACTAATAGAGCTGTTTACCAAAACAGCGTCATCCACACAGAAGGTCTGTAAGAGGTCCTCCATATCCACACCCGGAGGCAACCTCGGAGAAATATCACCCACCTCAAGTGGTCATCCTCAAACCACCAATTAAGTAGAAAACATGAAGTTCTGCTTGTTTACATTTTCAGAGAACTTCTCCTCTTTCAGCTGATAGGAGGGAAAAATATGATGATTGTCAGACTTCAAGTTTCAAATTTTGATGGATTGCGGATTGATTGATAGTTCAGTGTCCAATCCCTATCAATCGAGAAGGAAGCCAAAACCTGAGCTAGAGCTAGAACATGTGCCAGTAGTTAGAGCCTTGAGCCAGAGCCTCCTAGCCAAAGTCAGAGCAGTAGCCGGAGCCAGAGTCAGATCCATGTTGGTTTGTGGTCATCCTAAAACCACCCACCCATTTAGTAGAAAATTGAGGTTCTGCTAGTTTTTATGTCAGATAGATTTTCAGCTATTACTCTCTGAATTTGCTTGACACATTGTGAATTGTCAAGTGAGGCAATTGTTTAGGCGCTAACTAACTTATGATTAAGGGGGGATGTTAAAGATTAATCATTATTAGTTAGCTTAACCTAACTATTATGCGGTTACATGATAGTTAAGGTATTTGTGTAATATATATGTGAATCTTTGTGCATATGCTAGATAGCTTAGCAGCTCATTAATATATTGCCTTTTCTGCCATATTCCTCTTCATGCCTCTGCTTATCTTTTTCATATATATTTTATAATATGTTGTCTAACAATTCAGAGATTCAGACTTTGAGCAGGTTGATTCAGAGATCCAGTCTAAAGGGGAAATTAGAAGGGATAAAAATTGTTGAGGGTTCTAATCTCATGTTGCTTCTCTTTGTTGATCACGTGCTTCTTTTTGGTAAAGCAAGTTTTGAGGATTGGACTTTGATGAAGGAAATTCTACAAACCTTTTGCACTGCGACAAGTATGCTTATAAATGCTCAAAAATCAGTTTTCTTTGTGTCTGGAACATCTCAAGCTTTTAATGATCAGCTGTCCACGCTTTTCTCCTATAAGATCCAACAGATATCGGAAGGCCTTCCTTACCTAGGCTTCCATCTGAAACCTAACAATTACAAGATTGTCGATTGGTTATGGCTATGTTGATGCCTCGAATGTGCAGGGTGATTGCAAGGTGCTGGAAAGGTCCAAGGCACACAACAGGGGATGAAAACCCAGCCAAAGGCTTTAGATAATCCTATGTAAGAATTACCCTATCCTCGAGCTGTTTGGTATGGTTAACACCCACGGATATTCAGCCTCCGTGGGCACTCTATGAGTCGATGGTTTTGCTCCTCAAAAGGAGACTTTGAATTAATTGTGAAGCTAGTGCTAGATGTGATTTGGATGCAATTTAAAATTAATAATTCAATCTAAAGTTAATAATTATGCAATTATGAGAAGAAATTCTATAATTACATAATTATAGATTTAAACTAAGAATGATTAAAGTAAAATAATAGCTAAATTAAATGTTAATTACTAATCTATCATGGGAGCCAAGTATTTTAAAATAAGGAAATGATTAAATGTTCAAAAAGAATGATTAAATTATCAAATGATTTAAAAGAAATTTTAAACATTATTGACATCTAAAACATATTAATTCTAACATGAGAAGTAAGAAATTATCTTCACTATGTTAAAATTATTTGAACGTAATGTAATGATTAAATATAATCAGATTAATACATAAACTACATAAATGCAGAAAGTTTCTTGAATCTGATTATGATTTGATCTGTGTACAAAAAAGAGAAATCTGATTAAATGCACATGAACAAATGAAAATAATTGCAGAAAAGAAATTGTATTACTAACTCAGCTTGATAAAAATACAAAGCTTGAACTTGATAATCAGAGCAGCCACTTCAAGCAGAGCCTACGATCTCTAATCTCTTAAACACAAGAAATTGCTATCAAGAGAATGATAGTAGAGAAAGAAGAAATTTAGTTCTCTATCATACAAAGATCATCCACTCCCTCTGGTAGCAGCATTCCTCCTTCCCTGTCAACAAAACATTGCAAGAAGAATACAAATGTAGGAAGAATGAAAATCCTTCCTTTCTTTTGAGACCTCTTCCTCCTCCCTATGCTCTGAATGTTGAGGTCGAATTTATAGTAATGGAGAGAACTGGGAAGGATAACATCAAATCCTCCGGATGCCTGGTTCGTTCATTGTATGCAAAAATGGACGGAATAAATTTCTGAAATTTTACCCTTGTTCGGCAATGTTTTCCTCCCAAATGGTTGATAAATTTTCAAAACTGTCCAAGATTTGGGGTAAATCATCCCATTTGGGAAGTGGGTTTTCAACCGTTTGAGCTGATTCCTCACGGTTTTCCCGCAATACTTCTTCCGGTTTTCAAATTTTATCTGCACGACAAATTAGGGTTTAATGAAATATAATGCATTAAACATTGTAAATAACATGACATATCAAAGTCAATTATATAAATAAGATTATTAATATTGTTCTTCAAAAAATATATCGAATATAATTTAAACAATAATAATGATCTTGTAAATCAGCAAAGCTAATTATTTTTTGTAAAACATAATACTTTGCTTAATGACAAATTATTGACTCTCTCCATGATTTGAAAGTATGTTTTTCTTTTTCAGGATTCAATTAAATTATACATCACAAAGCCTTGAAAAATCTTTGTCATAAAATTATAGATTATTCAAAAATGACAAATTTTATAAAATATCCAAAGCTTAGTAAAATTCAATAATCCTTCCAAAGTTGAGAATTAAATGCATGATTCCATTACTTGATATAAACCCTTTCAAGTTATAAATCAAAATGATTAGAAATAAGTGTTTAATCAAATTATTCTAACCCATCCAGATGTTCTACAAACTTATTAATTTGATTAAGTTCAAATTTGTCGCCAAGATTACCGAAACATCATATGAATTAGATTAGTGCAAATTGAAGCATGTAAATGACTCAAACAAGTTCAAATAAGAATATGCAATCGTTACATACAATAATAAGAATCAAATGACCACTGAAATGATAAAACGCAATTCAAACAAATCAAAACAAATTAATAAATATAGAAACAATCCAAATAATTATTCAAATCACGTAGCGTAATCTCACCCGCAGGATTAAGACTGATCGACGATTGGGATTGAATCTTGCGGCTACAGGGTCAAGTTGCGGGGGTTCATTGGCAAACTTTATTATGACTCCCAAAATCCGCAACCTGAAACTTGTGGGTTGCGGGTTTCGGAATTGCGAACTACCAAAACAATTGTAAAAATGAGTTTCCGAAAGCCGCAACCCGAAACTTGCGGGTTGCGGGTTTCGGAAATGGAAACAAACGTAAAAATGAAAAGGCTTTCCCGAATCCCGAAACATGACATTTTGACTTTCAGGTTTTGGGAACACACAACGCGACTATAATTACAATGAATTCCCGAAAGTCGAAATCCGCACTTGTGGGTTTCGGGTTGGAAATCACCAAACATTAATATGAAAGGAAAACCTGCAACCCACACCTATCGGGTTTCGGGTTGACCACAATCGAAAGACTGAAAAGAAAATTCCTGCAACCCACACCTGTCGGGTTTCGGGTTTTCAAAGTGTCGGGTTTTGGGTTGACAAAAGCAAATGACAAAAATACTCAAAAATTGACGCTTCCTGCAAACCAAAAACACTTAGAAATTCTTAGATCAAAAAGGAAAACACACAGAACAAAAGTATGGGTAAGAGATCTTAGGGATAAAAACCAAAATCTCATATTTACAAGAAAACTCACCCAACTACCTTTGTGTTTATTAAAAAAAATGGGCTCTCGTGCTTCATCTAAGCATGGGATCTGTTGTGGCCACAACAAATGGTGATTGTCTAGGACGAAGCAGTTATCTTTGTCTTGTAAAGATAACAATTGTACATGTATAAGGAAATGAAAGATGAGGATTTTAACAAGAAGAAGGCTTTCCCTAAAACCTGTGGACCACATTAACAAGTCAACCTTTTAAAGATCTACCCAACTGCAATTGATTTTTAATGATATCTTTCTAACCATCTTTGAAAATAAAAAGACGAGTAATGACTGACTAGATTTCCAACAAAATATGTTCTTCATTGAAACGCACTTTAAATGAACAATTTGTGATGACTAGAAGATGTTAACTTAATGGTTTGCCTCTAATACCACAGGCATGGCCCTGCTGCCAGCAAGCATCTATAGCCTCGACATGCTTACCTTTTAACCCAATAAGTTTCTTTTATCCCATCCATTAGATAAATATGCAAAGCTTGTCAATCCTTGTTAAAGATTTGCATCCTTGGAAAGAAGATGGAAACCACTATCCTGAATTGGTGATCAGCTTGTGACAGTGTCATTCACACCAACTTATAGATAATGAGTGGGATGACTCATGATGAGATCCCCTGTCTTGCAACCATTTGTGTGGCTACAAGCCAGTATCCTAGCTTGGTGACCAGATATTGATAAAGTCATTCCATAAGAAGGCATGATCATGAAAAGGTTGGCTTATAATAAGACCTCCTTTTTCCCAACTCACTCCTAGAGATGTTAAAGAAAAGGATTGGGCTATGTTTAACGTTAATCTCATAAGAGATTACATAATGGATGGGGAAGCCATTATACTCCTTAAGAGAGCGGGATTGCGTTAAGAGGTTTTAGATGATAACAATGCATGCCCCACTCATTTGCTCCTAAAGAGAGATCCAATTAAAACACAAATGCAGAATCTAATTAAAATAGCTTTGCGTATTGATTTTGTGATAAAAAAGGAGAAAGATAATCAATGGAGCTGAGTTTATGAAGGTAAAACTTGGAAGGTGTTCCACCATGGAAAAAGGATAGTCTCTTCTTGAAAACCACCTCGAAAAAGACTTATTCACATACATGACTTCAAAAGATATAGGCTTTGAATAACTAACTTGCCCCAGAATATTATTAACTAAAGATCAACAATCCCCCATAAAAAGGTTTGATAGATAAAACATGATTCCAAAATAAAGATTTGTAGAATAATTGGAATTGATTTTGGATAACTAACATTTCAACCTTTCGCCTCAATGCACATGATTATCAAACTAAGAAATCCAATCCTAATCAAACAATTTGAAAATGAAAGAAAAAGTGATCTAATCAAAACAAAATCAAAGCAAACAAGGATTTACAATTATGAATAACATCTTATGTCGAAAAACAACCATTAAAGAGTTTTGAAGTCGAAATGAATTTTTTATTATACAGGGGTGATAAATAATAAATTGATTGTATCAATTCATAAATTGTACATAATTATTTGAATTGACTACAATAGTGTTTGTATAAGAACCCCTTGAATGTAATTACAAATTCTTTTACTTTAAAGATTCGGTTGATAATATTATGAAGCACATGAGATATTAAGCCAATTGAAGCCCTTTTATTTAAAGAAAACTAAATTAAAAGAAGTGTAAAACAATTGTGAGAATATGCCTTCACAAATTGTCTTATGCGAACAAAAATGGAATTTGTTGTCGTGTTTGTAGAATTGAAGGAATTCGTTATTTGTAAATAGAGTAATTATATCAATTCATAAATTGTAAATGTATTGAATAAATTAATTGAATTGATTATAGTAAAACTCTTAGAGTTATTTTTCATTCGGTTGAAAAATTATGATCAACATTGTTATTTGTCACATAAAGTTGTTTAAAGACAATGAGGCCTTTCTTTATTAAAAATTATGTACAAAAGAAATAAAGTCAAAATAATACTAAACTAAATTATGTGCAATTTGTGACAAAATATGTAATAACCTCATTTTTTCAAGCGCATTTCTAGGAAAGATCAATATTCTCTTGACATGAAGATGTTCTAATTTTAATTACCTTGTCTCATGTCAAAAAAAAATTTGCTCTTAAAAC
Source organism: Larix kaempferi (assembly GCA_027924585.1). Taxonomy (NCBI): domain Eukaryota; kingdom Viridiplantae; phylum Streptophyta; class Pinopsida; order Pinales; family Pinaceae; genus Larix; species Larix kaempferi. The sequence continues at coordinate 7,240,171 of BSBM01001433.1, read as the reverse complement.
TTGAAAAAGAATTAATTCAAAACATTTCATGACAAGATCATTATAATTTAAAATATATAAATTAATCATGAATGACTTGAACCAATAAAATAATAAGCGAGAGCAAGAATAATAGAAAGTGAAAAAGGATAAAGATACTTCCCTGAATGCGTCTGAAGAAACGTTGTTTCCAACTTCGACTTGGCTTGCGGTCGCAAATACTTTTATTGAAGAAAACCAAAACAGTAATTTAATTATTAAAGAAATGAACAAAATTAATCTATTCTACACCTACTCCTACACTATTATGAAAAGTAAACAAAAACTAAGTATAATCGAACTTCCAATGAAGCTAATCAAGTAAATTTAAACCTGCAAGAAAAAACAAATGATCATCAGCAATAAACATCTTAAAAATGGAGATGCAAACATTGGAAAAACTAAACTAACTTTCTTATTTACAAAGAAATGAAAATGACATAGAAAATGGTTCAAAACTGATTGTTTCAACCATAAATAAATTGAATCATAAAAGGTGGGTTGGAAATTATTAAGATTATGATTCAAAAGAATTTCATCAAAATTGAAAGTGGAGAATATATCTTTTGGAAATGTATCATCGTTATTGCGTTGAAAGAAAATATCGGAATTTGAATCTTGTGAATGATTAACTTTGTCTTCTTGATCTTTATTTAGATGTTCATTCTTTTCAAGTGTATCATATTTGTTTAATTTCAAATTATTCGATCGAAATAACTTCTCATTTGAAATTTGATTTATAGAGAAAGTATATTTGGAACAAATATTTTGAAATTCAATCTCAATTTCAACCAACCCATCTTCTAAAGACTTATGGTTTTCATTTTGTTCATAACAACCAGAATAAAAAGATGAAGATTGAGAATTTTGAGATTTTGTAAAATGAGTAGAATCAACATGTTCTTCAAAATCTGAAGTGTAATTAGCATCTTCAAAACTTTCTATTCTAAGATCCATATTTTGATTAAATGAAATTTGTGTGTTTAATTGAACAATTTGTGAAACCTTCGATTCATCATTAACATATTCTACATCATATGAAACAAGATCAAAAGGATACCTTTTCAAGTCTTTCTCAATAACTTGAGCCTCTTTACATGCTTCGTTGAAATCTGTCATCTCTTCACGCAAAATAAACATTGCTATAGTCTCGAGAAGAGATCTAACATACCAACATAAAGTGAGTTGAGCTAAAGGTCTATCTTTTTCGTGTAAGTTATAATACACTTGTCGAAAACGTGTGTTAAAATCCCGAATTGATTCTCCATCATGTACCTGCATTTGAATCAGATTTTGATGACTTTCAGTTCTACCATAATCTCTAAAAACATTCTTAAATTCTAACTAGCTAGAAATTGAATTCAAAGGTAAAAAATAAAACCAAAGAGAAGCCTTACCATCTTTATATACAAATAAGGAAAATAGAGTCTTACGATAAGGATGAAGTCTCGCTAAGAAAAACTTCTCAAGCCAATCAACAACCCAATCATGGTATGTACAATGAAAATGATAGAAAGAGTTTGAAAAATTTATGCAATGAGAAAGAAAATAAACATTAGCATTATATGAATCGAAAACTTCCTCTTGAACCATTACCTCCTTAGGAATGTTTTCTTGAGTAAGATCAACAAAATCAGATCCAATTTGTTCTAATTTATTATTGTGAAAATCATCATAAATTGGTTGATTTAATTTGAAATTCTTAAAGAGATCAAATTGCTTATGAATATTTGCTTGAGAAGAATTAAAGATATAAGATGTTAAAAGTATAAAACTAGTATCATTAACATCTTGATAAGAATATTCTCCATCAAGTAATTGATTGTAAGAGGAAAATGTTTTTTCATTGAATGATGAATAAGAAAAGGAAGAATTATGAAAACAATCATTAGAAATAGTATTCATTTCCAGCAAAGAAGAATTACAAGAAGACATAGATTGATGATAAAGATATGAATCTTCTTGGTCTTCCTCATGTATTTCATAATTAACTTGTACCTCTTTAAGACTTAACAATGGAGAATTAGAATCTAATACATATGATGGAATGCCATTGTTATCAAATAGATTAGGATACACAGAAAAATATGAAGAAGAAATAAGTGCATGAAACTCATCTCTTTGTAGAATATTTTGAGATCGAGATTCCTTAAGAGGGTTTTTTTCTTCAAAAGAGATATGTATGAAAGGTTTCAAATCAGGATCTACTTCTTCTAATGTAGTATCATCATTTCGTGAAATATGTTCTCCTAAAGAATCACTCAGGTCAGAAAATGGTAATTGAGAGAACATATCACAAATTTCAGAACAATTAGTTGATTCAAGATCTATCAAAGGATTAACAAAACGATCAATATCAGAATCTTGAAGCTCTTTAATTATGATAGAAGAACATTGTTCAATGTTATGATCAGAACTATTCTCTTGTACTTTAGAAGAACCTTCTATAGAAAAATGATCTCCTTCATGATTAGTTACACATTGAATTTCATGTGAGATAGACATGGGCATATCAAAATTTAATTCATCTGAATCATCATAATGATTATGATCCACATCTAAGAAAGAGAAGGAAGTCATTTCTACAAATTCTAAATTCTTAGATTCTTCATGCAAATCCAAACCGAGAGGTGGATGGCTATCAATGTATAATTCAGATTTATCATCTACTAACTGACTAGATTGATGTAAAAAAGAACAAATGTGCTGAAACCCTTCAAATATTATAGGACGATCTATTAAAGGAAATCTAAAATAGAGATTAAAATTTCTAACTACAAAATCTTCTAACAATTCACCCTCTTTTGAAGTGAGTTGTTCCCATTCATTGCATAATCTAACAAAATCGTAATGTCCAAAAGAAAGTATAAACAAATCTACAAACTGTTCAAAAGAATGGACAGAGGCAAAAGGTAAGGTTACAAACCATTCTTTGACTCGTCCTTCGAATGTGAAGGCTAACAATCTGCACAAACCATCTTGATCCAAAATTTTGCTAAGAAGACAATTATGAATAAATTGAAGAACATGTTCTTGTGCTAAGCTTTCTCCTTCACCATCGAATTTTTCTTCTATTAGTTTCTTCAAAACATCTGTTTGAAATTGAAAGCTAATTTGTCTAGAAAAACAACTAAATATAGATTCTTGAGCAGAAAAAGAACTATATACAATTTTTTGGGCCAGAGCCATTATAAAATAATCTGATTAAAATAAATAGCTCAAATGACCTTAATTGTTGGATGGTGGCCCTCCTTCTAGAACCATTTGTTGATGCCTCGGATGTGCAGGGTGAATGCAAGGTGCTGGAATGGTCCAAGGCAGACAACAGGGGATGAAAACCCAACCAAAGGCTTCAGATAATCCTACGCAAGAATTACCCTATCATCGAGCTGTTTGGTATGGTTAACACCCACGGATATTCGGCCTCCACTGTCACTCTATGAGTCGATGGGTTTGCTCCTCAAAATGAGACTTTGAATTAATTGTGAAGCTAGTGCTAGATGTGATTTGGATGCAATTTAAAATTAATAATTCAATCTAAAGTTAATAATTATGCAATTATGAGAAGAAATTCTATAATTACATAATTATAGATTTAAACTAAGAATGATTAAAGTAAAATAATAGCTAAATTAAATGTTAATTACTAATCTATCATGGGAGCCAAGTATTTTAAAATGAAAGAAAATGATTAAATGTTCAAAAAGAATGATTAGATTATCAAATGATTTAAAAGAAATTTTAAACATTATTGACATCTAAAACATATTAATTCTAACATGAGAAGTAAGAAATTATCTTCACTATGTTAAAATTATTTGAACGTAAAACCATTTATGCAATGATTAAATATAATCAGATTAATACATAAACTACATAAATGCAGAAAGTTGCTTGAATCTGATTATGATCTGATCTGTGCACAAAAAAGAGAAATCTGATTAAATGCACATGAACAAATGAAAATAATTGCAGAAAAGAAATTGTATTACCAACTCAGCTTGATAAAAATACAAAGCTTGAACTTGATAATCAGAGCAGCCCCTTCAAGCAGAGCCTACGATCTCCAATCTCTTAAACACAAGAAATTGATATCAATAGAATGATAGCAGAGAAAGAAGAAATTCAATTCTCTATCATACAAAGATCATCCACTCCCTCTGGTAGCGGCGTTCCTCCTTCCTTGTCAACAAAACATTGCAAGAAGAATACAAATGTAGGAAGAATGAAAATCCTTCCTTTCTTTTGAGACCTCTTCCTCCTCCCTATACTCTGAATGCTGAGGTCGAATTTATAGTAATGGAGAGCACTGGGAAGAATAGCATCAAATCCTCTGGATGCCTGGTTTGTTCATTGTATGCAAAAACGGTTGGAATAAATTTTTGGAAGTTCACCCCTGTTCGGAAATGTTTTCCTCCCAAATGGTTGACAAATTTGCAAAACTATCCACGGTTAGGGGTAAATCAGCCCATTTGGGAAGGGGGTTTTCAACCATTTGAGCTGATTCCTCACGGTTTGCTCGCAATCCTCCGTTCAAAAACGTGTCTTTTACAGATTCCAGTTTTCAAATTTTATTTGCACGACAAATTAGGGTTTAGTGAAATATAATGCATTAAACATTGTAAATAACATGATATATCAAAGTCAATTATATAAATAAGATTATTAATGTTGTTCTTCAAAAAATATATCGAATATAATTTAAACAATAATAATGATATTGTAAATAAGCAAATCTAATTATTCTTTGTAAAACATAATACTTTGCTTAATGACAAATTATTGACCCTCTCCATGATTTGAAAGTATGTTTTTCTTTTTCAGGATTCAATTAAATTATACATCACAAGGCCTTGAAAAATATTTGTCATAAAATTATAGATTATTCAAAAATGACAAATTTTATAAAATATCCAAAGCTTAGTAAAATTCAATAATCCTTCCAAAGTTGAGAATTAAATGCATGATTCCATTATTTGATATAAACCCTTTCAAGTTATAAATCAAAATGATTAGAAATAAGTGTTTAATCAAATTATTCTAACCCATTAAGATGTCCTACAAACTTATTAATTCGATTAATTTCAAATTTGTCGCCAAGATTACTGAAACATCATATGAAATAGATTAGTGCAAATTGAAGCATGTAAATGACTCAAACAAGTTCAAATAAGAATACGCAATTGTTACATACAATAATCAGAATCAAATGACCACTAAAATGATAAAACCCAACTCAAACAAATCAAAACAAATTAATAAATACAGAAACAATCCAAATAATTATTCAAATCACGCAGCGTAATCTCACCCGCAGGATTAAGACTAATCGACGGTTGGGATTGAATCTTGTGGCTGTGGGGTCAAGTTGCGGGGGTTCATTGGCAAGCTTTATTATGACTCCCGAAAGCTGCAACCCGAAACTTGAGGTTTGCGGGTTTCGGAATTGCGAACTACCAAAACAATCGTAAAAATGAGTTTCCGAAAGCCGCAACCCAAAACTTGGGGGTTGTGGGTTTCGGAAACGGAAACAAACGTAAAAATGAAAAGGCTTTCCCGAATCTCGAAACGCGACATTTCAGCTTTCAGGTTTCGGGAACACACAATGTGACTATAATTACAACGAATTCCTGAAAGCCGAAAGCCGCACTTGTGGGTTTCGGGTTGGAAATCACCGAACATTAATATGAAAGGAAAACCCACAACCCACGCCTATCGGGTTTCGGGTTGACCATAATCGAAAGACTGAAAAGCAAATTCCCGCAACCCACACCTGTCGGGTTTTAGGTTTTAGGTTTCCAAAGTGTCGGGTTTCGGGTTGACGAAAGCAAATGACAAAAATACTCAAAAATTGACGCTTCCTGCAAACCAAAAACACTTAGAAATTTTTAGATAAAAAAGGAAAACACATAGAACAAAAGTATGGGTAAGAGATCTTAGGGATAAAAACCAAAATCTTGTATTTACAAGAAAACTCACCCAACTACCTTTGTGTTTATTCAAAAAAAATGGGCTCCCGTGCTTCATCTAAGCATGGGATCTGTTGTGGCCACAACAGGCTACTAAGGAAGGCGGAAAAGAGAATAGAAAACTGGAGTTATAGATATTTGTCGTTGGGAGGCCGTCTGGTAGTGCTTCAATCAGTACTTCAAAGTATCCCCGTGTACTGGCTATCTCTCTCTAAGATCCCAGTTGCTATTATGGATCAAATTCGCCAATTGTGCTTCGCATTTCTATGGTCAGGGAATAAAGGGACGAAATCAATACATTTGGTTAGATGGGAGATACTAGCAAAACCAAAGTCCATTGGAGGGTGGGGCATTAAAAATCCAATGCTCTTCAAAGAAGCCTTGGAAGCAAAAATTTTATGGCGGTGTCTCTTTTCAGATGGCCTATGGAGCTCCATTATGAAAAATAAATACTTTCTTAATTTGACAGTCGAATGTTGTCTTAGGAATGAAATTAATGTTCCACTTGTTACAACAGGAGCCCCTATAACAATTTCATGTCTAAACCACTACTTTGAAACCGATATTTGCTTGATCTGTTTTCATTTACAGCTCCTGGACTGGTAGTGCAAAATCCTTCATGCACCTGTGTAATAGTTTTGATCTAAAAACTACTTTGACAGAGCTTATAATAAGCAAACACAATACTTCAAAACAAGCATATGTATATAAAAAGAACCTCAGGAAGCAACTATATAGGAATCAATATTTAAGGAGGACATACACACATACTCAGAAAACAAACTCGGGCATGAATTCGTTTTCATTCACTACAACGTTCTCACCATCATACAGTCTCAACCAACCCTCTCTACAACTACATTGTATTTTACAATGCAAATAAAAATCAAGCCTACACCGAAATTCAAAGCATCTAGAGTCTTCACTTGCGGTTGGTGGGGAGAGATCGCTTCATCGAGAAGCCTCTGCTCGTTTAATACATCACCTACATTCTATCTACCAATTGACAGAAAAAAACTGAGTTGGCAACGGACAGGTGAGCTGGCTGATAATCGCCGAAATTTGGTTTCACCTGCTAACATTCTCCCACTTGAAATCAAATGGAGGCAGAGGAGAGTTTGTTAATCATCCAAACCCGTGCATCAAGTTACCCCCAGTCCTACCAATTTTCTACAAAGCTCTTGCTTGTCTCTTGGAAAAGTTATAGTCAACATGTCAGCGGGATTCTCGGTAGTATGAATCTTTTCCAGATATAGATGCCATTCTTCCAATACTTGGCGGATCCAATTGTACTTCAGATCAATGTGCTTTGTTCTTGAGTGAAATGCTAGGTTTTTCGCCAAGTGAATGGCACTTTGACTGTCACAATGCAACACATACTTGTCTTGCTTAATTCCCAACTCTCCTAGGAATCATTGCATCCATAGCATCTATTTGCAAACCTCTGTTGCAGCTATGTATTCTGCCTCAGTTGTGGAGAGAGCTACTTCCTTTTATAGCCTGGATACCCAAGACACAGCTACACCTGCAAATGTATACACATAACTAGTAGTGGTATTTCTAGTGTCCACATCTCCAACCATATATGCATCTGTGAAGCCTTCAAGCACAATGTCATTTTCACCAAAACATAAACAGTGATTACTAGTACCCTTGAGATACCGTAAGATCCACTTCACTGCTTGCCAATGTTGTTTGCCCGGATTGGCAAGAAATCTGCTCACTACTCCCACTGGATGTGCAATGTCTGGCCATGTACATACCATGGCATACATTAAGTTGCCAACTGCTGAAGCATAGGGAAATTTACTCATTTCCTCCTTCTCCTTTTCATTACAAGGGCACAAATCAGCGCTCAATTTGAAGTGGGAAGCAAGAGGCATTCACATTGGCTTGGCATCCTTCATGTTGAACCTGTTGAGCACATTTTCAATGTATTTTTCTTGTGACAACCACAACCTTTTATTCTTTCTGTCACACATGATCCTCATGCCCAATATTTGTTTTGCTTGGCCCAAGTCCTTCATTGCAAATTGATTTCCCAAATCCTTCTTCACCCTGTTAATCATGCTCTTATCTTGCCCAACAATTAGCATGTCATCCACATATAACAATAAAATTATAAACTTTTCTTGGTCATAATTTTTAATGTAAACACAATGATCAACCTCTAATCTCCTAAAACCATGCTCCAACATAAAGGAATCAAACTTCTTATACCATTGGCGAGGTGCTTGTTTTAGCGCATAGAGGCTCTTCTTCAACCTACAAACCAAATTTTCTTTACCTTTTGTTTTGAATCCTTTCGGTTGCTCCATATAGATCTCTTCCTCTAATTCTCCATGAAGGAAGGCAGTATTCACATCTAACTATTCACACTCCAAGTCTAAAGCAACAACAAGACCAAGAATAACTCTAATGGATGACATTTTAACAACAGGTGAAAAAATTTCATCGAAGTCAATACCTTCTTTTTGGGAAAATCTTTTCACCACCAACCTTGCCTTGTACCATTCCTTCTTGCCTTCACCTTCCTGCTTGATCCTGTATACCCACTTATTTTGTAGGGATTTTCTTCCTTTTGGAAGCTTCACTAAATCCCAAGTTTTATTTTCCAACAAGGAGTCCATTTCTTCTTGCATAGCTTTCTTCGAATCCTTGCTATGTTCAACATCACAAGCTTCCTGAAAGTAATTTGGTTCACCTTCATCAGTTAGCAAAACATAGTTTGACGGTGGATACTTTTGTGAAGGCTTATGAGGTATAGAAGACCTGTGAACCAACTATGGTGGTATGTTTTCCACTTGGACTTCTTGCAATGGCTGCTGCAAAGTTCCTTCTTCTTGTTGTCCATAATTGTCGACTTGCTGTCCATCATTTCCTGCTTGCTGTCCACCATTTTCTGCATGCTGCTCGTCTTGCAATGGTGGGATATTTTCTTGCTGTTCTACAAGCTTGTCAACAATTTTCTTGACCTCCATATCACCTTTATGTCTCTTATACATTTCTAACTCATTAAATATGACATCCCTGCTTCTAATGACTTTATGGTTAACTGGATCCCAAATCGGTAACCAAACTCACTATCCGCATATCCCAGAAAAATACATCTCATTGATTTATTAGCTAACTTACTTCTATGTTCTTTGGGAATGTGTACAAATGCTTCACAGCCAAAAATTTTAAGGTGAGAATAGTTTACCTTCTTCCCGGTCCAAACTTCTTCAGGAATTCCACCGTCCAAGGATGTTGTAGGTGATCGGTTGATGCTCGGTAACAAGCTGTTCTTACTGCTTCTGCCCAAAAATGCTTCTCCAACCTAGAATTTGACAACATGCTCCTCACCTTCTCCATGATGGTGCGGTTCATCCTTTCTACAGTGCCATTCATTTGAGGAGTTCTAGGGACAGTCTTCTCATGCTTTATGCCAAACCTATTACAATATTCTTTGAATGCATTGGAGCAATACTCTCCATGTTAGGAACCCATGTCTTTACTATGTTAGTATATTGTTGTTGGACGCATATGCTTTGTAAGTCGTCCCGTAGTATTTGTTGATCCATAGTTTATATTAGCCCATAGTATTGACCCATAGTATTGGACACATATGCTTTGTAAGTCGTCCCATAGTATTATATGTCCCATGGTTTTGACTCATAGTATTGGCGCCTAGACTTAGCCCATGGTTTGTATTGACAAATAGTATTGACTCATGGTATTGGTCCCTAGACTTAGTATATAAGTGTGTGTTGAGGCCTATGAAGGCACTGTGAAGTTAATTGTATTAAGCTTGCTCAAAGGAGGTTTCCCCCTCAAAGTGGCCCATGATCAATATAAAAGTGATTCTAAGTTCTATTATTTCTGATATCTCGTGTATTTGCATTAATTAATTATTGCAGGTTCTTCACATATGGTATCAGAGCACTTTCTTAGGCTCGTTGGGTGGAATTTTTGCCAATTTTTTTTTTTCGCATCTGTTGCAGCTTCGGATTTGGGAATAATCCCTATCCACATAACTTTGGGAAGTACTTGGGCATAATCCCTAAAACTCATTGTGAGGAGTACAACAGGAACCCCAAAGTAGTTGGCCCATTGAGAGGACCTGCCAGCGAAAAGGGCAACGACTCCTACCTGATTGACTAGTTCCCACTCGTGAGGTAAACCAAGAGTTTTCGTTTGTGGCAAAGAAGTTATCAGTTTTACCTAAGCCATGGAGTGAGGGGTACTGCCCCAATACGCAAGCCGTCAGACAGCATTGGTGGCCGAGTGAAACACCTAAACTATTAGGAAGCCGTACATACCCGGGGTCCATATCTATTTTCAGTTGAACTGTTGCCGATCACTTCCGCTCCAGATCCAGCCGTTTCAGATCTATTCTGAAAGTCGTTCTAGATCCAGTCGTTGTTTCAGATCCAGCCATTTTTGATCCCTTCCATGCTATTGCAGATCCATCTGTTGCGGATCCCTTCTGCGCCGTTGTTGCCGATCCATTTCTGAAAAAAAAGAAAAAAAAAATAAATTTCTGTTTTACGGCCATATCTCTCTTGTTTCAACTCCGTTTTCCATGAAATTTCACTGACATCCCCGCAATCCCATTCTGCATATTTCATTCCTGAAGACCCTGTCCCAAATTCCACTTCCCAAGACCAAAATTCCCACATTTGTCTATTTTTAAGGTTTGCCATAACTTCTTCAATTTTCACCCGATTGCCTTCAAATTTTACCATAGAGTTCCCGCTTTTGAAATCCCCATTTTTCGCTTCCTTATCCCTCAGAAAGTGTCGAAAACCTAGTCAAACCCCAATTACCCCTCCGAGTTTTTCCCAAATCCAAATTTCCCCTAACTAAATAAGCTTGTGTTTGTGTTTTTCTATCCATTCCCCCCCACCCACTAAAAAAAAAAAAAAAAAAAAAAAAATTACTGGTTATGGTTGTCACTTACACAGGAGCAAACACCATGGAGGAAGCACTTGCAGCCATCCAAACCAAACTCCAAGATCTGGGTGAAAAATTTCTCAGCCTCCATCTTCAGCATTCAGCCATGAACAATAACCGACAGCTAGAATATTTTGCAGCCATCGGGTTCTCTTCTTCCAGCAATTTTTGTGGGCTGAAGCTTGATTTTCCTCGCTTCAATGGTACTGATCCGACTGGATGGATATACCGAGCATAACAATATTTCAGTCTACATAATACTGCTGATGTCCAGAAAGTTCCACTTGCATCCTTTCATTTGGAACATGAAGCCCTTCAATGGTACTGTTGGTACATCAAAGCTCATCCCGAGCCAAACTGGACAGATTTTTGCCAACTCCTTTTGTCACAATTTGGTCCTAGTGCTTTTGACGACTTCACAGGAGCACTCACTAAACTTCACCAAACTGACACAGTGAGAGAGTATTAGACGGAATTTGAGAAACTACCCAATCACATAGAAGGATTGTCTGATGAATTCTACAAGAGTTGTTTTATCAGTGGTCTCAAGGATGAAATCCGCTCAGAGGTCAAAATGTTTTGTCCCAACACAATGATGGAAGTCCTAGGGTTGGCTAAGCTGGCCGCGGACAAGATCGCAGCTCAACAACGCTCCAAACCCACCTTTGTTCCGTTCAGAAATATGGGTTCCCAATGACCTCCCATCACACCTGCTCCTCAACCAACTCCTATCAAGCACTTGTCTGAAACAGAGATGCAGGCACGCTGAGAAAATGGGCCTTGTTATAATTGTGATGAGAAATTCACTCGGGGACATAGATGTGTTCAACAAAATCTCTATCTCTTGGATGTGGATTCTCCGCCTGCCTTAGAACTTGATGAAGAAGCTCCAGATATAGTAGATGATCAGGTCGACATTCAATACCAGCCTGTTGACACCCCATCTCAGGATGACCCACCCGAGATCTCTCTCCATGCTGTAACCAGCGTCACCACCCCACAAACAATGCGAGTCAGGGGATACTTCAAGAAGCTCCCTCTTACCATAATCATTGATTCAGGTAGCACTCATAACTTCATTGATCCTCGGATTGCCAAACAGGCTGATTGTTTTGTCCATCCTTGCTCCAACTTCGAAGTCATGGTTTCCAATGGGGGCACCTTACCTTGCAAAAGGAAGTGTCACAATGTGCGTATCTCTATGGAATATTATAACCTGCGCTCTCACATGTTTGCCTTGTCTTTAGGCGGATGTGATGTGGTTTTGGGCATTCAATGGTTACGCACACTTGGCCCCATCTTATGGGATTTTGCTGAACTTTGGATGCAGTTTTCAGTCAATGGGGCACAACACAAATTTATGGGCTTACAACCAGGGTCTCTCTACATCATCAGTTCACATCGCCTGGGAAAAATACTTAAGAAGAATTCACATGGTGTCATCGCTCAGCTCCATTCCATTCAAATGCACCCATCAGCAGTCTCCACTACTTCCTTGGATAGATATGCAGGTGTCTTTGCTGAACCAATGAGCTTGTTGCCTTCAAGAGACCTTTCCGGTAAGAATTTAGATGCATCTACCTCTCAACAGGAAATGATGACTATTTTGCATATAGTACAGAAGTGGCAGCCATCCCTATTGGGGAATTATTTCTGCATCAAGACTGATCTCCAAAGTCTGGAAACTTTCTTGGAACAACGGGTCTCCCCCCCAACACACCTGAAATGGGTTATCCAACTCATGGGTTATGACTATCCGACCACTTACCAGAAGGGTAAGGACAATATGGTGGAAGGTTCTCCTCCTCGCACATTTGATGACCCAGTTTCTCTTACAACTATTTCTCTGCTTGTTCCAAATTGGTTGCAATCTGTTCAACGGGGCTATCTCTTCTATGAACTCCATGCTTCTTCATCAGTAGGGCACTCTGGGTTCCTCAAAACGTATGACCAGGAGCAATGTAACTTCTTTTGGCAGGGACTCAAAAGGAAAATTCAACAGATGGTGGTTGACTGTGATACTTTACAGGTCAACAAGGGTGAAACGACCCTCCTTTTGGGACTGCTCAAACCCTTGCCCATCCCTTCACAGATTTGGACAATTATTTCTATGGATTTCCTAGAAGTGCTCCAGTGGTATAGTACCACATCTCAAAGGATACCATATGAAGCAGTCTCTGGACAGGCACCACCAGTTCTTCTTCCATACACCTTCAGCAGCTCCCCAATTCAGGCAATTGACTCAATTCTTCAAAACCGTGATCAGCTTCTTCTCATTTTGCAGGACAATTTTCACATGGCAAGAATTCGACTGAAACAACAAGCCAATCAGCACTGTTCTGAGCGCACTTTTCACATCGCGGATATGGTTCTTCTTCGTCTACAGCCTTCCATGCAATCCTCCCTAAAACTCCAAAGGCGCCAGTGGCTCAGAATGCAACCCGAGGATGCTACAGGGGACCCACTCCTTCAGATTCTGCATCAATTTCCACATCTAAAGCTTTGAGGACAAAGATTTTTCTAAGGGAGAGGGGATGTTAGGAACCCATGTCTTTACTATGTTAGTATATTGTTGTTGGACGCATATGCTTTGTAAGTCGTCCCGTAGTATTTGTTGATCCATAGTTTATATTAGCCCATAGTATTGGACACATATGCTTTGTAAGTCGTCCCATAGTATTATATGTCCCATGGTTTTGACTCATAGTATTGGCGCCTAGACTTAGCCCATGGTTTGTATTGGCACATAGTATTGACCCATGGTATTGGTGCCTAGACTTAGTATATAAGTGTGTGTTGAGGCCTATGAAGGCACCGTGAAGTTAATTGTATTGAGCTTGCTCAAAGGAGGTTTCCCCCTTGAAGTTGCCTGTGATCAATATAAAAGTGATTCTAAGTTCTATTATTTCTGATATCTCGTGTATTTGCATTAATTAATTATTGCAAGTTCTTCACACTCCACCATTGTCTGTCCTAGGTAGTCCCAAACCCTCCTAGATGCATCATCTATGAATGTAACAAAGTATGAGGCTCCTCCAAGAGATTTAATGTTGACTGGCCCAAACACATCAGAGTGTACCAATTCTAACAAATTTGTTTTTCTTTCATGGCCACCTCTCATAAATGAAACTCTACATTGCCTACCATATATACAATGCTCACAAAGGCCAAGTTCATAGGATTTCAATCCTGGTAACAAATTTTGGCCAACAAGAATTTTAAGGCCCTTTTCGCTCATGTGACCCAAGCGCTTATGCCATAAATCTGGTGTGGTTCCTTCTTTTGCAACAGTGACCACATCTGATTTTTTTGTTGTTGCTCTTAAGGTGTACAGTGTCCCTGTTTTGAGTCCTCTAGCCATGACCAACACTCCTTTGTTGATTTTCCAACCACTCTTTCCAAAGCTAGTATAGCAGCCTTCATCATCTAATTTCCCCCTTGAAATTAGGCTCATGCGCATTTTTGGGACATGCCTAACTTGTTTCAGCAAGATATCATGGCCATCCTTTGATTGGATTCGGACATCTCCCACTCCAACAATGTTGCAGTAGTGATTGTTTCCCAAGTGCACTCTACCATAATCACTGCTTTCATATGCAACAAAATTGTTCTTACATGGAGTTACATGGTGGGATTCCCCAGAGTCAAGGATCCAATCTATGCTACTACCAGAAGTATATAAGCATGCATCTTCTATTGAAACAGTAAATAAGACATCACCATCTGAAACAACTGCAGTGGTCTCACCTTCATTTGTGTTGGCTGACCTTTGGTTTGTGTTGGTCGGTTTTTGCTCCTCCTTTTCTCTCTTCCAAAACTAGCACTCCTTCATGTGTCCTGGTTTTCCATAGTGAAAGCAAGTGAGTCTTCCTTTTCTTGATTTTGATCTGCCGCTGGATTTTGAACACCCATGTCTACCTCGATCCATTTTCCTGCCACGATCAGTTAGGCTTAGAGCTTCTCCTCCATGGTTTTCTGTCACTGATTTCCGTCACAGCTCCTCGTTCATTAGACTATTGCTAACATCATCAAACTTCAAGGTCCCTGCAGGTGCTAAAGTGCTTATGGATACTATCAATTTCTCCCAGCTGTCTAGCATGGAGTACATAAGTAGGATGGCTCTGATTTCATCATCCAAGATAATTTTGACGGAGGCAAGTTGGATGGTAATTATGTTGAATTCATTTAAGTGCTCTGCAACTGAAGCACCCTCCTTCATCTTGAGGTTATATAGCTTCTTCATCAAGAGCACTTTGTTTGAAGCTGTGTTTTTCTCATACAAATCATGCAGCTTCTTCCATAGAGCCTCTGTTGTCTTCTCCCCAGCCACATTGAAGTAGACGTTTTTGGCCAAGCATTGACAGATTATGGGAATAGCTTTCCTGTCAAGCTTATTCCAATCCTCGTCCGTCATCGATGAGGGTTTATTTGCCAATCCCTCAATCGGTAAAAACTGGTCCTTCAAAATTAATATATCCTCCATTTGGGATTTTCATAGGGCAAAATTTGCCCCATTTAACTTCTCCATGTCACTCATGGCAGTGACCTCCATGCTGCAGCTTCTAGAACCTGGCTCTGATACCAGTTGTTACAACAGGAGCCCCTGTAACAATTCCATGTCTAAACCACTACTTTGAAACAAATATTTGCTTGCTCTGTTTTCTTTTATAGCTCCTAGCCTGGCAGCGCAGAATCCTTCATGCACCTGTGTAATAGTTTTGATCTAAAAACTAATTTGACGGAGCTTATAATAACTAAACACAATACTTCAAAACAAGCATACGTATATAAACAAAACCTCAGGAAGCAACTATACAGGCATCAATATTTAAGGAGGACATACACACATACTCAAAAAACAGGCTTGGGCATGAACTTGTTTTCATTCACTACAGCGTTCTCACCATCATACAGTCTCAACCAGCCCTCTCTACAATTACACTGTATTTTACAATGCAAATAAAAATCAAGCCTACACCGACATTCAAAGCATCTAGAGTTTTCACTTGCGGTCGGTGGGGAGAGATCGCTTCATCGAGAAGCCTCTACTCATTTAATACATCACCTACATTCTATCTACCAACTAACAGAAATAAACTGAGTTGGCAACGGACGGGTGAGCTGGCTGATAATCACCGTAATTTGGTTTCACCTGCTAACACCACTGGGGAGTCCATTTTCTGGATAACGCTATCATAGGTTGCACACGTTGTTCATGACTGGCTCCATTGGAAACCACAAAATGGAAGGAACATCAAATTGGGCAAATATAATTTCATTGGGAGCCCAAAACCCCTTTCATATAAACTTATGCAGGAACTAAGAAGAAAGGTTTTTCTTGTTTTGAGGCAGGTTTATAAATCCACATCCCCTAACAGGAAATCTGAGAATTGGCTGTCAGCATCTGACATAAATCTTTCAAATGAAAATGTGGAGGAATGTACAGTTTTCTCTAGGCATATTCACTAAGCAAGGATCATTCTTAACAAATCGCCTGACACACTTGTATGGTCCAGGAACAAACAAGATGAAGTACTTACTCCAAAGATGGATTATGAAGCTATTATGGATTCAAAGGAAACACAAGATAAGAAATGGTGGTTCAGCTTGCTGTGGAAGTGGAACTACCCACTTAAGGTGAAGTGTTTCTTGTGGCTGCTCCTTCAAAATAAACTGCTGACGCCAGAGAACTACTTGAAACGGGGAGGTCATAGGCCAAGTAGGTGTGTGCTCTGTAGAGTGGAGGTTGAATATAATCTTCACCTTTTTTTCCATTGTAGCTTTACAAAGGATGTCTGGGCAAAAAACAAACATATGCTGGGTTGTAAGATGAACTGGAGAGCAGGGTATTTTGAAGAAGATTTAAAATATTAGATGCTCGAAGGAAATTCTTGGACATAATTTCCTATATTTATCTCTTTGCAAATTTGGAAACACAGGAACTGTGTCCTGTTCGAAGACCAACAGGTGAGAAAAACAAGAGTAAGTATGGCAACGACTTTGGCATTTAATCTTCACTACAGAGCCATGGATCCAGTTAGGGACTGTATTCCCCTTCCTCCACTCATCAGGATCCTCCTACCAGTATCCTTCTTCGACGGGGCATGCCAATGTAATGGAGTAAGGGAGGGGACATGCTTCCTCATCAGGATGGATGTTTGCTTCTCAGGTTACATGGGATGTGGGATAGATTCCAACACTAGAAGTGAACTGTTGGTATTATATGCATCTAGGCCCTTCAATTTTTTGGAGACTCGAGAGTCATGTTAGACTGGATGGTAGACTGGGAAGCAGGGATTCATTCCTTCAAAATCATGGCATTAGATGGTTGGATGTCTATTGTTAGAAGTTTTATACATTATTTTCAATCCATAAGCTTCGCTCACCTCTATAGGATTTATAACGAGGAGGCAGACAGTCTGTCTAAATCAGGGTTACAAGCAGAGCCCGGAATGGTTTATCTCCATCTCAAGCATGGTAACAGGACTATGGGTAATGAGTCCTTCAGTTTGTTCTGACGCTGTTTCCACCTCATCTAATCGATAGGATTCCATATATCAACCTTCGGTCTGCAATGGTTTCATAATTTTGATCTTTCATAAGCAGGCTTGTAGCCGGGGTTTTGGCCATCCAATCAAGTGTAGGATAGCTCTGGAGTGATAAGGATCCTTTCTGGTTAGCTGTTTGTTGTCCTCTGTGCTTACAGGTTTATGGAAGGATTTTTCTTGTAGTCTCTTGTAACTTCAAAAGGTCTCTTCCTTTCGTAAGGACCTCCCACAGTCCTGTACTGTCGAATGTTATCATCCTTGTCTCCTAGATTAGTTTTTTCTCTGTTGCCATCTCGGTAGTATCATTTTCCTCCAGGTAGAAAATTTTGTTTCTTACGTAAGTATGGATTTATCTCTTCATCAAAGCTTTCTGTTATCATGCCTGTAATAGCCTCTGTAAGCTCAAATACAAGAGCAGTTTGATTCTATAATTAGAATAACAAGTGTGGGTTTTTTTCATTGAAAAAAAAATATAGGAAGTCTATTATAAAAGGATCGTGAACAGTTGCATGTTGAGGTCAAAGCACATAATTTTTTGTCATACAAATAAAACAATAGAACACCATGTTTTGCATATCATTCACCATAAGCATTACAAATTGAAAGATGAAATCGGTGTTATGGCTCCAAGGATATTTTATTCTCAAAGAGACCCCTCATTTATGATTTAGAGAATGCATGGTTTAAAATTTCTATGATTTCAAATCAAAAAATTTGATTTGTTTGAGCATGATTTTGAAAAAATCAGACACGTAAATTTTTAAAATCTTGATCACAACTCTCAAACTTTGAAATTTTGGGTGCTCCAGGGATTTTTTATGGCGTCGAATCTGTTTCTATTGTCAAAATCGCCATTAAAACATAGTTAAATTCCTATTTTGAAAAATAAAAAACGTCGCATTTCGATGAAAACCCCCCTCCAAATCAAATCCTCGAATTTTTACACAACTCCTTTAAAGAAGATGCTTTGTATTGTTGTTATGATAAACTCCACGTGTTAGGGATCAGTCGGTTTCCACTGCTACATCTTGTTAAGATTTAATATGCTAATACAGAAAATAGCAACATTACATTCCATTTCACAATAATAGCATATGCAGGATCACTGAAGAAACAACAAGCATAGCATAAACACAAGAGACACAGATTTATCCTGGGAAACCCTCATGGGGTAGAAAACCCAGTAAAGCTTCCTCAATATAGATGACCAGCAATATACAAAGATGCAAACCAAAGACATGATCTCCTCCTCCACCATAGCAGACCTCTCCTCCACAAGTGCGCCTTTCTCAAGTGAGTGTGTGTGTCAAATGAGGAATACACTTCCTCTATTTATACACTACTCCGACTTGTCTTTTACACAAGGACACGTAGGCTTGTATTTAACCAATGGGTTAAATACCCCACTACAACTGACTGGGCCGGCCCCTCTAGGGTGGTCTAATAACCCTTTGACCCACATAACACATACAGGGCCGACCCCCACTAGGGAAGTCTAATAACCCGAGTTACCACATTCCGACGGAGGAATAAACATCTCCGGATATACAATAAGATCTTCACGGAGGAATGAAACATCTCCGGAATAATAAAGTACAAATATAATATTCTTTGAAGTTACAATATCTCAACACTCCCCCTTAACGAGAAGGATATTATAACAGTATCTGCACGAGCAAGGAGTCATCAACATCATACATGATACATCTATAAATCATTGGAAGCTTTCTCAACATCATCAGTAACTCAAGCAGTTACTGGAACATCAACATCTTCAGTATTGAGTCTTTATCTTCTGCAGCACTCGAACAACTACAACAACATCAACATCTAGATCCTCACGATCATCAGTATCGTCATCTCACGATCATCAGCATCGTCATCACATGATCATCAGCATCGTCATCACACGATCATCAACATCGTCAGCAAGGTCATCATACGATCATCAACATCGTCATCACACGATCATCAGCATCATCATCACACGATCATCAACATCGTCATCACACAAGTATCCATACCGATACAAGTAACCACATCATTAATACAAGTATCCTACCGATACAAGTAACCACATCATCAATACAAGTATCCTACCGATACAAGTAACCACATCATCAATACGAGTATCCTACCGATACAAGTAACCACATCATCAATACGAGTATCCTACCGATACAAGTAACCACATCATCAATACGAGTATCCATACCGATACAAGTAACCACATCATCAATACAAGTATCCTACCGATACAAGTAACCACATCATCAATACAAGTATCCTACCGATACAAGTAACCACATCATCAATACAAGTATCCTACCGATACAATTAACCACATCATCAATACGAGTATCCATATCGATACAAGTAACCCCATCAACACACACAATCATATTACAGGATGATCAATCCTGCTCTCTTTAGGACATAGGTCCATGGATGATGCAATTCAGTCATGTACCTTTTGAACCGAAGTCCAGGGACAATCCATTCCTATCATGTACCTTTTGAACTGAAGCTCAGGGACGATCCAGTCCTATCATGTACCTTTTGAACGGAAGCTCAGGGACGATCCAGTCCTATCATGTACCTTTTGAACCGAAGCTCAGGGACGATCCAGTCCTATCATGTACCTTTGAACCGAAGCTCAGGGACGATCCAGTCCTATCATGTACCTTTTGAACCGAAGCTCAGGGACGATCCAGTCCTATCATGTACCTTTTGAACCGAAGCTCAGGGACGATCCAGTCCTATCATGTACCTTTTGAACCGAAGCTCAGGGACGATCCAATCCTATCATGTACCTTTTGAATCGAAGCTCAGGGACGATCCAGTCCTATCATGTACCTTTTGAATCGAAGCTCAGGGACGATCCAATCCTATCATTCAATTCTCGGAGACCTCATGTCTACGGCTCAATTCAAAGGACTAAAGTCCGAGGACGATCCAATCCCCTTACCTGTTCATTCAGGATTTTGTTCTCGGAGACATCATGTCTATGGCTCAATTCAAAGGACTAAAGTCCGAGGACGATCCAATCCCCTTACCTGTTCATTCAGGATTTTGTTCTCGGAGACATCATGTCTACGGCTCAATTCAAAGGACTAAAGTCTGAGGATGATCCAATCCCCTTACCTGTTCATTCAGGATTTTGTTCTCGGAGACATCATGTCTACGGCTCAATTCAAAGGACTAAAGTCCAAGGACGATCCAATCCCCTTACCTATTCATTCAGGATTTTGTTCTCGGAGACATCATGTCTACGGCTCTCTTTAGGACTGAAGTCCAGGGATGATCCAATCCCCTCAAGTCCACCAAGGACTTCATTCTCGAAGACATCCATCTACGACTCTCTTTAGGACTGAAGTCCAGGGATGATCCAATCCCCTCAAGTCTACCAAGGACTTCATTATCGAAGACATCCGTCTACGACTCTCTTTAGGACTGAAGTCCAGGGATGATCCAATCCCCTTATATGTCCACCAAGGACTTCATTTTCGAAGACATACGTCTACGACTCCTTTTAGAACATGTGTTCAAGGATGATGCAATCCCCTTGTCACCTTAGACCCTGTCTAAGGACCATCCACCAACCTCTCTGTCGGCATCACCAATATAGGTATTCACATCATCGACCTCACTGTCGATGCGGGAAATCTCATCATAAGTGATCACATCACTTCCCCTTTCGAGGAGGGTTCTTTTGGACTATATTAAGTTTGTCTCGGAAAACTTTAATTGAGGTAGAGGTTTGGTTAGTACATTGGATTGGTAGAGGTTTGGTTAGTAACTTGTTACAAATTCAAAATTTGATTCCTATCTGCACCATATCTCGTATATAGAAATGTCATATCTCTATGTGCTTTTGAATTATCATGGAACACTGGATTCTTTGCCATTTTAGTACAACTATGTTTGTCACATAGGATCACAGTTGGGTCCATCTCTAAGTCAAACAATTCTGAAGCCATGCCGTTTCACAATTAGCAGATCAAGCAGCCATATATTCCGCTTGTGCTAGACTGCTTCCTGCTAAACCACAAGATCATGGCTGATCCCAGACAATAACATCTTCTCGATGTGCTCTTCCTGTCTAATACACTTTCTGCTCAATCAATATCTGTGTATCCATCTGAATTCATGATCTCCATAGATCAAAGTCTATTGTATCCTTTAGGTACCTCATCTCATGCTTTGTAACTAATAGGTGAACACTTCTAGTTTCCACTAGATACTGACTCAAGGTGTTTACAGCAAGGCATATATCTGACCTAGTATTCGTTAGACACATCAATGACTCAATAATTTGTCTGTACAGATTTATATCCATTAATTCTAATGAGTCATCTGCTAAGAACTTCAAGTTGGAATTCATGAGAGTGACCATTCCAACACATCAAGTCCTTTTAATATTTCTCAGCATACTTTCCCTGTTTGAGAAAGATTCCTTCTGAGCCTTGCCATACTTCCAGACCTAGGAAGTAATGCATCAATCTGAGATCTTTCATTTTTCATTTCTGCAGCCATCTTCTTCTTTCTTTTCATGATCTGATTCTTATTTCCTATCAGAAAGATATCATCTACATACAATAATAGTATGATCCATAACCTTACGGTAAAGGTTAGGAACAACTTTACTTTTGGTAAAGCCCAAGCTTATCAAGAAACTGTCAATTCTCCCTTTGTGACTGAACAACATTCACACTCTGCATTGAATGATCTTCTGCATATCTATCTGTGCCATCTCTCGTTAGATGGGTCTACTGATATGGGCCTCAATATCATTCGAACTCTGTGGTGAGTTCCTTCTTGCATCCATGCCATCTGTGTCTAGAAACCATATTCAACCTTGTAGCAAAAGTTGAGGTGATCATTAAGCTCATCAATTGATTATCGATCCTGGGTACCCATACAGAACCTGATTCACACTTCTTCTTTAATTACACCATTAAGAGAATGGTCTTATCTAGCCACTTGGAGCAAACATCTTGTCATGATTCTCTTCCTCTTTCTAAGAGAATCTTCTGGCCACGAGCCTTCTATAGTGTGTTTGATTTGTAAATCCTTTTGTTGAACATCCATCGCTTGTTCATTGTTCATCATTCATCATGATGTTTCCTACAAATCAAAATTAAGTACATGATTAGTAATACTTCATAATCATCAAATCATATTGACATGATAACCTATTATGCATACAGATATCATTTACATAGTTATGCAACTATTTTGATCAATACTTCGGCACAACACTTTTCCATATCCTGTATGCATATAGTGGCTATCTAGATGCCTTCCATCTCTACCAGAACATACTATCGAGAGTGTGCACAGCTCTCAGTATGTCAGCAAAGAGGTTTCATTCTAGACAAGCAACAATGGAATATTTGACCAACTTACCAATGATATGCATATGATATATTATAGGAATTCAAATATGCATACAACTTATTATGGACAATATCATTTATTATTTCAAATAACAACTTAAATACTTATCTTTTATGTTTATGTGGTTGCCTCCCGCTTGATCTTCTATATGTCTTTTGAACTTGTATTCATTCTGTGCCACTGTGCATGCTCAAGTGTGCACTAGTGTCATCCTCATGATCTCATACACAAACATACATTCATTAGTATATTCTCAATATTATCAAAACATTCTAATTCTAAATAATCTTGAATATATATATAGTCATGATCATTAGTATTCAGAGTTTCAAGGAAGTCTTCTTTTACTCATGCATATTCTTGTTTGATCATAGTACTCTTCAGGTTAATTAAATCATCAAGATAAGAGACATAGTATGCATAAACCCTTGATTACTAACTTTATGAATAAGCATAACCAATCATACCAAGTATACTTATATAAGGGATCCTAACACAAGGTAAGATTCTAACTTGACATAGGTAAACATACTTGGATTAATATACCTGCTTAGTTATGTACAACATACCTAAACAATCTCTTCAATGATTTAGAGATCCTGAGCTAGAACCTGCATGTCTCATAGGTTAAGCATAATATAATAAAGTCATACATACCTCGTAAGTAGAACAAAGATTATGGATGAGTCTTTGTCTTCATGTTGTCATGGGCATGGCACTTGATTTGTCTTTTGTGATGTACCTGTATCTTGTTAGCAGAAAAAATCAACCTCACACAACACCATAATGCATTAGTACAATCATATAGCCCTAATCAATGAATGTCTTCGATCATTCACATGTATTCATACTGTTACTAGGGTGATAAGACAATTCTAACATTAATCAAGATTGTACTAATAAATAATATGAAGACAAACACATCATGAACTTAATCAAGAATCAGATTTCAAGACATACCTGAACCTCCTTAAGTCATACCTGTCGAGACTTCTTGTAGTCTTCTTATGTAAGGCCTTAGCCTCAACTCCCCCTGAAACTTGATCTGGAGCTTGATTAGGGTTTGCTAGAGAAACCCTAAAAATTCAATCTTTGACTTTCACACTTCCGAATGAATGGAAGGATGTGTCTTGCTGCGCTGATCAAACTAGCATACTTCAATTTTGAAATCTCGAAAATTTGACCCCTCAAAATTGCCTTTGAAACTTCTGGATCTTCTTGACAGGATCCCGAACTAGGGTTTGATGAAGCCCACCCTTCTGCTCAATCAAAAGGTTTGATCCAAGGCTCTAAAATCTTATTTTTCTGAGGAGCTTCCAGCCGTGGTTACAGACTTAAAAAATTCCAACTTTTGCTGAAGCCCTAATTTTCCATCTTTTCGATCAAAATCCCGAGCTAGGGTTTAATCAAGCCCGGTCTTCTACCCAACCAAAAAATTTGATCTTGGTCTCTAAATTTTGATTTTCCTAAGTATCATTCAGCCGTGGATTCCGATTCCAAAAATTCTAACTTTCTCCGAAACCCTAAATTCCGGAAGCCATGAATAAAGGTGCTCCAAAAATAATTTTGTTTTGACAGAAATATGTACCTGATTGTTTCTGCTATAACTCTGAAATTTTTGCTCCACAGGATCTGAAAACTTTTTTTGCAGTAGCCTGACCTGTCATCTTTCCATCCTGACAGGTCTGACCTCAATTGAATTTTCTGAGAGAGAGTTATGCCAAATGTTGCAACGTGACCTGTTTTGGGATAATACAGGAGAGCGAACTTGTACGACGTGCTACATGTCACTGTTTGAACTTCGGCCTATGAAAACGTTTCTTGAGATAGTTCGCCCTGTTGTATTTCCATCCTGATAGGTCTGACCTCAATTGGACTCTCTGAGAGAGAGTTATGCCAAGTGTCGCAACGTGACCTGTTTTTGGGATAAAACAGGAGAGCGAACTTGTACGACGTGCCACATGTCACTGGTTCAGCCTCGGCCTCTGAAAAAGTTTCATGAGATAGTATAGTCTGTGTACTACCTATCAATTTTTATGAAATTTCATTTGGAGATTCCTAGCCCAAGTTATGACCTTTTTTCCTAGGTCACCTGATTTTGACTGAGATCTGGAAGAGGCAGAAACCCTAACTTGTACTGATCATAACTTACAAAGTACAACGAATATGAGGGTTCCCTTTGGACACAAGATACCTGGAGATGTTATCTACGACCTATAAAGGTTTCAGATCTTGAACCTTTGCCAAAATGGATTTATAGCGAAAGTTCCACGATGACTGGTTTTTGCTATATAAAACCCTAACCTTCAAATTGTCGTAAGTAAAGCAAGTGTCGTAAGTGCCATACCTTGCCTTCCTTCAGTTTAGCTCTGATACCATGTTAAGACTTAATATGCTAATACAGAAAATAGCAACATTACATTCCATTTCACAATAATAGCATATACAGTATCACTGAAGAAACAACAAGCATAGAATAAACACAAGAGACACAGATTTATCCTGGGAAACCCTCATGGGGTAGAAAACCCAGTAAAGCTTCCTCAATATAGATGACCAGCAATATACAAAGATGCAAACCAAAGACATGATCTCCTCCTCCACCATAGCAGACCTCTCCTCCACAAGTGCGCCTTTCTCAAGTGAGTGTGTGTGTCAAATGAGGAATACACTTCCTCTATTTATACACTACTCCGACTTGTCTTTTACACAAGGACATGTAGGCTTGTATTTAACCAATGGGTTAAATACCCCACTACAACTGACTGGGCCGACCCCTCTAGGGTGGTCTAATAACCCTTTGACCCACATAACACATACAGGGCCGACCCCCACTAGGGAAGTCTAATAACCCGAGTTACCACATTCCGACGGAGGAATAAACATCTCCAGATATACAATAAGATCTTCACGGAGGAATGAAACATCTCCGGAATAATAAAGTACAAATATAATATTCTTTGAAGTTACAATATCTCAACACATCTATATACACATACCATAATGGATAGGGGAACACCAACTTAATGGGTGGAAACATGCAGAAAAAAAAGATGAGGAGAGGCTATGATTGGCAGGAGAATGGTAAGGGTATTACACAGTTTTGGAAAAATGCCAACAACAACATAGGGTTGGTAGTGTTATCATTCATATCGCTAAATTCAAATTGTGAAACCACCACTCGTTTGACATGACTAGTGGCAGGATGCAATGACATAACAGATAGAATGTTGACATGTGATAGGACCACTGCATTCCTACGCCATACTAGCAATGGACAGGTTAGCCATGCATGCAAACTTTTAATCCAAAATTTTGCTGACTTCAAAGTTTGCATGGGTATTCACTCCATCAAGTAGCTTCACAATGTTCATACAGCCTCCAACATTGATGACCAAAGAAAGTATTGAGACGTAGCCTTTGATATGTTAGCTTATCTAGAGCTTACCATTCTTCCTATCTCAAGGAACCTAGAAACACAATGCCCCGAACCATGGGACCAAGAAATTATAAAAGAAGGTGTTATGACACCATAGAAGTGATGCAAATTAGCCTTGGTTTTGTTTAAAACTATTACTTTTGATAGGAGCATATCCATTTGAAGATCATGGGGAACCAAAACAATTCGCCAAACCATTCATGAATATGCAACATTGCATCCCAAATTTTGTTCATAATACACACAAACATTGACACTCATCTTTTAGAATTTTGTTGCAAAGCATGTCTTGTAGATAACAATGATTAAAATCAGAAATATCAAGTGGTTTGTGAAGAATCTGCCTACAGACTTAAAAGCAATAGATCAACCTACACAGAGCACTACTAAGGTTGTGAGATTTATTAATGAAGCAAAATTTCCTACACTAGAGTCAGGGCTAGAGCAATATTGACTTAGATGACATGGATCTAGATGATGATGAGTTTGTATGGGAAGTATCATTGTCCATAAAAATAACGTAATGAGCACCATGGCGGGTTCCCTCATGGAGCAACACTTTGAAAATCCATGCCTCTCTTTGAACACAATTTGTTGCGACATGACAATAAACAATATGGATGAAGTTCCAAATACACAACACTAATAAAATTGGTGGAAACAAACTTCGTTGAACGAACTACAAGATTCATGACAAATCCCTAAACATGAAAATTTTGAACCTAAAGTATTGAGGAGAGCACAAACATCATGAATTCTGATATTCTAGACATTATGCATCCTCAAAATCACTAAATGTTGAGCATATATTTCATGGAATATCAAACGTCGCTGGAAATGCCCAATATTTTGAGGAATCGAAACACTTCGGCTATCTCTTGGACATCTTTAAATGCAAGGTGAAGGAAACGACAAAGAAGGAATCACACTGAAGGTAAGGAGAAGGTACTACTAGGTTCCCTGTTGTTTTTCCCTTTCATACTCAACCATCCATGAACCTAATAGTGAGGCAATGGAAGGTAAGACTATGTCTAGGTCCATCCATTAGCGTGAAGGAAGAGTGTCCTTCCATCAGAGTTATGTTCTATGTTCTTGCATGCTTTTTGTGTTGATGTATATGTAACTTCAGAATGTATTTCGCATATATGTATATTGTATTCCTATAGAGATGGTTTTATTCCTCTATAAGGAAGTGTTGTCATTTATATTGTAAGTGTCATAACTTATACTTGATGGGTTATTAGACCACCTTGTTGGGGTCGGCCCTGTATCAGTCATGTGGGTCAAAGGGTTATTAGACCACCCTATTGGGGGTCGGCCATGTGGGTCAAAGGGTTATTAGACCACCCTATTGGGGGTCGGCCCAGTCAGCATTATATTATGTGGTTAAGTTCGAGCCTACATGAGTTAGGTAAAAAGGCAAGTCAAGTCAAGTATAAATAGAGTGCGGGAGGCACTCTATTTACTCACTCACTTCTCACACATGCACTCAAGGAGGAGTGGCGCACTTATGGAGGAGGAGGATCTGCTGCTAGGTTATGGCTATCTCTCTTGGTTGGTTGTATCATTGCTCTATCTATCTCTGAGGAAGTTATTGGGGTTTTTCACCTTTATGGTTTTCCCCAAGTAAATCCTTGTGTCTCTTGTGTGCTTGCATTTGTGTCTCCATGATTGATATGATGTAGATATGCTGTACATGTTGTTCTCTCAGTTAAGATCCTAGATCAGATTGAAGTAAATTCTGAAAATTTAACATGGTATCAGAGCTAGCCTGAAAGAAGGCATGATATGACATGTATGACACTTGTTGCACTTACGATGCTAGGGCTTGATATAGAAAAAACCAGTCATCGTAGAACTTTCACTATAAATTCGTTTTGGCGAAGTTTTCGGATCTGAAATTGTTACAGGACGAAGATTAAATCTTTAGGTACTTTGTGTCCAAAGGAAAACCTCTAATTCGTTGTACTTTGTGATTTATGATCTGTGCAATATAGGGTTTCTGCCTCTTCCAGATCTGAGTCAAAATCAGGTGACCTTGGGAAAAAGGTCATAACTTGGGATAGGAAGCTCCAAATGAAATTTAGTAAAACGTGACAGGTAGTACACAGAGTTTACTATCTCAGAAAACTTTTTCAGAGGCCAAAGGTGAACCAGTGACACGTGGCACGCCGTACAAGTTCGCTCTCCTGTATTATCCCATAAACAAGTCACGTTGCGACACTTGGAATAACTCTCTCTCAGAGAGTCCAATTGAGGTAAGAACTATTAGGATGGAAAGATAACAGGACGAGATATCTCAGGAAACTTTTTCAGAGGCCGAAGTTCAAATAGTGACACGTGGCACGCCGTACAAGTTCGCACTCCTGTATTATCCCAAAACAGGTCACGTTGCGACATTTGCCATAACTCTCTCTCAGAGAATCCAATTGAGGTCAGACCTATCAGGATGGAAAGGTAACAGGTCAGGCTATCTCAGGAAACTTTTTTCAGACCCTATGGATCAAAAATTTTGGAGTTACACCAGAAACAATCAGGTACATATTTATGTCAAAACAGAATTATTTTTGAGTACCTTCATTCATGGCTTCCGGAATTTAGGGCTTTGAAGAAAGTTGGAATTTTTGTAATCGGAGACCACGGCTGAATGTTACTCATCAAAATAAAAATTTAGAGACCAAGATCAGAATTTTTGGTTGGGAAGAAGGCCGGGTTTGATCAGACCCTAGTTCGGGACTTTGATCAGAAAAGTGAAAAATTAGGGCTTCTATAAAAATGGGAATTTTTGAAATCTGTGACCACGGCTGGAAGCTCCTCAGAAAAATAGAATCTTAGAGCTTTGGATCAAACCTTTTGATTGGGTAGAAGAGTGGGCTTCATCAAACCCCAGTTCAGGGTCACGTCCAGTGAATCTGGAAGTTTCAAAGGCAAAATTGAGAAGTGAAAATTTGCAGTTTTCAAATTCTAAATATACCAGTTTGATCAGCTCATCAAGGCGCATATTTCTATCCTTTTGGAAGTTTGAAATTACAAGTTTGAATTTTTGGGGTTTCTCTGACAAACCCATATCCAGCTCCAGGTCCAGTTCCTGCAAATCAAGTGGATTGGGTTAATCCTAGAAGAAGATGGATTGATCATCTGCATGAGTGAAGAAGTTCCTGTTTCAGAGGGAGATGAGGCTAAGGCCTTACATAAGATGATTACAAGCGATATCGACAGGTATGACTCATCGAGGTATGTTTTGATATTTGTTCATGATTAAGTTTATGGTATGTTTGTCTTCATGTTATTATGGTTAGTACAATCTTGGTTTTAGACTTGTCATATCACCTTAATAAAACTATGAATGCACGATAGAAAATATTCATTGATTAGGGTATTGACACTTATGATTGTACTAATGCATTATGGTGTTGTATGAGGTTTATGTTGTCTACTAACATGAAAGGTACACCAAGAAAGACAAATCATGTTCTGGTCCAAGAACATATGGTCATGATAACATGAGGACAAAGATTCATCCATTGTCATGGATCTCAGAGAAGATCCATTTACGAGGTATGTATAACTTGGTTTTGTAATGGTTAACATATGAGACATGCAGGTTACTAGCACAAGTCACTGAAGAGAACCAGAAGACATTATGCGGGTATGTTAGACATAACTAGCTAGCATGCTAATCCGGGTATGTTTTTCCTATATCAAGCTAGAATCCTACCCTGGTTTAGGATCTTATACTGTTGTTGATAATGATTATTAATGAAGTCATAAGTTTGAATAATCATGGTTGTATGCATATTATGTTTCTTACCATAATTGATGATATGACTAACCAGAAGAATCATGAAGGTATAGGTTTGAATAATCACAGGTTTTATGCATATTATATCTCTTATCTTGATTGATGATTCAACTAACCTGAAGAGTCATAGGTTTGAGTAATTACAGGTTTAGACATGTTATGCTTCTTATGATTTGACTAACCATAAGAATCCCACATAAACCTTGAATGGTAATGCTTATTATTCTGTTTGAAATGATCATGACTATACATGCTTGAAATTATTGTGTTTTAATAGTATACTAATGAATGTATGATATTATATGAAATCACAAGGATAACACAATCATGATACTAATAAGCATGCATAGGGACCAAGGATGAATATGAGTTCAAGAACAGGTAATTTAGGAAGCAAAGATCAAGAGGGAGCACTCTCCAGTTGCTCCTGCAAGAAAGCAAAGGAGCACACTCCAGTTGTTCCTGCAAGAAAGAAAAAGAGGACACTTCAGTAGTTTCTGCAAGGATGCAGATATTCAGAGGGAGTTGACCATATTTCTACATTCCACAACAGAAAAGTGTAGAAGAAGCTACTTCAGATTAGGACTCCAATAGCTCCTGCAAGGAAGCAAAGATTCAGAGGGAGTCCACCCAACGAACAAAGAAAGATAAGTATTTTAATCATCATTTCTTGCATATTTGTTTGTTTTAAATAATACTGTTCAATAATGTATATACTGATGTTCCTAGAATTAGTTGCATTGATGAACAATATACTACTAATATACATGGGTAAGTGGCCTATGGCACTGTACAACATTCCATTGCTACTTATCTAGAATGAAACCTCTTTGCTGACATGTTGGGAGTTGTGCACACTCTTAACAATGTTCTGGTAGAGATTGGAAGGCATCTAGAAAGTTATGGGATATGGATAAATGTTGTATTGAAGCATTGGCTAAGATAATTGCATGACTGTATGAAATATTTCTTTATGTGTAAGAATTTGTTCTGAAAACTATGAGATGTTTTCTAATCATGCAATTTAACTTGTTGTGTAGGAAAGATCGTATGCCATCTCCTACAAAAGAAGAACTACAACATTTGTTCAGCAATAAAGATATCTATTGAAGATATTGAAGTTCCCAGGATCTGGGATGAAGAAATGGAATGATCCGTCGATCATGAAGAATGATGTTTGGGTTGCAGTCCCAAGACGTGAAGGGAAGTTTGTTATGACTTCCAAATGGAACTATCAGATCAAGCATGTTGCAGATGGCAGCATTGAGATGAAATAGAAGATGCACCAGATGGATTTCAAGACAGCATGGTGTAGTCATTTATGTGTGCAGAACTTGGTATGGTAGGATAGACAGCTTTCTATCCAGTTTGGGCTTTACCAAGAGTAAAGCGGATTCCAACCCTTACTACAAGGTTGAGGAAGGAAATCTAGTGATACTACTTTTATATGCAGATAACCTGTTTGTTACAGGTGAAAATAGATTGATTGCCGACACGCAGCAGAAGCTTACTACCGAGTTCGAGATGAAGAACTTGGGGATGATGCACTATTTTTTTTTGGCATGGAGGTGTGGCAGAGTGCAGATGGAATCTTCCTTGGACAAGGGAAGTATGCAGTAGAGATCCCGAAGAGGTTCGGGATGATGGATTGCAAGGCCATGGCCACATCTATGGCATCAAATCTGAAGCTTCTATGTGATGCTTCATCTGAGCCGGTTGATATCACTATGTATCGTCAGATGATTGGGTCCTTGATGTACCTGACGAACACGAGACCAGACATTTGCTTTGCTGTGAACACATTGAGCCAGTTCCTGACGGATCCGAGGAATGTTCACCTGGTTGCTGTAAAGCATGTTCTGAGGTACCTGAAGGGTACAGTGGATTATGGGCTCAAGTATGAAGCGAATCAAAAGTTTAACCTGCAGGGTTATGTTGATTCAGATTGGGCTGGACGTGCTGCAGATAGGAAGAGCACATCTGGGTGTTGCTTCAGTATGGGATCAGGTGTGATCTCTTGGTTTAGTAGGAAGCAGTCCTGTGTAGCACTGAGTACAGCTGAGGCAGAGTATGTTGCAGCATGTTCAGCTAGTTGTGAGGCAGTATGGCTATGGAAGCTACTGTCTGAGTTATTTGATCTCCCGTTGGAGGCTACTGGTATCTTCTGTGATAACCAGAGTTGTGTGAAGCTGTCCGAGAACCCAGTGTTTCATGACAGGTCGAAACACATAGAGATCAAATATCACTATATCAGGGATATGGTGCAGAGAGGAGCTGTGAAGCTCCTGTATGTTGCGACGGACGAGCAGATTGCAGATGTGCTGACGAAGCCACTAGCCAGAGTGAAGTTCGAGTACTTCAGAGAGAGGCTTGGCGTTCTTCAGATCGAGGACACTTCGAGGAAGAAGTGATGGACACATTTGCTGAAGCCATTCCAAGCATGTTGGAAGGAGGATCCTTCACATGGCTATGGATGTAAGCGCTGGATGATGAGCATCAGGATGATGTTCTGGTTTCTGCTTGATATGATCAGTTGGATCATGTGTATGTATTTTGTATATGCATCATGTTGGATGCTTGGACCATGTATTTGTATATGTATCAGGTGGATACATTGTATGATCAGGTGGATCATGTATGGTGATATGTATCATGTATTTGTATTTGTATCAGGTGGATACATTGATGATCAGGAGGATCATGTATGATGATATGTATCAGGTAGATACTTGGTATGCATCAGGTAGATGCATTGATGATCAGGAGGATCATGTATGATGATATGTATCAGGTAGATGCATTGATGATCAGGATGATCATAGATGACGAGCTTCAGGATGTTGCTCTAGATGACATGCAACAGGATGTTGCAGTGATGATCAGGATGATCATAGATGACGAGCTTCAGGATGTTGCTCTAGATGACATGCAACAGGATGTTGCAGTGATGGTCAGGATGATCATAGATGACGAGCTTCAGGATGTTGCTCTAGATGACATGCAGCAGGACGTTGCAGTGATGATGATCAGGATGATCATGGATACATTAGGATGATGTATGGTGAGTATCAGGTTGATACTCTGTGGCCGTGGATCAGGTTGTGCAGATGAGCATGTAATCCGGTGCCCTGGGAGATTTGCAGATGGTCTTTCGAGGTTTTGCCTATGGCATGTAATATCGGTGCCCTGGGACATCTGGAAAATGCTCTTTCGAGGTTTTGCTCTGGGATGACATGTAATTTGGTGCCCTGGGAGATCTGCAGATAGTCTTTCGAGGTTTTGCCTATGGCATGTAATAGCGCCCTGGGATATCTGGAAGATGCTCTTGCGAGGTTTTGTCCTATGGCATGTAATAGCGCCTTGGGAGATCCGATAGGTTGGGCTGTGTGCCCGTAATCAGTCCTGGGATGCTCTTGCGAGGTTTTTCCATGACCACATGTAATAGCGCCCTGGGAGATTTCAGGTCGGAGTTGTGTACTCGTAACATCCTAAGATGCTCTTGCGAGGTTTTGTGGTGGACCACATGTAATAGCGCCCTGGGAGATTTTAGGTCGGAGTTGTGTACCCGTAACATCCTGAGATGCTCTTGCGAGGTTTTGTGGTGGGGTCACATGTAATGGCGCCCTGGGAGATCCTACAGGTCGGAGTTGTGTACCCGTAACATCCTGGGATGCTCTTTCGAGGTTTTGTGACGCACGTAATAAGTCCTGAGGATTCCACAGTATGGCCAGTGATGATGAAGACCTGCAGGTGGTGGGCCTACATCCAGTATGAAAAAGGACTGGCTCTGTAGAACTTCCTATGACGAGTAGATTCAGAGATTGATTGAGATAGCAGCAGCACTGACGATGATGATGACTCGATGAGGATTATCCAGTGATGATGATCCAGAGAAGATGACTTGTGCTAGAAGAACTGTGCTGAGAAATACCTTCCTAGTTAAGAGAGAGTGTTGATGTATATGTAACTTCGGAATGTATTTCGCATATATGTATATTGTATTCCTATAGAGATGGTTTTATTCCTCTATAAGGAAGTGTCGTCATTTATATTGTAAGTGTCGTAACTTATACTTGATGGGTTATTAGACCACCTTGTTGGGGTCGGCCCTGTATAAGTCATGTGGGTCAAAGGGTTATTAGACCACCCTATTGGGGGTCGGCCATGTGGGTCAAAGGGTTATTAGACCACCCTATTGGGGGTCGGCCCAGTCAGCATTATATTATGTGGTTAAGTTCGAGCCTACATGAGTTAGGTAAAAAGGCAAGTCAAGTCAAGTATAAATAGAGTGCGGGAGGCACTCTATTTACTCACTCACTTCTCACACATGCACTCAAGGAGGAGTGGCGCACTTATGGAGGAGGAGGATCTGCTGCTAGGTTATGGCTATCTCTCTTGGTTGGTTGTATCATTGCTCTATCTATCTCTGAGGAAGTTATTGGGTTTTTTCACCTTTATGGTTTTCCCCAAGTAAATCCTTGTGTCTCTTGTGTGCTTGCATTTGTGTCTCCATGATTGATATGATGTAGATATGCTGTACATGTTGTTCTCTCAGTTAAGATCCTAGATCAGATTGAAGTAAATTCTGAAAATTTAACATTTTGAGTTTTCCTTTATCTTGTTATGACCAATGTATTCATGCGTGTAGGTTACCTTCATGACAATCTAAGCCTGTAGTACTCACGTTGTATGGGTTTCACCCGGTTGAACTTGGAACCTTGAAAGAGGCATAGGGTCTAAGAAACCTCATGTTCTTAGGGGTTGAAAACCAATAGTATCTTGTTGTACTTTAAACACTGTTAAATTCCATTTTAATAAAAAACCATTTGGCCATATATATGTCCTTATTTCTTTGTGTTTATCATTAAGCTTCGTTTTTATTTTTTTGCTATTTCGTATTTTTGTACATACTTTAAATATTTTGGATAGTATATATATTATTACATTTTTTTTAAGTTGTACATAAATGACGAATTTTCACCTTGTTGATGTTTAGCTTTCTAATGTAATTTTTACAAAAGTAAACTAGTTGCAATATTAAGTTTTCAGGCCTCTTTAATTGAATGCAAATTGTCAAAAGTAAAAATTTCATTTTCATAAAATGCTCGAAGCTTAAAATTTGTTACCTCACAGAGCGGTTTATTTTCATGCACGACACTTAATGAAATTATTTACATTTCACAAATCTGATTTTGAGTTTAATTGATGTATTTTTTTTGGCATAATTGAAGCAACTAATTAATTTCACATATGCATCATAAATATTTTAATTATTTCACTTAGGTTTATTTCATTAGTCAATAATTTATTTTCTACAAATTATTTTGCAAGTAGATTAGATTATCTTGTAGATATTTTTATAGACTAATGCTTTAAATTATAAAGTTACAAGCTCATTTAATAAAATCAATTTAATAGCGCTTTAATTCAATAATACACATAGATTCACCAGCTAATCTTGTGAATTCCATTCATCTGAGGGCTTAAACCATCACCCAAGTTTCCATCTCCATCTTCCCCTTGATCAACCCTCCAAGTGTGTTTTCAATGTTCTTGAATGAACCATGTCAATTTGAACATCAATAGAGATGAGCCAATAGTGGACCTTTATGTTGTCCCATTTTGTATGATGAAGGGTCTTGTTGTGGAAAAAATAGTCACAAGGGTGGAGATCCTTCCCATAGTCAAGGTATCCTTGAGGTTGTAACAAGGTCCCAATATATTTGTTTGAGAATTTAACAACTAAAATCCCAAATGGCAAAGCAAACTCTTGATTAGAGACACAAACAAAATAATTAGAAATAACTTGAAATAAAATAGGGGAAGTAAGAGATAAGCCAAACGAGATGAGACAAGAGTGTTCCAAACTAATTTTTTATTGGAAAAATACAATAGTGTCACCTAAGAGGTGCAAGATTCAAGGGAAGCCAACAATCTCCCTTAGGGAGGTCCTTTTTGTACACACAATTGCAAGATAACTTGGATAGAACAATGGAGAAACACTTGTCTCTAAGGGGAATAGGGCAAGGGAGATTTGTGTATTCCAATATGAGGGAGGAAGTAGATTGAAATTGGAGCTCTCAATGTAATTCCAATAGCATAAATTTTCTCTAATTTTATCTTATGGAATGCATGCCCATGGCTTCCTTTTATAGGACAAATGGAGGCCAATAAACATCTAGATCCATATGTGAACACTCCATCCTCTGAATTGGTTTCCCAAGTACATGATATGGGATATTTAATGTTACCAAGCATGTGAGTATTCCATGTTAGAATTTTGGAGCCAAGAGAGCCATTCTAAGCCTTCAATGCATTGCGGAAATATGTGGTCCTGTCGTTTTAATAGCCGTTCGGGTTTTGAGAGAAATATTGTATGTTGATGTATATGTAACTTCGGAATGTATTTCATCTGTGTATTATATATATATTTATTGTACCCTTATAAGAGATGTGTTATTCCTCTATAAGGAAGTGTCGTCATGTGGATTGACAAGTGTCGCAAGTGTGTGTACTTGCCGATGGGTTATTAGACCACCATATGGGGTCGGCCCTGATTAATATATAATATAATGTGGATGTATCTAAGTAGACAAGTCGGCCCCAGTAGGTCACTGGGCAAAAAGGTGAGTATAAATAGAGATAGGAGATCTCTATTTTACTCACTCGGAAAAGTAATTCACTCTCTCTCTGAAAAGTGGCGCACTAGTGAGGAGGAGGAGGATCATCTGCTAGGAGACTATCTCAGTGTTATTTGGTTGTATTTTGGTTGAGCCATTGCTCTCTCTATCTCTGAGGAAGTTATGGGGTTTTTCACCTTAGGGTTTTCCCCACGGAAACTCTGTGTCTCTTGTCTCTATGCTTTTGATTCTTGTGATGCTTGTCATATTATGATTGTCATGCATTGATATACTGTAGATGTTATTCTCTCAGCAAAGATCCTATAGTATTGTGATTTAATACTCAAAATTTAACATGGTATCAGAGCTAAACTAAGAAGAAGACATTTTGCAGTGATGGAAGCTTGTATTCCTTGTTTATTGGGTTTCTCTCCACAGATTTTTGAAATTCAGAATAGTAGATTGGATCTACTCATCAAGGTGCATCTATCTGTCCAATCAGAATTCAGTTCCGAGCATTTTCAGATTTGGCCCTAAAAATTAGGGTTTCCACAAAAATAGGAATTTCTAGAAACTGAAGGCACAGCTGGAAGCTCCTTGCAAAAATCGAAGGTTAGAGCTTTGGATCGAGATTTTTGGATGGGTAGATCTCTGGGAATCTCAAACCCTAATTCAGGGCTCTCCCTAGTGAACCCGGGAGGACAAAAAGGCAATTTTGAAGGGCAAGACCTTGTTGATTTCAAATTCTAAATGTACTAGGATGATCAGCTCTCCAAGGCGCATCTTTCTATCCTTTCAGAATTTTGAAATTCACATTTTGAATTTTTAGGGTTTCTCTGACAAACCCTAATCCGGGACCAGATCCAGTTTTCAGCACTTCAAGTGGTAAGTCCTAAATCTTTTCTATTTCCATTTGAAGTACTCTTAAAGATGTCTCTCCACACCAAGCTTGAGGACAAGCTTGAAGGGGCTGATAACTTCCGAGCCTGGAAGTATAGGATTGGGCTAATCGTGGAAGAGAATGAGTTGGACTCATATGTGAAAGAAGACATCCCTATCCCAGAGGATGAAGAGGCCAAGGCATTGCACAAGAAGAACTTGGTCAAGGCAAAGAGAATCATTGTTGATTCTATCAAAGACCATCTCATACCCCATGTGTCTTCTCTCAAGACACCCAAGGAGATGTTTGAATCCTTGACCAAGCTATTTGAAGGAAAGAACATAAATCGGAAGATGACCTTGCGGAACCAATTGAAAGCAGTGAAGTTTCAGAATGGAGAAACCATTCAAGGGTCTCCCAGATCAAGGAACAATTAGAAGTAGTAGATGAAATGGTGGAGAATGGTGAAGTGGTGATGACCACTCTAAATGGCCTACCCAGGTCATGGGATTCCTTTATTCAAGGAATTTGTGCAAGGAAGAAGTTGATCTCCTTCAACAGATTTAGGGAAGAATGCTCTCAAGAAGAAGCTAGGCTTATAGCTCGTGAGGAAAAGATGGGAGGAGAAGATCAAGCTCTTGCATCTCACACCAAAAGAAGCAAAACCAAGAAGGATCACTCTCACCACAGAAGAATCCATCAAAAGAGTAAGAAGGACCTAAGATGCTTCACATGCAATGAGAAGGGTCACTTTGCTTCAGATTGTCCCAAGAACAAAAGGGATAATAACAACAACTCCAGTAAGAAGAAGAAGGGCAGCAAAAGAAGGTTTCATGCTCATGCTGCCGAAGATGATGAACCTCCAAAGAAGAAGGCTAAGGCAGAAAGTAGTAGTGATGATGACTCATCAAGTGAAGAAGAATATGTTCTAATTCCTGCTCTTACAGGTACCATCTCCCATGGATGTAATGATTGGTTGATTGATAGTGGGGCTTCCAAACACATGACTGGGTTTAAGGAATCCTTTGTGAACCTATCTGAACATGAATCACCTCATAAGGTGAAACTTGGGGATGATTATCAATACCCAATCAAAGGAAGTGGTGAAGCCTCCTACAACCTAGATTCTGGAAAATCTCTAAAGATGAAGGAAGTCCTCTATGTACCTGGGCTCAAGAAGAACTTACTCTCCATCTCTGCATTGGATGCAAAAGGTATGAGGGTTGCATTTGTGGATGGCCAAGTCCTAATGTGGCCAAAGGGAAAGACAATAGATGATGCAGTAGTGATTGGAGAGCAAGAGGGAGGACTGTATAAATTGAAGGGACAACCTGAACATGCAATGGTGCATGAAGCCATGGAGCCAAGTGAACTTTGGCATAGAAGACTTGCTCATATGCACTATAGGGCACTTCCAATTGCAAGCAAGGCAGTAGAGGGTCTTCCTAAAATCAAGACCAAACATGAAGGTGTTTGCAAAGGATGTGCAAAAGGTAAGAACATTAAGAAGGCTTTCCCAAGCAGTGAAAGCAAGGCAAAAGACATTTTGGATATCATCCACTCAGATGTATGTGGCCCTATGTCATCCAGTTCCCTGAGTGGGTATGTTTACTATGTATCATTTATTGATGACTTCTCCAGAAAGACTTGGGTATACTTCTTGAAGGGAAAAGATGAGGTGCTTGATAAATTCAAGGAATTCAAAACCTTGATGGAAAATCAAACTGACAAGAAGATCAAGACATTCAGATCTGACAATGGTGGAGAATTCACCTCAAGTGACTTCAAGAAGCTTTGCAGTGATTCAGGGATTAAGAGGGAGTTGACTGCCCCTTATAATCCTCAACATAATGGAGTTGCAGAAAGGAAGAACAGAACTATCATGGAAGCAGCAAGGGCAATGCTACATGATCAGGATCTACCTATGCACCTATGGGCAGAAGCAGCTAGGACAGTAGTGTATGTGCAGAACAGAACACCCCACAAGATATTGGACAACAAGACACCTGAAGAGGTCTTTTCTGGTAAGAAACCTGAAGTCAGTCATCTCAGAATATTTGGTTGTCCGGTATACACTCATGTCCCAAAGGAAAAGAGGACTAAACTAGATCCTTTAGGAAAGAAGGGTATATTTGTGGGTTATAGTGAAAGCTCGAAGGCTTACAGAATATACTTTCTAGGGTTCAAGAAGATTGATGTCAGCAGGGATGTAACAATTGATGAAAACTCAGCATTCATCAAATTGAGGAAGGCACCCATCGAAGTTTATGAAGAACCTAAGGAAACAAGATTTCAGGACACTACCATGACTGAAGCAGTTCCAGAAACTGTTCGTGAGTTTGAAGATCCACAAGAACCTGTAGATCCACCCCATGAGGATAACTCTCACAAGAGGAAACCTGTATGGGCTAGAGAGCTCATTCATGATGCAGAAAGATTTGGCATTCCAGAAGAAGAACACAGAGCAAAGAAGAGAACCAGATCACATACCAGTTATGTTGCTTTACTCTATGACATCATGAACAAAGAGCCTTCCAGTTATGAAGAAGCAGCGGAAAAGAAAGAATGGAAGGATGCTATGGTCGAGGAATACCAATCAATAATGAAGAATGATGTTTGGGATGTTGTCCCAAGACCTAAAGAGAAGTCTGTTGTGACTTCAAAATGGATCTACAAAATCAAGCATGCTGCAGATGGCAGCGTGGAGAAATACAAAGCAAGATTCGTAGCTCATGGTTTCTCTCAGAAAGAAGGAATAGATTATGAAGAAACCTTTGCACCTGTAGCCAGGTACACTTCCATCAGAACAGTACTTTCCCTGGCTGTAGAAATGAAATGGAAAATATACCAGATGGATGTCAAGACTGATTTCCTGAATGGTGTAGTAGAAGAGGAAGTATATGTGGAACAGCCACTCGGTTTTGAAATACATGACACAGAATCATATGTATGCAGATTGAAGAAAGCCTTGTATGGCTTGAAGCAAGCTCCCAGAACCTGGTATGGTAGGATGGACAGTTTCCTATCTAGTTTGGGATTTACCAAGAGTAAAGCGGATTCCAACCTTTACTACAAGGTTGAGGAAGGGAATCCTGTGATTCTACTACTGTATGTGGATGACCTATTTGTGACAGGAGATGACAGACTGATTGCAGATACTAAGAGGAAGCTTGCAGTTGAATTCGATATGAAAGATTTGGGAATGATGCACTATTTCCTAGGTATGGAGGTGTGGCAGAGTGCAGGTGGGATCTTCCTTGGTCAAGGGAAGTACACAGTAGATATCCTCAAGAGATTCGGGATGATGGATTGCAAGGCCATGGACACACCGATGGCATCGAATCTGAAGCTTCTATGTGATGCTTCATCTGAGCCAGTTGATGTCTCTATGTATCGTCAGATGATTGGGTCCTTGATGTACCTGACGAACACGAGACCAGACATTTGCTTTGCTGTGAATACATTGAGCCTGTTCCTGACGGATCCGAGGAGTGTTCACCTGGTTGCTGTAAAGCATGTTCTGAGGTACCTGAAGGGTACAGTGGACTATGGGCTCAAGTATGAAGCAAATCAAAAGTTTAACCTACAGGGTTATGTTGATTCAGATTGGGCTGGTAGTGCTGCAGATAGGAAGAGCACATCTGGGTGTTGCTTCAGTATGGGATCAGGTGTGATCTCTTGGTTTAGCAGGAAGCAGTCCTGCGTAGCACTGAGTATAGCTGAGGCAGAGTATGTTGCAGCCTGCTCAGCTAGTTGTGAGGTAGTATGGATACGGAAGCTACTGTCTGAGCTATTTGATCTCCCATTGGAGGCTACTGGTATCTTCTGTGATAACCAGAGTTGTGTAAAGCTGTCCGAGAACCCAGTGTTTCATGACAGGTCGAAACACATAGAGATCAAATATCACTATATCAGGGATATGGTGCAAAGAGGAGCTGTGAAGCTCCTGTATGTTGCGATGGACGTGCAGATTACAGATGTGCTGACGAAGCCACTAGCCAGGGTGAAGTTCGAATACTTCAGAGAGAGGCTTGGCGTTCTTCAGATCGAGGACACTTCGAGGAAGAAGTGATGGACACTTTTGCCGAAGCCATTCCAAGCATGTTGGAAGGAGGATCCTTCACATGGATGTGGATGTAAGCGCTGGATGATGAGCATCAGGATGATGTTCTGGTTTCTGCTGGATATGATCAGTTGGATCATTTTTATGTATGTATGTACGCATCATGTTGGATGCTGGATGATTAGTTGGATCATTTTTATGTATGTATGCACGCATCATGTTGGATGCTGGATATGATCAGTTGGATCATGTGTATGTATTTTGTATATGCATCATGTTGGATGCTTGGACCATGTATCTGTATATGTATCAGGTGGATCATGTATGGTGATATGTATCATGTATTTGTATCAGGTGGATACATTGTATGATCAGGAGGATTATGTATGATGATATGTATCAGGTAGATACTTGGTATGCATCAGGTAGATGCATTGATGATCAGGTGGATCATGTATGATGACATGTAGCAGGACGTTGCAGTGATGATGATCAGGATGATCATGGATGACGAGCTTTAGGATGTTGCTCCAGATGACATGCAGCAGGATGTTGCAGTGATGATGATGAGGATGATCATGGATACATCAGGATGATGTATGGTGAGTATCAGGTTGATACTCTATGGCCGTGGATCAGGTTGTGCAAATGAGCATGTCTGGGAGATCCTATAGGTCGGAGTTGTGTACTCGTAACAGCCTGGGATGCTCTTTCGAGACATTGCTCTGGGAGGACAAGTAATTTGTGCCCTGGGAGATTTCAGGTCGGAGTTGTGTACCCATAACATCCTGAGATGCTCTTGCGAGGTTTTGTCCTATGGCATGTAATTTGTGCCCTGGGAGATTTTAGGTCGGAGTTGTGTACCCGTAACATCCTGAGATGCTCTTTCGAGGTTTTGCCATGACCACATGTAATTTGTGCCCTGGGAGATTTCAGGTCGGAGTTGTGTACCTGTAACATACTGAGATGCTCTTGCTAGGTTTTGTGGTGACCACATGTAATTTGTGCCCTGGGAGATCCTTCAGGTTGGAGTTGTGTACCCTTAACATCCTGGGATGCTCTTTCGAGGTTTTGTGGTGCGGTCACATGTAATAGCGCCTTGGGAGATCCTACAGGTCAGAGTTGTGTATCCGTAATATCCTGGGATGCTCTTTCGAGGTTTTGTGATGCACGTAATAAGTCCATAGGATTCCACAGTATGGCCAGTGATGATGAAGACCTACAGGTGGTGGGCCTACATCCAGTATGAAAAAGGACTGGCTCTGTATAACTTCCTATGACGAGTAGAGTCAGAGATTGGTTGAGATAGTAGCAGCAGTGACGATGATGATGACGATGCATCGATGACGATGATCCAGAGAAGAAGACTTGTCTAGCAGATCTGTGTCGAGAAATACCTTCCTAGTTAAGAGGGAGTGTTGATGTATATGTAACTTCGGAATGTATTTCATCTGTGTATTAAATATATATTTATTGTACCCTTATAAGATATGTGTTATTCCTCTATAAGGAAGTGTCGTCATGTGGATTGACAAGTGTCGCAAGTGTGTGTACTTACCGATGGGTTATTAGACCACCATATGGGGTCGGCCCTGATTAATATATAATATAATGTGGATGTATCTAAGTAGACAAGTCGGCCCCAGTAGGTCACTGGGCAAAAAGGTGAG
The DNA here is from genome assembly GCA_027924585.1 of Larix kaempferi. NCBI lineage: Eukaryota > Viridiplantae > Streptophyta > Pinopsida > Pinales > Pinaceae > Larix > Larix kaempferi. Next base: position 7,196,827 of record BSBM01001433.1, on the reverse strand, counting down.
TATAAATAGAGATAGGAGATCTCTATTTTACTCACTCGGAAAAGTAACTCACTCTCTCTCTGAAAAGTGGCACACTAGTGAGGAGGAGGAGGATCATCTGCTAGGAGACTATCTCAGTGTTATTTGGTTGTATTTTGGTTGAGCCATTGCTCTCTCTATCTCTGAGGAAGTTGTGGGGTTTTTCACCTTAGGGTTTTCCCCACGGAAACTCTGTGTCTCTTGTCTCTATGCTTTTGATTCTTGTGATGCTTGTGATGCTTGTCATATTATGATTGTCATGCATTGATATACTGTAGATGTTATTCTCTCAGCAAAGATCCTATAGTATTGTGATTTAATACTCAAAATTTAACATTGTATGGGTACGCATAGATGACTGTAAATATTAGTCACATTAATAGCGCATTAGTCACTCTAATAGCACAGGTTTCTATTTCTTTTAGTCACATGGTTCTCCATTTTGTCTGATTTTGGCATTTTGGGACTCTGTTTGTCTTCTGGATCTATTTGTCTTGGGACTTTGTTTGTCTTCGGTGAGCTACATTATGTATGTTAATAATGTCTTTCTGCAAGATTATCCTAAACGTCGTATGTATGCAAGATTTAAGCATTAATAGATGCCCCCTAATGTATGACATTCAAAGGGTAATGTAGGGTCGATAATGCATCATCGTTTCTTTTCTCTCCATGTTCTAATAAGTTATCAAGCATTTGTGGGTGAAAAATACCGGCCCATGGGGGAAGGTTGTTGGTGATGACCGTTGAAGCTATAAAGAATAGAAGTGTTTTATACAAACGAGACAGGCCGCATACCTATGCTCACGAAAATATGTCAAAATAGATTACAAATAAGAGGAGACCGAGGGGTCAACTTTTGATACTGCTACTGCAAGGATGAAGTTGCTTTTGATCCTTGTATAAGTAAATGAATCTTGGAAATGATGTTACTGGTGCCAAAGAAGCAGAACCGGTGATGATAATGAACATTCCACTGGGGTGAGGGACCTGTGTAATGGTGTTGTTGGGGGAACTTCACTATATTGGCCGTGCTACTACCAAATTGTATGAATCCCCCTAATGGGATGGACTTGTTGACGTCGAGCATATGGGAGACCAATAAGTTAGGGAGCAATAATGGCTCTCCTTACTTAGTTCTAGGTGAACCCTTATATTGATAAGAAGGGACCCCAAGGTACAATTGAAACTACTACAACTCTCAAAATACAATGTGTTGATGTCAATGAGAGCTAAAGCATATGATAAGACAAGAGTCTTATCTCAAGGACCAAGGTAATTTTGTAACCAACTGGAAGGCTGACTGACTTGACACAATACTGGTTGATAAGCATGGGGATCATGACTTCCCTTGAGTTATGTAAATAGGGGTGAGTGATTGATGACATCATTATTCAATTGTTGATGCAGGGTGTAATGGAGGGAAACATACTACAAATGAAGGGCTTTATTGAAGACACAATATTGATGTGGTAAGATGAATGACAAGATTGATAGTGATGGGGTTAGGTTAACTCAAATACATCTACCAAGGGTGACCAAGGGATGATTCCAAAATAATAATGTGATGGTGTCTCCACGGTTTCTTGTGGATCAGGGGACTCTATCGAATAAATGATTGGTGCAGTTCCCACGGTTTTGGGTGGGTTGGGGAACCATTTTATATGGGTGGGATTCCCATGGTTTTGAGTGATTCATGGAATCATTTTTATGATGATGTAATGGTGTTGTGCAGACAAGAATATGGATTCCCCATGAAATCATTCCATGTAGAATGTTTCTACGGGGATAACTGAGTGGAATTGGTGTATGAGAGGGTGGGGGCCCCAATGATGTCTTCTTGATGATTGATGATATGAAGGGAAACACAGATGACATATGAGTCACGAGTATGAGAGGTTATCTGTGATTTGTACTCGTAACATGTGCTAATGGATCTAAGGGGTCCTGGTAGTAGAATGCAATGAAATGATATTTGGTCTCAACTTGACAAACTAGTTGAGTAATTAGATTCCTTAGTCTTGTGGGGGGTTCAACATCATGGGTGCCAAAATATGAAAGGGGTTGTAAAGGCATGGACACCCCTTGGGAACATGCTATTCTTGAGAATGAAATTGATGGCATGGAATCATCAAGATTGAGGAACATGTGGTTATCAGTGTGGGAAATGGTTAAATGCAATGTAAATAGAGGGAAAATGTTGTCTGTATGCCAAGTCAAGATGATATACCTTTGATTGGATTCCATTCACTAGTTTCGTAAAAGGAAGGTTATTTCTTCATGTACACATGATGCAAATATCCAAGCATAATATAGATTATGAAAAGTGTATTGACAATGCAAAAATTGACTAGAGATCAATGCAACTATGGGATGGCCGTAAAAATGGTTTTTGGATGGTTCGGTGGAAACCGCTAGTGGTGTGATGGATAATGTTAGTGTTAGAAATTGGTGCAACGTATCTAAATGATATATTGTTTGCATGTCTGTGTGGCATCCCAAGTATGTCGACTTGCAGGGGAGATTTTTTCCATCTCCCAAGGATACCCAACACTTGAACATAGAGCTCTTGGTGTCTAAAGGTTGTTTAGTGGATAGTGGTTGTCTTCCACGATCGAAGATGATTTTGTTGGTGAAGATTTGTCTTCCTCATACGCGAATAAATATGTGTTGTCACTAGTGAGTAGACTAGCTAATGATGACATTTTGATAACGTCACCATGTTCAGTAGTCTCTGGTAATGGGAGAGGAACCTACGCAAAGGGTAACCCAGGTGGGTATGCCATAAGGGTAGGAGGGTGATCTTCAAGCGTCATCTATTCTAGATGAGCTGCTTTTTCTGTGTGTAATATGGGGCACTGAAATGGATAATGTGTCAATTGTCCACATGATCTACGTGGATGTGTGTCTTGGGTGTGGTTGAGCTCATGTGCCAGAATTAGTGGTTGAGTGGAACGATCGGGAATGAAAGTTCTAGTTCTGGCGGAAATCATATGGGTATGGTTACCACATGATGAAAAACCATAGGGTTGCACCGCTGACGACGACGTCCTAATTGGTGGAGGCGACGTCCTAATTATTAGGAGGAGGTATTTTATTCATGGGGTGTGTGAGATGAATAGTCTCCAATTCTTCCCGAAATCGGGGGAGTTCAGGGCAGTGATGCGTGTAATTCCCAAACTGAGAACATATTGTGTGCACATGGTTAGTGTGCAATGATTTGGTATTCGTCTTAGTATTTAGAGTGACTGATGTGGTTGGAATTTTCCTTGCTAAAGTGTTTTGGGATTGGGTTACGCCAACTGGAGTGTTAAGAAAAATCCTGAGCTTCGGCAAGGTGGGGCATAGGTTAGTGCCATGTCCTTGTTTCCCACACATGGCGCATGGTGGAATGACGTGAGGTGCAGGTATAATACTTGGTACTACATGGGATTTCAACTTGGGTTTCTCTATTCCTCACACATTAGGAATAGTGACCGTACCGGTGGTGGTTGAGTCATGGGTGGTACTACTACCATGGGAGGTTCAGATGATGCACCTATGGGAGCTCCCAAGATAACCTCATAATGGGTTAATGGATTGGAACCCATTTATGGGTAAGGTGGTGTAAGGTACCACAGAGTTATTCCCAAATTGAGTTTGGGTAATGTGAGATAAGCCATTACTAGAGTTCCTTGTACTCCGGTAAGGGAATACAAGAAAGGGATTTGAAAAATAGGTGGCACTGATGGGTTCAAGGTCTGATCGATGCCACAACTAGTAAGAGGTACTGATGCTGATGTTGAGGGGGATTGTGACTTATCTTCAAAGGTGAAAATAATGCAAATGAGACCATATGTAGATACAGGGATATCGAGTGGAGGACCTAAGTATGCCCCCAACAAATCATAATATTTGTAAATGCCAGGACCAATATCAACATATTAGGGGGGATTAGCCGATCCTATGGTGGGTAGGACATTATCTGGGTTTGTTTTGGTGTGTGGGTCATAGTAATTAAGTTGGTCAAGGGTGACGATCTTCCCATTATGAGGGACCATCATGATGTGGAAAATCGAGGAGGTTATCACCTTCATGGCAGACATATAACTACAACCCAATAAAATGTTGTAGTCGAGCTATGCATCAAATACCTTAATATCCAAAAGTACTATTTTTCCCTTAGCTCGATGGGGACATTCTAGTATATACCTAAAGGTTTTGATGGCATCCCATCATAAGCACAGAGAGCGATAGATGGGGGCACTAGGTCTGGTGAACCCAGATAATTCCAGACATGGGTGGACATCACACAAGTCAACACTCCATCATCGACAATGCATCTATGAATGCTAATGTTCTTGATTGTGATGGGGATTTCAAAAGTGACTTATGAGGGTTGTTATAGTTTGACTTTATCGATATCAAAGGTCATAAGACGTCAATCAGAAGGATAGACAACCCCTAATGCACTAAGTAATGTCTTATTTTGGGAAGGGAAAGACTGAAGAACTTTTATTATCGATATGGCAGTGGGTGATTGAGCCAAATCATCCACGCTACTATAGTTCTTGCAAGCTTTCATGTGAGGGTTATGGGTAGTCCGTCTAAGTAATGTTTTGGGACCCTTCGAATCTAATCACCTTTCTGGGTGGGGTATTTGCAAATGCCTACTAAAGGATGTGGTAGGAACATCTTCCCCTTGTGGGGATTCAAGCATGCCATACACATTGGCACGGGTTTGGAGGTTAACCTCTACCGTGTTCATGTAAATATTCTAAAAGGCATTGTCACATGGAGGACATGGATCTGGTTTTTGAGTAACTACCCTTGATTGGAAAAGGGTTGTTGAAACACAGCTTGCTGGGGTTGTGGTGCGTTAAGTGCTTGAAGAGGGTTGGGTGTGGCTAGCTTCTTTGCTTCAAACATTTTTTTGCACTCTGTGTTCAATGGACAATGGTGTGTATAGTGCCCATACTCTCCACACATGGAGCAAGGATAATTGGTCATGAGGTTGGCATTCTTTCCCTATTTGGAGGGGTTGTTTCCCCCCTCATTCTAGTTACTCATGTTCTATTCTTTATGGGGAGGGATATTTCCCCCCTATCCCTGTTGTTGGTGTTTCCTGTTATTTCCTTTCTTCATCCCCTAATTTTGAGGAATTGGCGAATTAGTTGCGTTTAAATTCTCAAATCTTTGATTTTGTTGCATGAGAGAAGGATATACTAGATTTACCCCCATTTGAGGCATGGGGGTAGGACCAGGAGGAATAGGAAATGGAAAATATGGATTGTATCTGGTTGCGAGAAGGTATGCATTAGGTGCTCCATATGATGTGGACGTAGGAGCAGGAGGTTCCATTTGTAGTGGTGGTACCAAAGGTGCTTGGATGGAATTCGAGTACGTAGGACAATATGGTCCATAAGATAACTAAAAAAATGGAGGAGTTGGTGCAGATGTAGGTGCCATTGATACATGAGGCATTGGTGGGTATTGTTATGCCATAGTGGTTGGTACAAAATGCGCATGTGGGGGGACATTTCCTTGATGGGAAATAGTCCTAATAATCCCATTAGCTGAATGTGATGTTCTTAATGGTGTTGGGTTCAAAGAACGATGCTGAGGGGCGCATGGGAGGATGGTATATAGATATCTAGATTGTGCATAAATTATATCAAAATGTTGAGCCTTCAAGATGGCCTCTTCCTATGTTGTTGGCAAGGTGGTTTCCACATCTTTTGCAATGACGGGTTGGAGTGATTTTAGAAACGAATCCAATATAAATTGGGACTGGATGTCTATTTTTCACATTGTCCATTGCCTATGTCATTCATGGATATGATTTGCGATATGGGTGGAAGTGTTTTGCCAAAATTTTGTGAGGATTTCAAGCCCTAGTTCATGACATATAGGCAACTGAAAATACATGAGGAAAATAGTGGCAATTAACTCAAAGGTGGTGTAAGTTGCAAATGGTAAATTAACATACCATTTGGTTGTTGTTCCTATAAGTGTTCTTTGGAAAAGTCGAAGACAAAAAGGTTCATCGATGATGCTATTAGAGGAGCACCAAAGATGGAATTACATTACATGGTTTGTTGGTCCATCTTCGTGATTCCCTTCAAACTTTAGAAGGTCCGAGGGAAGTTTCAGAGGCATATCCATCCAAGTTGGATCATGATGGATGGGTTCATTAATCATCCTAGCTAATTCATGGATATTTAAGATTTCCATGAAAGGAAGGTTTGCATTAGGGGTTGGTCTCTCCATAGTATTATGTGTGTTGCTCCATCTAAAATGTAGGGTGGTGACAATGGCAGCATCATCTCTCCTAAAGCAGTATATAATGGGGGAGTATCCCCTCCAAAAGGTGGAGATGAAGTACTTCCTCTTCCAAAAGGTGGAGATGAAGTACTTCCTCTTCCATGAGGTGGATAGGTAAAGGGAGTTGTATGATCTCCCAGAGGTGGAGAAGTGGGAGAGTCAAGAAAGGTGTGTCCTTGCTTAGTTAATCCTAACAACGAGGTCTGGGAATGTCCCCTACTAGAGTTATCCCTCTTGTACCACAGGGAGAAAGTGGGAAAACACCTCTTTGGAGAGGGAAAATTCCTTACAGTCTAAGAGACTGCCTCAAATTTATGTGTTCTGCTATGGCGGTGGTCTATGTGATCAAGTGAGAGTGATGATAAATAGGACCAAACAAAAATGAACAAATGAAAAAATATCCCAACCACAATAGAATATGGTGCAAAGTGAGTTATAAGTGATTGAATATTTGTACAAGTAGTACACAAGTTGGTTCTTTTTAATTACAAGTTAGGTGACCTTGTAAATAAAAAGAAAATAAATGTGAATTCCCTATAAGATGTAACATCCTTTCCTCTCAAAAGTCACTAGCCTTCCAATAGCTCACCCATCGATGGTGATGAAATCTCTCGACATTATCTAGTGAAGGTATGATAAAGTCAATTATCATGTAATGATGTTGGGGCTATGTTCCGAAAGGGTTGGAAACATTTCCAACAACTAACGATATCCGACTTAGGATTTAATTCCACTCACAATTTTTCCTTGGTGATATCCTAGGTTTTGGCCACTAAGATACTCATTTCAACTGTGGATAAGTGGTTCTTCCTGGGCAGTAAATTATCATCTCCAAAAAAAACTTAGTGACTCTTTTTGGTGAGCAGATACAATTATACCTCGGATTTCATGTCCTTGGGCACCGCTCCTTCTTATCCGAATTGTATTTTGACACTTGCGTATGGTAGGATTTGAAGTACCCTATAAGTCAACAATGTTATGTTTCAAATAATATAGAATATTGGAGGGAATTATTTGGATGCCCGGCCCAATCAATCCTACCTAACTAAAATTTTATTGTGTGACCTCCTGTTATGATTTTAGTTGGTTTATAATTACAAGTGCAATGTTGATTTTAAAAAGGTTCAAATTTGATTAAGGAGTGTGAGAGAGGTATTTAAAAATTTCATATCATTTTGATCCATCCAGATCACTAAGAGTGCAATCTGGAGAGCATACTAGATGTGAAAGAGTATTTAGGTTTCTTAGTGTGTGCTTAAGTGGAAATCACACATGTGTTTGGAAAGTAAGCAATACTGAAATTTGCAACTAACTAAAAGAGAATAAAGTAAAGATACATGGGCATCTACTTTATTTAAACTCTAAGAAAATAACAACTACACAAGATGCTTTAAAGAATTAAATGTGTGCAAAGAAGGTATTTCAAACCTATCACCCTTTTCTAATTTTCATAGATCACTAGGAGTGCAAGGCAAAGAGCATACTTCAGGTAAAGGAGTCTTTAGGTCCTTCGCTTGTGGGTGAAAACATGAAGTTGGGAAACAATTTTGGCTTGTTTTTGACAAACAAAACTGCTAAATTTTATGTTTTTCAACTTTGACCTCTTCAAACCCATATCTCCCTTAGGAATTTCAACTTGAAGTAAACACAAAGGTTTTAGAGAATTGAATTAAATTTCTACTCGTATTTTTTTTTAAATTTTTTTTAAGGACATATCATGGGACAAATTTGTTGTCAACCAATGGCATATACTTGAAAATTTTAGGTATGGATAATGAGTGACCTGTGTTGACGACGGTTTTTTGATATATGGTTATTCATTTTAGGGAAAAAAATTGTAGGCTCATAATCTAAACACACTACACTTGATCTTGGACTATATTTTGAGTTTTTTAAGACTTGGGAACTATTTTTTATTATTTATCGAAACAACATATGTTCAGAAAATGGTGCATTATAGACACATGTTTTTGTCTTCACATTTTATTTCAACTGTGACTCTTATTGGAAAAACTAAAAGTACCCTTTTGAAGAGGATGAGTCAATTATGATCTCTATGAAATTTCAATTTTTTTGGTGTTGTCTTTGTTATGATATTGAATTTTCATTTCGGGTGATTTTCATAGTAATAAAATGCTTAAGGGATAAGGTTTAGAAAAAAATTATTACTAAATAGTAATTCAAATCTAAATGAAACAATTCTTATATCATTGGAAACTAGATTCAGAGATGAATCCATTACTACCAAGTCCGATAAATAATACTTAAAATTTACAGGGGTTAGGGCTTGCCGAAGTTGCAGGTTCCAGAAAGATGCCTGATATTTTCGTAGGTTTTGTTGACCATAAACTCTTGGCCGAAAAATACCTTCCAAACTCTCGGCTGAGAGTTTAGTTCAAACTCTTGTTCGGGATTTTTTTTGAAAATACAGCGCGACGATTGGTTCAAACTTTTGGCCTAGAGTTTGAACCCTCAAAACTCTCGACCTAGAGTTTTTTAAAATCTCGGCTGAGAGTTTGAGGTTGTCTTTTTTTCCCCTGTTCATTCGTGCGCCCTCTTTTTTTTTTTTCACTCCGTTGTCACATAATTGTTTCCCAGCTTCGCGTTTTCACCCTTGTGTGAGAGAAGTGAACTAAACTATCTTGCATAAAACAAAGAGATAAGAAAGAAGCAAAATATTTACAACTAAATATAGTCAAATCTAATTGGCTAGACTAACAATTTCCATGAGATGGCAAACATAATCATTCAATCACTAGTAAGTACTAAGAGGCTAGTTGAAAGCCTCAAAGTATTTTAGCCTAGATATTTCAAGAAGTCATTTCTTGTTGGAATATGTAATGATGACTGAATGTATTTGGAAGGTAATAATGTCCACTCTTATGTAAAATAGTTATCCCACACATATTATGTAATAATTTACTCTTATTACCTTTTATTATATAAAGAGGTGAAATTACATGTATCCCACATGTCTTATAGGATGTAAGGTGGATGCAGAATGACTTCTCCAGTTCTGAAAACATGTTATAATAAAAATTCCGAGAAATATTGTTCGAGTTATGGTCTTTTAAATTTTTCATTTTTATGCTACAGAGTTACAAATCCGTCTTTTAGCAGCTATTGGCCTTCGGTTTTGGTGAGAAATTCCAGTTTTTATTCATCTCTTATCTTGAAATTCTTGTCATGAGATTCTTGATCTCTTTTCATTAGGTTTTTTGTCTGTGTTCATCATATTTACAGAGGTTGTCTTGTTCTGGTTTTACTTGTCTCTAACCTTATTGTGTGGAAGATGTTTTGACATTTTCAGGGGCATGGATCTCTAGTATGGTAATGTTGACATCAATAAATGAACCTATGCTTAGGACTTAGTTTCTTGATGACTATATTTCTATTTTTATAAGTGATATCATGATTTGATCATAATTTTCTATATGTTGATCATGTTAAACACTTTGATCTATCTATATATATCATGTCTTTATATATATCATGTCTTGTTTATTTCGATCAATTTTTACTCAATATTTATATGGCATTGAGCAATATCATATTATTGTTCATATATCATGTCTCGGGCTTAGCATGTTTATGCTTTAATCTTGGAAGTTCTTTGTGCAGATTAGCTCTCTTTGTACTTCACTTTATGTGTATTTGTGAAGAGTTATGGGGCAACTTGGTTCTTGCATCCCTTGTTATCTTAAGCATATGTCTTGATTATGTATGTTCTTTCAGCATTGTTCCTTGTTGATCATCTTACCCTTGGAAGCAAAGGGTGATCCTATTTTCTTCTTTATCTCGGATGTTTGAAGTCTCATTCAAAGGGAATGTAATGTAATCTCAATCACTTAATTACATATATAATGTAATGAAGCACCATCTTCTATTGTTAACAGACCATGATGATTATCTGCACGATATCATATTCGATGGTATACCATTAGGGTCCTATATTCACGATGAGGTCTATTGCAGAGTTTTATTGCATCTTTCAACTATTAGTTGATTTCTAGTTGTGATGATTGTTGTGTTTTTCTAGGAATTTTGTTGTTGGATCTAGTAGCCACTATGGCTTCTCTTTTAGATCTAGGCATTCTACAGTTGGATCTCTTGCCAGGTGATCTAGGCATTTTGCTGTTGGATCCAGTAGCTGCTATGGATTCTTTTTAGATCCAGGCATTCTGTAGTTGGAGCTTGTTGCCACATGTTATGTTGCACTATTGTGGTAGAGTTCATCAAACAACTTGGTTCAGGGCAATTTCATGGTTCAATGAGAAGCGGTTGTTATATTTATCTACTTCAGAGGTGAAGAGTGTTTTTATTCGCATCTTATGGAAATTCTATAAGTTATTATCAAGGGGGATAATATGTAATGCCATCTTCCTCCATTTTTTTTGTATTCTATCTCCCAGTCATCATTAAGGGGGAGTGTTGGAATATGTAATGACGATTGAATGTATTTGGAAGGTAATAATGTCAAATATTATGTACAATAGTTATCCCACGCATATTATGTAATGATTTACTCTTATTACCTTTTATTATATAAAGAGGTGAAATTAGATTTATCCCACATGTGTTATGGGATGTAATTCCTATATTACCTCTTGGTATATAATGAGGTGAAGAGTCGTTGTAAATTAATCAAGAATTCAAGAATTCACATATGAACACAAGGATGTGTCATGTAATGTGATTATGGAGTGGGATGTGATGATCATGTGTGGGATATCTATTGCAAGATTAGAGATTATTGATGATTAAGAAGATTTCAACCTTCCTGTGGATGTTTCCCCATTTGAGGTTTTATCACATATATCCAATCTTCTCTTGTTTGTTCTCTTATCTCCATTTTTATCCATGTTCATGTTATTTGTTGCTTATAATTTGATAGAAGGCTAGATCATCTCATGCTATGCATGTTTTGTATTGTTGTATGACTTTACCATATTTTCAATATTCTAACACTTGTTTACTACCTATCTTGGGCTAAGTTATCTAATTACTAAATAAAATTATATTGCATGTGATTTAAATTTTTTGGTTCATTAGGCAGTCATCAAAATTGTAGATGATTATGAAAACAAAGATAAAAATAAAATAAAATACAAAGTCGCGCAAGCATTGGGCCCACAGTCGCACTAATATAGTGGTTACAATGAAGAGAAAGTCGCATGGATTTACCACGCGGGTAACATAGAAATACAACTATGTGACTTGTGTGTCTTTTGAGGTGTTTTTCGTACAATGTAGTGCATACGGGACGCTGAGAACCACACTACTAATAAAAAATTTATCCTAGGAAAAGGGATCCATAGTGTTGGTTGCTAAGAGGTTGGACACTAAGCTCTTGCACTTGCACAAAATCCAAAATGATTTATCTAGCAAAAGGAAACCTGTATTACATGCAATGAAAAAAAATAAGAGTGGAGTCTCCATAAAATACCGTTAAGGGAAAAATGGCACAAGGGTGAGCAATATTCCCTTTCATCCTTGCAACTTATAGTCAAGCGAACAATAATAACTATGTATTAGGTATACCAAGCACTCACAAGCGAAAGCAACTTCAAGAAACCTAAATTAAGCTCAAAGAATGAAGATATTGCTTATTTAGGAAGGAGGCAACAATGGAGAAACACTTTCCTCTTAGGGGAAAAGAATAAGGGAGCTTTGTGTATGCCAATATGAAGGAGGAAGTAGATTGAAAGATGAGCTCTCAATGTAATTCCAACATCATAACCTTTCTTTGATTTTGTCCTGTGGAATGCATGCCCATGGCTTCCTTTTATAGGCCAAATGGAGGCTAAGAAACATCTAGATCCATATGTGAACACTCCATCATTTGAATTGATTTCCCAAGTACATGAGAGGGGGTAGTAAATGCTCCCAAGAATGTGAGGAGTCCCTATTTTAATTTTGGATCCAAGAGAGCCATTATGAGCCTTCAATGCATCATAAAAATATGTGATCCCTTCGTTTCAACACTCGCATAAGTTTCGAGAGAAATCCCGCATAGGTATGCATAGGTGACTGTACATATTAGTCATGATAATATCATGGGTTTCCAGTGCGTTTAGTCACACAGTTCTCCATTTTGATTGATTTTATCATTTTTGGACTTAGTTTGTCATTTGGATAAGATGATGATGTCTTTGGTGAGCTCCATTATGTATGTTGATAATGCCTTTCTACAATATTATCCTAAACATTGCATGTATGCAAGATTTAAGCATTAACAGGTCTCTTATTCATATATAATAAATTGGATTTCCTATTCTATTACATTGTCTAATGTTGTAAAATGTTACATTGTTGATTAAATATATGGAGGTTATGTATGGATGATTATATATTACAATGAACACATGTGTAATTTGTTGACATAACATTATAATATGATAATCATATTAAAACACAATAATTGAAATTCAAATATCAATACTATTATAAAAATTATTTGATTTTATGATGTTTTTTTTTCTTAATGGAGCTTTTTATAGTGTGAATCAACATGCACCAATGATTTTCAAGGTATTAAGAACACCAGTTCTTGTATTTATTATAAATGCATACAATTTTATATGCATAATAGAAACAAGGTTATTATCCATTACAAATGCACTAACACCCATAAATATTGTTCAATTTGTGTGATAGTAGAGTGTGTATTTGTGCATCATTAGCACTAGTGCATATTTGATCACCATCAACATCGATGTGTAATTACTTATAATTATAATCATGGTGCTATTAGTCACATTTAAATTGTATTCAATGGTGCTATGATATGCACATAACACATCGGTTCTATTATACATGCATAACACACCATGAAGTTGTATAAATGGAAAGCAATTGTGCATTGAATTTAAATTGTACACAACAGTGCTATCATACAATTAAATGCACTAGTGCCTTAAATGGAAGAAAAAGTATCGATGCTATGAATTATAATCATGCATCGAGGGTTATATAAATGAAATGCACCGATGTATCACATTTAAATGGTATGCACCAGTTATGTGTGTCTGTGAAACACGCCGATGCACTCCAACCACCCAGTTTTAAAGTTATAATTGATTTCCACAAAACATCTATTGCTAATGGCATAGGTTTTTTTGATAATTTTTCCTAATTTTGTAACACTAAAAACCTTAGCTAAAACCTTCACCAAAAGGTGTATTTTCTTGTAGTTATAGATAGGTCAGTGGACATATCCATAGTGAGTAAGTTGTGAATTCAATCCATAGAAACATTCTAGTTCGACCTTGACTTTGTGTCAGATACCTTTTCAATCCAATAATATAGAATTGAGAGTTCACTATAGGTTTTCTTCTTCTTCTAGGTTCAAGTGGAAGCATGGAAAACAAAAACTGGTGGGTAATCGGCTAATGGGCATAAATTATCTTTATAAAATTATGAAATCTTATAGAGGAGGATGTTTTCAAGGTCTCATCAATTGGTTGCAACATACTATTTACCACAAATATAATCTATGTGTCTGTGATCAATGCAAGAATAGTGTATATCATAAAGATTCATAGCATGGTTCATGGTTTATTTAATGATTTACAACTCTCCAACAACCAACTCATTTCATAAATAAGTTAAACTATTTGACACCTCTACAGATCGATGCATATACCATTCTTAAATTTAAATGAACATGCAAGGAGTTGTTATGGTTGTATTTATTGCATTCACTATTGTATTTATTGTTATGGTTTGGTAGCACTAAATCCAATACCCATCTTAAAATTTTACATGGCCACATTGTTAGTTTTTTAGAATTTTCAATCTGATCTAAGATCTTAACTGAGAGAATAACATGTACAACATATCTACAACATATCAATCATGGACACAATAATGCAAGCACACAAGAGACACATAGTTTCACCGGGGAACACCAAGAAGGTGAAAAACCCCGCAACTTCCTTAGAGATAGATAGAGCAATGATACAACCAAAGTACAACCAAAGCACAAGAGATAGTCTTCTCCTAGCAGCTGATCCTCCTCCTCACATGTGTGCCACTTTTCGAGTGATGGAAGAGTGAGTAAGTGAATGATCAAATAGAGATTTCTCGATCTCTATTTATACTTGTCCTGTCCTTCCCAATAAACCAGTGGGGCCGACTTGTCTAACTTAGCCTAATAACCCGTGGTTACATTAATTCGGGCTGACCCCACACTTGGTGGTATAATAACCCATTTACCCACATGACTCATACAGGGCCAACCCCATCAAGGTGGTCTAATAACCCATCGGCAAGTTACAACACTTGCGACACTTGTTAATACAAATGACGACACTTCTGTATAGAGGAATAATAACATCTCTATAGGAGTAGAAAATACATAGGTGAAATACATTTCGAAGTTACATATACATCAACACTCCCTCTTAACTAGGAAGGTATTTCTCGACATAGATCTGCTAGCACAAGTCTTCTTCTCTGGATCATCATCACTGGATCATCGTCATCGAATCATCGTCATCATCACTACTGTTGCTATCTCAATCAATCTCCGATCTACTCGTCATAGGAAGTTCTACAGAGCCAGTCCTTTTTCATACTGGATGTAGGCCCACCACCTGTAGGCATTCATCATTGGTCATACTGTGGAATCCTCAGGACTTATTACGTGCGTCACAAAACCTCGAAAGAGTATCATAGGACTGATTATGAGCACACAGCTCAACCTATCGGATCTCCCAGGACCTTTTACATGCTACTGCACAACCTGTCCACGACCACAGAGTATCATCCTGATACTCATGATCATACTAATCATAACATCGTTAGCAAAGCACAACCTAGATGCACATCACACAGCACTTACATCTACACCATGGGAGAACACATCTACAACCATGCGATAATGACACAACACTTATATTGCATCCATGGGAGAACACATCTACAACCATGCTCAAATGGCCCAGCACTTATATCGCAGCCATGGGAGAACACATCTACAACCATGCTCGAATGGCCCCATCACTTATATCGCAGCCATGGGAGAACACATCTACAACCATGATCGAACGGCCGCAGAACTTATATCTCAACCATGGGAGAAGACATCTACAACCATGCTCGAATGGCCCCAACACTTATATCGCAGCCATGGGAGAACACATATACAGCCATACTAGAATGGCCCTAGCAATTACATCATGACCATGGGAGAACACATCTGCCACCATGTCGGAAAAGCCCAGCAATGACATCTCAACCATGGGAGAACACATCTACAACCATGTCCGAAAAGCTCATGTGCATCTGTGTCTTCGGAACTCATCACACACAATCCAACTGATTATGTAATGTATCCACCTGATACATGTCATCACATATGATCATCCTGATCATCATCACTGCATCGTCCTGATGCATGTCATCTGGAGAAACATCCTAAAGGTCGTCATCCATGATCATCCTGATCATACAATGCATCCACCTGATGCATACCAAGTATCTACCTGATACATATCATCATACATGATCCACTTGATCATACAATGTATCCACCCGATACATACATAGATACATGATCCACTTGATCATACAATGTATCCACCTGATATATATCAACATACATGATCTACCTGATCATACAACGTATCCACGTGATACATATATAGATACATGGTCCAAGCATCCAACATGATGCATATACATATACATGATCTAACTGATCATAACAAGCATCCAACATGATGCATATACATATACATGATCCAACTAATCATAACAAGCATCCAACATGATGCATATACAGAGCAATAACTGGAGCATCGTCCTGATGCTCATCATCTAGCGCTTACATCCACAGCCATGGGAAGGATCCTCCTCTCACCATGCTTGGAATGGATTCCAACAAATATGTCCATCACTTCTTCCTCGAAGTGTCGTCAATCTGAAGAACACCAAGAATCTCTATGAAGTACTCAAATTTCACTTTGGCTAGTGGTTTTGTCAGCACATCTGCAACCTGCTCATCCGTCAGAACATACAGGAGCTTCAAGGCTCCTCTCTGCACCATATCCTTGATATAGTGATATTTGATCTCAATGTGTTTCGACCTGTTGTGGAACACTAGGTTCTCAGATAGCTTCACACAACTCCGGTTGTCATAAAAGATACCAGTAGAATCCAATGGGAGATAAAATAACTAAGACATTAGCTTCCTCAGCCATACTTCCTCACAACTAGCCGAACAAGCTGCAACATACTCTACCTTGGATGTACTCAATGCTACGCAGGACTGCTTCCTGCTAAACCAAGAGATCACACCTAATCCCATACTGAAGCATCACCCAGATGTGCTCTTCCTATCTGCAGCACTGCCTGCCCACTCTGAATCAACATAACCCTACAGGTTAAACTTTTGATTCGCATCATACTTGAGCCCATAATCAATTGTACCCTTCAGGTACCTCATAATATGCTTTACAACAACCAGGTGAACACCTTTGGGATCTGTCAGGAGCTGGCTCAATGTGTTCACCGCAAAGCAAATATCTGATCTAGTGTTTGTCAGGTACATCAAGGACCCAATCATCTGACGATACACAATGACATCAACTGGATCAGATGAAGCATCACACAGAAGCTTCAGGTTCGATGCCATATGTGTGGCCATGACCTTGCAGTCCATCGTCCTTAACCTCTTTAGGATCTCTACTGCATACTTCCTTGTCCAAGGAAGATTCCATCTATACTCTGCCACACCTCCATGCCTAGAAAATAGTGCATCATCTCCAAGTTCTTCGTCTAATACTCGGCAGCAAGCTTCCGCTGCGTGTCGGCAATTAATCTATCCTCACCTGTAACAAACAAGTCATCCACATACAAAAGTAGTATCACTAGATTGCCTTCCTCAACCTTGTAGTAAAGGTTGGAATCTGCTTCACTCTTGGTAAATCCCAAACTGGATAGAAAGCCATCTATCCTGCCATACCAAGTCCTAGGAGCTTGCTTCAAGCCATACAAGGCTTTCTTCAACCTGCACACATATGACTATTTGTCATGTGTCTCAAAACCTAGTGGCTGCTCCACATACACGTCCTCCTCGACTACACCATTCAAGAAAGTTGTCTTGATATCCATCTGGTGTATCTTCCATTTCATCACTGCAGCTAGAGCAAGTATTGATCTAATGGAAGTGTATCTGGCCACAGGAGCAAAAGTCTCTTCATAGTCAATCTCTCTTTCTGGGAGAAGCCACGAGCTATAAATCTCTCTTTGTATTTCTCTATGTTGCCATCTGCAGCATGCTTGATCTTATAGATCCATTTGGAACTCACAACAAACTTCCCTTCAGGTCTTGGGATCACATCCCAAACATGATCGATTGGTACTTCTCGACCATGGCATCCTTTTACTGTATTCCATATCCTGGGAACTTCAGAATCTTCAATATCTTCAATAGATAGTTTGAACTTCGTTGTAGGAACAAATGTTGTAGTCCTTGTTTTGTAGGTGATGGTATATGATCTTTCCTACAAAACAAGTTAAAGTGCATGATTGAAACATCTCATAGTTTTCAGAACAAATTCTTACATGTAAGGAAATATGTCATATAGTCATGCAATTATTTTAGCCAATGCTTCAATACAACATTTATCCATCCCGTAACTTTCT
This sequence comes from Larix kaempferi, assembly GCA_027924585.1. Lineage (NCBI taxonomy): Eukaryota > Viridiplantae > Streptophyta > Pinopsida > Pinales > Pinaceae > Larix > Larix kaempferi. Next base: position 7,178,857 of record BSBM01001433.1, on the reverse strand, counting down.
AGATTTTTTCCATTCTCTACCAGAACATTGTTAAGAGTGTGCACAACTCCCAACATGTCAGCAAAGAGGTTTCATTCTAGATAAGTAGAAATGGAATGTTGTACAGTGCCATAGGCCACTTACCCAATACATGCGTATTAGTAATATACTGTTTATTAATGCATTTATTCTAATATGCATAATACACAACCTAAGTCTAGTATATACATTATTGAACAGTATTATTTAAACAATCAAATATACAAGAAATGACAATTCAAATACTTATCTTTGTTTGTTTGTTGAGTGGACTCCCTGTCAACCTTTGCTTCCTTGCAAGAACTACTGGAGTGTGCTCCCTCTTGATCTTTGCTTCCTGGATTACCTATCCTTGAACTTATATCCATCCTCGATCACTATGCATGCTTACTAGTATCATCATTGTGTTACCATTGAGATCTCATACATAATCATACATTCATTAGTATAATCTCAATACTATCAAAACACAATAATCTTAAACATGTATAGTCATTATCATTTCAAACATAGATAATAAGCATTAGCATTCAATGTTTTAGGGAAGACTTCTCTTACTCATGCATATTCATATTTGACCAAAGGACTTTTTTGGTTAGTCATATCATCAATCAAGGTAAGAGACATAATATGCATAAACCCTTGATTACTTACATTTCTAACTTCATGAATAATCATTATCAACAATATAAGATCCTAACACAAGGTAGGATTCTAACTTGATATAGAAAAAACATACCTGGATTAATATGTTAGTTGGTTATGTCTAACATACCCACATGATGTCTTCTTGTTCTCTTAAATGACTTGTGCTAGTAACCTGCATATCTCATAGGTTAATCATTATAGAACCAAGTTATACATGTTAAATTTTCAAAATTTACTTCAATCTGATCTAGGATCTTAACTGAGAGAACAACATGTACAGCATATCTACAGCATATCAATCATGGACACGATAATGCAAGCACACAAGAGACACAAAGATTTACTTGGGGAAAACCATAAAGGTGAAAAACCCCAATAACTTCCTCAGAGATAGATAGAGCAATGATACAACCAACCATAAGAGATAGACATATCCTAGCAGCAGATCCTCCTCCTCCATAAGTGCGCCACTCCTCCTTGAGTGCGTGAGTGAGTAAATAAAGTGCCTCCAGCACTCTATTTATACTTGACTTGACTTGCCTTTTACCTAACTCATGTAGGCTCGAACTTAACCACATAACATAATGCTGACTGGGCCGAACCCCAATAGGGTGGTATAATAACCCTTTGACCCACATGACTTATACAAGGCCGACCCCAACAAGGTGGTCTAATAACCCATCAAGTATAAGTTACGACACTTACAATATAAATGACGACACTTCCGTATAGAGGAATAATAACATCTCTATAGGAATACAACCACTTCCGTATAGAGGAATAATAACATCTCTATAGGAATACAATATATATATATGTGAAATACATTCCGAAGTTACATATACATCAACACTCCCTCTTAACTATGAAGGTATTTCTCAGCACAGTTCTTCTAGCACAAGTCATCTTCTCTAGATCATCGTCACTGGATAATCGTCATCGAGTCATCATCATCATCGTCACTGGATAATCATCATCGAGTCATCATCATCATCGTCACTGCTGCTGCTATCTCAATCAATCTCTGAATATACTCGTCATAGGAATTTCTACAGAGCCAGTCCTTTTTCATATTGGATGTAGGCCCACCACCTGCAGGTCTTCATCATCACTGGCCATACTGTGGAATCCTCAGGACTTATTACGTGCGTCACAAAACCTGGCTGCAACATCCCAGGCTATTACGAGCACACAGCTCTACCTGTAGGATCTCCCAGGAGCACATTACATGTGACCCATCACAAAACTTGGCTGAAGCATCCCAGGCTATTACAAGCACACAGCTCTACCTCTCAGATCTCCCAGGAGCACATTACATGTGATCTCACCACAAAACCTGGCTGAAGCATCTGAGGCCTTTTTCATCCTGTCCAGATCTCCCAGGAGCAAATTACATGTGGTCATGGAAAAACCTGGCCGAAGCATTTGAGGCCTTTTTCATCTTGTCCAGATCTCCCAGGAGCAAATTACATGCCATAGGACAAAACCTCGCAAGAGCATCTTCCAGATATCCCAGGGCACCGAATTACATGCCATAGGAAAAACCTCGAAAGACTATCTGCAGATCTCCCAGGGCACAAATTACATGTCCTCTCAAAGCAAAACCTCGAAAGAGCATTTGCCAGATGTCCCAGGGCACCGAATTACATGCCATAGGCAAAACCTCGAAAGACCATCTGCAAATCTCCCAGGGCACAAATTACATGCTTACCTGCACAGCCTGATCCACGACCACAAAGTATCATCTGATACTCATCATACATCATCCTGATGTACACATGATCAACCTGATCATCATCACTGCAACATCCTGCTGCATGTCATCTGGAGAAGCTCATCATCCACGATCATCCTGATCATACAATGCATCCATCTGATGCACACCAAGTATCCACCTGATACATACATAGATACATGATCCACACAATGTATCCATCAACATACATGATCTACCTGATCATACAAATATACATGATCCACACAATGTATCTATCAGCATCCATCATGATGCGTACATATATGAATGATCCAACTGATCATATCCAGCATCCAACATGATGCATATATACATAAATGATCCAACTGATCATATCCAGCATCCAACATGATGCGTATACAAAATACATACACATGATCCAACCGATCATATCCAGCATCCAACATGATGCGTACATACATACAAATGATCCAACTGATCATATCTAGCATCCAACATGATGCATACATACATACATAAAAATGATCCAACTGATCATATCCAGCAGAAACCAGAACATCATCTTGATGCTCATCATCCAGCGCTTACATCCATCGCCATGTGAAGGATCCCCCTTCCAACATGCTTGGAATGGCTTCAGCAAATGTGTCCATCACTTCTTCCTCGAAGTGTCCTCGATCTGAAGAATGCCAAGCCTCTTTCTCTAAAGTACTCGAACTTCACCCTGGCTAGTGGCTTCGTCAACACATCTGCAATCTGCTCGTCCGTCGCAACATACAGGAGCTTCACGGCTCCTCTTTGCACCATATCCATGATATAGTGATATTTGATCTCTATGTGTTTTGACCTGTCATGAAACACTGGGTTCTCGGACAACTTCACACAACTCTGGTTATCACAGAAGATACTAGTAGCATCCAACGGGATATCAAATAACTCAGACAGTAGCTTCCGTAGCCATACTGCCTCACAGCTAGCTGAACAGGCTGCAACATACTCTACCTCAGCTGTACTCAGTGCTACACAGGACTGCTTCCTGCTAAACCAAGAGATCACACCTGATCCCATACTGAAGCAACACCCAGATGTGTTCTTCCTATCTGCAGCACTGCCAGCCCAATCTGAATCAACATAACCCTGCAGGTTAAACTTTTGATTCGCTTCATACTTGAGCCCATAATCCACTGTACCCTTCAGGTACCTCAGAACATGCTTTATAGCAACCAGGTGAACACGCCTCGGATCTGTCAGGAACTGAATCAATGTGTTCACAAAAAAGCAAATATCTGGTCTCGTGTTCGTCAGGTACAACAAGGACCCAATCATCTGACGATACGTAGAGACATCAACCGGCTCAGATGAAGCATCACATAGAAGCTTCAGATTCGATGTCATAGGTGTGGCCATGGCCTTGCAATTCATCATCTCGAACCTCTTCAAGATCTCTTACTGCATACTTCCCTTGTTCAAGGAAGATTCCATCTACACTCTGCCACACCTCCATGCAAAAACAAATAATGCATCATCCCCAAGTTCTTCATCTCGAACTCGGTAGCAAGCTTCCGCTGCGTGTCGGCAATCAATCTATCTTCACCTATAACAAACAGGTTATCCGCATACAAAAGTAGTATCACTGGATTGCCTTCCTCAACCTTGTAGAAAAGCTTGGAATCCGCTTTATTCTTGGTAAATACCAAACTGGATAGAAAGCTGTCTATCCTACCATACCAAGTTCTGCACACATATATGAATACACCATGCTGTCTTGAAATCCATCTAATTCATCTTCTATTTCATCACTTTTATATTTCTCAATGCTTCCATCTGCAGCATGCTTGATCTTGATAGATCCATATGGAAGTCATAACAATCTTTCCTTCAATTCTTGGGACTACATCCCAAACATCATTCTTCATGATCGACGGATCATGGCATTCCATCTCTTCATCCCAGATCCTGGGAACTTCAATATCTTCAATATCTTCAATAAATATCTTAGTTGCTGGAACAAATGTTGTAGTCCTTTTTGTAGGTGAAGATATGCGGTCTTTCCTACAAAACAGGTTAAATTGCATGATTAGAAACATCTCATAATTTTCAGAACAAATTCTTACACATAAAGAAATATGTCATACAGTCATGCAATTATCTTAGCCAATGCTTCAATACAACATTTATCCATATCCCGTAACTTTCTAGATGCCTTCCAATCTCTACCAGAACATTGTTAAGAGTGTGCACAACTCCCAACATGTCAGCAAAGAGGTTTCATTCTAGATAAGTAGCAATGGAATGTTGTACAATGCCATAGTCCACTTACCCATGCATATTAGTAGTATACTGTTCATCAATGCAACTATTCTAATATGCACAATACATATGCTAAGTCTAGGAACATGAGCATATACATCATTGAACAATTTTATTTAAACAAACAAATATGCAAGAAATGATAATTAAAATACTTATCTTTGTTTGTTCGTTGGGTGGACTCCCTCTGAGTCTTCGCTTCCTTGCAAGAGCTGCTGGAGTCCTAATCTGAAGTAGCTTCTTCTACACCTTTCTGTTGTGGAATGTAGAGAGATGGTCAACTCCCTCTGAATATCTGCATAAACCACTGGAGTGTACTCCCTCTTGATCTTTGCTTCCTGGATTACCTGTTCTTGAACTCATATTCATCCTTGGTCCCTATGCATTCTTATTAGTATCATGATTGTGTTATCCTTGTGATCTCATATAAAATCATACATTCATTAGTATACTATTAAAACACAATAATCTCAAGCATGTATAGTCATGATCATTTCAAACAGAAATAATAAGCATTAGCATTCAAGGTTTATGTAGGATTCTTATGGTTAGTCAAATCATAAGAAACATAACATGTATAAACCTATAATTACTCAAACCTATGACTCTTCGGGTTAGTCATATCATTAATTAAGGTAAGACACATAATATGCATATACCCAAGATTATTCAAACTTATGACTTCATGAATAATCATTATCAACAACACAACAGTATAAGATCCTAACACAAGGCAGGATTCTGTCTTGATATAGGAAAAACATACCTGGATTAGCATGCTAGCTAGTTATGTCTAACATACTCACATGGTGTCTTCTTGTTCCTCTTCAATGACTTGTGCTAGTAACCTGTATATCTCATAGGTTAACCATTACAAAACCAAGTTATACATACCTCGTAAATGGATCTTCTATGAGATCCATGACAATGGATGAATCTTTGTCCTCATGTTATCATGATCATATGTTCTTGGACCAGAACATGATTTGTCTTTCTTGGTGTACCTTTCATGTTAGTAGACAACATAAACCTCATACAACACCATAATGCATTAGTACAATCATAAGTGTCAACACCCTAATCAATGAATATTTTCTATCGTGCATTCATAGTTTTATTAAGGTGATATGACAAGTCTAAAATCAAGATTGTACTAACCGTAATAACATGAAGACAAACATACCATAAACTTAATCATGAACAAATCTCAAAACATACCTCGATGAGTCATACCTATCCAGATTGCTTGTAATCTTCTTATGTAAGGCCTTAGCCTCATCTCCCTTTGAAATAGGAACTTCTTCATTTATGCAGGTGACCAATCCATCTTCTTCTAGGACTAACCCAATCCACTTGATTTGCAAGAACTGGTCCTGAAGCTGGATATGGGTTTGTCAGAGAAACCCCAAAAATTCAAACTTTGAATTTCAAACTTCCGAAAGGATAGAAATATGCGCCTTGATGAGCTGATCAAACTGGTATATTCAAAATTTGAAAACTGCAAAGTTTCACTCCTCAATTTTGCCTTTGAAACTTCCAGATTCACTGGACGTGACCCTGAACAGGGGTTTGATGAAGCTCACTCTTCTGCCCAATCAAAAGGTTTGATCCAAATCTCTAAGCTTTTATTTTTCTGAGGAGCTTCCAGCCGTGGTCACAGATTTCAAAAATTTCTATTTTTACAGAAGCCCTAATTTTCCACTTTTCTGATCAAAGTCCCGAACTAGGGTCTGATCAAGCCCGGCCTTCTACCCAACCAAAAATTCTGATCTTGGTCTCTAAATTTTTATTTTGATGAGTAGCATTCAGCCGTGGTCTCCGATTACAAAAATTCCAACTTTCTCCAAAGCCCTAAATTCCGGAAGTCATGAATGAAGGTACTCAAAAATAATTATGTTTTGACAGAAATATGTACCTGATTGTTTCTAGTGTAACTATGAACTTTTCAATCCAAAGGGTCTGAAAAAGTTTCCTGAGATATCCTGACCTATTATCTTTCCATCCTGACAGGTCTTACCTCAATTGGATTCTCTGAGAGAGAGTTATGTCAAATGTTGCAACGTGACCTGTTTTGGGATAAAACAAGAGAGCAAACTTGTACGGCTTGCCACGTGTCACTGTTTGAGCTTCAGCCTCTGAATTTTTTTTTGATATAGTTCACCCTGTTAGCTTTCCATCCTGACAGTTCTAACCTCAATTGGACTCTCTGAGAGATATTTATTCCAAGTGTCACAACGTGACCTGTTTATGGGATAATACAGGAGAGCAAACTTGTACGGCGTGCCACGTGTCACTAGTTCAACTTCGGCCTTTGAAAATTTTTCCTGAGATAGTATCGTCTGTGTACTACCTGTCAATTTTTACAAAATTTCATTTGGAGCTTCCTAGCCCAAGTTATGACCTTTTTCCCAAGGTCACCTTATTTTGACTCAGATCTGGAAGAGGCAGAAACCCTATATTGTACAGATCATAAATCACAAACTACAACGAATTAGAGGTTTTCCTTTGGACACAAGGTACATGGGGATTTAATCTTCGACCTGTAAAGGTTTCATATTTGAAAACTTCGCCAAAACGGATTTATAGCGAAAGTGATACGATGACTGGTTTTTGCTATATCAAGCCCTAGCATCGTAAGTGCAACAAGTGTCATACATGCCATATCATGTCTTCTTTCAGGCTAGCTCTGATACCATGTTAAATTTTTAGAATTTACTTCAATCTGATCTAGGATCTTAACAGAGAGAACAACATGTACAACATATCTACAGTATATCAATCATGGACACAATAATGCAAGCACACAAGAGACACAAAGATTTACTTGGGGAAAACCATAAAGGTGAAAAACCCTAATAACTTCCTCAGAGATAGATAGAGCAATGATACAACCAACCATAAGAGATAGACATATCCTAGCAGCAGATCCTCCTCCTCCATAAGTGCGCCACTCCTCCTTGAGTGCATGAGTGAGAAGTGAGTGAGTAAATAAAGTGCCTCCCGCACTCTATTTATACTTGAATTGACTTGCCTTTTACCTAACTCATGTAGGCTCGAACTTAACCACATAACATAATGCTGACTGGGCCGACCCGCAATAGGGTGGTCTAATAACCCTTTGACCCACATGACTTATACAAGGCCGACCCCAACAAGGTGGTCTAATAACCCATCAAGTATAAGTTACGACACTTACAATATAAATGACGACACTTCCGTATAGAGGAATAATAACATCTTTATAGGAATACAATATACATATATGTGGAATACATTCTGAACTTACATATACATCAACAATACATACCTCGTAAGTAGATCTTCTATGTGATCCATGACAATGGATGAATCTTTGTCTTCATGTCACCATGGTCATATGTTCTTGAACTAGAACATGATTTGTCTTTCTTGATGTACCTTTCATGTTAGTGGGCAACATCAACCTCATACAACACCACAATGCATTAGTACAATCATAAGTGTCAAAACCCTAATCAATGAATATCTTCTATCATGCATTCATATTTTATTAAGGTGATACAACAATTCTAAAGTTAATCAAGATTGTACTAACCTTAATGAAGACAAATATACCATAAACTTAATCATGAACAGATCTCGAAACATACCTGGATAAGTCATACCTGTCGAGATTGCTTGTAATCTTCTTATGTAAGGCCTTAGCCTTATCTCCCTCTGAAACTGGAACTTCTTCACTTATGCAGGTGACCAATCCATTTTCTTCTAGGATTAACCCAATCCACTTGATTTGCAGAAACTGAATCTGGAGATGGATTAGGGTTTGTAAGAGAAACCCTAAAAATTCAAACTTTGAATTTCAAACTTCTGAAAGGATAGAAAGATGTGCCTTAATGAGTTGATCAAGCTGGTATACTCAGAATTTGAAAATTGCAAAGTTTCACCCCTCAAAATTGCCTTTGAAACTTCCAGATCTTCTATATAGGATCCCAAACTAGGGTTTGATAAAGCCCACCCTTTTTCCCAACCAAAAGGTTCGATCCAAAGCTCTAAACTTCAATTTTTCTGAGGAGCTTCTAGCCATGGTCACAGACTTCAAAATTTCCAACTTTTACAGAAGCCCTAATTTTCCACTTTTCTGATCAAAGTCCCAAACTAGGGTTTGATCAAGCCCGGCCTTCTTCCCAACCAAAAAATTTGATATTGGTCTCTAAATTTTGATTTTTCTGAGTAGCATTCAGCCATGGTCTCCGATTACAAAAATTCCAACTTTCTCTAAAACCCTAATTCCCGCAGCCATGAATGAAGGTGCTCAAAATCCAATTATGTTTTGACATAAATATGCACCTGATTGTTTCTGGTGTAACTATGAAATTACGAATCCACAGGGTCTGAAACTTATACCTGTGGTATGTATACCTGTCATTTTCCAACCCCATAGGTCTGATCTCAATTGGATTTTTTGAGAGAGAGTTATGCCAAGTGTCGTAATGTGACATGTTTATGGGATAAAACAGGAGAGCAAACTTGTACGGAGTTCCACGTGTCACTAGTTCACTTTCGGCCTATGAAACTTCAGCCTATGAAAGTAAAGTCCGTTTCCTACTTGTCACTTTTTACGAAATTTCATTTGGAGCTTCCTAGCCGAAGTTATGACCTTTTTTCCTAGGTCACCTGTTTATGACTCATATATGGAAGAGGCAGAAACCCTAGATTGTACAGATCATAAAACACAAAGTACAACGAATTAGAAGTTTTTCTTCGGACACAAGGTACATGGGGATCTTATCTTCGACCTGTAAGAGTTTCAGATCCTGAAACCTCACCAAAATGTATTTATAGAGAAAGTGCTACAATGACTAGTTTTTTCTATATCAAGCCCTACCTTCGCAAGTGCAACAAGTGTCATACATGCCATACCATGCCTTCTTTCAAGCTAGCTCTGATACCATGTTAGTTTTTCAGAATTTTCAATCTGATCTAATATCTTAACTGAGAGAATAACATGTACAGCATATCAATCATGGACACAATAATGCAAGCACACAAGAGACACTGAGTTTCACCAGGGAAAACCAAGAAGGTGAAAAACCCCTCAACTTCCTCAGAGATAGATAGAGAAATGATACAACCAAAGTACAACCAAAGCACAAGAAGTAGTCTTCTCCTAGCAACTGATCCTCCTCCTCACATGTGCGCCACTTTCCCAGTGATGGAAGAGTGAGTAAGTGAATGATCAAATAGAGATCTCCCGATCTCTATTTATACTTGTCCTGTCCTGCCCAATAAACCAGTGGGGCCGACGTGTCTAACTTAGCCTAATAACCCATGGTTACATTAATCTGGGCTGACCCCACACTTGGTGGTCTAATAAGCCATTTACCCACATGACTCATACAGGGCCGACCCCATCAAGGTGGTCTAATAACCCATCGGGAAGTTACAACACTTGCAACACTTGTTAATACAAATGACGACACTTCCGTATAGAGGAATAATAACATCTCTATAGGAGTACAATATACATAGATGAAATACATAGGTGAAATACATTCCGAAGTTACATATACATCAACACACATTACAATAATTCCTTCACACAAGTGGAAATTTGACTAGTGAAATTTAATGCATGCACTTGTTTTGAAGATGTTTCTGACTCAGTTATCATTAACAATAGTCATGTTTTCCACTTGAAAAGATCATACATGATGCTAAGGTTGGCCTACTACAACTCCCACTCCAATTCCAAAGGATAACATCACTGTCCAAATGCCCTATTAGAAATTAAATAAGTCATACAAAAAGCTAAAAAATAATCCCTAAGCTAGACTATAGGAAAGGCCAAAAAATGACTCTTTATGATCAAATTAATAGTGCAATATAGTTACTATATGTTTGGTAGGGACACACACATGCACGCATGCACGCGCGTGCGTAAAAGGCCAAAAAATGACTCTTTATGATAAAATTAATAGTGCAATATAGTTACTACATGTCTAGTAGGGACACACACACAACTTCTTAACTGAAGTGTTTCTTATGGACAAACATAAAATATTAACACGGATCTTCCATAAATCAGTGATCACCTCCCTACAATTGTTTATGAGATAACAATGAATGAAGTGGACTATGAGTCTAAGAGATGAATGATACCCTCTTACTTACATATAAATTATGTTTATTATCTTTTTCCTCCATAAAAAAGTGTACTTTATTTTGATAAAAAACCAAGTACATTTCAAAGGTGCTTGAAGCACGAACATTTAACACTTCTTTATCAGAACAAGACTTTCATCCCATATCATATAGAGTTTACAAAATGACGAAAATAACTCATTAGACTCGTCTATTAAGAACATAACTTAGAACAAATACTCCAAATATAAAACTTACTCTATCATCATCCTTCAGTGGATATTTAGATAAGAGAGAGTGCCATCCATGGAATGAAATGCACAACCATCATAGACATATAAATTAAATTTACATGGAAGAAGGGTGATCCCTTCCTTAGATAAACGATCAGCTTCCATATTCTGAGCTTGAGGAATGTATTGAAATTGAACCTCAAAAGAATGATCAACGATCTCCCTGATATGAGATAATAAACATAATGCTGTGGTTGAATTTTTTATTCAGTGGATGAGTAAGGAGATTAAAATACACAATTATGTTTATTTTCTATGTGCTCTTCCATATAAGCATTAATTATTAGTTAATTATTAATATACGTTATAATTTTCAATAATTATATATTTTTGTTGATTTTTTTTCTATGGAATCGTAATTTTATTAGACAAAACAAAATTACACTTTTCACATGCTTCATAATCATTACAAATATTTACAAGTTGAGATTACATGCCTAAATATAAATCTCTATCTTTTTCAAACCATCCAAATACAACTCTCAAATTTTTGAAAATAGGAACCAAAAATCCATTTGTCCCACAATCGCTGAACAAGAGACTCGATAGCCCACATATTTAACTACCCCATATCTTTGAGGAAGAAAACCCTATTTTTATTAGAGGAATACTAACATACATGCAATAAAAAGAAACAAGAGATCCCATTCTTTCAATTTCTTCATAGCAAAACTAACAAATTTCTCTTATGTATTAAAATATCATAGAAGGGTGGTGGTAGTATTCCTCGACCTATTCCTCTCTATCCTCTAATAGAAACCACTGATTAGAAACCATATTCACCCTTTCTTTTGATAAATCATTTGCACAATTTTTTATTTCTCTATAAATGTGACTGAAAGACAAGGAAACAAACATGTTACAAAGCCCTTATGCCTCCTCTAATAAAGGATGCAAGAGATAATTTTTGCAATTTTGTTTAGTTCTCATCAACTTTATTATTGTTGAGTTGCCAAAATTTTGAAACATTAAGACCCCTTTTTCATCTACTAATAGTAAGTGTTTCATATTAAACTATCCTAATAGCTAGAGTGGACTATTAAAAATCATAATTGAAGAGTATCAATCATTTCTCCATGGAAGCTAACCATTCATGCTTTGTAATCAACAAGGTGAGAAAGTAATCTACGTTAATTTGAAGTTTTTCCATTGAGATATGTGACTTGTCGATCAAGATTCTCCTCGTCTCTTGCTAGATTTGAGTTCCAAGACTTGCAACACAACACAAACATACCTTTCCCACATATGAGAGAAAATATGAATGATATTTCAACTTCTAATTAACTTATCATGTTAAATTAATTCTCCAATATCAATCACAAGACAATATTTGGGGAGAAAAATAAGACAGATCTTCATTTAATAAAATAAAAAACAAATACATACTGTTACTGACACCTCTGGTCACCGTTGTGTGAGTTCCTCTAATGTTGCACCACTTCAAACCTGATTTAATGCTCCATATCCATATGCATAGGGGAAATGGAAAAAAATGGGTTTTTTTGTCCCTAGCCCACATAGAAGATATAAACCAGAGATAGGAATCTTTTTGGGTCTAAAGATCAAGACCCAAAAACCAAGATGATTTCTCTAGTGTGAGAGTACGTGTTGACATGCGGGGCTTCAACACAACATTCAAGTAGAGACTACAGTATAAATACTCACATATGTAACCATGAAGACAAACATTTGGGGAAGGATGTCCAACCTCCTTTGCATTCATCATTGATAGGTTTATATACAATAATATGGATGGTTGGAGTGGTTACACCCGCTCCAACTAATCACCCATTTAGGCATATTTATCCATTATACACATATATTCATATATTTATCCACTTTATATTATCTTACATTAATTAAGTATGATGAAATTTATGGAACTAAGAGGTCCCCTCAACATCTCCCCCACCCTCAAACTCTTGTTTTTCCCAAAGAAGCAATGCAACAACATCATGAGTCTCCTCTCTTGTTGAATCTATAATCCTCGTTGTGCATCAACCATGCATACCATTCTGCATATGTAAATCAATCAAAACAACTATTGGTTGTATAATAAGATACACGTATACAAGGTTCTATTGTGACCTACTACTCTTTAGCCTCCATATTCAATATTGTAGGTGCCTGTGTAGTCAATGAGTCTTCATTTCGGCTCACCCTCCATCTCTGTACAACACTCATAGGGTGAGTGCCTTACCTTTGTGATCCACTACATACCATTTCTCTACCTTCTGGCCTCTTAGGTCACAACCCAAAGACTTCCTAAATCATGTACCTAGAGATGGGGGCAGGGATGAATTATTTTAGTCGTTCTTGTGTCATCATCTTTTCTTTAAGCTCTTCATGTACGGTATGTCATTTGATGTCTCTTTCTTGAATGTATTCTTCTTTTTTCATTGAGGATTTAATAATATCTGCAAATGCATATGTTCCATGCTCATTATCTATGGCCATCTATGTGCTCGGTCGAATGCTCTTCATGTTCTATTTCCTTATTATGGATGCTTTATGTATTTAATCTTCTCTTGGTCAAATGCTTAGTCAATCCTTTTGCTGTGTTGCGACGTCTGTCGCTCCCTTTTGTTTTCAATACAGATGGTCTAAGCTATTTATGGTTGGTTATGGAATGATTATATTTGGTGGTGTTGAAATTTGGGAGTGACTTAGTTTGTGCGAAGTGTAAAGTCGATAATAATTCATTTGTGAGGACTGTTAGATTGGTAATAATTATTTTCGTGCAATTTTTAATACCTGAATTGGCATGGATTTGAACGTGGGTAAGGTTAATTTCTAGCATGAGTGGTAATAATGCTATAAGATGGTTGCCGTAATTGATTTTTGTGCATTTTTGTTGTCTTTTCATCGACTCGTGTGTTTTTTTTATTGATGGTCAACGGAGACTCGCCATCGACTATTCTTCTTTTAATTTTTTCCATCCGTCATTTATCCTGTTGGAATCGATGGTTAGGGTGTTGATCACTCGTTCTCTTTTTATTTTATTTTGTTGCTTGAATTGATTTTGTATCCTACCATATACAACGCTACTCTCTCTTGCTAATAATATACAATGATTTATTTTTTCGTTTCTTATGGTCGGTACTATTTTAGTCAAGCACCATTTATCATTTTACTAAGTAGTCAACCTTGAATTGTTCTTAATTGTACTTCCTCGTTCGGTCGTATGTCTTCGACCACATAGGGTCCCATCAATGTTGTATCTAGGTTCTTTGGTTTTCTTATTCTACTGTCGCACAATAGTACCAAATTCCCTATGTAGGATATATCCTATTTCCTTAAGTTTCTATCATGCCAAGATTTTTGTTGTTGTTTTTGTATCTCTTGATGGTCCAGGGAAATATATTGTTCATCTTCCAGTTTATGTAACTAGAATATTCAGCTGTTTCTTTCTTTCATTGTACCAACTTGAAGGACTTTGGCAATGTGGTTGGTGTGTTGTCAGAATTGTAAGGGGATGTCTGCTTCATGACCATATACTAGTATGCCACAATGTTTGACTCATTTACCTCTTGTATGTTGTTATGTATGCCCATTGTTACACCTCAAAATTCCACACTTGAGTGTCATACTTTGTCACCACGGAAAGTGGTTTTCATGCTCTCTAGAGGTGTTATAAAGATAAACCTAAAGCCTATTATGGTCCCTACCCATGTTGGGGAGTCAAATCCATCATTAAGAGGTATAAATCCACTTCAACCAACCCTATTTTGAGCCATGGAAGGGAATTTTCGCTCCTTGCTCCTTGTCTAGGGAGAGACAATTACAACTTTGTCTCTCCTTGCAATCCTACTAAGGAGCGACAATTACAACATTTTCTCTTTGTGCCATACCTTAGGGGAGAGACAATCCTTTTTAATCTATCTTGCCTTGATTTTTGGATCTATATTTGAGTGAGATATTTTGGGGATGAGCCTATCTTTTGAATCCCATCTCACTTGTTATTCAGATAAACCTCCATGTCCCTTGATCCAAAAAATACTCACTATATCCAACTCTTTCTCTCAAGTAGTTGAACCTCCAAACCCTATAAAATGAGGCCCATTCTTGAGTGAAAAGGGGAGGTAGAGCTTGAAGGCATCACACTTATGATTGTGTGATTCTAACATGGAAGATAGATTAGAGAGATGGTCTTTATGGTCTTAAGGTGCTCAAGGGGATTCTGATTGAGAGCTTCAGGTATAATCATGTCATGTACTTGCTTCATTTATCTTTCTAATGAATGAACTTGGCCTATTCTCCCAATATGTGTTTCTTATGTTGAGTGCATGAATTTGTTTACTTGTTAGTGAAAATATTTAGTTTGATACACTTGTTCTTGGAAAGTGTTTGTCTTTTTCCTTTGTTTGCAGGCTCATCAACTTGGATCCTCAAGCTAGGAGATGGGTCAACAAGGACCAACTAGGAAAACCTATTAGAATAATATAGGACATACACCCTTCTGATACTTCTTATGCATATGCTTGCTTGGATTGGATTTTGTATAAAATGGATTTAGGATAAAGTAGAAACCATTTGTTTCTTTTATGTCTTAGGTTAGGTGTCCAGGGAGCCTACTTTTTCCCAAGAAGAATCCTACTTATCCGTAGGGAGGATTTCCCAACACAAACATTTTTACCATATTGGGGATCTTTCCATAGTTTTTAACCTTTGATCTTCTGTTTGGACCAATTAGACCTCTTTGAGTGTTTTTTTATGTTGAGTTCTTTCCTTCAGCAATCATTATTGAGAAGTGTATTGAGCCTAAGACCTGATCCAACCTCAGATATGGAGAAAAACCACCCAAGTTTTAAACCTATAGGACTCTGTTGCTCCACCGAGAGGCCTTCAAGGTGAAAATTACCAATATTTCGCCCCCTATAGCTTCCTAGGGAGCAAAAATTACAGCCTATCACTTTATTTGGGTAGTTATAGGAGCGAAAATCCCTCTTTTTGGGTAGTTTTCAGCCCTGCTTTGTGTGATTTTGCTTGGCGATTATTCTCAATTGTTTGTGTAGTATTTTCCTATATATTTGTAGTTGTGTGGGATTTGTATCATAGAATTTGATTGCTCATTAAGTCTTTTTAAACTCATCTTTTGATTCCTACCAATTCTTGGACAACTTAAACCAACATAGACCAACTTGGTATTTTGTTGGCTTTGCACCTTTTAGTGGATTGTTTTCTCTTGTCCAACAGTACCTAGGTATCTATAACATTGGTTTGGACACTCCCAAACCTTGTTTGGAAAAATATGGGGCCTACTAGTCCTATTTGGGAATCCAAGTGTGATTAAGGATTTTTGCATCCAAATTTCGGTTTGGTCTTGCTTTGGGTGAAATTTCCAACTTGTTTCAAGCCCATAAGTTTGTAGCCTTGTCCTAAAGTCTTCCTTACCAATTGATTGTGCTCAGATTGAGTGATTGATGTTTCAAAAGTTATTTTTGGTTTTATTTGTTTGGTTTGTTTAGTGACGAAATTGAAAGTGATTGAGTAATCCAATTCTTTCTTAAATTTTGTTGCCTTGGGTACTGCATTCTTTGTTTTCTTTGGATTCTTTGGCCTTAGTTAACCTTGATTGGATTCTTTTTAGCTCTTGTTTGATTGTTTGAGTGCTTGTTTTCTTCATCTTCTTTTCTTTTGGAACTCTTGTAGTGTCATTTAATCCTTTCATTTCAATTGAAAGCAAACTAAAGAAGTTTTTGAATCTTTTGTGCAATTCAAAGTTCTCGGAAAAAGAAGAAACCAAAAAAGGTTTGCATTCTACTTTTTGAGTTTAGTTTTTGGAGTGATTGAAAGCATTGAAAAATAAAAAGTGATTGCATTCTAGTTAGTGGGTGGGGCATTTTTGAGCTTGCATTCTAAAGCAAAGTAAAGTGCATTTTGAATCTTGTATCCTATAGTCTATTTGAATCATATATTAAATGTTTCATTCAAAGAGTATTTCATTTTTCTTGCATTGGGTATATTCATTTGGGAAAGAAAAATAATCTCTTATTTACCATAGCTAGCATTCATCAAAAATGAAAACTTTGCATTTCATTTTTTGGTGCATGGTTTAGAGTCGAGTCAAAACACTGTTAATATTTGGTTGAGATTTGATCTTTAATTATTTTAGATGCCAAAACTTGAAACAATGAGGAAATTCAATCACATGAAATTCATACATCCATATCAAAAGATATATCCTGGGGAAAATCCTCAAAACTATGAGAAAAAAACCCCAACAATTCTTCTCAATATAATATAATGTATAACCGAGAATGATTTCTTTTACAACATAGCAGAATGCTTTCGGAAGATAAGAGATCACCAAAACACTCTTGGTGAAGATATGGAAGCAATAGAGAAGAGAGATCAATCATATGTGTTTTCCAATGTGCCCATCAGATTAATAACAAGAAAAAACAATAACATACACAAAAAGAAGCACCTTGCCTTCAATGGAGAAGAGAATTCGCTTCACATTCAATTTTCCTGTATAACATATTTATACATTCTTGTCATGCATCGGCTTCTTCTAACTTCAGGATGAACTCACCCTTAGACTGGATATATCAATCTTGCATGAAGAATTGTGCCCCACTTCTCATGCAGTGGTTTCTATCACTGAATTGTCTCTTAGGATGAACTCACCTCTTAACTGAAAGCTTTCCCACTTAGTTAGGTGGCTAACTTAAGTGTCTCCTTGCAAGTGTCGCAACTCAAGTGTCATTTTTTAGCTTAACATAAGTGTCGTCATGCAATAACACTTAGTTAACTCTCTTTAACTGATTCTTTCTTGATAACATCACTGTAGTGATCAATTTGAGTTCTCCTTAATTTATTGAAGTGTCATCTTTTAGTTTAACTAAATTGAAAACACTTTAGTTAACTAGTCCTTCTTATTTAACACTTAGTTAACTATTATTAAATGAAATCATACTGATTGATTTACTTGTAGTTACCACTATGAGTTCTTTAGTTAACTAAGGAATACATTGTGGCTTTAACTAAAGCTTGACAATTCAAGTTCACTTAGTCATCTCCTAATCAATTCAAATTCTCTTTTTCTCTATGCATTTATCTTTATATATTTATTTTTACTGCATGGTCAATATGTGCTAACTTTAATTATCCATCACATTACATTATACTAAGAAGAATTATCAGACGTTGTGATCATAGTATATTATTCCGGACCAAATGATCATATGATAAAGTAATTCACTTTAGAGGTGATCAATCTCTAAAGGAGACTTAATAGCAATATGGTGATCATGGTTAATAATACATCACACAACATTAAATGCTTTTAACAAGTAAAGCATTACCATTATACATAAGGTACACCTCTATATGGGTGGTCCATCTCATGGATACCTTTATACGGAAGGTTCACATGAGAATCATTACTTGACACACAAGTCTGGAGCCTTGTCCAAAAAGACTTTACAACATCATTACTTTGATCGATTACCTCTATACGGGAGGAATAACCCTTACAAAGAAGGAAATCAAGGTGTTCACCTCTATACAAGAGGATCAATCTTGGTTGCACAAGATTGGTTTGGAGAATGTCTCTTGATGTTGTACATTTAACACTCCCTCTCAGTGAGGGAGGAATTCTATGCCATACCAATATTTTCTCAGAAGTACCTGAATTTCGTCACCGACAGAGGATTTGTTAAGACATATGCAATCTTTTCATCAATAGAAATGTACTGAAGTTTCACTAAACCTTTATGGACCATGTCTTGAATGAAGTGATACTTCATTTCAATGTGCTTCAAGCTATCATGAAATACTGGGTTTTTGGAAAGCTTGATGCAACTCTAATTGTCACACCTAATAACTGTAGGTGCAAGCATTTCACCTAACAATCCTACAAGTAGATTTCTAAGCCACACTACTTCTTGACAGGAAAAACTAGCAGCTATGTATTCTTTTATGTAGTGCTATGGGCTACAGAGCCCTGCTTCCTGCTGGACCAGGATATCATGCCTGATCCTAGGCTATAACAGTAGCCGGATGTACTCTTATGGTCCACAATGCTTCCTCCAAGGTATGATTTTGTATAACCAAGTAACATGACTCCTCAATTAGAGGCATATATAATTCCACATGAAATTATACATCGAAGGTACCTAAGCACATGCTTAGCAGCTATCTAGTGTATGTGTCTCAGATAAGACATAAATTGACTCAGAATGCTCATGACATATCATATATTAGGCCTCGAATGTATAAAGTAAATTAGAGAGCCTATAAGATGTATATACAAAGTGGGATCTATTGTATATGATCCAGAGCCTGGCTCATGAAGTTTCCTCAAATAGGAAACCATCGGTGTAGTCATATATTTGCGATCTATCATGCCAAATCTCATAGAAAAATTTCATCTTTTCTTTTCCATATCTCAAGGCCAAGAAAGTAGTGCATCAGACCTAAGTCTTTCATCTTGAACTCTAAGGTGAGCTCCCTCTTGCACCAAGCAATCAAATGTTCCTCTCTAGGAGAAACAAATCATCAACATACATAACCAATATCAACGGTTGGTTCTTCACTACTTCGAAGTACAAATTTGGATAAGCTTCACTCTTACAGAAACCCAGTTTCTGAAGGTAGCTATCAATTCTGGAGTACCAAGCCCATATAGAGATTTCTTTAGCTTGCAAACATGGGACTCCTTCCCATGCACCACAAATCCTTCAAGTTGTTGAATATAAACCTATTCTTTAACCTCACCATTGAGGAAGGTGGTCTTCACATCCATCTGTTGAAGTTTCTATCCTAGAATAGATGCAAGTGCAACCATTGCCCATTATGGTGTACCTTGCCACAAGGGAAAAGGTCTCATCATAATCGATGCCTTCTTTCTGAGAGAAACCTATGGAAACAAATATGGCTTTATACTTCTCAATGCCACCATCCGCGACATGCTTTATCTTGTAAAGCCATCTGGAAGTCACAATGGAATTCCCATCAGGTTTGGGAACAACCTCCCAAACATCATTCTTCATTATAGAGTTTTACTCTTATGTCATTCCATCTTTCCAAACTTGCTTCTTTGCAGCTTCTTCATATGAGGATGGTTTTGAATAACTGATGTGACTCATCGGTGCAACATACCCTGAATATTTGTCAGGTTTCTTGCGCTCTTTCGATGAGCCTGTTGGTGCTCCATGTTTCTATGCATTTTGTAAGATATCTCGACACCAAGCATATCTTATTTTAGTGGGAGGTTCATCAGGTTACCTCTCAATTAGTTCCACTATTTCTTCAAGATCTAGCGAATCTTAGTCATATTTTGGTTTCTCCCTCTCAAACTCTAAAGGGGGGGAATCAGATTCGGGATCCTTCATCTCTGAATCACATTGAATCTCTTTCAATCTTTTGAACACAGATTCCTCATGGAAGGTAACATCTCAAATGACTTCAATGTGTCTCTCACCAGGTACATACATTTAGTATGCTTTGGATGACTCACTATAACCCACAAAGGTGCCTTTCTTTCTAGAAGCATCCATCTTTGTTCTCTTTTCTTTCGGTACATGAATGTATATTGGGATCTCGAAGATCCTCAAGTGTGAGATGTATGGATTATCACTGGTAAACAATTATTTGGGTGTCTTCTCATCTATAATGTCATGTAGGATTCTATTATGGATGTACACAACTATACTGGTGGATTTTGCCCATAATGAGGTAGACATATCTTGATCATGCATCATGGATTTTGTAGCCTCACATATTGTTCTACTATTCCTTTCGGAAACCCCATTTTGATGAGGGTTGTTGTTGGAATATTCTCACCATCACATGTTGGATTTGCATGCATTGCATGCATTCTACATGCATGCATGCATTCCATGCAGCACTGCATGCATCCAGTTAGTAGCAGTGGAGTATCCTAGCACCTAGTCCTTGTTTTAGGACCCCTGGAGCCTGTTTCTAGTCATCAGTAGCCCTCCTACCTACCTAGTGCACATTTTTTTCATCATCTGAGTTACTAATGCATCCTACTACACAGTTCTAGGACCTCCATTAGTCAGTTCATGCATTGATTGCTCAGTTAACTGACTGTATCTCCCAGTTGATTGTTTCAGAGTGTAGAAGGACTCCACTTGAATACTGACAGCCATTTATGCTCCCTTTGGAGTCTCTTTCCCTATTTCAATTCTCACATGGTTCAGTTAGACTTAATTATACCTTAGTTGATTGTTTATTCACCATCGGTGGTCATTGAGTCTTGATTGGGAGATGGTTCCAATGCTAACTAAGCCATGACTTGAGGAGAATTTGAATCACCCTTGGAGATATCAAATTCATTCTATTGTATTGACATATTTTTCCATCTTACAGTTGATGAATGTATTATCATTATTTTCTCATATTATTTGAGTTTCATGAGTGAATTTGTTCATCCTTTCTGCTAAATTCTTCTCTGCAATTAATTGAGTGAAATTGTGAGGTTTGTTGAAGATTAGTGATATACCCCTGTGGAATTTCACATGGTATCAGAGCATGTGGAGCGAATAGGTTGAGAAGCCGCTTTCAGTAGTGCACCAAAAGCCTCTGTATTTCCACAACAAATCCTAGTGCCATTGCATTGAATTTATTGGAGAAATCCAATAAGGTCTAGCCATGTGTGAAGGATCCGGATAAAAGTTCCTACTATCCTAAAGCAGTTCTCAGTAGTAGTATACCTCCATTATTGAGATTTTTTTGCATGTTATTCAAATTTCTTGAGTGCAACAGTAGTTGTAGCAGTTTTATGCAGTTGCAGCAGTTTCTACAGTTGCAGTATTTTCTGCAGTTGCAGTAGTTTTGCAGTTGTAGCAGTAGCAGATATTTTCCATTGTTTTTGCAGGAATTCTGCAACATCTTCCATGTATATGAAAGGAATTCCTCCTCTCACTCCATTCAACTATGATGAGTGGAAAACAAAGATGATAGCATATCTGAAGAGACAAGGTATTTTTGATAAGAGTATTTGTGATATAAGAGATTTTGCGTCCTATGAAGAAGAGAATGAATGGCTAAATGAAGGTGACGGAGCCTATGGATAAATGTGTACTGCTATGCCTCCTTGTATGCTCTACCTCATGGAAAATACTGAATATCCAAATGAGCTATGGGCCCAACTGGACAAAACATTTGGAAAGCAGAATGAAGGGATTGGTGCAAATTATTTGGAGAACAAGCCCAGTGATACCTACTTAAGTGTTCTCTCTAATTATGTCTCGACCTCAATCATATCTCATGATGAATTTGTTCAACATGAAGAAGAAGCTGCATATTCAACACTCATGTTCTCAATGTCTTCTATTTTGAATTATGAGCAAGATAAGGCAGATCATATTCTAGAATCTGAAGAGGTTCTTAAATCCTCTCTTTCACATGAGTCTATTGGTGTGCAGAATGATGATCTATTGAATTTTTTGGAGATTAAATAAGAGTTTGGAGGTCATGCATTCACCCTCCTTGATGACATGCCTTCTATATACTTCTATTCGATCATTGGCACATGTTCTCAGAGTTTCATTGAAGATGGAGGACATTACCATTCACTTGGGTTCAAGTCTCAGGAATATTTTGGTTTTGATATCACCCCTGCTGGTTCAAAGGAGATCACAAGAAACCATCTATCAATTCTTGGAGCTGATTTGAAGTGCAAGCCACCACCATCATGCCATAGTTCATTGGTTATGATCTCACCTATGTTGGTTCAAAGGAGATATCAAAGAACTATCTACACATTCATGGAGTTGATCCTACCTCAGCTGGTTTGAATCACAGGTTCCAGGATGATCTTCATATATTTGTATTTGTTCTCACCATGTTTAGTCTAAAGAGCAAGTTCAGAAAGCCTCCATATTCGCTTGCATCCACTGAAGGGGAATACAAGCACTTTTTTTGGAGCATGATCCACTTCTTCCCAAGAGGAAGATACCTCCAAAAATATGGTAAATCATCACACCTACTTGAGTTTGGCTCAATTAATCTTTTGGTGTGTTTCAGTCCAATTTGAGGGGGGGGGGGGGCAAGTTCCCATGAGGTTTTCCCCATTTCCTTGGTTCATGGGATGTTCTTTATTTTTATCATTTATTTGATTGTATGGGTGACCTTTGGTCTCAGTAACGAGGGCCCAAGATGCAAAAGTATGGATTAAGGGGGGGTGTTAGTATATTTCAATACTCCATCCTCATCCTACCTAGAATTATTTATTTTTCCTAGTTGTTGATGATGTCATTTGCTCCCTAGTGGTGTACAGATGTCATCCAAGATCCATCTACCACCTTCTGAGCCATGCATGCATCATTTTAGGATGAATTCATTCAGTTCCCTATTTTATAGGAACCTATTGAGTGTTCCAATGCAGTTGACCTGAGCTATCTGACTCTCATGGGGGGTTATAGCTTTGGATGCCAATGATTGTGGCCTAATGCACCCTTTTCTGATTGGCATGCATGAAAGACTCACTATTGTACCCTCCTTAGTTAGTTAACTGATTGTGACTTCAAGTAACTGAGTTTAGGTTTAGTTCAATTGACTTTGAGTCTTCCGGAGCACTCCAGTGGTGATAATCCCTATGCTAGACCAACTGAGGGTTGAATTCTCCTCCATGATTTGAATTCTCTCCATTGTATTATAATTGTTCATTATACTGATAATTTAGTAGTGTGAAATTATTCTGCTCCTATCTGAGTTCTGTTATATCATTATTCTTCTGCTCCATTTTACTACAGCTTTCACTCTTCTTCAATTTTCTGTTCATTCTTTCTTTGGAATATTCTCACCATCACATGTTGGATTTGCATGCATGCATATCCAGTCAGTAGTAGTGGAGTATCCTAGCACCTAGTCCTTGTTTTAGGCCCCCTGGAGCCTATTTCTAGTCACTAGTAGCCCTCCTACCTACCTAATGCGCATTTTTTTCATCATTTGAGTTACTAATGCGCCCTACTACACAGTTCTAGGACCTCCATCAGTCATTTGTCATTGAGTCTTGATTGGGAGATGGTTTCAATGCTGACTAATCCATGACTTGAGGAGAATTCGAATCACCCTTGGAGATATCGAATTCATTCTTTTGTATTGACATCTTTTTTCCAGCTTATAGTTGATGAATGTATTATCATTATTTTCTCATTTTTTTGAGTTTCATGAGTGAATTTGTTCATCATTTCTGCTAAATTCTTCTCTGCAATTAACTGAGTGAAATTTTGAGCTTTGTTTAAGCTTAGTGATCTACCCCTATGGAATTTCACAGTTGTATGGTACTATTAATTGTCTACATATTCCTCCATCACTACATAGCTCATTAAATGTGAGTGAATCAAATTCACCTCCATTATCAGACCTCAATGCACGCATGTGATTTTCTTTTTTATTTTCAACTAGGGATTTAAACTCTTTAAATTTGATAAGAGTTTCACTTTTATCCTTCACAAAATAAATCCATGACTTCCTAAAAAAAACATCTGAATAGTACATAATATAAGAAGCCACTTAGGGAGGGGAGCGACATAGGACCACATATATTAGAATGTATTAAATATAAAACCCCTTTAGATCTAGTAGTATTGTTGGAATTTTTTTTCTTAACATTCTTCCCAAGTGCACAACCCTGACATACACTATCATGCTCAAAATCAAATACGGGCATACCGTTTACTATTTTTTGAAGTCCTAGTAGCACTTTGTAATGTAGGTGTCCAATCCTTTGGTGCCATATCTTGTATGGAATGATAGTGTGGTGAATCATAACTTGAATGTACTTCCCAGGTACCTTGTAGAGTCCTCCCTCTCGAACTCCAATCACAACAACCGATTCTAGGCTTTTGTTCTTCGGCCATAAAAGTGCTTTGTTATCCATGAAGATAACTCAGAATCCTCTGTCTTCAAGAATTGAAACTGAAAGGAGGTTCTTCTTCAAGCCTGTAACATATAGAATGTCCTCCACATGTAAATTATAAGCGTTTATGAGCTAGAATGAGGTGGATCCAACTCTTTGGATTGAATATGTTGAGTTGTCCCCCAACTCTTCCATGCATGTGAAATTTTTCTCCATTAGGTCAGTGATGGCACTCTTGTAACTAGTCATATGTTTGGATGTGACACTGTCAATCAACCATGTGTTGGCACTTGTGATGACGGATCCTGAAAGGGATGAGACAAGATAAAACTCCATTCTTGTCTCCTTTTCTTCAGATGCATTCTTTTGAGTGGTTTCATCTTTTATGACGGTAGAAGCATGAAAGTTTCCTTTCCACTTTTCTTTGCACTCTCTTGAGAAATAGTGTTTCTTGTTGCAATTTTAGCATCTAGCTTTTGACTTGTCAAAGCATTTGTTTAACTCCTTCTTCTTTGGATGAGAGAACTTATTTTGGAAGAAGGGTTTATTTCATTTCTTCATTCTTTCCATGAGGGAAATATTTTCTTATTTAGTGACATAGCTTTGCTCTGGATTCTCCCTTCCTCTTGGATACAATCATGCCACAATATTTTGAACACAGGTTTCACTTCTTGGCCATTGATAGCAACAAAGAATGTCTCCCATGAATATGCGAGACCATCAGTGCTGGTTTGGATGAGATCATATTCATCCACTACAAATCCAATATTAACAAGTTGATATCTTACCTGAGAGATTTTAGTAAAGAAGGATGCCACTGTCTCTTCCTTCTCCATCTTGAGGTTTCATAACTTGTTCTTCAATGCCCTCTTTTGAGTTGGGGCCTTCTTCTCATAAATATTAGTCAATGTATCATAACATTCTTTTGTGGTATCCAATGATGTGATCGCGGGAATCAAGTTATATTTTACCAAATCATAAATGATTCGTTTGGCCTTACCTTGATTATTCTTGAAGTTGATGCACCCTGCATTAGATGTAGGATCCTACGCCATGGTGGATATGTAGCTATGCAAGTCATGTTCCTCTAGGATGTTGAGAGTCCTAGTATTCCAAGTGTTGAAGTTTGAGGTGCCCTCAAGACGGTCTTATGGTCATATAGAGATTGATTCCATATTCTTCAAATCTTGTGCTCAAATTCTTAGGATCTACGTAGGATCTAGATAGCATGCAAAACTGAATTCCTCCATGCCCTAAGCTCTAATACCATGTTAATATTTGGTTGATCTTTGATATTTAATTCTTTTAGATTCCAAAAATGGAAACAATGAAACAATTCAATCACATGAAATTCATACATCCATAACACAAGATATACCCTGTGGAAAATCCTCAAAACTATGAGAACAAAAACCCCAAAAATTCTTCTCAGTATAATATAATGGATAGTAGAGAATGTTTTCTTTTACAACATAGCAAATTTCTTTCATAAGATAAGATATCACCAAAACACTCTTGGTGAAGATACATAAGCAATAGAGAAAAGAGATCAATCAGATGTGTTTTCCAATATTCCCGACACATCAATAACAAGCAAGAAAAATAACCCGCACAAAGAGAAGCACCATGCCTTCAATGGAGAAGATAATTTGCTTCACATTCAATTCATCAATGTCGTATAACATATTTATACATTATTCTCATGCATCGGATTCTTCTAACTTCAGGATGAACTCTCCCTCAGACTGGATGTATCAATATTGCATGAATAAGTGCACCCCACTTCTCATGTAGTGCTTTATCTCACTGAACTATCTCTTAGGATGAACTCGCCTCTTAACTGACAGCTTTCCCACTTAGTTAGATGGCTAACTTAAGTGTCATCTTTTAGTTTACATAAGTGTCGTCATGCAATAACACTTAGTTAACTAGATCTTATTTTTTGTCACTTAGTTAACTCTCTTTAACCGATTCTTTCTTGCAGATAAAATCACTGTAGTGATCAATTCAAGTTCTCCTTGATTTACTGAAGTGTCTTCTTTTAGTTTAACTAAAGTGAGAATAGTTTAGTTAACTAGACCTTCTTATTTAACACTTATATAACTATTATTAACTGAAACCATGCTAATTGATTTACTTGTATTGACCACTATGATTTCTTTAGTTAACTAAGGCATACATTTTGGCTTTAACTGAAGCTTGAAAATTCGAGTTCACATAGTCATCTCCTAATTAATTCAAATTCTCTTTTTCTCTATGCATTTATATTTATCTCTTTATCTTTTACTACATGGTCAATATGTGCTAAATTTAATTATCCATCACATTACATTATACTAAGAAGAATTATCAGATGATGTGATCATAATATATTATTCCGGACCGAATGATCATATGCTAAAGTAATTCACTTTAGAGGTGATCAATCTCTCAAGGATACTTAATAGTAATCCGGTGCTCATGGTTAATAATACATAACACAACATTAAATGCTTTTAACAAGTAAAGAACGACCTTTATACATAAGGTCCACCTATATATGAGAGGTCCATCTCATGGATACCTTTATATAGAAGGTTCACATGATAATCATGACTTGACACACAAGTCTAGAGCCTTGTCTAACAAGACTTTACAACATCATTAATTTGATAAATTACCTCTGTATGAGATAAATAACCTTTACACGGAAGGAAATCAATGTGTTCACCTCTATACGGGAGGATCGATCTTGGTTGCACGAGATTGGTTTGGAGAATGTCTCTTGATTCTATACATTTAACAAACACCATCTAGTCCACTTCCTCTTACCCTATTGAGTAATAAACAACTATAACAAGGAACAAGGAACGTAATCTAAAATCAATTATACTTTTTTCTTTTATAAAAAACCAATAAGTCTAAGATTTTAGGGCCTTGGTTGTAAGGTGGAGAGTAAATTCTCCAAGGCCACTGAAACACAACTAGGAACACTAATAAGTGAAAATCCATTAGTAATGTGAAGTGCTTGTTGGGAAATCTCCTCTAACATAGGATTCAAGCAATAGGATAAGTCGAGAAGAGTGCTCGGACTGGTCCCCAACATTCTCTTTTGGTGGGGTTATGCGAGTTAGGGACCAATCTTAGTAGTGTCAAGTCCTCAGGGTGACACCACTATCTAAGTTGATTTGGGTCTAAGATAGTTGTCTTACATTCCCTTCCCATTCGTAGAATCCCTTTCCCACAACCGTTCTTCCCAACCACCAAGCGTAAAGTGGTAGCCTTAGTTTTTTTCCTATGTTACCTTCCTAGGTGACTGCAATGGTGGTACTATTAGTACCTGAGATAGAAGTACAACACATGATTTTGGATCCTTAGGAGGGTACTTGGATGCATCCAGTACTTGCACCTCTGTAATTCCATTACGAAGTAGTTTTGGGTAACTGTCTCTTGTTCCTTTGTTGACGGCCTCATCTCCCATTTCCGAAAGATCCTTACTTCCTTTCTCTTTATTACAAGAGAGTTTTTTTCTTGTTGTTATCTTTTAGGGACTTTGGTAGTGTGTGCTCTTTGATTTAGCAGACCCTATCTTGAGTGTGTGTTCATGGAAACATTTCTAGAGCCTTCCAATCAAGGAACCCTTTTATAAGTGGATCCTCATCTTTTCCCTTGTTTTGGAAATATTAGTCCTCCTTACATTGCTAAATTGAATCTTCCTGGATTCACTATAGGGTTACTAGTCTGGCTGTTTTCCATTCCAATGGTCCCCAGTTCTCCTGGTGCCTTGAGTAAAATCCCTCCACCTCAAGCACATCAACCTCCTATTGACCCTTTTCCTTCTTCACCCATTACATATTCTTCTCTTTCTTATTCCTCACTTGGTGAAAGCCTTAATCCTAGTAACGATGAGGCTAAAATTAAGATGAAAAGGAAGAACATGAAGAAGAAAAATTAGCAAGGGGGGAATCAACCAACCACTATTAATTAAGCTGGGAGTGTTGATAACGTTGAGAAGAATAAGAACATAGGTCACAAACCCAAGTTCCCTTTCTGTATTTGCAGGGGTGATCACCTTATTAACCATTTCTTTGGCATTCCAAAGGTTTTAGAAGTGTGGTCTCAGAATCCTCAACAACCTGTCTCACCAGCCTCTACAGGTCATGTTGGTAACGGTCCATCGACTAGTGATGATAAGGTTGGGGGTAAAAAAGGTAAAGTCAAATTTTATTGTAATTTATGCAAGGGAATTCATTATACTTACCTTTTATCTGATATAGGGGAGGCTTCACAATTGTTGGAAGACAATGTTATTTCCCAACAATAACCTTCAGTTGCTTCCCAAGAGTCCTTCCCTACCCAACCTCTGGTTGATGAAGTAGTCAATACAAATCGATCTTCGGTTGACCCCAATATTCTCTTAGAGAGTGAATCGAATACATCCTTAATGTTTTCTTTGTTAGTTCATATTGTTCTAGACAAGGGGATGTCATGTCTATTTCAACAGAACTCCCTCCAAGTATTCTAGTCATTTCCTTTGATTGGAATAAACTGGAAGAGCCTCGTCTTCCTTCCTACATACCTTTCCAAATCATGGTGTGGGATTGAGATAAGGACATATATCACACTATCATTGATGAAGGGGAATATGTTAGTGTTTTATACTCAATTGCTTGGCAAGCTATAGGTTCTCCTAGGCTTGTTCCAACCACTAATCATCCACTGGATTTTAATAGAAGATATAGTGAACCTTTAGGGATCCTTCCTCAGTTTTCCATCACCTTAGGAGGAAAAAATATCTGTATTGATGCCATAGTGGTCCAAGTCCCCTTGTATTTTAATTTAATCCTTGGGAGAGACTATGTCTATGCTATGATAATTGTTGTGTCCACACTCTTTTGCGTGATGCATTTTCCTCATGATGGGAGCATAGTGACCATTGATAATATTTTATTTGTTAGTCCCAATCATTGTATGACTATTGACCATCTAACTTCCCTGAATGTTCCTTACATTCAATTGGTATGCCCCCCGTAATAGGTTAATTATGTGGCATTATATCCCATGTCTTCAACAGCTATGGAGAAATATCCTCTCATTGTATACTCAACTTCTCTCAATTTATATCCAATAGTTGACATGGTGAACCCTTCAATGGGGGAATTGGAGCCTGATCTCCCCCCTATTACCACTATCGAGTCTCTTGGCATGAATTATTTTCAAATTATTGTTCTTCCGTCCAATGGAGACCTCTTGGAAGCCATGGCCAAAGACCATGATCCGCTAATTCGCTTTCTGTGTCAAGATCATTAAAAAATGAAACAGGTAATGATGAGCATAGTTTGATTTCTGTGTCAAGATCGTTAAAAACTGAAACGGATCCCCCTCTCATTGACTCGAGTCTTCCACAAAATTTAGTAATTGAACCTTGATTTCCTCCGCATGCGTCACTTGATCCTCTTTCTTCTCCCCGCTCTAGTGAATCTATTAGTAACCAAGAGTCTAATTGGATGAAGCGAAAGAGTCAACGGATGAAATCAAGCGTGGGGGGGATTTCTCTAGCCTATGGAAATCATACTGGATTTAAGCCACTAGCTCTTACTGATTATGCTGGGGGAAAAGTTCCAACCTATAGACATCACGTTTGGAGAAAACCCGTTAATGGGTATCACCCAAAGTACCAACCTCTACATATCATGTTGGGAAGGAACCTTCCAATGGGTGTCATATCAAGCATGGTTTATTTCTGATTTCAATCTTGCTAAAAAAATAAACAACTACCCTGAGCATACTTCATTGTCTATTTCAAGCTCGTTAAAAAATGAAGCAGACTCTCTGAGCATAGTTGATTTTCTGTTTCAATCTCGTTTAAAAATGAAGCAGATGTTTCGAGCATAGTTCATTTTTTGTTTCAAGCTCGTTAAAAAATGAAGCAGATACCTTGAGAATTCTTCTCACCCATCTTCGAGCTCGTTAAAAACAGTAAGAAGTGTTGAGCTTACTTTTTACCTTTTCGTGCTATGGTTAAAACATGAAAAAGATGTTGAGCTTACTTTTTACATTTTTGTGCTCTGATTAAAACATGAAAAATATGTTGAGCTTACCTTTTACTTTTTCGTGCTCTGGTTAAAACGTGAAAAAGATTCTGAGTGCTTTTGATATCTTAGTCATGCTCATTAAAAATAAGGAAAAAGGTGTCAAGTTTTGTTCACTTTTCTTGTACTCATAAAATAATGAGGAAGTGTCTAACGAGTATAGGTTTATCTCTTTCTCCAACCTCGGTAGACTATTTACAGACAAGGAGTTGCACCGAGTTTACTTTTAATCATTGTCATACTCGGTTATCAACCATGAAAAATTCATCTTCCGAGTGATATTTTATCCATTTTTCGACCTCGTTAGAGTAATTATGAAAAGGGAACTCTTTGGAGTCTCCTTTAAGCTCTTTTCAGACTCCCTAAATAGGAAAATATTGTCAAGTGATCTTGTCTCTTTCATGCTCATAAAATTATTTGAAAGGACTCCCTTTTGGTGATAGTTTACCCCTTGTTGGGACCATTTAGACTAATTACGAAAAATGTATACTCTAGTCAACCTCGGCTAGAATATTTCTCTCATGTTGTTTTATCCTTTTTCGGGTGAGGAGACTAATTTACAAAAAAGAACCATTTTGGAGTCTTCTTTCAATCATTTTCAAACTCTCTAAATGTGAAAAGATCATCGAGTTTACCTTCTTTGGACTCGTAAAACCATGCATCGAAGGGCCCATATGGGACCGAACCCCTCCTTCTTCAGGTTCGTTAAACATATAATGAGGGACTCATCTAATATGAGTTATATTGAGCATTTGTTATCCTACTCAAGATCGTTAAAAAAACAAAGAGGTACTCATTGATCATGATGGGAGGAAATTGGGAAAATGGGTTAAGTCTTGTTGGAAATTCTTATGGCAACTTGTTGTCCCCCTTGGAAATCACACATGTGTGCGTCTTGTCTTATAGTTGGGTAATATGCTTGCCTCTAAGTCATGCCAAATTCATGAGTCATCTTACTCCTTTGGTCCATCCAAAGAATACCTCATTCATCGTTGCATTATTTTTTTATCACTGCCTCGTTGAGTCAATGTTTCCAAGCCACTTGTCGTGTCATCCAATGTTATGGGGAAGTTAACCTGAGCTAGCCTTTCTGCAATACTATCGACCTTCATCCTTATGTCAGTATATACTCATTTGATCTACCACTTTACATTACTTTCCTATATCGTTTTCATGTCGATGATGTGGGATACATCATGTCCCTCCTTCAGCGAGTCTATTCCTATCAACTCCAACACCTCATCTAGGAATGAGACAACTTAGAATCCATTCAGTACCTTGGGTCTTGCATGCCTCAATGCTATCTTTCCCCACTTCTGATAGTAGGTTTACATCATTGAACTCTGATCGGATGATTCCATGAGTGTTTGAATCCAGTTCATCTACTCACATTCATTGGAATGTACTATGATACCTTGGGAGTCATTGTCATTATTAGTGATTTCCCTCGCACTTGTTAACAGTTTACACCAGTGACTAGTAATCAAGTGGTTTCTACCATGTTTGACTTCAAGATATCTCTTCACATGGATAGAATCGTATAATTTTGGGTTCAGGTTGAAAACCCTAGGGACTCTTTTTATGTACTTTACCTAGGTTGCAATGGAGATTTTTTTAGTAGGTTTGCACATGGACATCATGTTGGTGACCTCATTAATGTACTGTCACATAGATCCACTTTTGTATTGGTCGTGGTTCTGTTATAATTGTATCATGGACCTACCTTGTATTATTGTAGCCATGATTTATCTTCAGTCATTTTCAGATTGGAGTCCACATTGTATGTCTGTGGCCATAGTCTGAGTCAATACTGTCATGGTTCTGCAATGTATTGGTCAGAAGCCATGCTTCAAGTTAGTTTATTCCAAGCATGGGTATGCCCGACTCAAGGATGATATAGTTGTACCAATTGATATTTGTTTGCAGCTTCTTTCCAACTCTCTTCCAAATACCCTTTTCACCTAGACCTTGGTAAATTGTTTTGACCATCAGTTTCCTTTCTGACCTCACACTTTAGGGGGCATATATTACACCTCAAAATGTCACACTTGAGTATCATCCTTAAGTGTCATAATTTTTCACCATGTAAAATTGGTTTTCATGCTCCCTAGAGGTGTTATAAAGGTAAACCTAAATCCTATTATGGTCCGGCCTACCCATGTTGGGGACTCAAATCCATCATTAGGAGGTCGAAATCAACTTCAACCAACCCTATTTTGAGCCATGTATGGGAATTTTCACCCCCTACTCCTTGTCTAGGAAGAGACAATTACAACTTTGTCTCTCCTTGCAAGCCTACTGGGAGTGACAATTACAACATTTTTGCTCTATCTCATGACTTGGGGGAGCGACAATCATGTTTAAGCTATCTTGCCATGATTTTTGGATCTAGATTTGAGTGAGATCTTTTGGGGATGAGCCTATATTTCGAATCCCACCTCACTTTCTATTTAGAGAAACCTCCATATCCCTTGATCCAAACAATCCTCATGAGATCCAACTCTTTTTGTCAAGTAGTTGAACCTCTAAACCCTATAAAATGAGGCCCATTCTTGAGTGAAAAGGGGATGTAGAACTTGAAGGAATCACACTTATGATTGTGTGATTCTAACATGGAAGATAGATTAGAGAGGTAGTCCTTATGGTCTTAAGGTGCTTAAGGGGATTTTGATTGAGAGCTTGGAGGAGATGTTGCTAGTGCAAGATTAGCTATAATCATGTCATGTAATTGTTTCCTTTAGCTTTCTAATGAATGAACTTGGCCTATTATTCCAAATTGTGTTTCTTATGTTGAGTGCATGAATTTTTTTACTTGTTAGTGGATAGATTTAGTTTGATACACTTGTTCTTGGAAGGTGTTTGTCTTTTCCCTTTGTTTGTAGGCTCATCAACTTGGATCCTCAAGCTAGGAGCTAGATCAACAAGGAGTAGAGAGGACAACCTTCGAGAATGAGGTAGGACATATACCCTTCTCATCCTTCTTATGCATATGCTTACTTGGATTGTCTTGTGTATAAAGTATATTTATGAGAAAGTAGCAACCATTTGTTTATTTTCTGTCTTGGGTTATGTGTCTAGGGAGCCTGCTTTTTCCCAAGAATAATCCTACTTATCTGTAGGGAAGATTTTCTAAATCACCATAGTACCACATGAATCTTATCATCCCAATCATATAAATTGATGTCACAAATTTTTGTCAATACTTTCATTAATGTCTTATTAAACTATTCAATTGATCCATTTGGTTGGGAGTGATAAGTGATGCTTTTATGATGATTGATCATAAATTCCTTCAATATATAGTCTATTGTTTTGTTTATAAATTTTGTTCCTCTATCACGTATATGGACTAGGGCACAAACGAACCTTGTAATTATGTTTTCATTGATAAATTTCCCATTGAATTCTTTTGTACATGACTCGAGTGGTTCAACTTTTTTCCATTTTTTTAAAGTATTCAACTCCCATTATGGTGTATCTTCCCATGTCCTCCTTCCTTGTTTAGGAAATGGTCCTATAAAATCGATTTCCCATGTCTCAAAAGGAATATTGGGATTAACAGACACTAATGGAATTTCATCTCATTTAAGTGGTCGACAAAGTCTTTGACATTTATCACATTGACTTACTATTATACTGCAATCTTTATGTAGAGTAGGCCACCATAGACCAACCTGTAAAATTGTCTTCCCTGTAGTGTCAGCAAGATAGTGGCCTCCAATAGGCCCTGCATGTGCTTCATCAATAATGTCTTGTATTTCATGCTTGAGTATGCATATTCTCAAGATATCGTCAACTCCTCTCTTGTATAGGTACCCATTGATTATTGTGAAAGAAGTGGCCTTCATTACTAGCATTTTTCGCTTCTTTTCTGACATATCAGTTGGAATTGTTCCTTCTTGGATAAATCCTACTACATCTGCTAACTAAGTTGGGGATGCTTATATTCTAAAGAGGTTTGCATCAGGAAGGTTGTCTTCAATTCATGTTAAGTCTTCTCCAATCTCTAATCTTGAAAAGTGATATTCTTCTACATTCTTTTTCCCTGGGAAAATAATGACTTCAAATTTAAATTCTTGTAATAGTAATAACATTCAACAAATTTTCCCTCGATGTACCGAATTGTTGACTAGATATTTGAGTGCTTGATGATCAATATATAATATAAATAGGTTTGCCAGAAGATAATGTTGATATTTCTGTGGAGAAAAAATCATTCCTAGATCTTCTCTTTCTATTGTTGAATAATTTATTTCATCCTTATTTAATTTTTGATTAGCATAAGCATCTGGATGATCAAAGTTGTCTTCTCCTGGTTTTGCTAGGAACACCCCAACCACTATGCCTAATGCATCAATATGAACATGAAATTTTCTCGTCTAGTCAGGGAATCGTAAAATTGGTGCTTCAACTACTTTTATTTTTAGTAGTTCAAATGACTCATTACATTCCTTCATCCATTTTACTTATGTGTCTATCTTGAAAATTTATTCC
The DNA here is from genome assembly GCA_027924585.1 of Larix kaempferi. Taxonomy (NCBI): domain Eukaryota; kingdom Viridiplantae; phylum Streptophyta; class Pinopsida; order Pinales; family Pinaceae; genus Larix; species Larix kaempferi. The sequence goes on along the minus strand of BSBM01001433.1, from coordinate 7,143,349 downwards.
ATTAGGTAAATTATACCAGATTAATACCTTATGAACTTTCTATAGTACCATGTATGACCTAAAAATACTTGTATTCTCTTCTTATTAACAAGATGATTCAAATTGATTATTACTTTTATTTTTGTTGTGTCAACTTTTATACTATCCATGCATACCACATGACCCAAAAAGTACCCCAATGGGTGCTGAAAATATGCATTTCTTTATGTTCATGGATAATTGAATTTGTTGACATTCTTCAAGCATTAGTCGAAGACACTGAACATGATCCTGCAAAAAAATGTAGATTGTTCCATCCTCAAAGTATATTGCCATGGTTTTGTACATATATTCCCAGAAATATTTGACTACAATTCTAGAAAACACAACGGGTGCATTTTTCAACCCAAAAGGCATGACTCTATAAGCAAATACTCTGAATTTTGTAACAAAGGTTGTCTTCGATTGATATTCCTTGGCAATGGAAACCTAATTATAGCCTGAAAATCTATCTATAAAAGAATAACACTCATGCCCTGCAACTTCATTTATAATTTCATTTGCAAATTGGGTGGGAAATGGATTTGTAATGATGAGTTTATTTAATTCTATAAAATAGACACAGTTCCGACTAGGCCTCCAGAGGAAAGTGGATGAACAAACAAGAGCCCTAGTAGTACAAGAATATGGAATACTACACCACCTAAGGGAGCAACTTGTTAAGATAGAAGCATACATGACAACAACCATCACAATGTTTAATAATTGGTCGTCACATTTTTCCCATGTCTACAATAAACTCATGGCCAAGCAGATGGTAGTCACAAACCTAACTAAACATTAGGGGAGTTTTGAGGTCTAAAATGGGCCTCCTAAGGTAAATAATAAAATAAGAGTTCTAAATTTTAGAGGGGAAAAATAAAAACTACTTTTTCTAATCATATTTTTGACATATATCCTTATCGATTTACCAAAAATTCAAGTTTGGACACTTGTTAGATGCATAATTTAATTTCGCATCCAACCCATATCCACACTGCATACTTCTGAGGCACCCACAGTATGAAAAAATGAAAGTTTCAATAAAAAAATGTATTTTAATATAAAATACGTTTTTTTATTGAAATCTTATTTTTTTAGTGTCATGGGTGCCTCAAAAGTATGCAGTGTGGGTATGGGTTGGATGCAAAATTAAATTATGCATCCAATGAGTCTCCAAACTTGAAATTTGGGTAAACCGATAAGGAGATATGTCAAAAATACAAGAAGAAAAAGTAGTTTTTTCTTTTTTCCCTCCACTTTTTTTACAAATTTTACCCCATGGTTGACATCATCATTTTGAATCCCATTGGTTCCTATAAAGTAAATTTTGATGATACATTTTTTTAGGCCCATTTCTTACCTCAAAATTCCCCTAATGAGACAACAGATGACATTGGAAAATAGAGAAAATGAATCACTAGAACATATCTTATAGAAAGAGAGGTAGTAACAAGCAGAGTTACAGTAAGAGGAAACATAATGGCTACAGGAGGGAAAAACAATCCACAATGAATTCAGCATAATGCTTTAGCATATACAATTCCTAAACAGAATGGAAAAGCAGCTGACTGCTGACATCTAGATGTAAGTTGCTCTTATAGAAACAATCAATGCACTAACAGATCTCAAAATCACAAATTTGGATATTGAAGTTGTTGAAGAAAAAAAAATGTTGCAGAACAAACTTAAAGTTGTAGTACCACACATTCACAGGATAACCACTGACTGCCGGGTTGTTCATTCGTAACTACAACCACAACCAACACTGCCACGAACAGTTGAGCATTTCAGTTGAGTGCATCTTTTAATGAACTAGAGTCAACTAAGAGTATAGAGATTTCCAAACCTTGAAGAAATTGTATTGCAAAATTTTGAAAATAACATTCTTTTAATATACATTATGTAAAAACATAGCTTTTTCCATTTTCTTTGGTTTCAACATTTCCCTTCTTCGAGACGAGGAAGAGTTTGAGGGTGGGGGAGATGTTGGAAGGGCCTAGTTTGTTAGTCAACTAGGCTTGCTAGTTGACCAATAGTCAACTAGTTGAATGGCCCAACATGTCAACCGACATTATGAACAGTCATGTATAGTTGTATGTTGGTTCATATGTATAAAAGGGTTATCAATTATGATGTAATACTTCTAGCGCTAATATAAAATACTATTGGAATTATATCTACTTTTGTCTACTTAAGCATGTATGTTCTCTTAATGTGTATCAATGGTAACTAATGATTTTCATCCCCTAGATTGTAACAATACACAATGATTCTCTCTAGTTGATTTCCTTTAGATCTAGACCTCAATTTATAACCTTTAGAAGGTGATTGAGACAGTTGATGGTGGTTTTCCAAGGAGTATATGTGTACATATCTCATGTATATCGTTCATAAATGCACAAAAGTCATTCATCTATAGCTTTCTAGGTAGATGTGCCTTGCTAACCAGCAAGGAGAGTCTAAGGCATTCCCTTCCTCAAGGAAAGGCACATTTATGTAGCAATGTTGGGTAAAAAAACCCTCATGTAGCTGGAAAACACAAGAACTTCTAGGTATAAATGCCAACTGAGCATGGATGGCTATGAGGTGTCAAATAATGTTATAACAATAAGAGCAATTTGAGATACATTAATTGTGAAGAGTTGTTTGTGCCAGACCCAAGCCTGACTTTAAATTTTATATGATGACCTTCATATATGTAAATAACACCTCATGTTCCACAAATTCGAGGCTCACCTTGTGCAACTTTATCAAAATAGACCCAAGATTCATCTCTATCAATCACTTCAATCAAAACTACCTCAAAGGTTTTAGGTTTTGTTCATTTTTCCCATGGGAAGTTCTTTAAGATATGTATACATTGGTGTGCACACTACAAAAGGAGAGTGTATCGATCTTAAAAAAAGGCTTGTGTTTCTAGCCAACCAAATATCCTAAGATATGATCAAGGGTAAATATTTAAATGCCTTACCAAAGGATTTCCACAACATTGCCAAAGTGTCTCCTCTACAATGCTTCTAGTCCAAACAATTTTTAAACCTATTAAAAGTTCTACTTCCTTCCATACTTGTTTTGTATAGGAGTAGTCCACTGCTAAATGTACATTTGATTCTTCACGAAACTGATAGAGAGAGCATCTCCCAAGCCTCACCCTATTATTTTTTTGAAAAACATCTCAAGTAAAAGCTTTATGATTTAAAAGAAACCGCATTGATATATATTCTCGGAAGGGAAAAAAAATTTCCAAACATCTTTCCACCTCCAAACAGTACTCTTTGGTCACACTCACTTAAAGATAGATAACTAATCTTTGGGGGGTTTTTCCAAGACCAAAATATCCTCTTTGTTATATAATCTAATATGACTTGACTTTCTTATTAATTTTCACATATTAATATATTTTATTATACATGCCAATAAGTTGTATGTTATTTTGTAATCACTTGCAAGTCAAATAACTTCGAATAAGTATGTTATTTTGTAATCACTTCCCAATCAAATAAATTTGACTATGTATTAGTCGATTAAATTTTATAATCCTTTTTAAACATGAGAAATTGAATAATACTAATTTTTGAATATGTTAAAAAATAATTTATTTAATATTTGATTGGTTGTAGGTGTGAAATGACCATGATATTACAATTTATCATCTTATTCTCGGTTGTTGGATGTAAAGAAAACCAAAAATAAAAATTCCATCGTTCGTAAATAAATCGTTCGTTCTCTGCTGTTGGTAGTTTAATGCTCGAAAGCTGGTTGTATATGATATCATCTCAATAATCTCAAAAGTCACAAGTCATGTAGCACATGGATTAGGTATATTGCACTTCAATTAATTTACAACAGAGATGGCATATTACTTATTTTTTGCATTTACATATTGTATTTTACAATATGGTGAAGCTTTGCTTCGGGATCTGCTTGAAATATAAATGATGATTAAATAAGTGAAATTTACAGCAAGGTTGCTTATATTTATCTTTTAAAAATAATTTAATTTAATTTAATTTATAATTGTTTTAATTTAATAGTTATATATAATTGTTAAAATAGTTGTAAAATATTTAAAACTTGTAACAATATATTATTTATGTATAGTCTAAAAACAAAAGAGAATTATAAATGATAATTATAATTCAATATCAATTTACAATTCATTGAATTAAATCTTTTACAATTATCTTAATGTTAAACTAACTACTATAATCATTATAATATGGATGGCATTAATTATAACTTTGTGTATAGAAAAAAACTTCAAGATAATGTTTTGAGATTACAAGTCACTAATTTTAAGAAGCATCATATTTATTACATAAAAATAAAAACTAACAAATCTATTATTTAGTTATGAACATTCACAAGTCTACATTCCTAATTTATTTTATGATTTTTTGAAAGTTTTTAATTGTTTTTATTTAGGAATAAAATGAGATCTATTAATATTGTTGTTTTCAGGTCTATGTTGCCAAGTTGTCTCCAGTGCAATGGTAATAGCCTTAGTAAAACCTACTTTTTTAATTTAAACTTTAGTGTAATTATTCTGAGAGATCATTTTGTTAGGTTAATCTTTAGAGCAATTTAAGTCAATGAAATTTGTTTTTCAAATGTTGTGGATGGCATTCCTGATAAATCTTTAGACTAGTGTCCAACTCAGAAAGACAATAAATAACTTCATAAATTAATCTTTTAATATAACAATGTTGTTGATAACACTCAGAGTGGTCTTTTTTTTTCCAAAGAAAATATAAATTACTATTAATAAAGGAAATAGTAAATAAGTCCATACAACAACTCGACAATGTATCATCCTGAAAATAAACATGGGTCTAATGGAACATCCATCCAAATAGTTGGAAAAACATAACTAATACCAAAACATAACAATATGAAACAGTCTAATAGAGCCATAGCTGAGAAACATATCACATCTAGAATAAATAGCCGACAGAACTAGTAAAGGGCCAAAGAAACCGCCCATCAGTAAACCAAGAGTCTACCAAGTGACCTGTCACCTACCCAAATTTTGAGACTATTTATTTAATTGCAAAAACATTATGTTAAAGTATAATTACAAAGTTTTGTAATTATGACCAAATCTGGTCAATGATGATTGTAATGACATATTATTATTATTTAATAAATTAAAACACGAGACATACACCAAGGGAACTGTTGAATGAGTGTTCACTGACCCACTAGGAGCAATGGAAGCTGTTAGAAGGCATGGGACAAGTGTTAGCACTTGCACTCCACCACTAGCTATTGGTTATGGGACAACTACCCCTAAATTTGTGGCATTATCCCCCAGGTGTGTGGAATAGAGTTTTTAGCTCATTAATGACCAGGTTAACCACTAAAAAGGCCTAGGCAGCCTAGAGAAGGCAATTCAAATTGGGCAGGGAGCTCCATAATTATTTTCTGCAGAAATAATTCCTCAGGTGTATTAGGTGATCACTTAGAGATTCGAATATGGAGGCTAAGTGGATGTGTATTGTGAGTCTGCTGAAATTATTATGAAAAGGAAACCAGAGGTGTTGGTGCAGGTCTCTTTGACTGCTAATTCTATATGACTGGATGATATACTTTGTTATTGCAAGTTGATGACCTAAAGCTTCTACAGATTCTTCTTCCTAGTGGTTCAGTGAACAGGCTCGGGGGTCCTAATGCAAGTAATTTGGTTTCCTTCAGGAGTAGGTTGGGTGGAACAGGCTCCTTGGGTTGTTTGTTTCTCCTACATTCATCAGGTTCTACTGTTCTGTCTTGTTTATTTACAGTTGAATGAATGCAGTTGTTTATTTAAACCTCTAACCCTTTTTCCTGGTTTGATAATGAAGACTTATTGATTAAATTGTTTAGCTGAACTATATACTCTGCTAAGTTAGGATAGGATAGAATAGATATGTATTTGAATAAATAAAATTACGCAATTATGTATTGTTTTCTAAGTCATTTAGTAACCCTAAGTTTTCACCGTCAAGTAGTTGTAAATATCTATGTTGGCTAGAAACATAGTCCACAGATTTTCTTATAGTTTCTGTTATCGAAACATTGTTTTATTATTATCATAACATGCAATACAATAAATCTGTAACTTTGTAAACCTAATGAATAAAAACAATCTTAACAATTCATAATACATTATAGATTGCAATTAAAATAGAACTGTAGGAATCTTTAAAATATGTATTGATAAATAGAAATCACACAACAGAAGTATAATCATTGTGCACATAACCAAGTCGTGTATATGTTCTTTATTATCGACTAAGTATAATTTTTAACCAACACAAAAATGCTGTGATAAACCCTAAGGGTTTGGAAATCAAGGCATTCAAGTTTTATAATCGTGGCAAGGGTTCTAGCAACCTGCCCAAAAGCTAAAGTTTAAGATTTTTCAACGATGGCCTAACCCAAACCTACAACAACTTAGCAATAACTTATTAAATAACATTTCTTATATCAATTCACGGGCTCGAGTCACACTCGCCCAGCTTATATCAAAATCTATCATATCAAAATGAATCATAAATATTAAATTACAAATCTGTAAGAGTAGTAGCGAAATCATTAAAACCCTATGTCTTATCTTTTCTAAAAATCCTGTGCTTTTCATTTCTAAAACCCTGTATAATATAAATTTGAAAATACAATCATATTGCCATCCCAGTCATGGGTTCGAGTGCTTCACTCACCCAGACTAGGTATTGAACCCTAATGGTTAAAATAACAATAGTATCAAATACCTTAAAAACGACACAGTGAATACAGTAACAAAACCAGCATTATTATTAACTGTCAAAATGTCTTAATAAACACCGAACGGGAGTAAGCAGAGGTTGTACAAACAACAAGTTTTCTAAATGTTCAGATTAACCAGTTACAACGAAGGCTTGAAGCTAATTCATAATTATGAATGCTAATTCTCTCTTGTCGAAATATGAAAAATATCAAATGATTATGGTAACACTAATACTTACGTTCAGTCTTGATGATGTTAGATTGTCAAGTTTGGGTTAAAATAGACAACTTCTATCGTAACCAGTACAATATGTCAAAATTAACATTTGATCGCAGAATTAGAATCCAAGTTTCAGGTATGTATTTATCATTTGGAATCACCATAAGAAAAGATAATTCAAATTAATAATATTCATGTTGAAGCTGTCCAACTGAAGTCGTAATAAAAGCTAGGATCTCACCCTGAAATAATCTTCAAATAAAAAATTAATGTTGGTTGATTTAATGCCGGTAAACTTTAAATAACTTCAAAGGATGGAATTATCTTTACCTGTAACCTGCGTCAAGTGTATTAAATTTAGCCATGCAACTAAGTAAGCCCCGGGGTGCCATAGGACCCCTTCATCGTCAGAAGAGCATGACCAGTTAGTACAAATAAATAATCAAACATTAAGTAGCGATCTTAACAAACATTTTGTTAAGGAACATAATCGTATTTCAAAAATTAATAAACAACAGATAGATGAATTTCTATAGTTAGAATAAACAAATCAAATAGTTAATTACTTTCGCATACTTAAATATCATATTTATTGATATTATCAAAAATTTTTAATTTTATGAATTTTTGGGATGTTACATGTGGTATCAGAGCTCATGTTCGAACTCTCGGCCTGAAAAGGTCCAAAGAACATGCAACAAAAAAAATTTATGACAGCAAAAATCCTTACTAATTCAAGTTAAATTATTTTGTTATACAAAAAATTGTTTTCTAAAATTACAGGTATGGAAGGATCAGATGAACACATGTAGGACATATTTCGACCGACCAGTCATACCAACAATAGCACTGGACAACATTATGAAGAAGAAGTCCATGGTGAATTGAATGACAATTCATCGGAATTGTTACGTGCATTTCAAGAGTTGAAAGCAGAAATAAGATATATTAAACAGGATAATGAGAGAATTCTGAAGGCACACGAAGAACTAAACCAAGTACTGTTCAATCAGTCCCCAAAAGATGAACATGATAGAAGGGTTGAAAATACCTCCAGGATTGAAGACTTACCTCAGGGGAACAAGGATAAGAAAGTGAAAACTAATGATGAGAATAATAGTTCAACATCATCAGGAGCTGCCATTGAGATACATAAAAATAAACGTAATTATTCAAGTGATAGCAACGAAGGGGATTACAAACCAAAAAGAAAAAGCCATAAACAGTATGAGCAGATTTATGGGGAGTTCAAGAAGATTAAACCCCCAACCTTCAATGGTGAAACTGAGAAAGGAGAGACAGCTGAAGCATGGCTGTCCGGCATGAAGAAATACTTCCAAATTTATGATTATTCAGAATCATTGAAAGCAAAGATGGCCATATACAACCTGATCGGGAAGGCATACATTTGGTGGCAGTACATCAAAAGAGTGAAGGGCATCAAGGACAAGGATATGAATTGGAGCACTTTTAAACTGTACTTCAAGAAGAAGTTCCTATTTGAACAATATTACGAAGAAAAGTTCAAGGAATTTTATGATTTAAGATTGGGAACCATGAACATGAAAGAGTTGAACAACAAATTTCTGAATTTGCTAAGGTATGTGCCATACCTTGTGGAGGAGAAACCAAAGATTCAGAGGTATCTGAGTTGTCTACCTTTGAAGATCAAGGACATAATAGAGTATGACAATCTAAAGACCTTAGAAGAAGCCATGAGGAAAGCAACTTTCTGCGATGATCAGAACCGGAAAAGAGAAGGGATATCTAACTGGAAAAATAATAAACCCAACAACTTTGAGCTGAAGAAGAAGAATTTCAGGTTCAATGGAAATTCTCGTTTTCAAAAGAAAAAATTTCCAAATCGAAATTTCCCAGGAAACAGTCCTAGAAATAATCAACAACAGAATTTTACAGCTCCTAGAAATACACTCAATGTTACCAGAACTAATGACCAAAGGACACCTATAAAATGTTTTGAGTGTCAAGGTCCTCATTATGCTTCAAACTTTCCCAATAAGAAGCGGACAACCAATAATATTCACTCCATACAAGCTGAACCTACTGTGGGAGACTTGACAAGAGAGATGCCCAGAATTAATGCAGCTCTAGACAACAGGAAAGCGGAGCATCAAGTCTCTATGGTAGAGATTGAAGGTATGCTACAAAACCACCATGTTTCTATTTTGATTGATCTAGGCTCTAGCCTAAGTTATATATCTCCAAATATTGTAGAAAATTTTAATCTGAAAACAGAAGAATTTAATAAATCCTAGTTAGTTAGACTAGCAACAGGAACAAAAAGAAAAGTGTTTGATTTTGTTGAAAGTTGTGTTTTATCTATGAATCAGTTAAAGACATGAACCAAGCTAAATGTTTTACCTTTAGGATCCTATGACATCTTAATTGGAATGGACTGGTTAGAAGCACATCATGTTATTTTGAATTGTTATGAGAAAAGTTTTACCTGTCTAAATGATGAAGGAGAAACAGTAGAAGTAAAGGGTATTCCTAGAAAGACATCACTTAGATAGATTTCATCTATGCAAGTAAGAAGCGCAGTTAGAAAAGGATGTAAGATGTTCGCAGTGAATGTAGTACATGATGAGTCAATTACAAAAGAGGACAAACTGAAATTAGAAGATATACCTATCCTAACAGAATTCCTGGATGTTTTTCCAGAAGAGATTCCAGGATTACCCCCAAAGAGGGATCTAGATTTTACCATTGAACTGACACTGGGTGCAGTACCGAACTCCAAAGCTCCATATAGGATGAACATAATGGAATTAAATGAGTTAAAATTACAGTTGAAGGAACTGATGGATAAAAACTATATAAGACCCAGCGTGTCTCCTCGGGGAGCACCTGTTATTTTTTTTAAGAGGAAGGATGGCACTTTAAGGATTTGAATAGATTATCGCCAACTGAACAAGATGACAATCAAGAATCGATATCCGTTGCCGTGCATCGACGATCTATTTTCTTAGCTTCATGGAGCAACGATATTTTTGAAGATTGATTTAAGGTCAGGATATCATCAAGTTCGTGTGAAAGATGATGACATTTTTAAAACAACCTTTAGAACTCATTATGGACATTATGAGTTTGTAGTCATGCCATTTGGGTTGACCAATGCCCCGGTAGTATTTATGTGCTTAATGAATAATATTCTGCACAAGTATTTGGATAAGTTCGCCATTGTATTCATAAATGACATTCTGGTATATTCTAAAAGTAAGGAAGAACATGATGAACATCTGCGTATTATTTTACAAGTTCTGAGAGATCATCAGTTATATGCTAAGTTTAGTAAGTGTGACTTTTACAAGGATAAGATTCAGTATTTAGGTCACATAATCTCTAAGGAAGGAATTTCGATTGATCCCGATAAGATAAAATCCATTAATGAATGGTCGGTTCCTAAGGATGTGTCAGATGTACGATTGTTTATGGGGATTACAGGATATTATAGAAAATTCATAGAAGGTTTTTTGAAGATTGCAAACCCCATAACCTCTTTACAGAAGAAGGGGAAGAATTTTGTATGGGATCAAAAGTGTGCAGATAGTTTTAAGAAGTTGAAAGAATTACTAACTACAACACCTATTCTGAGAATTGCAGATCCTAATAAAGATTTTATAGTATGCACCGACGCATGTAATGACAGACTCGGTGGAGTCCTAACACAAGAGGGACATGCTGTGGCATATGAGTCTCGAAAGCTGAAAATACATGAAAAAAATTACTCTACATATGATCTGGAATTATTAGCAGTAATACACGCCTTAAAAATGTGGCGTCACCATCTTATTGGCAGAAATTTTACTTTGATGACAGATAACATGGGGTTGAAGTATTTACTAGATCAAACGAACTTGAATGCTAGACAAGCTAGATGGATAACCTTTCTAAGTGAATATGATTTTGAAATTCAACATATAAAGGGTAAAGAGAACAAGATTGGTGATGCTTTAAGTCGTAATGCAAAGTTAAATTTTATTTCAGCCATCAGTACATACACAATAGATTTAGAAAATCAAATTTTCGAAGGGATTAAAACTGATGAAGAGTACATAAATTTAAATGAAAAGACAGCAAAAAGTAATTCTGAAAATTCTATGGCAGATTTCAGGTTAAAATAAAATGGATTGTTGCTGTACAAGAACAGGTTATATGTGCCCAACGTACCAAGGATAAAAATTCTTATTTTAGATGAGATGCACAAAAGTCATTATTCTGGTCATCCAAGTTATCAGAAAATCATAACTATGTTACGGAAAGATTATTATTGACCCAGGATGAAAGATGAAGTAGCAGAATATATAGCTAAATGCATTGACTGTCAAAGCATAAAGGTTGAACATCGGCATCCCGCTGGACTGTTACAACCATTACCTATACTTAGTTGGAAATGGGAGATCATAAGCATAGATTTTATTACCGGACTACCCAAGAATCAGAAACAAAATGATTCCATCATGGTGGTAGTGGATAAACTCAACAAGGCAACACATTGTATACCAGTAAAAACTACTTATAAGGCTTTAGATATTGCAGAAATTTTCATGAAACGGATTTTTCGATTACATGGAATACCAAAAGTGATAGTTTCAGACCGTGATTCTAAGTTTACTGGGAACTTCTGGAGATGTTTGTTTAAAGGGTTGAATACAACCTTAAACTTCAGCACAACATTTCATCCACAAACGGATGGACAGACGGAAAGAGTAAATCAGATATTGGAAGACATACTAAGGATGTATGTTAAGGACCAACCTGGTAAGTGGGAAGAATACTTGCATTTAGCAGATTTTGCATATAACAACCATTACCATGCATCAGCCAGGCTTAGCGCTTTTGAAAATCTTTATGGTAGGAAATGTAATACACCAGTTTCTTGGAATGACCGAGTCAATAGACTTATTTTAGGACCTGAATTGTTGAAGGAAATAGAACTAACCGTAAAACAGGTACAAATAAATCTTAAAGCTGCCCAAGATAGGAAAAAGAGTCAAGCAGATCTTAAAAGGACTCATAAAAAGTTCTAGGTTGGTGAGCATGTTTTCATTAAGGTAAGACCGAAGAAGAGCTCATTAAAATTAGAAAGTTGTGCCAAGCTGGAACCCAGGTATTGTGGTCCTTTTGAAATTTTGTCAAGGGTTGGAGCCGTGGCGTATCAACTAGCTTTGCCACCAACTCTAAGAATACATAATGTTTTTCATATTTTAGTTTTAAAGAAATATGTACACGATGCTACTCTTGTTATAAATTGGAACGATGTACAGGTGGAACAAGACGGCGATTTTCAGGTGGAACCAGATTGTATCCTCGAAAGGAGGGAAACTCTACTCCGGAATTACACCATTGGGCAGGTAAAGGTGCAATGGAAGCACCTTAGCCCAGAAGAGGCAACCTGGGAGTTGAAGAGTAGTATGTGAGTAGCATACCCAGCTTTGTTTCAGGAATACTCAGAAAATAAATGAACAACATCGAGGACGATGTTGAGACTTAAGGGGGGGTGTATGTCACCTACCCAAATTTTGAGACTATTTATTTTATTGCAAAAACATTATGTTAAATTATAATTACAAAGTTTTGTAATTATGACCAAATCTGGTCAAGGATGATTGTAATGACATATTATTATTATTTAATAAATTAAAACAAGAGACAAACACCAGGGGAACTGTTGAATGAGTGTTCACTGACCCACTAGGAGGAATGGAAGCTGTTAGAAGGCATGGAACAAGTGTCAGCACTTGCACTCCACCACTAGCTATTGGTTATGGGACAACTACCCCTAAAATTGTGGCATTATCCCCCAAGTGGGTGGAACAGAGTTGTTAGCTCATGAATGACCAGGTTAACCACTAAAAAGGCCTAGGCAGCCTAGAGAAGGCAATTCGAATTGGGTAGGGAGCTCCATAATTATTTTCTGCAGAAATAATTCCTCAAGTGTATCAGTTGATCACTGAGAGATTCAAATAGGGAGGCTAAGTGGATGTGTATTGTGAGTCTGCTGAAATTATTCTGAGAAGGAAACCAGAGGTGCTGGTGCAGGTCTCTTTGACTGCTAAGTCTATATGACTGGATGATCTACTTTGTTGCTGCAAGTTGATGACCTTAAGCTTCTACATATTCTTCTTCCTAGTGGTTCAGTGAACAGGCTCGGGGATCCTAAGACAAGTAATTTGGATGCCTTCAGGAGTATACATTCATCAGGTTCTACTGTTCTGTCTTGTTTATTTACAGTTGAATGAATGAAGTTTTTTATTTAAACCTCTAACCCTTTTTCCTGGTTTGATAATGAAGACTTATTGATTAAATTGTTTAGCTGAACTGTATACTCTGCTAAGTTAGGATAGGATAGAATAGATATGTATTTGAATAAATAAAATTACACAATTATGTATTGTTTCCTAAGTCATTTAGTAACCCTAAGTTTTCACTGTCAAGTAGTTGTAAATATTTATGCTGGCTAGAAACAGAGTCCAAAGATTTTCTTATAGTTTATGTTATCGAAACATTGTTTTATTATTATCATAACATGAAATACAATAACTCTGTAACTTTGTAAACCTAATGAATAAAAACAATATTAACAGTTCATAATACATTATAGATTGCAATTAAAATAGAACTGTAGGAATCTTTAAAATATGTATTGATAAATAGAAATCACACAACAGAAGTATAATCATCGTGCACAGAACCAAGTCGTGTTTACGTTCCTTATTATTGACTACGTATAATTTTTAACCAACACAGAAATGCTGCGATAAACCCTAAGGGTTTGGAAATCAAGGCATTCAAGTTTTATAATCGTGGCAAGGGTTCTAGCAACCTGCCTGAAAGCTAAAGTTTAAGCATTTTCAACGATGGCCTAACCCAAACCTACAACAATGTACCAATAACTTATTAAATAACATTTCTTATATCAATTCGCGGGCTCGAGTCACACTCGCCCAACTTATATCAAAATCTATCATATCAAAACAAAGCATAAATATTATATTACAAATCTGTAAGAGCAGTAGCAAAATCATTAAAACCCCGTGTCTTATCTTTTCTAAAAATCCCATGCTTTTCATTTCTAAAACCCTGTATAATATAAATTTGAAAATACAATTGTATTTCCATCCCAGTCATGGGTTCGAGTGCTTCACTCACCCAGACTAGGTATCGAATACCTTAAAAATGACATAGTGAATACAGTAACAAAATCAACATTATTATTAACTGTCAAAATGTCTTAATAAACATAGAACGGGAGTAAGCACAGGCTGTACAAACAGCAAGTTTGCTAAATGCTCAGATTAACCGATTACAATTGTTAACACCCAAAAAGTGCTCACTATCTCATTCCCTTATTCACATGACCCATTTGTCCACTTTTTCCACCATTTGAGCCTCTAAAACTTTCAAAAGGTCACCAGAAAGACCACAATACACCTTTTCCCCCTCAAAATATGTATTTTTTCTCAAAAAACCCTAAAAAGGGTCCAAAATTCTAAAAAATCAATTAGAAGGGAATAATATTCAAAAGATATTCAAAAAAGGAAAAGGAGGGAAAAAGAGACCTAAACAATTTTGGTCAATACCATTGGTTTCCTTAAAGCATAATGGCATTCCCCATCACCAAAAAACTATAAAAATGTGATAGGGGCTCCTCACTATTCATCCACATTCATCCTATCCTCATGCTACCAAAATCTCTTTTGAGCTTTTCCCATCCTTTTGAGATTTTCCCAACAATTGAAGCATTGGAGAAGAAGTGACCCTTGGAGCATTGGAGCATCTCGACATTGCAGCTTCCCCAACTCAACAATCCTCACCATTGAGGTATTCTTTTGTAAGCCATTGCTTGCCCATTAATAGAAAATGTCAAATTTTTTACTTCTTGTCTCTTGTATGGATCTCACTATTTACCATTTTTTAATTTAGTTTATTTACTTGCACATGATAGATTGGTTGTTTACTTCTTACATTTAGCAAAGTTTTTACATATTTTTATTGAGTCTGCTACTACTAGTTAGCAGGTGCATCCTTGCACATGCTTGGTTGAAAATCCAAGCAATAGTTTTTGGCGACTCCACTTCGTTTTTGAATCATTGACTATCTAATTCAGATCCATATTTTAGTTGTTTTTTACTTTTAAAATTGTAGATCTGCCATACTAGTCAGCCTCTTCATTGCCGCCCTAGCCATTTGCCCTTTCTGCAGCCAAAACAAACCGAAATTTCAATTTCCGGGTTTTTTTTTTCGGTGACTATTTTCCGTCCACACATCGCGGCTTTTGAAACCCATAGTTGCGCTGCACATTTCAGCTTTTCACATGTTTTCTGCGCTACACATCGCGGCTTTTCACCTATTTTCCGTGCTGCACATCGCGGCTTTTCACTTGTTTTCCGCACTGCACATCGCAGCTTTTCACCTATTTTTCGCACTGCACATTGCGGCTTTTCACATGTTTTCCACACTGCACATCGCTGTGATTCACATTGCAGCTTTTATCGCGAAACCCGTGATATCGCGACTTTTAGCCCAAAACCCGCGATGTAATCTTCTGGCAGTGCGACTCAATTTTCAAACGGCCATATCTCCCTCTCCCGAATTCCGTTTGAGACGATTTGTTTTTTCAAATTGGGTGTTTTCAAACAAGGAATCCAAATATCCTATTACATTTAAGAAATTTTTCATAGAAGTTTCTCTAATTTTTTTATTTTAGTGTTATTTATCATTTCAGTTCATCCTCTACCCATTGTAGTCGGCCCCCTGATACTTGATTTTATGCTCATAGCATTTTTGCTTACTTTTGGCTTGTTGTAGCACTTGATAGACTCCTGTCTGCATACATTGCTATCTCTTTCATCATATTTTTAGTAGGCTTATGTACTTGCACCCATTTTGCTAGCAGCACTTTTCTGCTATTTACTTTACAACATTATTTTAAAAAATTTCAGTTTATTGAAAGAAAAATTGTGAAGCATTTTTCCATTAGAAATCTCATGTTTTACAAGTTAAAATCATAATTTTAAATTGCTTCATATTTCACCCAAGCGGGACATTAGAGATTTACTCATTTTTATGATATTTTCTTTACCTCAAACATTTTGAAAAATCCATATTTTTTGAAAAAGTTATCAAAAGCATTTGCATTTAAATCATTTTCATATTTACATTGCTGTCATATTTTGCAAGTTGAAATCCTTATTTTGATTTGTGATTTTTTCGCCCAAGCGAGGCATCTTTGTTTTAATATATAACCACACCATCACACAATCTATCACAATAAATCCAAGTGAGCCTTAAAATCCTCTTAACTCAACCAACATTCTAACCCCACTTGGGGAACACCAAAATAATATTGTAGCTAGGTAGGATTGAGGGGATAAGTATCTAAATAAAACCCCTCACTCACTTACATGTTGAGACATAGTGGTTTACATTTAGGGTACCAAAATCCCTTATTATTTGTTGACACGGTTTAAAACCAATTCATCGGGAAGGCCTCTCCCTTAGGAGGGTTGAAGTAGCCAGACT
Organism: Larix kaempferi; assembly: GCA_027924585.1. Classification (NCBI taxonomy): domain Eukaryota; kingdom Viridiplantae; phylum Streptophyta; class Pinopsida; order Pinales; family Pinaceae; genus Larix; species Larix kaempferi. The sequence continues at coordinate 7,126,818 of BSBM01001433.1, read as the reverse complement.
GGTTCCGGAGGCTTGAGTGGACTACTGTAATCCACTCAGTCACCGAAGGACACCTACTCGTTGTACCACCCTTGTGGGAGTACAACGGTGGTAGAACAAGAGCTGCAGATTCACCCAACCGAACGTGTCATGAACGGGGTATCTTAGTGACCTATCTTCTAGGATTGTCTACCCGGTGTCCCTCCCGGTAGGGGGATATCTAGCCTTTGATTCTACATCTCATATTTTCTGACTTGGATTTCAGCACCTTACAGAGGATATGTCTTGTTGAGTCATAATACTTTTTAATTAGGTTTTTGCATGCTCCATTTCCTCCATTTGGTCAATGAGTACACCTTTTTCTATTTTTAGGAGCTGTTTGCATGTTGGTTTTCTGACCACATTTTTTTATTACTCCACTTACTATAGCACAGTTGTTATAGTAAGTGTGTTGAGGTTGGTTGTTGGCCTGAGTGCCATTATTTTTTACACTCCCCTCTTGCACACACGGTTGCATTAGGGCTTTCGAGCTTTCCATTCACCACCACCTAATAGTTTTAATTGACAACTATCACCATTGAGTCCCTAAGACGTTCTCGACGTTTCTGGGGTGAACCCCCACAATACGGTTCACTTGACACCACTCACCATAGACGAAGAGCATTGTCACTCGACTCTACACGTCATCGACGTAGAGCCCCATCATCTGATTCTGACGCACCTCATTTCACATCTGACTGAGGAAGAATCCAAACATCCTACATACACAGCACCCACTAGCCCCATGGTTGGTTCGGATTTTGACTCCTTCTTCACAGGGACTGTTGGTGGAACATCCACCACCCCCGCCACCACAATGGCCACTCTTACAACAACTCCCTTAGGTATGCATAACATGGGACCATTTCCCAATACAGGACCCACACCTAACCTAGGAATGCCCACAATAGGAACTATACCTACTATCCCTGCTACCACTCAGATCCCAACACCTATTGGACATCTTCCCAACCCATCTATAACCCAAGTTACACTCGGTGGCATGGTCCCCTCCCAAACATAGTTGGGTGGGGGGCACATACCTTCCAAAACTAATATCCCCCTAGGGGGCATTGGCCCAATACACAATGCTACCACTAGCACTTATGCCCCAATGATAGCATCATACCCCTCCGCTAGTTTTCCATTTATGGCTAGCCTTAACCTACCAGACCTGGAAAGGCTAACAAATGATCCCATTAGACATGACCCTACTTGGCCTCCCATGCCCACAAAGCTCCCATCAGACATCCCAAAGTTTGAAGGGAAGGTTGGGGAAGACCCCCAAAACCATATAATGTCGTTTCATTTATGGTGTTCCTCAAACTCCATAGTTGATGACTCCATTTGTTTGCGCCTATTACAACGAACTTTTACTGGCTCTACCACCAAATGGTATATCAAGCAACCACATGGGAAACACCCCACGTTTACATCCCTTGCCTTGAATTTCCTACAGTTCTTCCAACTACCCGTCTGTTATGATGCAGGAGTACAAATCCTCTTATCTTGTAGACAGAATACGGCCACCCACATCATGGATCACATTCATGAGTGGCATAAACGTCGGAGTGGATGCAAGATTAATCTAGACGATTGTATCTTCCTATATTGGTTCCTGAAATCTCTCCTTCCACTCATAGCCAAGGATGTGGCTTCTGAATGACCCCAGTCAGAAGAAGAAGCCATTCTAAAAGCACAGCAATTTGATCTGATCTACGCCCAGTGTGGCTACTTGTATACCATTTTACCTGACGCTCCTCGCGGTGATTCCTCCTGGACTAATGCATCGGGGGAATCCCACGCTGCCGACGACATCATTGGACAAGTTATGTCCCACAACCAACCATCTTCCATTATGCGCAATAATACCAGCCCCGATCTTTCGCGGGCCACATCTCACTCCGGAGCTACAACTTCGTATGCTCCCATGCCCCCCCCCCACCACACTCATGGACCCTCATGTCCATCACATTGTTATGGTCACGCACCTTTAGCCTATCCACCTCCGGTTGCACCCCCTACGTATTACCATCAGCAGGCCACACATGCTCCTTTTCACTCACAAGCCCCAACGGCTTATTACCCACCACAGGAAACGCTTGCTACACTACAACCTATAGTCGCAAAGACTTATCCTCCAAAAAAAAACAATGCTACCCCCGCCAATCAAAACATTGATCGACCAACGAAATAGGGTAAGAACCCCAATTTACGAACAAACCACCCATGTTCCATATGTGGGGTATACGACCATTACACACACACTTGCCCCCATTTGGAGCGAGCACGCCAACTGTGGACTGATGACGCCCAACGCCAAGGGCACGCAACACAACTAGCGCCACCTCCTCAACCACAACCCATGGTGCTGCAGAATCCTTTTCCCACACAAGGAGTGGTGAACACTCATCCGTTGGATCCTCCTCAAGGAACCACAACACCAGAACAACAAATCACATACGCTGCACACACAAACCAACTAATGGATTCAGGTACTCATCAACTCCTTATGATATCATCAACCGACATGAATCTCCAAATGCGTCAAAACCAATATGCCCCCGCTGCACCTGAAAATGTTCTCCCTATCATTGAACAACCCATTCAGAGTGCACCCACATCATTCATCTCCTTAGTCAGACCCGAGATATATTCAGATACTCCCATGACCTCCACGTTCCAGTCTATCCCACCCCCTTTGCGGATAACTGAAATATATGATTTATGCCCCCTTTTTCAGAACACACAACCACCAACTCAACAACCCCCATTACTACCGCAACCACCCACAGTTCCTAGTCACGTCGGGGAAACACCGATCCACACTATCCCATTCTTATTTCCTCCTTCAGGAGTCATCAGCTCACCAGTAATGGCCACACTCAATCTCCCAGGTTTAACTTTAGGACTACCCATATGGTACCTACCTTCCCTGACTCCTCCCTCGACATCAAATGTCATTTTACAACCAGTGTAACCTATCAATACCTCCAATCGCCCACCCCCCGGTGTTGCGAACTTCCAAAACCGACCACCCCCAACTATGGCCACCACATCAACATCTAGTTATACTCCTCCACCACTCTACAACAATTGAGGCATAGGCCCACAAACTTATACCACTGAACCCACAGCCCGCACCGCCCCATTGACTCCAAAGTTGGCGAAGAATCCCCCAATAATCTGTGCTCCCCCCAAGTGCTCTTTGTGCGATGATATAGGCCATGCTACCCATCAATGTCCACAATTACCAGCACTTCAAGAACACATGCAAATATTGGATGATGACACTAACATCCCAATTGTCAAACTAGAACTGCCCCCTAATCCTCGCGATAAATCGTTGCATACCAACCACCCTTGTTTGATATACGGCATTTACGACCATTACTCACATCACTACCCTGATCTCCCAGATTATAGAGCAGCTCTATATGACCTGAATAATGCCGATCTAGAAATATCCGCTCCTACAATTGAGGAAATATATCCCCCAAAATATTCCTCCTCGAAAGAAATTAACACCATTTACATGGTTTCCACTGGAGATCCCTCTGTCCGGTCGACCCCTTCCATTGATCCCTTTGACACACATGTTCAACCCTTTCAAATCAATAAGGAAACCACATGTCCACAACATGGGGGCAGGCCCAAAATCTTGCCTACTCATCATCATCGTGATTCTCATCGAAGATTTAGGGGGCATCCACTCCGCAAGGGGAATCCCCCATCATCATATCATCACTTTAGTATGCCACCATGGCCCACAGCCTCATGGTATACCCCCCTCGCCAGTAGTTTCTCAATGCCCTATTGATCCCTCTCTGAGACAACATCTACACCACATTGACACCTCTGAGTTAGGGGGCATAATAGATTACCTCGACCCTGGGATAGGGGGCATGATCAATCATTTTGAACCTTCCCCATCACATCTATCTCAGTATTTCAAGGACCCCATTGTTCAAATCAATACATATGTGATCCACAATCATAAACCCCATGCACATAGCATGGGGGCAGGTCATTAACCTTGCTCACTTTTTCACATTCGTGATCTCAACCATTTTTGAGGTCACATATCACTTGTATATTTGATTTGATTTGATACACCTAGTATTCTTCCCCCGCGGGTCATCATTTCTCCCCACCACTGCATCCTTGGCTTGGTGGGCTCATCTTTATTTGTAGCCATTTTTTAACCTAGTTATTTCCTTTGACCATTCCGGAGTCCTTATGACCTCCTTTTTCGCACCATTTGCACCGTTGGATTCATATTTATGTGCCCATGATGATGCTTGAGATCATTTCTCGCTCTCACCAAAAAATTTCAGGTATTTTTTCCATGCCCCACGCCACCTCGATTAGCGTGCTACATCGGCTGTTGTCAGTTTATTGGCGATTTTTATACCATCGGATTTAGTTTTCCGAACTTGTGATGATGCTTGAGATCATTTCTCGCTCTCACCACCATTTTTTTAAGACAATTTTTCCATGCCCCTCATTGCCTCAGTTTGCATGCCACATCGATCGTTACCCATTTTTAAACATTTTTCATATCGCCGGATTCAATTTTCCGTGCTCGTGATGATGCTTGAGATCACTTCTCACTCTCACCAATACCCTGTTTGTTAGGTATAATTTTATCCCTTTTTCGGGTCGAGCAACTCTTTTACGAAAAAGGCACTTAGGGAGTTTCTGTTAAGCTCTTTTCTGACTCCTAAAACAATGAAAAGATCGCCGACCAATCTTGCTGCCTTTCATGCTCACTAAAAGTATCTGAAAGGGCGTCTACCTGGTATAAGTTTACCCCTTTTCCGGACCTTGTAGACTAATTACGAAAAAGGAATACTCTAGTCACATCGGCTAGAAGAGTTCTCCATTTGCATCATTTTATGCTTTTTCGGGCCTTGGAGACTAACATACGAAAAAGAACACCAATGGAGTCTACTTACAGCTTTCAGACTCTCTAAAATTGAAAGCAACCATGAGCAATCACCTTCTTGGGCTCGTAAAAATCCACAGGATGGTACTCCTCCACCAATTCAGAGTCTTCTTATCATTTTCGGACTCCTTAAAAATGAAAGCACTCACGAGAATGAACAATCCTGGGCTCACATAAATCCACGGGACAATACCATTTCATAGCACACTTTTATCCCTTCTTGGAACTCATTAAAACCACGAAGAAGGACCCAACGGTACTTTTTGGCGCCATAACAGATCATGTCTACTCATATGGAAGCTTCCCCATTATGATCACCTTTGTTCAGAGTATTATGCAGTATGTTTCCCTAAGAGTCTCCCAATAGCATCCATCAGCTTGTCCCCTAGAGTCACTCCAGTCTACAATACATACCCGTGATCCCTTAAGCTATGATCCTCACACCTAAAAGTCAGTTTCCTCTGCTTCTAGGTCAACCATTTCATCATGCTCTGAACAAAGAAAGTTTGAGTCCACCCACTCTATGACCCCATTTATTCCCCATCCCCACAGTATGTCAGACCTACCATCAGTATTATAACACTTCAGTTGTACACCTCGCGCTCCTATCAAGGAAACATCATTGCCTTGGTAGTTGCCAGTCTCCCTTTGTCGACGCCAACCAAATCTATTCTAGAGGATAGACCCAGAGGTCCCTATGTCTTGGACTCATCACCATTAGTGATGAGTGCCTACGGATCATTTTGAAAGGAGTCCTCAGTGCCTCTCCAAATGATTGTTTCTCACATGCTCGACTTCAACACCTTGATCACATTGTTGAGACTCGTACAGGGTATCGTTCCTTTCAGTTATTTGTTGAAGACCCCGGATATCACCTGACTCTACCACATTTGAGAGTCTAATTAAGGAAACAACCAGTTACATATTCCTATGGATATCTGGGTTGCGCTTGGCGACAGTTTTTCAGATGTACCCCAGTTTTATACTCCCTCAAGTATACAGTTCCATATACTCCTTAGAAGTTGACTCACAATCATTGAGTCCCTACAGATGTTGGACGCCTTCAGATTCAGAAGCTCATCAACCCTTCTAACACCTTATTCATAATGGTTTTTGCTCTTTTCCAGTGTATCAGTCCTTCAGATTAGTCATGGTATGGCCATGAGTATGTCTCAGTATTGTCTCCCCTCTGGACCATCATGATGTACCAACATATTTTTATGTATTATTCAGGTCCCCCTTCTTGGGCCTAATTGTTATGTATATATCTTGATACGAGCATGGGTATGCCCGCCTCGTCCATTATAAGAGATTATTCCTCATTCATTTTTTAGGCCATGTATTTTTTTAGTTTTTTTAGCTTCCAAAGGGACCATTGTTCCATTTTCTAATCGGTCTCTTCTCTTCTCCAAGCCCGATAAAAAAGACAAAAGAACTATGATGTCTATCGGCCATACGATGAGATCCTTCCCTCACACATCAGGGGGCAATCTGTTAAAACCCCAAAAGTGCTCACTAGCTCATTTCTTTATTTACATGATCCATTTGTGCACTTTTTCCACCATTTGAGCCTCTAAAACCTTCAAAAGGTCACCAAAAAGACCATAATACACCTTTTCCCCCTCAAAATATGTATTTTTCCTCAAAAAACCCTCAAAAAGGGTCCAAAATTCCCAAAAATCAATTAAAAGGGAATAATATTCAAAAAATATTCAAAAAAGGAAAAATAGGGAAAAAGAGACGTAAACCATTTTGGTTAATACCATTGGTTTCCTTAAGCCATAATGGTATTCCCCATCACCAAAAAACTATAAAAAGGTGATAGGGGCTCCTCACTATTCATCCACATTCATCCTATCCTCATGCTGCCAAAATCCCTTTTAAGCTTTGCCCATCCTTTTGAGCTTTGCCCAACCATTGAAGAATTGGAGAAGAAGAGACCCTTGGAGCATTGGAGCATCTCGACATTGCAGCTGCCCAACTCAACAATCCTCACCATTGAGGTATTCTTTTGCAAGCCATTGCTTTCCCATTAATACAAAATCTCAAATTTTTTACTTCTTGTCTCTTGTATGGATCTCACTGTTTACCATTTTTTAATTTAGTTTATTTACTTGCACATGATAGATTAGTTGTTTAATTCTTACGTTTAGCAAAGTTTTTACATATTTTTATTGATATTGCTGCTACTAGTTAGCAGGTGCATCGTTGCACATGCTTGCTTGAAAAGCCAAGCAACAACAATGAAGGCTTGAAGCCTCATTTCAAAACTTTGCATTCCTTTGCCCACGGCTTAAAAGTAAATTACATTAGAGAAAAAGAAAGAAATCATCTTTCAACGAATCCAGGGCATATGGACGAACCCGAGACTTACCAGGACATCGAAGTCCTCGGTGTTCATCCTTCGTAGTAAACGTAGCTGAGAGACTACCAAACTCTGCAAAATTGTGTCATGAAGACTCAATTAGATTCAGATGTATTTTAAAAACCAAAACTTACAGGATTGCAAACATTGGCAGATCTTTTACCTGTAGGTTATCGAATTATGGATCAGCCGTTATCGTTGGAAGGTCGAGGGTTAAGATCCATGCACTTCAAGGTTCAGGCTATCACCTTAAAACACACCGAGGTCATAGTATCGAAACCCTAAACGATCACTTCAAAACCCTAATACCTCATGGCCTGTCGGCCTCATCTCCAAGAGCACAACCATAACATTGAATACAAGGGTGTTGGACAAAAGAGATTTAACACTATCGATTGTGTGAAAACGTAGTAACCAAGAAGTGTTCACGTGACTCAAGCCAGGTTGGATGCCACCAAGTATTCCACTGAAGATCGCAGTTATTGCTCATTAATTCCATAGTGTTTGCCAACCTGCACACATTAACATTAGTTTTTCATTACATTACCTTGTAACCATAACTCCATCTAGATCATATATCATTGCATTTTAATGAAAGGATCATTGTTTAGTTCATAGTTATATATGTGCTAGGTTTTGTTGTAATAAGCTCGTAAAGTAATTCAATACCATTGCATTATGTTTCGATATATATAGGTTGATTTAATATTTGAATTGTTATATAGTTTAGATGTTAATGCAAATGATTATTGTATATCATTGTAACCCTAGAATGTTGTATAACATTAGAATCATAACCCGAAAATGATATGGATCGTAAACTAGATCCTAAGCAATTGCATGATATGGATTGTGAACTAGATCCTAAGCAATTATATGATATGAGTAGAATCTTTGTAAGGTTTATGGTATATTGATGATTATATAATTTTGCAGGTATATGAATGTTATTTCATAATTATGAATGCTAATTCGTTCTTGTCGAAATATAAAAAATATGAAATGATTATGGTAACACTAATACTTACGTTAAGCCTTGATGATGTTAGATTGTCAAGTTTGGGTTAAAATAGATAACTTCTATCGTAACCAGTACAATATGTCAAAATTAACATTTGATCATAGAATTAGTATCTAAGTCTCAGGTATGAATTTATCATTTGGAATTGCCATAAGAAAAGATAATTCAAATTAATAATATTCATGTTGAAGTTGTCCAACTGAAGTCGTAATAAAAGCTAGGATCTCACCCTGAAATAATCTTCAAATAAAAAATTACTGTTGGTTGATTTAATGCTGGTAAACTTTAAATAACTTCAAAGGCTGGAATTATCTTTACCTGTAACCTGTGTCAAGTGTATTAACTTTAGCCATGCAGCTAAGTAAGCCCCGGGGTGCCATAGGACCCCTTCATTGTCAAAAGAGTATGAACAGTTAGTAAAAATAAATAATCAAACATTAAGTAGCAATCTTAACAAACATTTAGTTAAGGAACATAATCGTATTTCAAAAATTAATAAACAACAGATAGATAAATCTCTATAGTTAGAATAAAAAAATCAAATAGTTAATTACTTCCGCATACTCAAATATCATATTTTATTAATATTATCAAAAATTTTAAATTTAATGAATTTTTGGGATGTTACATGACCAAAATAAACTTGAGGCCACCCCAAGTATATCAAGAACCAACAAAGGATGGAAACCACCCGGCGGACCAAAAACCCAATAGGTTCTTGGCTGATAGAGAACTAATCACCTGCAAAGAAAATAAGTGCCGCATCTAATATATAAATAGACCCCATCAGGAAATAGAACAAAAAAACTAAGCCCAGTGCAAGTCCAAAGAACCACAGGAAATATATTCGTCGTTAAGCCACTCTTCCCAAACAATAATACCCTCCGGAGAAGTTAAAGCTGACTTAGATAGCATGTCAGCATCCTGGTTGCACTCCCAGAAGATATGTGTAAAATGGATGTGCTCAAAAGCATTAATAGATAGTCGAACTTCATCCAGCCAAAAGGAAATGACCAAAACATTGAGTGGAGAAATATTCTTGTCCCATGAAATGATAGACAATGAGTCACCCAACACCATAAGTGACAAAACCAATTTGAATCGGGAAAAATACAATAAGAGCCAAAGAGCATAGAGCTCACTGCGTGTGTTAGAGCCAATACCCAAATTCAACCGAACGCGAAAATAATTGGAGGCGGAAAGGTACAGGATCACCCCAGCACCGAAAATGCCAGACCCCATAAACGCCCCTCCTTCAAAGAAACCACAAGGATAAACTAAAACCGGAAGAGACAATCGATGACGATTACTAATCACAGAGCGACTGGCGATACCATTCAAACCATTGAAATCTTTTAAAGCTACAATAGCCCTACCACAGGTATGCTCCAGATTAGGTAGAGAGTCCTCAAAAATCCGATAGTTATGAGCCTTCCACACCTCCCAGATCATAAAACACGGGAGTGTTGATGTATATGTAACTTCGGAATGTATTTCATCCATGTATTTAATTTATATATTATTGTACTCCTATAGAGATGTGTCATTCGTCTATACTGAAGTGTCGTCATGTGTATTCACAAGTGTCGCAAGTGTGTGAACTTGCCGATGGGTTATTAGACCACCATGTGTGGGGTCGGCCCTTACTTTATGTAATTTATGGTTGATGTACCTAGCTAGAACAAGTATAAATAGAGATCGGGAGATCTCTATTTGGATCACTCAGAAACTCATTTTTCCTTCACTCAGAAAGTGGCGCACTAGTGAGGAGGAGGATCATCTGCTACTAGGAGACTATCTCTGTGTATTTTGGTTGAGCCATTGCTCTCTCTATCTGCGAGGAAGTTGTGGGGTTTTTCACCTTAGGGTTTTCCCAACGGAAACTCTGTATCTCGTGTCTCTCATGCTTTTGCTTCTTGTGATGATTGACATGCTTGTTATGATTTATATGCATTGATATACTATACATGTTATTCTCTCAGTAAAGATCCTAGAGCATTGTGAATTAATGTTCAAAATTTAACATGGTATCAGAGCTAACCTGAGAAGAAGACATCTTTGGTTCAGACAAATGCTTGATAGGAGTTGGTCGAGGAGTAGGCGTGATGGGAGGTTGTTGGGAACCCATAATTCTGAAGGGAACAAAGGTGGGTTTGGAGCGTTGTTGAGCTGCAATCTTGTCCTCAGCCAGTGTAACCAACCCTAGGACTTCCATCATTGTGTTGGGACAAAACATTTTGACCTCTGAGCGGATTTCATCCTTGAGACCACTGATAAAACAACTCCTGTAGAATTCATTAGACAATCTTCTGTGTGATTTGCTAGTTTCTCAAATTTCATCTGATACTCTCTCATTGTGCCAGTTTGGTGAAGTTTAGTGAGTGCTCCTGTGAAGTCGTCAAAAGCATTAGGACCAAATCATGGCAAAAGGAGTTGGCAAAAATATGTCCAGTTTGGCTCGGGATGAGCTTTGATGTACCAACGGTACCATTGAAGGGCTTCCTGTTCCAAATGAAAGGATGCAAGTGGAACTTTCGGGACATCAAAAGTATTATGCAGATTGAAATGTTGTTCTGGTCGGTATATCCATCCACTCCGATCAGTACCATTAAAGCCAGGAAAATCAAGCTTCGGCCCACGAAAATTGCTGGAAGAAGAGAACCCGGTGGCTGCAAAAGATTCTGGCTGTCGGTTATTGTTCATGGTTGAATGCTGAATATGGAGGCTAAGAAATTTTTCATCCAGATCTTAGAGTTTGGTTTGGATGGCTGCAAGTGCTTCCTCCCTGGTTTTTGCTCCTACGCGGGTGACAACCACAACCAGGGTTGTTTTTTTTTTAAATGGATAGAAAAACAGAAACAAAAGCTTATTTAGTAAATGAAAATTTGGATTTGGGAAAAACTCGGATTGGTAATTGGGGTTTGACTAGGATTTTGACACTTTCTGATGGACAAGGAAGCAAAAAATGGGGATTTCAGAAGCGGGGTGAAAGAATGATAAAATTTAGTATAGAGAGACAAAGAAGCAGAATTAGGAAAGGAACACGGTGGAAAAATTTGAAGGCGTTTGGGTGAAAATTGAAGGAGTTATGGCATACCCTAAAAATAGACAAATGTGGGATTTTTGGTCTTGAAAAGTGGAATTTGGGATAGTGTCTTCAGGAATGAAATATGCAAAATGGGATTGCAGGGATGTCAGTGAAGTTTCAGGGAAAATAGAGTTGAAATAAGGGAGATATGGTCGAAAAACAGAATTGTATACCTTTTTTTTTCATAAATGGATCGGCAACGATGGCGCGAAAGGGATCCGCAACAAATGGATCTGCAGCAGCACAGAAGGGATCGAAAAATGGCTAGATTTGAAACGGCGACTAGATCTGGAACGACTTTTAGAATAGATCTGAAACGGCTGGATCTGGAGTGGAAGTGATCGACAACAGTTCAGCTATAAATAGATATGGACCCTAGGTATGTGTGGCTCCCTATCGGTTCAGGGGATTGACTCAGCCACCAATGTTGTCTGACGGCTTGCGTATTGGGGCAGCACCCCTCACTCCACGGTTCAGGTAAAACTGATAACCGCTTTTCCACAAACGACAGCTCTTGGTTTACCTCACGGGTGGGAACTAGTCAATCGGGTAGGGGTCGTTTCCCTTTTCGCTGGCAGGTCCTCTCAATGGGCTAGCTACTTTGGGGTTCCTGTGGTACTCCTCACAATGAGTTTCATGGTGTTAAATTTTCACAATTTACTTCAATCTGATCTAGGATCTTAACTGAGAGAACAACATGTACAACAAATCTACAGCATATCAATCATGGACACAATAATGCAAGCACACAAGAGACACATAGTTTACTTGGGGAAAACCATAAAGGTGAAAAACCCCAATAACTTCCTCAAAGATAGATAGAGCAATGATACAACTAGAATACAAGAGATAGTCTTCTCCTAGCAGCAGAGCCTCCTCCTCCACAAGTGCGCTACTCTCCAAAGTGTGAGTGAGAGAATAGGATGTGTAAAATGAGAGAGACACACTCTCTATTTATACACTAACTTGACTTGACCTTTACTCAACTAGGTCGACCTCAACTTAACCACTTAACATAATGCTGACTGGGTCGACCCCCACTAGGGTGGTCTAATAACCCTTTGACACACATGGCTGACCCCCAATAGGGTGGTCTAATAACCCTTTGACCCACATAACTTATATAGGGCTGACCCCAACAAGGTGGTCTAATAACCCATCAAGTATAAGTTACGACACTTACAATATAAATGACGACACTTCCGTATAGAGGAATAATAACATCTCTATAGGAATACAATATACATATATGTGAAATACATTCCAACGTTACATATACATCAACACTCCCTCTTAACTAGGAAGGTATTTCTCGGCACAGGTCTTCTAGCACAAGTCTTCTTCTCTGGATCATTGTCATTGGATAATCGTCATTGAGACATCATCATCGTCACTGCTGCTACTATCTCAATCAATCTCTGAATCTACTCATCATAGGAAGTTCTACAGAGCCAGTCCTTTTTCATACTGGATGTAGGCCCACCACCTGCAGGTCTTCGTCATCACTGGCCATACTGTGGAATCCTCAGGACTTATTACGTGCGTCACAAAACCTTGAAAGAGCATCCCAGGCTATTACGAGCACACGGCTCTACCTATAGGATCTCCCAGGGCCATATTATATGTGACCTCACCACAAAACCTCGCAAGAGCATCCCAGGCTTTTACGAGCACACAGCTCTACCTATAGGATCTCCCAGGGATAGATTATATGTGGTCACCATAAAACCTCACAAGAGCATCCCAGGCTGTTACGAGCACACAGCTCTACCTATAGGATCTCCTAGGGACAGATTATATGTGGTCATGGAAAAACCTCGCAAGATCATCCCAGGACTTATTACGGGTACACATCCCAACCTATCGGATCTCCCAGGGACATATTATATGCCATAGGACAAAACCTCGAAAGAGCATCTGCCAGATATCCCAGGGCTAGATTATATGCCATAGGAAAAACCTCGAAAGACTATCTACAGATCTCCCAGGGTCAAATTATATGTCCTCCCAGAGCAAAACCTCGAAAGAGCACTTGCCAGATATCCCACGGCCAGATTACATGCCATAGGCAAAACCTCGAAATACTATCTACAAATCTCCCAGGGACAAATTATATGCTCATCTGCACAACCTAATCCACGGCCATAGAGTATCAACCTGATACTTACCATACATCATCCGGATGTATACATGATCATCCTGATCATCATCACTGCAACTTCTTGCTGCAAGTCATCTGGAGCAACATCCTGAAGCTCGTCATCCACGATCATCCTAATCATATAATGCATCTACCTGATGCATACCGAGTATCTACCTGATACATATCATCATACATGATCCACCTGATCATACAGTGTATCCATGTGATATAAATACAAATACATGATACATATCACCATACATGATCCACCTGATCATACAATGTATCCACCTGATACATATACAGATACATGGTCCAAGCATCCAACATGATGCATATACAAAATACATGCAAATGATCCAACCGATCATATCCATCATCCAACATGATGCATACATACATATGAATGATCCAACTAATCATATCCAGTATCCAACATGATGTGTACATACATATAAATGATCCAACTGATCATATCCAGCATCCAACATGATGTGTACATACATATAAATGATCCAACTGATCATACAAAGCAGAAACCAGAACATCATCCTGATGCTCATCATCCAGCGCTTACATCCACAGCCATGTGAAGGATCCTACTTCCAACATGTTTGGAATGGCTTCAGCAAATGTGTCCATCACTTCTTCCTCAAAGTGTCATCAATCTGAAGAACACCAAGCCTCTCTCTGAAGTACTTGAACTTCACCCTGGCTACTGGCTTCGTCAGCACATCTGCAATCTGCTCGTCCATCGCAACATACAGGAGCTGCATAGCTCCTCTCTGCACCATATCCCTGATATAGTGATATTTGATCTCTATGTGTTTCAACTTGTCATGAAACACTGTGTTCTCAGACAGCTTCACACAACTTTGGTTATCACAGAAGATACCAGTACCATCCAAAGGGAGATCAAATAACTCAGACAGTAGCTTCCGTAGCCATACTGCCTCACAACTAGTTGAACAGGCTGCAACATACTCTGCCTCAACTGTACTCAGTGCTACGTAGGATTGCATCCTATTAAACCAAGAGATAACACCTGATTCCATACTGAAGCAGCATCTAGATGTGCTCTTCCTATCTGTAGCACTGCCAACCCAATCTGAATCAACATAAACCTACAGGTTAAACTTTTGATTCACATCATATTTGAGCCCATAATCAACTGTACCCTTCAGGTACCTCAGAATATGCTTTACAGCAACCAGGTGAACACTCCTCGGATCTGTCAGGAACTAGCTCAATGTGTTCATCGCAAATCAAATATTTGGTCTCATGTTCGTCAGGTACATTAAGGACCCAATTATCTGACGATACATAGTGACATAAACCGGTTCAGATGAAGCATCACACAGAAGCTTCAAGTTCAATGCCATAGCCTCGCAGTCCATCATCTCAAACCTCTTCAGGATCTCTACTGCACACTTCCCTTGTCCAAGGAAGATTCCATCTGCACTCTGCCACACCTCCATACCTAGAAAGTGGTGCATCATACCCAAGTTCTGCACATATATGACTCCCTGTCATGTGTCTCAGAACCAAGTGGCTGCTCCACATACACTTCTTCTTCAATTACACTACTCAAGAAAGCTGTCTTGAATTTCATCTGGTGTATCTTCTATTTCATCACTTTTATATTTCTCTATGCTGCCATCTGCAGTATGCTTGATCTTGATAAATCCATATGGAAGTCATAACAAACTTCCCTTCATGTCTTGGGACTACAACCCAAACATCATTCTTCATAATGGATGGATCATGGCATTCTTCCCATATCTTGGGAACTTCAATATCTTCAATAGATAATTTTGTTGCTGAACAAATGTTGTAGTTCTTCTTTTGTAGGTGATGGTATACGATCTTTCCTACACAACAAGTTAAATTGCATGATTAGAAAACATCTCATAGTTTTCAGAACAAATTCTTACACATAAAGAAATATGTCATACAGTCATGCAATTATCTTAGCCAATGCTTCAATACAACATTTTTCCATATCTTGTAACTTTCTAGATGCCTTCCAATCTCTACCAGAACATTGTTAAGAGTGTGCACAACTCCCAACATGTCATCAAAGAGGTTTCATTCTAGATAAGTAGCAATGGAATGTTGTACAGTGCCATAGGCCACTTACCCATGCATATTAGTAGTATACTGTTCATCAATGCAACTATTCTAATATGCATAATACACAACCTAATTCTAGGAACATCAGTATATACATTATTGAACAGTATTATTTAAACAATAAAATATGCAAGTAATGACAATTCAAATACTTATCTTTGTTTGTTTGTTGGGTTGATTCCCTCTCAGTCTTTACTTCTTTTCTACAACTCCATTCTTATGTGGATTGTGAGAAGTGGTCAACTCCCTCTGAATATCTGCATCCTTGCAGAAACTACTGAAGTGTGCTCCTTTGCTTTCTTGCAGAAACAACTGGAGTGTGCTCCCTCTTGATCTTTGCTTCCTGGATTACCTATCCTTGAACTTACATCCATCCTTAATCACTATGAATGCTTATTAGTATCATCATTGTGTTATCCTGGATTAGCATGCTAGCTAGTTATGTCTAACATACCCGCATAATGTCTTATGGTTCTCTTCAGTGACTTGTGCTAGTAACCTGCATGTCTCATAAGTTAACCATTGTAGAACCAAGTTATACATACCTCAAAAGTAGATCTTCTATGTGATCCATGACAATGGATGAATCTTTGTCTTCATGTCGCCATGAGCATATGTTCTTGAAGTAGAACATGATTTGACTTTCTTGGTGTACCTTTTGTGTTAGCAAACAACATAAACCTCATACAACATCACAATGCATTAGTACAATCATAAGTGTCAAAACCTTAATCAATGAATATCTTCTATTAAGGTGATACAACAAGTCCAGTAATTAATCAAGATTGTACTGTAATGATATGAAGACAAACATATGATAAACTTAACCATGAAACATACCTGTCAAGATTGTTTGTATATTCAGAATTTGAAAACTGCAAAGTTTCACCCCTTGAAATTGCCTTTTAGATTTCCGGATTTACTGGGGAGGACCTTGAATTAGGGTTTCAATTTCCCATAGCTTCACCCAACAAAAATATTTGATTCAAAACTCTAAGCTTCGATTTTTCTAAGGAGCTTCCAGCCGTGGTCACAGATTTCCAAAATTCCAATTTTTGCAGAAGCCCTAATTTTCCATCTTTCCGATCAAAGTCCCAAACTGGGGTTTGATCAAGCTCGGCCTTTTGCCCAACCAAAAAATCTGATCTTGGTCTCTAAATTTTGATTTTGATGAGTAGCATCCAGCTGCGGTCTCTGATTACAAAAATTCCAAATTTCTCCGAAGCCCTAAATTCCGGAAGCCATGAATGAAGGTACTAAAAAATAATTCTGTTTTGACAGAAATATGTACCAGATTATTTCTAGTGTAACTCCAAACTTTTCAATCCACAGGGTCTGCAAATTTTTCCTGAGATATCCCGACTTGTTATCTTTCCATTCCGATAGGTCTAACCTCAATTGGATTCTCTGAGAGAGAGTTATGCCAAGTGTTGCAACGTGACCTGTTTATGGGATAATACAGGAGAGCGAACTTGTATGGCATGCCACGTGTCACTGGTTCAACTTCGGCCTCTAAAATTTTTTCTTGCTATCTTTCCATCCTGATAGGTATGACCTCAATTGGATTCTCTGAGAGGGAGTTATGCCAAGTGCCACAACATGACCTATTTATGGGATAATACAGGAGAGCGAACTTGTACAGCGTACCACATGTCACTGGTTCAACTTCGGACTCTGAAACATTTTTCTAAGATAGTACAGTCTGTGTACTACCTGTCACTTTTTACGAAATTTCATTTGGATCTTCCTAGCCCAAGTTATGACCTTTTTCCCAAGGTCACCTGATTTTGACTCAGATCTGGAAGAGGCAAAAACCCTATATTGTACAGATCATAAATCACAAAGTACAACGAATTAGAGGTTTTCCTTTGGACACAAGGTACATGGGGATCTAATATTTGACCTGTAAAAGTTTCATATCTAAAAAAGTCATCAAAACGGATTTATAGCGAAAGTGCTACGATGACTGGTTTTTGCTATATCAAGCCCTAGCATTGTAAGTGCAACAAGTGTCATAGATGCCATATCATGCCTTCTTTCAGGCTAGCTCTTATACCGTGTTAAATTTCCAGAATTTACTTCAATCTAATCAAGGATCTTAACTGAGAGAACAACATGTACAGCAGATCTACAGCATATCAATCATGGACACAATAATGCAAGCACACAAGAGACATAGAGTTTACTTGGGGAAAACCATAAAGGTGAAAAACCCCAATAACTTCCTCAGAGATAGATAGAGCAATGATACAACCAGAATACAAGAGATAGTCTTCTCCTAGTAGCAGATCCTCCTCCTCCACAAGTGTGCCACTCTCCAAAGTGTGAGTGAGAGAATAGAATGTGTAAAATGAGAGAGACACATTCTCTATTTATACACTAACTTGACTTGACCTTTATTCAACTAGGTCGGCCTCAACTTAACCACTTAACATAATGCTGACTGTGCTGACCCCCACTAGGGTGGTCTAATAACCATTTGACCCACATGACTTATACAAGGCAGACCCCAACAAGGTGGTCTAATAACCCATCAAGTATAAGTTACGACACTTACAATATAAATGACGACACTTCCGTATAGAGGAATAATAACATCTCTATAGCAATACAATATACATATATGTGAAATACATTCCAAAGTTACATATACATCAACATAGGGCTTATTCCCAAGTACTTCCCACAGTTAAGCGGATAGAGATTATTCCCAAATCCGAACTTGCAACAGATGCGAAAAAAAATTTGGCAGAAATTCCACCCAACGAGCCCAAGAAAGTGCTCTGATACCAAATGTGAAGAACCTGCAATAATTAATTAATGCAAATACATGAGATATCAGAAATAATGGAACTCAGAATCACTTTTATATTGATCACAGGCCACTTCGAGGGGGCAACCTCCTTTGAGCAAGCTCAATACAATTAACTTCGCAGTGCCTTCAATGAACTCAACACACACTTATATACTAACTCTATGCCCAATACTATGAGTCAAAACCATGGGACATATAATACTACGGGACGACTTACAAAGCTTATGTGTCCAATACTATGGGTCAATACCATGGGCTAATATAAACTATGGATCAACAAATAATACGGGATGACTTACAAAGCATATGCGTCCAACAACAATATACTAACAAAGTAAAGAGAAGGGTTGACACGGGTTCCTAACATGTAGCTTTGCAGATCTCTATTTCTGAATACACCAGGTTGATCAGCTCATCAAGGCGCATCTTTCTATCCTTTCATAAAGTTGAATTTCACATTTTGAATTTTTAGGGTTTCTCTGACAAACCCTAATCCGGGACCAGTTCCAGTTTTCAACAATTCAAGTGGTAAGATCTAAATATTTTCTATTTCCATTTGAAGTACTCTTTAAAGATGTCTCACCACACCAAGCTTGAGGATAAGCTTGAAGGGGCTAATAACTTCCGAGCCTGGAAGTATAGGATTGGGTTAATCCTAGAAGAGAATGAGTTGGACTCATATGTAAAAGAAGACATCCCTATCCCAGAGGATGAAGAAGCTAAGATATTGCATAAGAAGAACTTGGTCAAGGAAAAGAGAATCATTGTTGATTCTATCAAGGACCATCTCATCCCCCATGTGTCATCTCTGAAGACACCCAAAGAGATGTTTGATTCACTATCCAAGCTATTTGAAGGGAAGAACATAAATCGGAAGATAACTCTGCGGAACCAATTGAAAGTGGTAAAACTTCAGAATGGATAATCCATTCAATCTTATTTTTCTAGGGTCTCCCAAATCAAGGAACAACTAGAAGCAGTGGATGAAGCGGTGGAGAATGGTGAAGTTGTCATGACCACTCTAAATGTCCTACCTAGGTCATGGGACTCCTTTATTCAAGGAATCTGTGTGAAAAAGAAGTCGGTATCCTTCATCATACTACGGGAAGACTGCTCACAAGAAGAAGCAAGGCTTATGGCACGAGAAGAAAAGATGGGGAATGAAGATCAAGCTCTCACAGCTCACACCAAGAAAGGGAAGTCCAAGAGAGAGCCATCTCACTCCAAGAAATCTTCACGTCACTATAAAGAAAGAAGAATATGCTTCACCTGTAATGAAAAAGGACATATTGCCATAAATTGTCCCAAGAACAAGAAGGACAACAACAACTTCAACAAGAAGAAGAAGGGTAGAAAAAGAAGGTATCATGCTCATGCTGCCGAAGATGATGATCCTCCCAAGAAGAAGGCTAGAGCAGAAAGTGATGATAACTCATCAAGCGAAGAAGAGTATGTTCTAATCTCTGCTCTCACAGGTACTAACTCCCATGGTTATAATGATTGGCTTATTGACAGTGGGGCTTCAAAACACATGACTGGTTTTAAAGAATCCTTTGCTAATCTATCTGAACATGAGTCACCCCATAAGGTGAAACTTGGGAATGACTATCAATACCCTATCAAAGGAAGTGGTGAGGCCTCCTACACTCTAGACTCTGGGAAGTCTTTGAAGATGAAAGATGTTTTGTATGTACCCGGGCTCAAGAAGAATCTACTCTCCATATCTGCATTAGATGCAAAAGGTATGAGGGTTGCATTTGTGGATGGCCAATTCCTAATGTGGCCAAAAGGTAAAACTATTGATGATGCAATAGTGATTGGAGAGCAAGAAGGAGGATTGTATAAACTAAAGGGACAACCTGAACATGCCATGGTGCATGAATCCATGGAGACAAGTGAACTTTGGCATAGAAGACTTGCTCATATGCACTATAGGGCACTTCCAATTGCAAGCAAGGCTGTAGAGGGTCTTCTTGAAATCAAGACCAAACATGAAGGTGTTTGCAAAGGATGTGCAAAAGGTAAGAACATTAAGAAGGCTTTCCCAAGCAATGAAAGCAAGGCAAAAGGTATCTTGAAAATCATCCACTCCGATGTATGCGGTCTGATGTCATCCAATTCTCTGAGTGGGTATGTTTACTATGTCTCTTTCATTGATGACTTCTCCAGGAAGACTTGGGTTTACTTCTTGAAGAACAATGATGAAGTATTTAATAAGTTCAAGGAATTCAAAACCTTGATGGAGAACCAAACTGATAAGAAGATCAAAACATTCAGATCCGACAATGGTGGAGAATTCACCTCATGTTACTTCAAGAATCTATGCAGTGATTCAGGGATTAAGAGGGAGTTGACTGCTCCTTACAATCCACAACAAAATGGAGTTGCAAAAAGAAATAATAGAACAATCATGGAAGCAGCAAGGGCAATGTTGCATGACCAGGATCTACCTATGCATCTATGGGAAGAAGCAGCTAGGACAGCTGTATATGTGCAGAACAGAACACCCCACAAGATTTTGGACAACAAGACACCAAAAGAGGTCTTTTCTGGTAAGAAAATTGAAGTCAACCATCTTAGAATATTTGGTTGTCCAGTATACACATATGTCCCAAGGAAAAGAGGACCAAGCTAGATCCTTCAAGAAAGAAGGGGATCTTTGTGGGTTACAGTGAAAGCTCGAAGGCTTATAGAATATACTTTCCAGGGTTCAAGAAGATTGATGTCAGCAGGGATGTGACATTTGATGAAAACTCAGCATTCGTAAAATCAAGAAAGACACCTGTTGAAGATTATGAAGAACCTAAGGAAACTGGATTTCAAGACACTACCATGTCTGAAGCAATTCTAGATGTTGATCATGAAGTTGAAGATCCACAACAACCTGTAGATCCACCACATGAGGACAACTCTCACAAGAGGAAATCTGCACGGGCTAGAGAGCTCATTCAAGATGCAGAGAGATTTGGCATTCCAGGAGAAGAACACAAAGCAAAGAAGAGAACTAGATAACATACTAGCTATGTTGCTTTACTCTGTGATATCATGAACAAAGAACCTTCCAGTTATGAAGAAGCAGCGGAAAAGAAAGAATGGAAGGATGCCATGGTCTAGGAATACCAATCAATAATGAAAAATGATGTTTAGGATGTTGTCCCAAGACCTGAAGGGAAGTATGTTGTGACTTCCAAATGGATCTACAAAATCAAGCATGCTGCAGATGGCAGCATATAAAAGTACAAGGCAAGATTCGTAGCTCATGGCTTCTCTCAGAAAGAGGAAATAGATTATGAAGAAACTTTTGCTCTTTTAGCCAGGTACATTTCCATCAGAACAATACTTTCCCTGGCTGCAGCAATGAAATGGAAGATACACCACATGGATGTCAAGACTTCGTTCTTGAATGGTGTAGTTGATGAGGAAGTGTATGTGGAGCAGCCACTCGATTTTGAAACACATGACAGTGAGTCATATGTGTGCAGATTGATGAAAGCCTTGTATGACTTGAAGCAAGCTCCCAGAACTTGGTATGGTAGGATGGACAGTTTCCTATCTAGTTTGGGCTTTACCAAGAGTAAAGCGGATTCCAACCTTTACTACAAAGTTGAGGAAGGAAGTCTTGTGATTATACTCCTGTATGTGGATGACCTATTTGTAATAGGAGATGACAGATTGATTTTCGATACAAAGAGGAAGCTTGCTGTCGAGTTTGATATGAAGGACTTGGGGATTATGCACTATTTTCTAGGTATGGAGGTGTGGCAGAGTACAGATGGGATCTTCCTTGGACAAGGGAAGTATACTATAGATATATTGAAGAGGTTCGGGATGATGGATTTCAAGGCCATGGCCACACCTATGGCATCGAATCTGAAGCTTCTTTGTGATGCTTCATCTGAGCCGGTGGATGTCTCTATGTATCATCAGATGATTGGGTCCTTGATGTACCTGACGAATACGAGACCGGATATTTGCTTTCGGTGAGCACATTGAGCCAGTTCCTGGCGGATCCAAGGAGTGTTCACCTGGTTGCTGTAAAGCATATTCTGAGGTACATAAAGGGTACAGTTGATTATGGGCTCAAGTATGAAGCGAATCAAAAGTTTAACCTGTAGGGTTATGTTGATTAAGATTGGGCAGGCAGTACTACAAATAGGAAGAGCACATCTAGGTGCTACTTCAGTATGGGATCAGGTGTGATCTCTTGGTTTAGCAGGAAGTAGTCCTGCGTAGCACTGAGTACAGTCAAGGTAGAGTATGGTGTAGCATGTTCGGCTAGTTGTGAGGCAGTATGGCTTCGGAAGCTACTGTCTGAGTTATTTGATCTCCCGTTGGATACTACTGGTATCTTCTGTGATAACCAGAGTTGTGTGAATCTGTCTGAGAACCCAGTGTTTCACAATAGGTCGAAACACATAGAGATCAAATATCACTATATCAGGGATATGGTGCAGAGAAGAGCAGTGAAGCTCCTGTGTGTTGTGACAGATGAGCAGATTGCAGATGTGTTAACGAAGTCACTAGCCAGAGTGAAGTTCGAGTACTTCAGAGAGAGGCTTGGTGTTCTTCGAATCGACGACACTTCGAGGAAGAAGTGATGGAGACATTTGTTGTATCCATTCCTAGCATGGTGGAAGGGGGATCCTTCACATGGTTGTGGATGTAAGCGTTGGATGATGAGCATCAGGATGATGTTCTAGTTTCTGCTCGGTATGATCAGTTGGATCATTTACATTTTTATGTATGTACGCATCATGTTGGATGCTGGATATGATCAGTTGGATCATTTATGTATGTATGCATCATGTTGGATGCTAGATATGATCAGTTGGATCATTTATGTATGTATGCATCATGTTGGATGCTTGGACCATGTATCTGTATATGTATCAGGTATGATCAAGTAGATCATGTATGTTGATGGATACATTGTGTGGATCATGTATCTATGTATGTAGAAAGTAGATACATTGTATATGATGATATGTATCAGGTAGATACTTGGTATGCATCAGGTGGATGCATTGTATGATCAGGATGATCATGGATGACGAGCTTCTCCAGATGACATGCATCAGGACGATGCAGTGATGATGCTCAGGATGATCATGTGTACATTAGAATGATGTATGGTGAGTATCAGGATGATACTTTGTGGCCATGGATCAGGTTGTGCAGATGAGCTTGTCTGGGAGATCCTATAGGTCGGAGTTGTGTACCCGTAATAGCCTGGGATTCTCTTTCAAGACATTGCTCTGGGAGGACATGTAATTTGTGCCCTGGGAGATCTTCAGGTCGGATTTGTGTACCCATAACATCCTGAGATGCTCTTGTGGGTTTTTGTCCTATGGCATGTAATTTGCTCCTGGGAGATTTGGACAGGATGAAAAAGGCCTCAGATGCTTCAGCCAGGTTTTTCCATGACCACATGTAATTTTCTCCTGGGAGATCTGGATAGGATGAAAAAGGCCTCAGATGCTTCAGCCAGGTTTTGTGGTGGACCACATGTAATGTGCTCCTGGGAGATCCGACAGGTAGAGCTGTGTGCTCGTAACAGCCTGGGATGCTTCAGCCAGGTTTTGTGGTGAGATCACATGTAATGTGCTCCTGGGAGATCCGACCGGTAGAGCTATGTGCTTGTAATAGCCTGGGATGCTTTAGCCAGGTTTTTTGATGGGTCACATGTAATGTGCTCTTGGGAGATCCGACAGGTAGAGCTGTGTGCTCGTAACAGCCTAGGATGCTACCGCTAGGTTTTGTGATGCACGTAATAAGTCCCGAGGATTCCACAGTATGGCCAATGATGATGAAGACCTGTAGGTGATGATGAAGACCTGTAGGTGGTGGTCCTACATCCAGTATGAAAAAGGACTGGCTCTATAGAACTTCCTATGACAAGTAGATACAGATATTGTTTGAGATAGCAGTAGCAGTGATGATGACGATGATTTGAGGACGATGCATCGATGATGATGATCCATAGAAGAAGACTTGTGCTAGCAGATCTGTGTCGAGAAATACCTTCCTAGTTAAGAGGGAGTGTTGATATATATGTAACTTCGGAATGTATTTCATCCATGTATTTAATTTATATATTATTGTACTCCTATAGAGATGTGTCATTCCTCTATACGGAAGTGTCGTCATGTGTATTGACAAGTGTCGCAAGTTTGTGAACTTGTAGATGGGTTATTATACCACCATGTGTGGGGTCAACCCTTATTTTATGTAATATATGGTTGATGTACCTAGCTAGACAAGTCGGCCCCATAAGGTCACTGGAAAAACAGAACAAGTATAAATAAAGATCGGGAGATCTCTTTTTGGATCACTTGGAAACTCATTCTTCCTTCACTTAGAAAGTGCCACACTAGTGAGGAGGAGGATCATCTGCTACTAGGAGACTATATCTATGTATTTTGGTTTTACTTTGGTTGATCCATTGCTCTCTTTATCTCTGAGGAAGTTGTGGGGTTTTTCACCTTAGGGTTTTCCCCACGGAAACTCTATGTCTCTTGTCTCTCATGCTTTTCTTATTTTGATGATTGACATGATTGTTATGATTGATATGCATTGATATACTATACATGTTATTCTCTCAGTAAAGATCCTAGAGTATTGTGAATTAATGCTCAAAATTTAACAAGGAGCTCGACCCAGGAATTGGCTCCATTCAGCCACATACCCAGAATATCCACAAGAGAGATGGGATGCCATACCAAATCCAGGCCAACAACATCACAAATTAAGTTCCAAAGACATTGGAAATAACTGCAATTAGAGAATAAGTGATCCACTGATTACTCATGAGTACAACACAGAGAGCACCAGCTAGGACTTAAAACCCCTCTACGACAGAGATTGTCCCAAGTCAGAATCTGATTGCTCAGGGAAAGCCATATAAAACATTTCACTTTTAGTGGTATAACGAGTTTCCAAATAGACTGATGCCACTACTGGACCTATGGAATCTCATTAGAAAAAATTGATTCATAAGCTAGCTTGGCAAAAACCTTACCATGAGCAACATCCCACAACCAAACCAGCATATCAAGCACCTCGAACAAAAGGATGTTTGAGTGACGTAGGTCTCTGATGTAAGCAGACCACTCCCTACCCATGTCGCCATTAAGCCCCAGTTGTTGCACCGTGATCCAGGTAGAACATCCCATATCCAATGCCGGGATAGTAGCATGTGAAAGTTAAGCAATCCCTTAGCTCTCAAGAAAGTAATAAGCTCAGAGGATAAATTGATTGAGGGAGAACCCCCCAATATGGGATCAACCCCCAACCGGATCTGACGGCCATTCCCAGGAAGCCAAGTAAGCCACAAGGAAATGAGCGAGAAATAAGCAAACAACCCATTCCAAAACTTCGAAACACCTTTAGTACAAGGTTTCCCCCGGTGGAACCAGTCCACCACTGAAGATGATTTTAAGTATTTTCCCTTATAATCAAACTCCAAACAGAATCGGCAAAAAGAGCCCACCATAAACTTTTGGCTTGAAGAGCCGAGGAAAAAAAATCCAAGTTTTTTAAATCCCAACCACCCATCTCCCAGGGACGAGCCAGTGAGCACCAACTAATCAAGTCGAACTTTTCCTTGTCTGCACCCCCGACTAGATGAAGTTGAAAATATTTCTGCGCATCCTCCGAAGGATAGACTTAGGAATTTTACATAAGGAAAGCCAATATACCCCCAATTTTTGAAGCACCAACTTAACCAAAGTAAGTCTGCTGCCTAATGATAAACGTCGCAAGCTCCAATGCCCAATCAGGTTATCAAATCTATTTAAAAGCCAAGACCAATCCGTGATGTGGTAGATAGATTGCTTGATAAAAAAATGAAGATACTTGGTACCACCAACCAGCTCCTTAAAGTCAAAGGGGAGATGCAATCCGATCGATTACTTCACATTGTTATCCAAGAAGTGATCCAAAAAACCGGATTTGATATAGCTGATCAACATACCAGAGACATTACAGAAAAGGTCCAAAATTTTCTTATACTAAATCCACTCTTCTAATAAACCCAAACCAAAGAGCATAACATCATCCACAAAAAGAGTATGCGTCACCAAAATACCAGCAGCCACCTTGATACCAATTATAGATCCTTCACACTTGGATTTAAGGATCGAAAGACTCAAACCCTCAATAACAAGTAGGAAACGTAAAGGTGAGAGGGGGAAGCCCTGTCTAATACCCCTAGAAGCCTTAAAGAAGTCTAAAGGCTTGCAATTAATGAGCACCGCATAATTCACAGATGAAACACATGCCAATATTTATTTCATCACCCTCCAGGGCAAGCCAATCTGAATAAGAATCAAACTAAGAAAAGACCAGTCCACACGATCATAGTCCTTCACCAGGTCCAGTTTGAGAATTAGAGAATTTAAGTGCTTTTATTTCATACTATGAAAAACCTCCTGAGCCACCCCAACCGCATCCAGTATCTGTCGATCATCCAAAAAACCGAACTATTCGGACGAAATAAATTTTGAAATGCCAGGTTTGATCCGCCTCACAATGATCTTGGAAATAATCTTGTAGACCATATTACAGAGAGAAATTGGTCTAAATTCATTGAAATTATCCAGATGAGAAGACTTAGGAATGAGAGACAGAAAGGTAGAGTTCAAAGCACTAGAAACCAGCCCCAGATGTCGAGACTCATCCACCGCAGCCTGAATATCCTCACCCATAATATCAAAGAAAGAGATAAATAGTTCCACTGTCCATCCATAAGGACCAGGGCTTTTGTCCTTAACAAAACACTTCAAGGTGTTTTCAATTTCCTGTTGATGTATTTGTAACTTCGGAAGATATTCACTTGTATATTACATTTGTACTTTATTGTAAATCCAATAGAGATGTATTATTCCTCTGATTGGAAGTGTCATCATTTGTATTTGCAAGTGTCGCAAGTTACATTGTAAGTATCATCATTTGTATTGATGGGTTATTAGACCACCAGTGTGGGGTCGTCCCTAGTTAGGTCATGTGGTTGAGTTATAAGACTTCATTCGCAAGTCGGCCCTGTTAGTTTATTGGCAGGTCAAGTCAGTGTATAAATAGAGAGGTTGTGTCTCTCATTCTATTCATTCACTCACTTCTCAAGCTCGCATAGCTAAGAGAGAAAGTGGTGCACAAGTGTAGGAGGAGGATTATCTGCTAGAGACATCTATTTGGGTTTGATCATTGTGATCTTGGTTTGTGGCTTATTCTATCTCTGAGGAAGTTGCGGGTTCACCTTCTTGGTTTTCCCCAAGGAAACTCTGTGTCTATTGTCTCTTGTGTTTATGATTGATATGTTGTACATGTTATTCTCTTAGTGATCCTAGATAATATTGAATGAAATTATCGAAAAATTAACATGGTATCAGAGTTGACCTAAGAAGAAGGCACTATGCAGCTGTGGAAGCTAGGGATTCTTAATTTTTGGGTTTACCTCCACAAATCATCAAAGGCAGGAGGCTAGATTGACTCTCCTAGCAAGGGCACATCTTTTTGTTGAGACATAATTCAATTCTGAGCACTTTCAGTTTTTGACCTATCTCTGCTACAAGAAATTAGGGTTTTGGAGAAAGTTGGAATTTTTGAAATCTGAGACCACGGCTAGAAGATCCTCTGAAAAATCGAAGTTTAGAGACCAAGATCGAACTTTTTGGTTGGGTGAAGCTCCAAGAAAATCAAACCCTAGTTCAGGGTCCTATCCAATGAATCCAGAAGTTTCAAAGGCAATTTTGAGGGGTCAAATTTTGCAGTTTTAAAATTTGGAGTATACCAGCTTGACCAGCTCAGCAAGGCGCATCTTTCTATCCTTTCAAAAGTTTGAAATTCAAATTTTGAATTTTTAGGGTTTCTCTAACAAACCCTAATCCAGCTCCAGATCCAATTTTCAGCAAATCAAGTGGTAAGACCTAATAACTTTTCTATTTCCATTTGAAGTACTCCTTAAGATGTCTCACCACACCAAGCTTGAGGATAAGCTTGAAGGGGATGATAATTTTCGAGCCTGGAAGTATAGGATTGGGTTAATCCTAGAAGAGAATGAGTTGGACACTTACATAAGTGAACAGGTTCCAGCTCCAGAGGGAGAAGAGTCTAAGGCCTTACATAAGAAGAACTTGGCCAAAGCCAAGAGAATCATTACTGGTTCTATTAAAGACCATCTCATACCCCATGTGTCTTCTCTAAAGACACTTAAGAAGATGTTTGACTCTTTGACTAAGTTGTTTGAAGGAAAGAACATAAATCGGAAGATGACTCTACGGAACCAATTGAAAGGGGTAAAGATACAGAATGGAGAGACCATCCAATCCTACTTTTCTAAGGTCTCTCAAATCAAGGAACAACTTGAAGCTGTGGATGAAGTAGTGGAGAATGGAGAAATTGTCATGACCACTTTGAATGGCCTACCTAGGTCATGGGACTCCTTCATCCAAGGAATCTGTGCAAGAAAGAAATTGATCTCTTTCAGTAGACTGTGGGAGGAATGATCACAAGAAGAAGCTAATCTTGTGGCCCGAGAAGAAAAGATGGGAAACTAAGATCAAGCTCTCATAGCTCACACAAAGAAAGGAAATTTCAAGAGGGATCCATCTCACCACAAGAAATCTTCTCACCCTCATCATAGAGAGAAGAAAGTTCTGAGATGCTTCAATTGTAATGAGAAAGGATACTTTGCCTCAGAATGTCCCAAGAAAAGAAAAGAAGTTAACAACAACTTCAAGAAGAAGAAGAAAATCAAGAAGAGGCATCATGCTCATGTTGCTGAGGATGATGAACCTCCCAAGAAGAAGAATAGGGCAGAAAGTGAAGACTCTTCAAGTGAAGAAGAATATGTGCTGATCTCTGCTCTCACAGGTACTATCTCACATGGATGTGATGATTGGCTTATTAATAGTGGGGCTTCCAAAACACATGACGGGATTTAAAGAATCCTTTGTAGACCTATCTGAACATGAGTCGCCTCATAAGGTGAAACTTGGGGATGACTATCAATATCCCATAAAAGGAAGTGCTAAAGCCTCTTACATGCTAGACTCTGGGAAGTCTTTAAAAATGAAAGATGTTCTATATTTCCCTGGAATCAAGAAGAATCTTGTCTCCATATCATCTCTGGATGCAAAGGGAATGAGAGTTGCATTTATATATGGCCAAGTACTCATGTGGCCAAAGGGTAAGACAATAGATGATGCAGTGGCGATTGGAGAGCAAGAGGGAGGATTGTACAAATTGAAGGGACAACCTGAACATGCCATGGTACATGAATCCATGGATCCAAGTGAACTTTGGCATAGAAGGCTTGCTCATGTGCACTGAAGGGAACTACCAATTGCAAGCAAAGCAGTAGAGGGTCTTCCTGAAATGCAGTCAAAGCATGAAGGTATTTGCAAAGGATGTGCAAAAGGAAAGAACACAAAGAAGGCATTTCCAAGTAGTGAAAGCAAAGCAAAAGGAATTTTGGAGATTATCCACTTTGATGTATGCGGACCAATGTCATCCAATTCTTTCAATGAGTATGTATACTATGTTTCCTTCATTGATGATTTCTCTAGGAAGAATTGGGTTTATTTCTTGAAGAACAAAGATGAAGTGTTTGATAAGTTCAAGGAATTCAAAGCCTTGATAGAAAATCAAACTGATAAGAAGATCAAGAACTTTATATCGACAATGGTGGAGAATTCACTTCAGAAGACTTCAAAGATACTATGCAGTGATTCAGGGATTAAGAGGGAGTTGACCACTCCTTACAATCCACAACAGAAAGGAGTAGAAGAAGCTACTTCAGAGTCGAACTCTAGCAACTCCTGCAAGGAGGCAAAGATTGAGAGGGATTCCACCCAACAAACAAACAAAGATAAGTATTTGAATTATCATTTCTTATATATATGATTGTTTAAATAATATTGTTCAATGATGTATTTACTTATGTTCCTAGACTTAGGTTGTGTATTACGCATATTATAATAATTGCATTATTGAATGGTATACTACTAATATGCATGTAATGGGTAAGTGACCTATGGCACTGTACAACATTCCATTGCTACTTATATATAATGAAATCTCTTTGATGACATGTTGGGAGTAGTGCAAACTCTTAACAATGTTCTAGTAGAGATGGAAGGCACCTAGAAAGTTACGAGATATGGATAAATGTTGTATTGAAACATTGGCTAAGATAATTGCATGACTGTATGACATATTTATTTATAAGTAAGAATTTGTTCTAAAATATATAAGATGTTTCTAATTATGCAATTGAACCTGTCTTGTAGGAAATACCGTGTGCCATCACCTACAAAACAAGGACTACAACATTTGTTCCAGCAACGAAGTTCAAAGAAAACTATCTATTGAATATATTAAAGAATCTGAAGTTCCTAGGATCTGGGATGCAGTAATGGAAGAATGCCATGATCGAGGAATACCAGTCGATCATAAAGAATGATGTCTGGGATGTGGTCCCAAGACCTGAGGGGAAGTCTGTTGTGACTTCCAAGTGGATCTATAAGATCAAGCATGCTGCAGATGGTAGAATAGAGAAATACAAGGCAAGGTTTTTAGCTCGTGGCTTCTCCTAGAAAGAGGGAATAGATTATGAAGAGACTTTTTCTCCTGTAGCCAGGTACACTTCCATCAGAACAGTACTTGCTCTGGCTGGAGTGATGAAGTGGAAGATACACCAGATGGATGTCAAGACAACTTTCTTGAATGGTGTAGTTGAAGAGGAAGTGTATGTGGAGCAGCCACTTGGTTTTGAGACACATGATAGGGAGTCATATGTGTGCAGGTTGAAGAAATCCTTGTATGGCTTGAAGCAAGCTCCTAGGAATTGGTATGGTAGGATAGACAACTTTGTATCCAGTTTGGGCTTTACCAAGAGTAAAGTGGATTCCAACCTTTACTACAAGGTTGAGGAAGGAAATCCCGTGATACTACTACTGTATGTGGATGACCTGTTTGTTACAGGTGAGGATGGGTTGATTGCTGACACAAAGAGGAAGCTTGCTGCCGAGTTCGAGATGAAGGACTTGGGGATGATGCATTACTTTCTAGGCATGGAGGTGTGGTAGAGTGCAGATGGGATCTTCCTTGGACAAGGGAAATATGCAGTAGAGATCCTGAAGTGGTTCGAGATGATGGACTACAAGGCCATGGCCACACCTATGGCATCAAACCTGAAGCTATTGTGTGATGCTTCATCTGATTCGGTTGATGTCACGGTGTATCGTCAGATGATTAGGTCCTTGATGTACCTGACAAACATGAGACCATATATTTTCTTTGCCGTGAACACCTTGAGCTAATTTCTGACAGATTCTAGACATGTTCACCTGATAGTTGTAAAGCATATTCTGAGCTACCTGAAGGGTACGGTTGATTATGGGCTCAAGTATGATGAGAATCAAAAGTTTAACCTGGAGGGTTATGTTGATTCATATTGGGCAGGAAATGCTACAGATAGGAAAAACACTTCGGGGTCCTGCTTTAGTATGGGATTAGGTGTGATCTCTTGGTTTAGCAGGAAGAAATCCTGCATAACACTGAGTACAACCGAAGCAGAGTATGTTGTAGCTTGTTCGACCAGTTGTGAGGCAGTATGGCTTAGAAAGCTACTGTCTAAGTTATTTGATCTCCCGTTGGATGCTACCTGTATCTATTGTGACAACCAAAGTTGTGTGAATTTGTCAGAGAACCCGGTGTTCCATGACAGGTCGAAGCACATCGAGATCAAATATCACTATATCAAGGATATGGTGCAGAGAGGAGCATTGAAGCTCCTGTATGTTGCGACGGATGAACATATTGTAGATGTGTTTACCAAACCACTAGCCAAAGTGAAGTTTGAGTACTTCATAGAGAGGCTTGGTGTTCTTCAGATAGAAGATACTTTGAGGAAGAAGTGATGGACACATTTGCTGGAGCCATTCCAAGCATGGTGGTAGGAGGATCTTTCCCATGGTTGTGGATGTAATCGATGTGTGATGAACATCAAGACGATGCTCTAGATGATGTTTTGTATGATGATATGCATCAGTTGGATGCTTTGTATGATCAGTTGGATCATATGTGATGATATGTATTAGGTGGATGCATTGTATGATCAGTTTGATCATGTGTGATGAACATCAGGTCGATGCTCTAGATGACGTACATCAGGATGATGTATTGTATGATGATCAGGATGATCATGTGTGATGAGTATCAGGACGATACTCTATATGATATGCATCAAGACGATGCTATGACAATGATCAGGATGATCATGTGTGATGAGTATCAGGATGATACTTTGGATGATATGCATCGGGATGATGCTATGATGATGATTAGGTTGGTCATGCAATGATGGTGTGCATCAGGTTGATGCACCGTGCGATGATGATCAGTTGGATCATGAGTATCAAGATGATACTTTGAGGCCAGAGATGATATGTGGCAAGTTGTGCAATAGCATGTAAAAGATCCTGGGAGATCCGATAGGTTGAGTTGTGTGCTCGTAATAAGTCTTGGGATGCTCTTTAGAGATATTGTCGGTCATGTTGCAGCACATAAACGTTCCTAGGATGCTATTTAAAGGTATTGTGAAGGGATGCATGTAATAAATCCTGAGATATCTTGTCGGTTGTGCTTAGGCACATAGATGTTCCTGGGATGCTTTGGTTAGGTATTGCATCAGCACATAATTAGTCCTGAGATTCCACCACTATTAGACCATTCGCACAAATGATGAAGACCTACAGGAGGCTAGGCCTACACCCACCATGAAAAAGGGTTGGCTCTGTAGAACTTCCTATGACGAGAAGAATTCAAAGATAGCCCAGTGATTGAGATGTTGGGTACAGCAGCAGTGATGATGTTGATGCTCCGTGATCCAGCTCCAAAATTGAAAACTTGCGCCAATATGTATTGATGGCCTGTGTCGAAAGAATACCTTCCTAGTTAAGAGGGAGTGTTGATGTATTTGTAACTTCAGAAGATATTCACTTGTATATTACATTTGTACTTTATTGTATATCCAACAGAGATGTATTATAACGTACCCACCCATTCATCCAAGGCAAGGGAGGGAACATGATGCCAATCTATGGGGCTTTTCATAAAAACTCAGCCCATTCATTAGATTCATACAATTAAAAACCATTGTGTGAAGATGCAACTCAATTGAATATGCACAACGAAAATAAACAAATCATCCACACACATTTTATATGTGTAAAACATATCAATATGTTCATCAAATTAAACATTGCAGAAGTAAAATACAGAGACAGAGAACACTTATCTTCGTTGTGCAACTATCCCAAACAACTAGCTATGTCATTGCAACGTTCCACCCAACCATAGGTCTCTTCGACGGCATATACTCAATCCTTCCGAAGGCCAACCCCGAGCTGGTCATGATTCTTACAAGGGAAATGGGACATTCAGCTCATACACAGCCAATTAAGCATTTCATTTGATCCAAGCTAGTCCACAGCTGGGTCTATCAAGCTACATCAGAACCATGGATGCTTTCACTCAAGCTCAAGCCAAAACAATGGAGACCCATAACCCATACCCCAACATACTCTTTTCTCACACAACAAGCACAATCATTGGGAAGGGATACACATTTAACAATGGGATTTACAACAGGATGGTCATGGGTTTTCCCTAATTTGTTTCCATCCAAAAATGGATTATGGAATGGGGAAAAACATTCACATGGAGGAAAACGATTTCTTCCCCAACTAACTAAGCATTCAGCAGCCAAACGATCTCTATGGAACCCCTAGTTCAATTCCCATTCTTCCCCACTGGTATACAACACAAAAACGCTCTTCTCCCAGCTGAGAATGAAGGAAAACACATAAGTTCGATGGGAAAAAACGCCCAACAAGCTCCTAACTATTGAGAGAGCCCAACTAGTTGATGGATAATGTCTTGGGGAGCAATTCATGGCTCTTTTCTTGCCCAAGAAGCCAAACGCGATTTTCCATTCAGGGTGGCTTGCCCATACCCCAAAATTGGACAGCCATACCTCTCATTCCCCAAGGCATTAACTACCTCAACCAACTCTTGGGAGAAATAAATGATTGGGTACAAAAGTCAACATAGTTAGTTGAGGGTTTGATGGGTTCTCTCATTGACACTTGGCTTGACTTGATTGGCTCCAAGGGTTTGAATGTTTTCCCTCCCAATTCCTTGTAAAAATCATGCCCCCATCTCTTGTTACATTGCATAGCTAGTAGTGGGTATTTTATTAAAATGCATATTTACATGATATTTGAAATTCCAATGTGCTTGGCTAGCACGCAAACCATATGCATCAATAAATCGATGGTGGGGCCTTGGCCTTGAGCTCCTTACCGTGATTTCATAACAATATTACATCATTTACAATTTTAATGCCATGGGGTCAAATTGGGGACGTTACATACCCCTCCCCTTGGAAGAACACCGTCCTCGGTGTTCCAATACTTCAGTATGTATACCCACTTTACACATGCCTCAAAAATTCACAATTGGTGGCAGGTCTGTCCTGCATTCCATCTCTTTACTTTGACCTTTTAGGATCAAGTCCTTTGGCTTCCTCAATCTACTCCTGTTGACTTTGATCTTCCATCTCTGTAGGTGGGGATTGCTCCACAACAATCCATTTCCTTTATTACCCTTCCAATTGATCTACAAGTCTGGAATTCCATGGCTACCATCTTTCATTACAGTCCTGGTAACTAATTGAGGAATATTTCCAGCCAAAACAAATATCTTCTGGTATGCTTCCATGATCAAGGTGCACAACTGGCTCTCGCTTTTCTCACTAGCAATCACTTGGCTAGTAACAGCTGCAACAATGGCTTTCAATGTCTCTTTTGTGAGACTCATCATGGCAATTCCTGTTAGGACAAGCATAACACAATATTAAAATTAGTCAATTATTTTCCTAATTGACTTGGAACGTGCATGCTTCACTCATGAGACTTCCACACATTTCATGCTTTCCCACATACACATGAACTCCTTCATGTTCATCCTTTCACAAGAAAATAACTATTTCAACATTCACAATTCATTTCAAGCAATAAACACAATCAACTTCATCTATGACATGCACTCAACAATATTTTGTTTCTAAGATGCATTAGTCAAAAGGAAAGAGAAGAGTAAGAGTTTCCTCCTCTTAGTCTTGTTCCAATCCGGAGCCACACCATCACTGTGGTTTCATGCTCCTTAGCCTCTTTCACTTCAATGTGATTGCTTGACTTGCCCTTTCTTAGCTATGACACTTTAGTGTCTAAGATCTATCTAATGCCTTTCAACTAGGGAACCCTTCCCCATTGTTGCTTACAGAACCTTTGGCTGCCAGGACCCACACAGTTCCACAAGCACCATCTTTCATTACTGCTCATACTGAGCTCTTTAGGACAGTTATATGTCCACATGCATCCTTATGATGCTTTCATAGTCCTTGCTTCTAGCAATACCTACACTCAAACATTGAATCATTTCACATGCTTAGTTTATTTTCATAGGGTTTATCTCTAAACGAGAATTTAAGAAATCATAACCAAATCATATACACACGTATATTCATATTAAATAAGCAAGAAACTGCAAGATAACCAATTGCTTATCTGTATCGGATGTCTTCAGTTTATTGCACAGGATCCTTCTGTGCTTTACAAGCCTTGGATTTCTCATGGATACCATAATGAATGTTGGGACAACACACAGGCTACTCCACAACCATTCGAATAGGCAATGCCAAGCCAGTACGCCAACTGGGTTCTATCAATTAATTAAGGAATGTTTGGCCAGCACGACGGCTGCTACAGAACATCAAGTGGTTAATGCCCCCACCAATTATTCTATGAATTTATCAAGCTTCAGTTACTCTCTGGATTTACTGATAATTTTATAGCGCCCGACCAGTTACTCTCTGGTTCTACCAAGAAATTTATAGTGCCCAACCAGTTACTCCCTGGTTTAACAAGAATTTTATAGTTCTTTTAGGGTCCTTGCTTTCCTGCAATGCCCAAGGTTTCCAACAAAGAAACAATAGTGTATCAGCTTAGCTGTTAGAAGACTTATACCTAAAATATTCATTATTCCAAACAAGAACTAAATGAAATGAATACTTATCTGTATTGTGCATTTCCTTTTTGGTCCACAGGATCCTACTTCGCTTTGCAAGCCTTGGGATCGCCTATGGACTTGGATGTTTGGCCAGCACACATGCTGCTCCACAACATCATCCGAATAGGCAATGCCAAGCTAGTACGCCGAATGGGTTTATCAGGCATCCCTAAAATCAGTATGCTAAGCCAGTATGCCGACTGGGTTTATCAAGCATTTCAAAAATCAGTATGCTAAGCCAGTACGCCGACTAGGTTTATCAAGCATTTCAAAAAAATCAGTATGCTAAGCCAGTATGTCGACTGGGTTTATCAAGCATAAAACAACCATTTCCAAGCCAGTTCTCCGTCTAGGTTTGTCAGGAAATAACACCCTTCACCAATACCTCCACAACATGCAAATAAACAATGCCAAGCCAGTACACCGACTGGGTTTATCGGGCATCCAGCAACCCTTTGCCACAACACCCAAATAACCAATGCCAAGCCAGTACACCGACTGGGTTTGTCAGGCATCCAACAACCCTTTGCCACAACACCCAAATAACCAATGCCAAGCCAGTACACCGACTGGGTTTGTTAGGGATATAGCAACCCTTCGCCACAACACCCAAATAACCAATGCTAAGCCAGTATACTGACTGGGTTTATCAAGCATTTCAACAACCATTGCCAAGCCAGTACATTGACTGGGTTTATCAGGCAATATGAACAACATAATATGATTACGTGGCTCATTCTCTTATGCAACCAGTGGTTCCCTCCAGGAACTCCATAGGTGACTCAGTTGACAGTAGGCTAGCATGGCCCCACAATACCCACTCACACTACATAAGGATGATACCCCCTTTCTGCAACACAGCTCCTTGGGCCTATCCATCTCTTCTAGTGTCCTTTAGTGTGAGCGTAGAAAGGTTACCACTACCCATACAGTCCTCTTGATCACTCTTCCTACACTTTACCTCTTACGTGCAACACCAAATTGCATCTATGTAAGCTGATAGCACAAGAAGGATAAGCAGACTCATCAGTATTGCTGCTCTAAAATTGTAACCATATTTCATAACATACACTATCAAGTATTGAAACACCAGGAATGTGTCCATTCCCTTAGGGTGTAGTCAATATTAAAAACCCTAACATAACCCATCACCCGAAAGGTATGCATCTCTTTTCGATGTGAGCCATGTAGGCCTTAGTCCTACTCAAGCAGTCTGAAATAATAATGAAATAATAAAACATGCTCTGCATATTAAATCTAGTAACCAGACATGTATATCCTCAGTTAGGGTTACCGAATACTCATTCGTTTCACATATGTATCTTTCCTTCATTGGCGAAGAATGGGGCTCCCTTCTCTGAGTCAACAGTACTTTGGTTTGCCACCCCATTATTTCCACATTTCATAACTCACACATGCCTTCTTGGCATAATTTCACCCTCTCACTCACATGCAGTGCAGCTGAGGTGTTATCAAAATTTATAATGGCATTTCACCCAAAACCCATTTCTAAGGCATGGGATCCTTCCCATCTAGTTTGGCTTCTGCAGGCCATCACACATGGTCTTCCTGCAATGTGTCATCCTGACACACTTATCAAATAGCCAAACAGTTAGCAACATTTAACAATAACTTGAAATCTTATTGCTTCATAACCAATCAATGGCATTAATAATTAAATTCAACATGAATTTACAATTATGTCTCCTACAGAAATTGATTTGCTTAGCAATGAGGCTATCCTCATATTGTTTGGCTCTCATAAGTGGTATCACTCTACCCATTATGGTTTCACTCTTGCTACCATACATGAACATCCACCTACAACATGTCCTCCTGACATATTTCTAGATAATCCAAACAGTCATTAGCAATTATAAGCAAATTCTCAAATCTGAAATTTGTAAATTTGTTTTTTTACAGAATTTAGATTTGCAACCATGAGACTATTCTCATAAACTTTGGCTTCTGCACATGGTAGATCTCGTTCTTTACTATGGACTTATCTTCATTGCCATACGCAGGACTTTTCTACCTGAGAACTGAAACTTCAATCAGCCAAACATGTTGCGAGTATCTATGCATATAATCCTTTCATTGCCACAACAGTCACTGAAGTGATCTTAGAATTATAACACTCAATAATTCAAACACCTTCAGCTGTTAACATTTGAAATGCAATGAAATATATACATTTCTATATATGCATCATTATCACAATAAAATTGCAAGACACAGTCACACTATCCATGCAATTTAAATAACTGTAAATACTCATTACTTCCCATTCCATGCAATTATGTCCTTCCAGCAGAGTGCTCTGGTAGCCCATCACCTGTCTACCTTCTCCATGTAGTCTTCCTCCTGCATTCATAGCAGCTCATGAAATGATCTCAAGATTAACGATAGTCCACCATTTCATTTATTATCTAACTGCATTGAAACATATATATGTCACACCCATGCATTCACACAATGTATATTCACAACATTTACATCACTCACATAATCTTTCAATACAACCTTGCATTAATCCATGCAGATTATGCATTCCATCATATTATGGCCTAACCATGCCTATCCCATATGGCATACACTACAACAGGACCATAAGTCATCACTTGCTTTGGTTGTTAAACTCACAACCAACATACACAAATGGTATGATATAATTTTCATATAAATGCATTGAGGTTTTTAAGAAACTATAGGGTGCAAGGCTCCTTGCCTTTACTTACCCGCACCTCACCATACTCGGTGGGTCAACGTTCACATTTAGGCACTCAATACCACATGCAAACCAATCAATCATAGTTTGAACATAGTTGAAGGGATCTCACCAAATCCTCTTTCAACATTCATGCAATTTACGCATAAATAATCATTACCTGCATGGTTATTGTTAACATCGCTTGATATTACCTGATCAGTTGGCCTCTTACCAAGGATTTACAGTCTTTTCTCCAACCTCATGATCACAGATTTGTTGCACCATCATTTCCTCATAAGGTTGTTGGTCATGTGCAATATCATTATCCACATCCTTAGCCATGCTTCGGTTGTCTTTGGTCCTACAACCAATGCGAACACAACTAATTATTAGCAACCACAATCTTTATCTTAAGTGGCTCATTGCATATGGAAAACCTCACTATTTTACCAATATGCAATATCATATACACACAAAAACATTTTCACATGCACTGTGCAATATGCCATCTAGTACATATTCACTTCATCTATTTCTCCTCTTGCATTTCCAGCATCCCTATGCCATAATTTTCAGTATCGACAACTTATGAAATATAAATATAATAGCAATGGAGGAGTTAAGGAATTCTCCCTTTCCAATTCCTCATCATGACATGGAGTTCCTCCTCCACATCATAGTTGATCATTTTCTTGGCTTCCCTACCAAGCATACAAGCAATCGTTAGCTGTGATCTTCTCATGAATTAGCAATTCAACATATACATACGTGTATAATATTCATTCTTGCTATATGCAATTATTATGCTATAAACATAAATAGTTTAAGGTGAGGGATTTCCCTTTCATCCTCCACAATGGGTATTACAACCCATTACTCTTATTTAGATTTCACAACCCCTTTTATGCAATTCCTGCTTCTCATTCCAAGCATAGAGAATGCATTTTGCACTTTCCACGGCTGTCTCCAGGGGACGATGGGGGTCAAGGGGGCTTGCC
Source organism: Larix kaempferi (assembly GCA_027924585.1). Taxonomy (NCBI): domain Eukaryota; kingdom Viridiplantae; phylum Streptophyta; class Pinopsida; order Pinales; family Pinaceae; genus Larix; species Larix kaempferi. The sequence goes on along the minus strand of BSBM01001433.1, from coordinate 7,086,447 downwards.
CCCTTATGGCTCACCACTGCAGGGTGGGTTGAGGGCAGCATCCTCATTTTTTTTTATTTTTTTTGTGAATTCTTCAATTTCGCGCAATCCGGCGCATGAGTTCAAAGCGATTTTTCTCTTTCGGGCACCTGAAAATTTCACTGAAAAAACTATTGTATTTCCTCTATTTCGGAGCAACTCGTCCAGTTCTTCCGACCTATTGCAGAGCAACTCGCTGAGTTCTTCCGCTGAAAACATTTGGAAATTTTTTTAGATTTTTTGGACCAACTCGCCGAGTTCTTTCGGTCGAAAACTCAGCTTTTCCTTCCGACAACTTCGGCGCAAACTCGCCAGTTATTTCCGCTGTTTCGACGAAAACTCGCCAACTCTTTCCGCTGTTTCGGTAAAAAAACTTGCCAAATTTTTCCGCCGTTTCGGAGAAAATTCGCCAATTCCTTCCGTAGTTTCAGCGAAAACTTGCCAATTCCTTCCGCAGTTTCTGCGAAAACTCGCCAACTTTTTCTGCAGTTTAGGCGAAAACTCCCCAATTCCTTCCGCAGTTTTGGTGAACTTATTGATTTTTCGCTAGTTTGCTGCGAAGCAATTCACCAACTTTGGCGCCAACTCACCATTTCTAGCCGGCAACTTTGGCACAACTCAGTGAGGTTTGCCGAAACACATCGGCTCAACTCCACGAGACTCGCCGAATCAGTTAGGCAAAACACTTAGAAAATTTTTGAAACTTTTTTTAACGGTCTATGCTGGGTAGGAAGCATACTTACCTCTGCAACTATGATAGGTAGCCCATCAAGGCCCAATGCTGCAACCATAAGATTTGATACCATTTTGTGATGTACCCACCCATTCATCCAAGGCAAGGGAGGGAACATGATGCCAATCTATGGGGCTTTTCATAAAAACTTAGCCCATTCATTAGATTCATACAATTAAAAACCATTGTGTGCAACTCAATTGAATATGCACAATGGAAATAAACAAATCATCCACACACATTTTATATGCGTACAACATATTAATATGTTCATCAAATTAAACATTGCAGAAGTAAAATACAGAGACAGAGAACACTTATCTTCGTTGTGCAACTGTCCCAAACAACTAGCTATATCGCTGCAACGTTCCACCCAACCATAGGTCTCTTCGATGGCATATACTCAGTCCGTCTGAAGGCCACCCCCGAGCTGGGCATGATTCTTACAAGGGAAAGGAGACATTCATCTCATACGCAGCCAATTAAGCATTTCATTTGAGCCAAGCCAGTCCATAGCTGGGTTTATCAGGCTACATCAGAACCATGGATGCTTTCACTCAAGCTCAAGCCAAAACAATGGAAACCCATAACCCATACCCCAACATACTCTTTTCTCACACAGCAAGCACAATCATTGGGCAAGGATACACATTTAACAATGGGATTTACAACAGGATGGTCATGGGTTTTCCCCAATTCGTTTCCATCCAAAAACGGATTATGGAATGGGGAAAAACACTCACATGGAGGAAAACGATTTCTTCCCCAACTAACTGAGCATTCATCAGCCAAATGATCTCTATGGAACCCCTAGTTCAATTCCCATTCTTTCCCATTGGCATACAACACAAAAACGCTCTTCTCCTAGCTGAGAATGAAGGAAAACACATAAGGTCGATGGAGAAAAACGCCCAGCAAGCTCCTAACTCATGAGAGAGCCCAACTGGTTGATGGATAATGGCAATTCATGGTTCTTTTCTTGCCCAAGAAGCCAAACGCGATTTTCCATGCAGGGTGGCTTGTCCATACCCCAAAATTGGACAGCCATACCTCTCATTCCCCAAGGCATTAACTACCTCAACCAACTCTTGGGAGAAATAAATGATTGGGTACAAAAGTCAACATGGGTAGTTGAGGGTTTGATGGGTTCTCTCATTGACACTTGGCTTGACTTGATTGGCTCCAAGGGTTTGAATGTTTTCCCTCCCAATTCCTTTTAAAGATTTTAGTTTCACGGCCAGTTTGTCCATCTCAGAGTGTTCCAACAATACATCCAAATGCTTCCAATGATTTATCACCTCCTCCTTGAAAGTCGGATCAGACAGCCAAACATATCTAAATTTGAAAGGATAAGATTGAAGAGAGGACTCTGTTTCAAATTGTAGAATAATGGGGAGGTGGTTGCTGATGTGAATCTGATGTATCCATGAACGATAGTTTTGAAAACAGTCAAGGAGGGACTCCGATATGAGAAAGCGATCAAGCCGTTTTGAAATCATGTCCCCATTTTTCCTGCCATTAGACCAACTAGGAGCAAGAGGACAGGGCTCCAAATCCACCAAACGATAAGAAGAGAAAAGATTCCTGAAAAAGACCCCGAGGGGGTCCAATTTGGTCAAAAGACCCCAAGTTTCCGCAGCACCCCAAGAAAAATTTAAATTACCAGCGAGAATCAGATTTTCCAACTCCAATAAGTGACCTGAGCGAGCCACTTCCCAAAAAGCCTCCCTATCACAATAGGGACCGTAGCAATTCACAATGTTGATAGTCTTGTCAAAACCCCTGGATTTGCCAGACAAAAGGATTCCCAAAGATACAATATAAGGATTCAAAAGTAGAACCCAAGGGCTCCAAGCCGCCAATAAACCACCAGAAAGTCCAACTGCATCGACGCACACATCAGCCAGCCAGGCTTAATCTTACTAAAAAAGGAATGGGCCTTCTCCCCACACACCATAGTTTCCTGGAGGAATACCAAATCCGGATTGATAATTTGAAGAACCCGCTTGAGGGCTAATTGCTTGGGAAGGCCCCCCACACCCCGGATATTCAAGGAGAAAAAGATCATTAGCGACCCCTGGCAAGGGCTTTAATTCCTCTAAGAGCCCTGGTTTCAGAAGAAGTGGGGAGACCATTTTTGCACAGATAGTCATCCCCCCCCAAAGGAATAAATTTCTTATTCTTTCGAGCACTACGAGTCTTCAAAGGGGACAAATCTAATGCAAGACCACCAGCCCTTGCCCCTTTTGCTTCTTTAATTGACCCCAACGAAGATGAGCAATTAGGATCAGGTAGAGAGGTCGAACCCTTAACTGTCGACACCAAGCCAGCAGACCCTGAGACCAAATCAGTATTGTCAGGGCTCAAGTCGGTAGACAGTCGATGATCCAATCCAGCATCAACAACACAATTCTTGAAATAGATTGGGATAGGGGATTTTTTAACCATTTCACAATAGGAGGGGATCATAAGCACATTGGAAAAAGGCTTAGAAACAGAAGGGTTCAAAGGAGGAGGGGGGAGGGGAACCGATGGAGAAATGGGACGTGACCCAACACCCCCAACAATAGCAAGCATAAACACCGGCCCATCATTATTTGAAGAGATTAAAATGGTTGAAGTTGGAGAGTGTGATGAGAATGGAAGAGCCGATTCTTCCAGGGAGATGCCCAATTCCACAGAAAGGCTAGGAACAGTATTATCAGAATTCGAATCATGGGAAGGTAAGGGTGAGGCAGATTGGTGACCAACATAGTTCCCAGCATTCCCATTGTTAAGTTCTAAAGAGTTAATAAAAGAAATTTCCAAATCATTTAAAGAATGATAGAAAGAGGGGTCATTGGATTCCAACTTACGCATTAATTCCGTCACATTCACCCCGGGGAGAGGTAGACAATTGGAGTAGCCTGTTGGTTGTGGAGCCTGATCTCCAAATTTAGAGATATTATTATTCAGCTCTGTCCATACCCCAGGTTTGGTTATGATCCCGGCACGGCCCTCGGGGGGTCCGGGGGAGTTTTCAGGCCCATGGTTTTGGGTAACCCGTGGTATTTTCCCATTGTATTTCCCTTATAAAAGTAAGACATTATAACACGGCTAGGGTTAATGTATTAAGTATTATGCATTGTAAAGATATCTGAGATCAAGAAGAGAGACTGTGAGATAGTGAAGAGGAAGTACATCGGTTGTGCTGCAGGTTGTATCCCTTCATTTTGTTGGACGGAATAATAATAAGGACTAGCAACATCAGTGTGGACATAGCCCAAGTTGGGGTGAACCACGATATATCTGTGTCTCTCTTGTAATGTGTATGTGTGATTATTGTTGCATTTTTGTTTATTGTTATTGCTCTGCGATCCTGTTTTTCTAACAATTGGTATCAAAGCCAAAGGTATATTTGGCAGATAAACCCGTAGGAAGCTAGGGCTTCTGGTTCGAGTGGGAGCAATGGCAGAAGAAGGAAAGTTTAAGGTCAAGAAGTTTAATGGCCAAAAATTCTAGTTATGGAAGATGCAAATGGAGGACTATATGTACCAGAAGGATCTATTCCTACCGTTGGGAGGAAGAGCAAAGCAGTCGACTGCTATGAAGGACGAAGAATGGGAGGTTCTTGATAGAAAGGCTCTGGGAACAATACGGCTAAGCCTGACTTCGTCGGTGACTTTCAATATCTCAAAAGAAACTACAACAGAGGTTTTGATGACTGTATTGGGTAAGCTGTATGAAAAACCCTCGGCCTCCAACAAGGCATTTCTAATGAAGCGTTTGTTTAATATGAAGATGTCTGAAGGTGGATCTGTTACTAATCATTTAAATGAGTTTAATACGGTTACAAATCAACTAAGTTCTGTAAGTGTGAACTTTGATGATGAGGTTATGGCTCTTATAATCTTGTGTTGATTGCCAGAAAGCTGGAATAGTTTGTTCATGGTTGTAAGTAACTCAGTCTCTGGTTCAAACACCTTGAAATTTGATGATGTTATTGGTGTCATTCTTAGCGAGGAAATGCGAAGAAAAACCACAGGTTAGACATCAGGGAATGCATTGACCATGGAGGCCAGGGGAAGACAAAAGGAGAGAAGAAAGAGCCAAGGTAATCGTGGGAAGTCTAAAACAGGTAGATCCAAGTCCAGACTAGGAAAGATAGAGTGCTGAAACTGTGGAAAGAAAGGACATCTGAAGAAAGACTACAGATCTCTAAATAAGAAAGGAGATGCACAAAAGGAAACTACCCAGGAAGTAAATGTAGCAGGTGATGTGTTACAAGATGCTTTGATTCTTGCATTAGATAATACTAGTGATTATTGGGTAGTAGATTCAGGGGATTCATGTCATGCTACACCCCATAGGAAATACTTTCATGATTATGTTTTAGGCGATTTTGGACATGTTTTATTGGGTGATGATGACCCATGTAAAATTGTTGGAATGGGTAAGGTATGAATAAAAGTTAAGAATGGAACTAACTGTCTGTTAAAATATGTTAGGCATATTCCTGCTATGAAAAGAAATTTGATCTCAACAGGATAGTTGGTAGATGGTGGCTGTCTATCTACATTTAGAGAAAAGTGGTGGAAGATCACTAAATGATCAATGGTGATAGCAAAAGGAGAAAGGGTAGGTACGTTGTATTTATGTCCTTATAATACTGACTATTGTGGAATCATAGGGTTGGCCACATGGGTGAGAAGGGGATGCAGATTCTCCACTCAAAGAAGTTGCTGCCAGATTTGAAGCAGGTAAGTTTGGAATTCTGTGAGAACTGTGTTTATGGAAATCAAAAGAGAGTCAGATTTCTCAGGGTTGGGAAACAGAAGAATAATGAAAAGTTAGAGCTAGTGCATACAGATGTATGGGGACCAACTCAGGTACAATCTCTTGGTGGCTCTCATTATTATGTTACATTTATTGATGATGCAACTAGGAAAACTTGGGTTTATTGCATTAGACAGATATCTAATGTGTTTGCTACTTTTAAGAAGTGGAAAGCTTTGATCGAGAATGAGATAGGAAAAAGGTTGAAGTGTCTCAAATCTGATAATGGAGGTGAGTATTGCGGTAAGGAGTTTGATAGTTACTGTTCATACCATGGGATTCATAGAGAGAAGACAGTCCCATGAACACCACAAGAAAATGGTGTGTCAGAAAGGATGAACAGAACGATCATGGAGCGTGCAAAGTGTATGAGATTGCATGCAGGGTTGCCCTTACAGTTTTGGGTGGATGCTGTAAATATTGCTATTTATTTAATAAACAGAGGACCTTCAAGTGCTTTGGATGGTGGTATTCTACTCATTTCTGAGAATGTTTGGTTGTGAAGCATTTGTCCATACTGATAAAGAAAATAGAACAAAGCTTGAAGCTAAATCCAAAAAATGTACCTTTATTGAATATGGGGTTGATGATTTTCGTTATTGTTTATGGGATTATGAAAATCACAAAATCATTAGAAGTAGAGATGTCATATTCAATGAAAAGGTCATGTATAAATATCAGTTGCGGGGAAAGAAACAACAAAAGAAAAACACAGAGTACACAGTACTTGATGAAATTACAGAAAATGAAGTTCCAAAGGTGCTAAAAAATCAAGAACAGCAGCAAGTCCCTGAAACTCCTGCAACTGCAAGAAGATCTACCAGGTTAAGTAGAATCCCTAAACGATACTCTCCTTCAACGATACTCTCCTTCAATGTAGTATTTGTTGATGACTGATGTTGGTGAACCAGAATGTTATGAAGAAGCAATGCAGGTGGAAACTAGAAAGAAGTGAGAGCAAGGCATGAATGAGGAGATGGACTCATTGGTAGGAAACCAGACTTGGAATTAATTTTGGTTCAGTTGCCTGCTGGTAAAAAAGCATTGCAGAACAAATGGATTTACAGGTTGAAGGAAGAAGAAGGAGGCAAGAAGCGGTACAAGGCCAAACTTGTTGTAAAGGGGTTTGCACAGAAGAAAGGTATAGATTTTGATGAAATATTTTCTCCTGTTGTTAAGATGACTTCAATTAGGACTATCTTAAGTCTAGTGGCGGTAGAAGATTTGCATCTTGAACAGTTAGATTTAAAAACAACCTTTTTCCATGGGGATTTGGAGGAAGAGATATATATGCAACAGCCACAAGGGTATGAGGTCAAAGGTAAGGTCAACTTGGTATGCAGGTTGAAAAAGAGTTTGTATGGCTTGAAGCAAGCTCCAAGGCAGTGGTATTTAAAATTTGACAGGTTTATGACAGAACAAGGTTATAATAGATGTCATTTTGCCCACTGTGTTTATTTCAAGAAGCTAGACAATGAAAGATATATTATCTTGTTATTGTATGTGGATGACATGCTTGTTGCAGGGTCTAACATGCAAGATATAAATGTACTCAAAAGGAAGCTAGCTAATTCATTTGCAATGAAGAATTTGGGTGCTGCAAAGCAAATCCTTGGTATGAGAATAACGAGAGACGGGAAAAATCACAAATTGACATTGTCTCAGAGTGAGTACATACAAAAGGTGTTGGAGAGGTTCAGAATGCAGATTGCAGCCAGTAAGTACACCTTTGGCCAGCCATTTCAATCTAAGTAAGGAAATGTGTCCCAAGACACAGGAAGAGACAGATTACATGTCCAAGATTCCCTATCAATCAGCAGTTGGAAGCTTGATGTATGCCATGGTGTGCACAAGACCAGATATTGCACAGGCAGTGGGAGTTGTGAGCAAATATATGAACAATCCAAGCAAAGAACATTGGAAGGCAGTACAGTGGATTCTCAGGTATTTGAGAGGTACTAGCACTCAGGCATTATGTTTTGGAGGTTCAGACACTGTTCTACAAGGATATGTTGATGCAGATATGGCAGGTGATGAGGATAGCAAGAGGATCACCACAGGGTATGTGTTTACTATACGTGGAACAACAGTAAGTTGGATTACAAAACTACAGAAGGTTGTTGCACTTTCAACAACAGAAGCAGAGTATGTTGCTGTTACAGAGGCTAGTAAAGAGATGATTTGGTTGCAGAGGTTTATGGAAGAATTGGGTAAGAAGAAGAATGATAGCAGGTTGTACAGTGACAGCCAGAGTGCCATTCATATTGCAAAGAACTCAGCATTCCATTCCAGGACTAAACATATACAGCTCAAGTACCATTTCATACGCTCTGTTCTGGAAGATGAACTGTTGAAGCTGGAAAAGATACACACTAGCCAAAATCCTGCAAACAAGTTCACAAAGGTAGTGACCAGAGAGAAATTAAGTTCCTTCTCGGTTTCAGTTGGCCTTCTAGCATGAAGGTGAAGAGGAGAAAGTTGCCAAGTCCAATTCCAGCAAGTGCAGCAGCGGTGGAGTTGTTGTGATCAGTCTCCAAGTGGGATATTGTTGGTTGTGGAGCCTGATCTCCAGATTCAGAGATATTATTATTCAGCCATGTCCATACCCCAGGTTTGGTTATGATCCTAGCACGACCCTATGGGGTTCTGGGGGAGTTTTCGGGCCCATGGTTTTGGGTAACCCGTTTTTCCCATTGTATTTCCCTTATAAAAGAAAGATTTTGTAACATGGCTAGGGTTGATGTATTAGGTATTATGCATTGTAAAGATATCTGAGATCAAGAAGAGATAGTGTGAGACAGTGAAGAGGAAATGTAGCGATTGTGTTGTAGGTTGTATCCCTTCACTTTGTTGGATGGAATAATAATAAAGACTGACAACTTCAGTGTGGACATAGCCCAAGTTGGTGTGAACCATGATATATCTGTGTCTCTCTTGTAATGTGTATGTGTGATTATATTTGCATTTCTGTTTATTGTTATTTCTCTACGATCCTATTTTTATAACATAGCCATCCAAGCCGCCAACCGAATCAATTTCCCGCTCACTACCCTCCTCTGAAGAACAAAATGGATCCACATCTGAATGACGCTTTGAGGTAGAACCCTTCTTACAATGACTCCATAAGTGGCCGACATTCTCGCAATTACAACATTGAAACGAAATGCCCCAATAATCGATCACCTGAGAAAGTTTGCGACCCCTCTAGTCAATGTGCAAAACGTCAATGAGCCCCAGGGAAATGTCGACCTCAACCAACATACGACCCATATGACGGTCAATCCCATGCAGGAGTTCTTCATCCACATGGAGAAAGCGGCCCAAACTGTTCCCAATCGCTTCAAAAGCACCACAATTCCACATGGCCAAGGGTAAACCAGGTAAAAGAACCCACAGGTGGCGAAAAATGAACCATTTCCTTCTCTGGATCGAAGTCCGTTTGCCAACGTTGAAGCATCAAACTTCCTGAACCTTTAATCCAAAGCTTGTTTAGAATAAGAGAAGCATGAGATTCCTCAAACTTAAAGCCATACCAATCTCGAGCCAGGACAAAAACCTTAAGAATATAACCCAAAATCGGGTTCCAAGCCTGAGACACCCAGCTCACGACCTCCTTACTGTTCATAGCAAAATAAGAGAATTTTTCGACTAGGACTGTCATATTGTAGTCCACAAGCTCTTTCAGCCCTACTCAGATTGGTCTTTATTATTGTGATATGTGTGCGACAATTAAGCTAGAGTAGATTGAGTTAAATATATATGCATGATGTCTAAGTAAATCCTTGCATATATATCTTTAGTATAATAGGTGTATAGAATGTTTTACATGGTATTGAATTGTCTCAAGTGTATAAAATTGCTAATGTGATTTAATAAATTATCTTTAAAAAAAAAATTAACCTTTTATAAAAAATTTATAACTTTTTATAAGTATAAATTAATTTAATTTAAATTAAATATATCAAATAATTTAATATTATTTATTTATTAAATAATGATTTTTTTTAGTCACGTGACTAATTCAATGAAAATATATCTAAACTTCAAATTTCTTGTATTCAACCATTATCATGTCTCAATTGAGGAGACTTAAGTGATGGATGCCAGGAACTCTGCCATTTTTTATGATAAACTCCTGGATGTATCTTTCTTGGGCAGTAGAGTGTTGGCTACCTTTAGAGAGTCAAATGGTGTGAGCTCTGCTAAGTGTGCTTCTTCGTGTCCCACTGGCCTTACGATTGCGCTCCAAAATCTAGTGTATCCATGTGGTTTCTTTGATGGTGCTTTCAAGGAAGGGGTTCTGTCAATGGGACCGGTGTGATCCTCTTTGTGAATCCATCTCGGAGATTAAAATTGTGGTTTAACTCTGGGGTGGGTTCCAACTCCCGTAGCGAACTGTTGGCTCTCTGGTTATTACTCCGTTTTGCATCTTCTCGGTGGTTCCATTCCCTTCAGGTTTGGGGTGATTCTCGTGTTACGATTGATTGGGCCAAAGGTGCAGCTTCCATCAGGGTGTTGTTGCTCTCTCATTGGCTTTGTGAGACTCGAACATTGATTGATAGTTTCCACAGTATCAGTTTTCATCATAGGCCCCGCTCCCATAATCAGTTGGCGGATGACTTGTCGAAGCAGGCTTTAACTTATCCTTTGGGCATTATTTTTTGGGAGGATTAGGAGGATGATCTATTGTTGTCTACGGGTTCTATGGATCACCTATTGTTGTAACTGTTAATGGTTACAATTATCGGCTTTATCTTTTTCTTGCAGGTTCTTAGTGTTGTTCCTTTGGCCAACCTCTGGTTGGCTTTTTGTTGTGGCTGGACCTTCTCTCTAGCTGGTTTCTACTATTTTGGCGGTCTCTATTTTTGTTTCAGTGGCCTTTTATAGGTGGATTGTTTCTTGGTTGTTTCACTCTGGTGTGCTTTGGGCACGTTTCTGATGTTTCGGGACCCGTCTTGTTTGATCCGATTTCATCTATTTGTTGTTGGACTGGTTTGTTGGGACTTCAGTACTTTGTGTTGATCGTTATTTATTTCTCTACTTTGCGGCTGGGTTGTAGCCGCGGTTATTGATACTTGGATATATCAATCACATGATACAATTACTATTTATTTTTATTAAAAGTAAGTTATTTTACCTTTTCAATTGAAAAAAAAAGAGTGATGGATGCCAATTTAAAGTATTGGCTCAAGTATTCTTAATAGCAACGTCACATCTCAATCGTGTGTGGCGTACCAATAGTATTGACATCTACCATTTCAAATTTGACGGCGGATTGAAATGGGATGTGAAATGTGAAATCTCGAAGAATATTCATCCTGTGAAAAAGTAGAATATATGTACCTAAAGTGGACTATATGCATTTGCGTCCATTTTCAAATGTTTTATTAGTCCCTGCTCCACAGGGATTATAGCGATCACTTGGTCACCTAACCTGTTTGACTTTTAATTATTTAGGTTTTTTTTCTTAATGTTAAATAAAGTTTATGAAATATTTTTATTAAATTTATTTTTTTCAAAAATAAAATAAAAATTATAAATTTTTAAAATTAGATTAACTAATTTCGTGATTGGTAGATCAGTCAGATTTGACAATTTTTCCCTGGTGTGCAAATCAATTATCAAATTATAAAAATATTTAAAAATTAAAAAAACTGCAAAAAACCATAAACTTGCCACATATGTACTTTGAAGTCCTCCTTCCTTTATGATTTTGCAGGTCATTAATAATATGAAATCATCAAGATTTGAAAAGATTTCCACCCTTATTATTCCTTATTATTCAGTGGTGGCGACCTAGAAGTTTCTCTTGCCTTCCATGATATAACATTGAAGTAAAAGAACCTTCCTTAATGCCTTCCATGACATAACGCTAAAGTAGAAGGTAATGCTAAAGTAAAAGAACCTTCTAGATCTAGATCTCAAACTAGATAACTAGATTCCTAGATCACAGGGAAGGCATAAGATCCGCCCTACTCAGTCCGGGAAACGATTTAGAAGAAAATGGAAAATACTAGGACGAACTGTTGCATCGCCATGAGTTTCCCAACGATTGTATGCCTATTACAGACTGCAGGAGTCTTTCTAATGGATGTTGGGACGAGTCCAAGAAGCTCTGGTACATCACAGGTCCTTCTATTTTTACCTCAGTTTTTCGGCACTCTCTGGGTAAAATCACACAGACCTTTGCTGGGCATATAGGCGATTTGGAACTGGCGACCTTTTCCATTGAGAATTCGGTCATTGCTGGGTTTTCTGTAAGGATCATGGTGAGTACATGACTACTTATCTCGGTTGACAAACCGCCAGGAAAATAAACAATTTTGCAAATCAGCACGGTTTTTAACCCTAGGTTGAATTCTTTAACTATTCTTCATTCTTCAGACTAGAGGACACAATTTTATGAACATACCTGTAGGGGTTTCGGTCCAAAAAGCCGTCAAAGGTAAACCCTAGAACCAGCATTATATTTCATTTGAAAACGCAGATAAGGAATGAGTTAGAAGTGTGTGCTAAAACTGCACAAAAATAATAATAAAATTATTACCCTATATCTTTAAAGAAGGGAAGGAGCTTACAGTGCTTTGAGGCTATGTAGTCGATTATGTCTGCTTACTTCTTAACACCTTCACATCATACCTGTAATGTGCAAGAAGGCAAGCAGGTATTCTCTAAGGAGGTTGAAGTGACTTTCCAGATACCTATGCACATTCGAGTATTCTTTATGCACACTGTTCACAAGAAGCTTGGTGTCTTCAAACAAGAATTCCTCCACATTTGAAACTATTGTTCTGTGATCTCTGAAATCCATCTTCTTTGTTACCAAAACGACAACAATCTCAAGCATTAACCCAAAAATATCTATTACCAAAATCTAGCTTAACCTCTAAATACCATCCATATTTAAAGACTCCAAAGGATACACTATGATATATGACTGCAAAATGATACATACTAGAAAAAGCAATCGTTTCGGCAAATTTACCAAACTTGGACAAACGCAGCTGAAAATGTACGCATTCGAGTCAAAATGGAACTGGTAAACCCATACTAACCCCCAACCATGTCACTTCGGGACCGAATTCGGCTACAGGAATGGCCAATTTTGTGATGAAATTCGAAATCTTTTGGAGTTTGCGAAGCCTGGAGGTGACAAGTCCTTGGCTACTACAGCTGAGGGTTTATAATCAACCATTTCTACTCCCGCAAAGAAATATCTACCTCTTGATTCATAGTGGCTCACGTTTGCATAGCACCAGGTGCCAAATCCATTGCTTTGTTCCCGTAGAGTTCCATAAGAGTTTACAACATTCCAGTTAAAGCAAGATGGGAGTAGCTCGTCGTTAGTTTGATATCAATGGTTTCTCAATGCATCTCTATGCAGGTGTTGCAACAAAAGAAAACAAGGGGCTATAGAGTCTAGACGACAGCTGTCAACACTGCTAGACTGCACATAGCCTGACAAAACTTTTTATAAACATTTTATAAACCGCGGCTACAAACTTTTTAAATTAATTCATTTGATATGTAGGTTTTAAAATTGTTAGGCTTATGGGAACATTGTGTTTATTGTCTAGATTTTTGTTGTATTACTAGCAGTAACTGGTTGTGACAGACTGGGCATGCAATTTTTATTATTAATGATGACTACTTATACAACAACAAGGGAGATAGAAGCTAAGCTTCAAGTTCCTGCCTTAAGATAATAAATTGAAAATTTAAATTGAAAATTTTAAATATGTTAACGGCAACAAAACATAATATGTGACAAAATATAAAGCCCAAAAACTTCAGATTCTAATAATAATTGAAATTCAAATTCAGTTCTCAATAAGACAGTACCATTGCTAAGAAACGAGGACTGTCATAAGATTGGGAGCTATGGGATGGGCCAAGACACTTATTTGAAGATAGTAATAATTGAAGTTGGGCAACGATAATAATTACAATATACTAAGCTAACCTGAAAATAAATGCCCGGCTCTATAATTGCATGTGCATTGTGCGTATAAGAAAACAACATATAACAATAACAAAGTAAAGGTAATGGAATCATACAGGCCATTAACACATTCATGTTATTGTATTAAACAAAAAGAACCCCATTAACGCATTCAGGTTACTGTATTAAACAAAAAGAATCCATGTGAACAACAACAATGCGGTAAAAGTAAAGGTAATGGAATCATACAAGCCATTAACACATTCATGTTATTGTATTAAACAAAAAGAACCCCATTAACACATTCAGGTTACTGTATTAAACAAAAAGAACCCATGTGAACGACAACAATGCGGTAATAGAAACCATTTCTTACCATAGGTATTATGAATAAAACAAGTCGCATGGAGTCCCAAGAGAAAGGAAATAAATAATAACTTGTATGGACTGTGACAATTATCCCTCCCACCAAGATACCAGGCTTGTCGTTTAATAAACCCTCCAAGTAGCGTTCTTTTTTATTGCACAGAGTAAAGAAGTGCAATTTGTGATGCATACATTAACAAAGTATTTCCAAACTAATGAATTAGTCCTGGCTCTCTCGGAATTGGATGGGCGTTGTCTCCTAGACAGTGATAGAAAGACTTTAGCACGATAATATATCGTCATTGAAGAAATAATTAGCTTATTGACTGTGGGTAGCACAATTGTGCAACGTGCTTGCCTATATGCTTGATTGCTTTAATAGTGGACTCATTCGAAAATCAAGAGGATTTTAAATGACATCATGCAGTTTTTAAAAGTCGCAAAATTGATTAGAATAGTCACGATGATGAACAATTGAAGTTATAATAAGAAAAAATCCTATCGTTGGTAACAGGAAATAAGAAATTGTATAAAAACAGAGCTTCAAGTCGAGCAAGAACAGAATTTTACCGGAATTGCAAAAATGCTATTGTTTGTAACAGGGAATAAGAAGTTGTATAAAAAAAGAGCTTCAAGCCGAGCAAGAACAAAATTTTACCAGAATCGCACTACTTTGAAGGCTTCCTTGCTATTAAGATTGGAACACGGGCCCTCCTATTATCATATATGAGTTTTCATTTTGAGCATAGGTATGGGTAAGATCCGTAGGCCTTAGGTCCTAAAGGAAGTTTATAAGCATCAAAGGCTAAGAATGACACCTTGAACCACCACACATGGGCTCCCTAGAGTATCATTGGCCTCTAAGTGACACCAAGTAAGGATATCAATGCACTAGGCATTGTTAGGGGATGAAAGTAGTGCCTTAAGCTATAAATATAAGTCTTCTAGGCATCACAAGCTGAAAATGATTCTTCAAAATGCCACACATGGCCACTTTAGAATGATTCTTCAAAATGCCACACATGGCCACTTTAGGTTTTGATTGGCCTCCAAGTGGTGATATTGATGTATTATGAGGTTTTTAATATATAAGTCTTCTAGGCATCACAAGCTAAAAATGATTCTTCAAAATGCCACACATGGCCACTTTAGGTTTTGATTGGCCTCCAAGTGGTGAAAATGATTCTTCAAAATGCCACACATGGCCACTTTAGGTTTTGATTGGCCTCCAAGTGGTGATATTGATGTATTATGAGGTTTTTAATATTGTGTAATGATACAACCTTGAGCGGAGGGGTAGGGAAAGGGGTGTTAGGGCACACCACCTAAGCTATGGTTTTACTAGCTCCGACAACCCATACACTACATCTTGGATATGCCCACTCATCTTGCTTCAAGATTCTTTGGTCCTTTGATATGATGCAATGTCACTTAAAAACCCTAAATATTCTCTCGAGACCTTAGTTTGCTAGCAACACCTAAATCAAAATGACATGAACATGTTATATAACATGCACATTTACGTGATAGTAGAAATATTTAAATATCTCTTCCATAAACATATATTTGTGATATTTTTTGTAAGCATGAAAATAATTACGGTGACATCGTTTCATTTCAATAAAGAACGATCTACCAACAACAAACAATACTGTCACCATGAAAAACACAATACAAAGACTTTGTAAGGATTTTGAGTCCTCTAGAGAATGATATCGCTGGGTCTCCATCGGGTGACGATAATATTAATAATGAAATGAAAAAGAAGCAAGCGGTTTTTAATGTATTCATATTTAGCTTTCGCTTTCGCTTTATGTAACACTTAACGTTGTACGGGTGATTGTTGAGGTTGTACCGACGATTCCACGTCACACAGGTTGATTCCACTTCCACGTCAGAAAAGATTGAGTATATTGTTGCTTTTCTGTTTTTTATCCATGTCACTCACCTGCAAACCAACTAAAAGATGGATAATAAAAAATTCAATGAAGTAATGAACTCAATCTCGATTAGAAGAAATTCAATGAAGTAATGAACTCAATCTCGATTAGAAGAGACAGCTACAAAACCCAAAAACGAGCAAACCATCAAAAGATGAAAAGGGTTATTAGAGATATAATTATGGGAAAATGGAAAACAAATGCTGTTAGAGACCCAGATCTGTGCCTTTCTTTTCAGTCATGACCCACTGTTTTCAACCAAATTGACAGCAGTAAAGTGGAACTGGTTTCAGACCTATAAACTCGAGCCGGAACGCATAGCAGCAACAGTCTTTAGTCGAGCTTTGCTATCCCAGTTTGTTACACGCAGCTACAGGAATAGTGGGACCGTCTTTAGTCGAGCTTTGCTATCCCAGTTTGTTACACGCAGCTACAGGAATAGTGGGACATTTGTAGTTGTGGCATATAAGGGTTGTCGGCTCACTTTGGAGACGGCTGCATGCATGCATAATGACACGTGAGCATTGCTATGGCATTCCATTTGTAAGGCATGAGTAATATTGACAGCTAGCTCCATGCAGAACCAAGTCCGGTGACATGATACAAGTTGAACAAGTGGATACTTTTTATAAAAAGTAATGCCTAGGGCTGTGGGCTCACTTTGTAGATGGTTACATGCATGCATAATGGCGGGAGATTTTGATACTCAATCCTCAACAATAACTCTAAAGGTGTCTAACAACATGTTAATTCCTTAAAGCCATTTTAATTTTATCCATTTAAATTATTGTTCTGGAGCGAGTAACCTTCTTCTAGCTCGACTAGTGGGTAACCTAGAATCCACAGGACTAAGACTGGACAAAGCAATAAATTTGTTTTTCTCTAATGATTTTGATTCAACTAGTCATGCCCATCTAGACAGATTTCTTCGTTCTTCGTGCGGATGGGCATCAGAAAAGGTAACAAAACATAATATGTGACAAAATATTCTCTTCGTTTTCCAAATCCGAGAGAGGGCTGTGCACCATAGCCCTCAGCTTCGTATTTCATGTGTTTCAAAGCCGTGAGAGGACTGTGCACCATAGACGTATTCAAGTCTATTACTTCACTCGCTAATGGAACCATTCACTGGACGTCATGTTTCCCATATTGATTGAATCCAACCTTGATTTACACTTGAAAAACTGAAGCAACAAATAAATAAAGCCGACGTTTTCATAAATCTAAAACAACTTCTAGTTAAAACTTCTGCGACAAAAACTCGGATCGAATCACAGTGCTCAGAATCTGGAGCTAAATAGATTGCAGTGACTTAAATAAAGTTAACACATAAGCTTTGGCGATCGACGCATAATCGAAAGACAGGTATGAGTTTATGTGTGCAGGACGACTGGGCTGAGGGGAAAGGAGATGCAGGAAGAAACACCAGAATTTTTCCCATATTCACATAGAGTTATTCTCAAAGCAAGCAATAGCTAATCGTTCTTGTTTATGTCCAGAGTGGCTCCCATAACTGCAGAGGATCTATGTCGTTCAAAACAGGCGGGTTCGTATGCGTGTCTTCACTATCTTGAAGTGACCGGATGTAAAAATTGGGATATGAGACTTCATGATATCCAGTTATGATGGTTAAGAGATTGCCATTTTGCTGAGCCTCGGATAACCTGCACATAAAAGGTACGTCCAAATACCTGTTTCAAAAAAAGTTGAATTTTCAATATTGTAATCATCCTAGATTTGCAAAACATGAATATTCATTTTGTAAAGCAAGCCAAGAAGATGATGAAAATATTGTACAGATATGAGATCTCCAATGAAAGCACAGGTATATACAACAATATGCTAAATTCATTATCCCTGTAATTTACCATGCTAGTCTTGAGAAAGCTGTAATATTTAAGATGCTAGTTTTTTTTTTTCTGAAGGTAAGGCAGTAATTCATGTCTAACTTGCTCAGTGTTAGAAATAGTAATTACTTCAGTTAGCTTTAGCTTTTACTTGAGTTACTAAATAGAAGTTTAGTTAATAAATGCAACAGCATGCTTTGCATGCATGCAAAAGCTAGGTTAAAGCTTTTAGGGTTTTCCATAAGTGTTTAAATACGCATTACGTTCTTGATTGTATTACATCAGTTGATCTCCGTTTATGAATAAAGATTGAAGAGCCGTAGCTCATTCCGCATTATCTTTGTTTTATTTCTGCCTCCAACCTTCAGTTTGGTATCAGAGCATAGGAGAAGATCAAATTGGTAGCATCAATTTCCGAAGAAGCCAAAGCCGTAGCTTTGAAGAATTTGTAAGTTTTTTTTAAGAAATTATTTTTTTTGGAGAAATTATTTAAAGAAAATATTTTTTTGGAGTACCGCGCCCTCCATATAGTCCACAGAGCGGCACTTTAGGAACTGTCGCGCCTATACTATAGGCTAAAGCGCGGCAGTTTGGAGACATACGAGGTAAATTTTCGAGATTTCACCGCGGCCTCTCCCTTAAGACAAAGAGCGGTAATTGGAATTAGGCGGCTTTTTGGACAAGTGCAAAAAGGTTTTTACTTTATGTGATTGTTTTTTGACTTTCACGCAGTTATTGAGTAAGAATTTTTTCTTTTTTACAAGAGAAGAAGATATTTGAAGATATTTTTCAAAACTTGTTTAAGAGGGAGGATTATTATTTGTTTTTAAAAAATAAAAAAAAATAAAAAAGAGGAAGGGAGATTATTTTGAATAAGAGCCAGTGAAAGACATCGCAGCGTCTATGGCTTCTAGCAGCAATCAATCTCAGATTTCTCCTCTTACAGGGAAAAAGGACTATGATGTATGGGCCACGAGGATGGCGGTTTATCTCAGGTCAGAAGATGCATGGGAATATGTCGTGTATGGCTATTCCGAACCTGCAGATGATGCAGCTTTTCAGGCCCTTTCAAACGCAGAGAAGGATGTCCTGCGAGCGCATAGGAAGAAGGATGCAAAGGCACTGCATCTCATAATGAACGCTTTGGATAACAGCGTATTTCCAAAGATATCAGCATCTTTACATGCCAAAGCAGCATGGGATACCTTGGCGACCAGTTATCAAGGTGCTGGTAAGGTTCAAACAGCAACACTCCAAAACCTAAGAAGAGACTTTGAAGATCTGAAGATGAAAGAATCAGACTCTGTAGACTCTTTCATTACCAAAGTCATGGGGATTGTTAATCAGCTGAATATCTATGGTGAAAAGATTGGAGATCAAAGGGTGGTTGAAAGGGTTTTGAGATCCCTACCCCACAAATTTGAGTCGAAAGTTTCAGCGATTGAAGAAGCAAAAGATCTAAGTACTCTCTCTATAGATGAGTTGACCGGATCTTTACTTTCATTTGAATCCAGACTCAACAGGAATGAAGAATCCTCTCATGAGAATGCTTTCAAAGCACATGTCTCATTCTCAAGAGGCAGAGGAAGAGGCAGAGGCAGAGGAGAATCAAGAGGACGAGGCAGAAGTGGCCGAAGTAATGGCAATGGAGATCAAGATCACCATCATAACCATGAAGGCGGAAACTGCGACAAAAAAAGGTCAGATAAATCTAATATTCAGTGTTATTATTGCAATAAATTTGGGCATTATGCTCATCAATGCAAAAAGAAAAAGGCTGATCAAGCAAATCATAATGCTAATGTGACTAATACCTCTGAGGATAAAGATGATATGTTATTCCTTACATGTCATGCTGCACACGAAAGCCCAAAGGGACTTTGGCTTTTAGATAGTGGCTGCAGTAACCATATGACAGGTGACAGAGGTCTAATTGCAGACCTAGATGAATCAGTGAGGACAGAGGTCAAAGTTGGCACGGATGAGGTGGTTCCAGTTCTTGGAAAAGGAGTGGTCAACATTATGACCAAACAAGGCCAACAAAAGACAATCTCAGATGTCTATTATGCTCCAGGATTGAAGCATAATCTGCTTAGCATTGGGCAACTCACTGAAAAGAAGTACAAACTTGTCTTTGATGGATCAGATTGTGAAATTTATGACCCAAATCGACATTTGATCATCAAAATACAAGTGACTAGGAACAGGATGTATCCACTAGTCATGAATTGCAGCAGCAAGGTAACCTCTTTTGCTCAAAAAGCCACTTGCATGGATGATTATTGGTTATGGCATTTTAGATATGGACATCTTCACTTTGGTGGTCTCAAGTTTTTGCAGCAGAAAGAGATGGTAAAGGGATTGCCCCCTATGAAGGAGCCAGAAAGCAGTTGTGAGTGTTGCATCATTGCAAAGCAGCACAGGGATAGCTTTCCTAAAGGTATGTCTCGAAGGGCACATGCACCTTTAGAACTTATTCATACTGATCTAGTTGGACCAATGCAAACTCAATCGATTGGTGGAAGCTATTATTTCCTTACATTTATTGATGATTTCAGTAGAAAAACATGGGTGTATTTCCTTCGTCAGAAGTCTGAAACTTTTGGCAAGTTCAAGGAATTTAGGGCTTTGGTTGAAAAACAGAGTGGTTATCAACTCAAAGTATTGAGATCTGATGGAGGGGGAGAGTATGAATTAAAGGAATTTCATGATTACTGCAAGCATCATGGAATCAAGAGGCAATTCACTACAAGATATACTCCTCAGCAGAATGGTATTGCAGAACGCAAGAACAGAACCATCATGAATATGGCAAGGAGCATGCTGAAAGGAAGAAATGTGTCCCATGAATTTTGGGGAGACGCAGTGGCTTGTGCTATTCATGTGATGAACAGATCTCCCACCAAAATTGTGAAGAACAGAGTACCAGAGAAAGCATGGTCAGGTATGACTTGTAATGTTTCTCATTTCAGAGTATTTGGTTGTGTTGCTTATGCTCATGTTCCTAAACAGCTAAGAAAAAAGCTAGACGACAGGAGTGAGAAATGTATATTTCTTGGATATGGTGAACAAACTAAAGCCTACAAGCTGTATAACCCTATTACCAAAAAGGTTATTCTCAGCAGAGATGTTTTGTTCAAGGAGGAAGAGTCATGGAATGGAACCATAGACAAGGGTATGGGAGCTGCAATACCCCAACCAGAAGATGGAGAAGATGAGGAGTTGATTGGACAACAAGATCCATTAGCATCTTCACCAATAGCAAATACTCCAGAAAGAACACCTAGAAACTCAGTTCGAGGTGAAGCATCAAGTCCGCAGTCAGGTAATGAATCTGATTTCAGTAATAAAAAGACTAGAAGATTGACAGATATTTATGATGAATTGGATGCAAATACCAATTATGTTTTTATTGCTAGTGAACCTGTGTTTTATGAAGAGGCTGTAAAACAAGAGCATTGGGTAAATGCTATGGACGAAGAGATAGATTCCATTGAGAGAAATGATACATGGGATCTAGTTGACCTGCCAAAGAATAAGAAACCCATTGGTGTGAAGTGGGTTTATAAAACCAAACTCAATGAAAAAGGTGAGATTGATAGGTACAAGGCAAGGTTAGTAGCAAAGGGTTTCTCGCAACAACCAGGAATTGATTTTGGAGAAACTTTTGCACCAGTGGCAAGATTGGACACAGTAAGAGCAGTCCTAGCAATTGCAGCACAAAAAAAATGGAAAGTGTATCAGATGGATGTCAAGTCGGCATTCTTGAATGGAATTCTTGAAGAAGAAATTTATGTGGAGCAGCCACATGGGTATGAAATAAAAGAACATGAAGACAAAGTTTACAAGTTGAAGAAAGCTCTATATGGGCTTAAGCAAGCTCCAAGAGCTTGGTATAGCAGAATTGATTCTTATCTCATCAAAAATGGTTTTAGCAGAAGCAGCAGTGAACCAACACTTTACACAAAGGTAAATCAACAAGGACAGATTTTAATAGTTTGTTTGTATGTTGATGATATGATTTTTACAGGCGACCTCTCAGTAGATGAGTTCAAGGCAGCTATGAAGAAAGAGTTTGAGATGACAGACCTTGGATTGATGAGGTTCTTTCTTGGCCTAGAAGTAGAACAGTCAGAAAAGGGTATATTTATCTCTCAAAATAAATATGCTAATGAAGTTCTTAAGCGATTCAGAATGCTTAATTGCAAAACAACACCTACACCAGTGGCAACAGGTACTAAGTTGAGCAAAGAAGATTGCAGTCCCAATGTAGATCCAACATTGTATAAAAGACTTGTAGGAAGTCTCATGTACCTCACAGCTACGAGACCTGATATTATGTTTGCTGTCAGCTTGATTTCAAGGTTCATGGAGTCTCCCAAAGACTCGCATTGGCAAGTTGGCAAAAGGATCTTACGATATGTTGCAGGGACTTCAAGCTATGGAATTTTATACTCAAGCACAGAGTATGATGTTTTGACAGGTTTCACTGACAGTGATTTTGCAGGAAGTTTGGATGACAGGAAGAGCACTTCCGGTCATGTTTTTCATCTTGGATCAGGAGTGATTTCATGGGCATCCAAGAAGCAGCCCATTGTAACACTTTCATCGGCAGAAGCAGAGTATGTAGCAGCGACATCAGCAGCATGTCAAGCAGTCTGGTTACGCAGAGTTTTAGAAGGTCTTCAACAGAAACAAGAAGGACCAACCACAGTTTATTGTGACAACAACTCAGCAATTGCTCTATCCAAGAACCATGTTTTTCACCAGAAAAGCAAGCACATTGATACTAGATATCACTTCATAAGAGAGCTTGTGAACAATGGTGAAGTTCGTGTTGAGCATTGTAAATCAATTGACCAATTGGCTGACATATTCACAAAGCCATTGGCAAAAGATATTTTTGAAATCCATAGAAATAATTTAGGCATTGTAAAAGCTGCAGTAGTCAGCAGTAGTAATTAAGAGGGAGTGTTAGAAATAGTAATTACTTCAGTTAGCTTTAGCTTTTACTTGAGTTACTAAATAGAAGTTTAGTTAATAAATGCAACAGCATGCTTTGCATGCATGCAAAAGCTAGGTTAAAGCTTTTAGGGTTTTCCATAAGTGTTTAAATACGCATTACGTTCTTGATTGTATTACATCAGTTGATCTCCGTTTATGAATAAAGATTGAAGAGCCGTAGCTCATTCCGCATTATCTTTGTTTTATTTCTGCCTCCAACCTTCACTCAGGAAAGAAAGGAATGAGATGAGTTGCGACCTGTGAGGTCTGTTGATAGAGCCTCTGGTGAAATTTGTCACCCTCTTGACCCTGACCTCCCTGAAGCTACCTGAGATTCATTTCCATCATAATTTATATTGCTCACTGCTATACAGTACTTCAATGGCTCTGCCCAATTAAAAACAAGTAAGAAAGATGTAAGCATCATCCTTTTGTTGCTGAAACTAAATGTGGAGGACTACACCATGAGCACGAAAACCCTTATTCTAATGCTGAGAACGCAAAAAATAACTAACCTGCCGAAGAACAAAAGGCCCTACCTACCTAGAGAAGAAAAAAAGGCAGAAGCGTTGTGCCAGACGCAGATGCATTTGACTAGGCAAAGTACATAGAGGTAGAGTCTACAGAAGTAGGGAATCTTAGCAACCCTCTTCATTATTTCACCCTTGCTACTGCAAATTCTTAGTGTGCAAATCGCAGCTCTATCAGAGCAGGATTTAAGAGGTTGGTCACGACAGAAATGTTTGCAGCAGCTATATAGTGCGATTAGGGTTCCCACGAGTGCATACTATAAAATACTATGTTCTCCTTCATAAATAAAGCACTGAACTCGTACAACGGTGTTCAGATGCACACACGAATCTAGAGGTCCCAGTCTTTGGGAGTCTCTCTTCACATTTCTTGTAGACATAAAATGCAAATATCCCACACTTACAACACTCCTATCGAGAGCGTTTCTCAGCAATCTTTGCAACTCGTCTCCACAATGGGTGGTCTGATCGGTGCGATTGCCTTTAAGCAGGTCTCAGCAGAAAGGGTTTATCTCATTCTCCATGCGAGCAAGCACAACTTGAGTCTCAAAATGGGTAGTGGACATAAGCAAACAAATCAACACCGCCCAGTAGAGAGGGTCTTCACGCAGCCTTTGGCAAGAAGGATGTTAGTCTACAGTTCGCAGAGCTTCAGAGAATGATGAGGAACGCAGAGAACAATAGTTGCATGTAACCTGCCACCCAACACAAGCATTAGTCCATGCACACTGCCACCAGCGTCAAGGGCCCAACACACGCGTCTAGCATGCAATTGCTAAGATAACGAAATGAATAAAAAAATGGCCTGCCTAGTTTTGAGG
The DNA here is from genome assembly GCA_027924585.1 of Larix kaempferi. Taxonomy (NCBI): domain Eukaryota; kingdom Viridiplantae; phylum Streptophyta; class Pinopsida; order Pinales; family Pinaceae; genus Larix; species Larix kaempferi. The sequence goes on along the minus strand of BSBM01001433.1, from coordinate 7,062,431 downwards.
CCAAATAAGGCTCGAAATCAGTTGATTGGCCAAAACAGGTTTATGTCTAAAATACTTTGGTTAAAATGGTTTGTAATTTGTGCCAAGTTAATAGAATTTGCCAAAATTGATTTCAATAGTCCCTGCTTACCTGCAGGCAGGGACTAATAAGTTTGAATTTTAACCGTGGAAAGAAGTTAATAATGTTCTTGATTTTCTATCGTTTCCATATATCAGCTTTTTCCATCTATTTTCTCTTACAAGATGAAACCAAAAACCTCTTGCAATGGTTTTAGTAAATTATTCACTGATTAGATCTCTCTTCTATACGCTGTAATTTTAAATTTAAATAAGCAAATCAATCACCCAGTAAGATTGATTATATATTCTGCCAGACGATTTGTTTCTGTGGTTGGTCGATTCGGCTTTGGGAAAGTACCATTTAAACATGGCGGATAGATAGTTTTCTAGGGTGAATCAAATTTTTAAATCCATAAGAGTTTTAAAACACCTTTGAAAACAAGAGTTTCTATCAGGTCCATTGTAATTTGTCATCATCGAGAATGTGAAGATGCACGTTCATGTCTCACAAAAAAATTTAGAGTCATGCATCTCTTCAAAGGTTTTAAAACATAAAATGAAGGAAAAATTATTTTATTATTGCCTACATCGTCATAATCATGATTGGAAAGGAAATTTAAAGATTATTATATTGATTTAGATGTTTTAGTAAGTTGTAATTATTTAGTTAAAACTTAAAATAGTTATATACTATAATAATTATTTGAAAATGTAAGTTGGTAATTATTTAGTTAAAACTTAAAATATTTATATTATGATAATTATTTGAAAATATAGATATTAATATTGGTTTTTTTAATTTTTAATTTGTTATTAATAAAATATTTATGGGGTTTCTTTCTCTTATTTTTTATTTGGATTTTGGTTTCTATTGTTAAAATGCCCTACTACCTCCTCCGCTTGAGCCTTGGTCTGTCGCTGCACCCCTCCATTTGAGCCTCCTATCAGTCCCTTAACCCTTGCATTTGATTTGGATTTTGGTTATTGCACTAAAGGAAATTATAAAATCAAGTTTGAAATTAGATTTCTTTTCAGACTTAGTCTTGAGCAGAACGATGGAATCCAAAGAATTATGGGAAACAATGTTTACCATTATTGTGCATATACTACACACGCTACAGTAGATGCTATGCATGATACATAAATACAGTTGTGCATATACAACACCATATTACAATAAAATCCCTCGTCCAAAAATGCATAATGTTGTTTGTTGCATAGTTTTCATGGTTACCTGACGCCAAGTGTTTTTCGTGGATAGATTTCTTGAATTTTGCATTGTGTGAAGTGTCAACTAGCGATAATGCTTTCATGCATTATGTCAAGTGTCAACTTGCTTGAGATGCTGTCAATTTGGATATCTATTGTCATGAATAGATGTACACAGTTAGGTATATATGTCAAGCATGGGCGGTGCTTGCTGGGACATGTAAATAAAAAGAAACCATGTTTTGCATTATTCAAACATAAACGGTGACTTGGTGCCTTCAGGCTAACAGAATCATTGTGATTGGGATTCCCATGACTGCATGCCACTTGTAAAGGTCGTAGCATAGATATTGTGCAATCTTATTTACCTTAACAGTGTACACTTTACATTCAATAATTTGAATATGATGAATTTTTATTGAGAAATGTACAAAGTTTTACTATCACTCTCGTAATGTACGAAGACCTAGGAAAACATTTCCATTTTCCATCATTCTGGGTCACTTATGCAAGATTTTTTTTAACGAATATAATTTATTAAAAATCGCTACATGCACAGGCTACAATGCCATAATTATAATGTATGAGGGTCAGCCCAGAGGCAACAATCATATAATACAATAAAATGTTTCAACCAATATTCTTGTGCACGGGCAAGTGAGCCCAAGAAAAGATCATCAAGTTCTAATAAAATAGATATGCTACATCATTACATTCAATCCCAGTAAATACGGTAATATCTCGAGAACCTTAAAGCTCTTCAGTGATCTCAAAAGCAAGCATCCAACATACAGCAACAACAGAGGGTAGCATAACTGCAATTTAAAACAACAATACAAGCCTTCTCTTTTTAGAATTTCTAAAATAAAATATGAGAACCCAATTTTTAGATCTGTAATATGATTTGAACTATAATTCAAATCTAGAATTCTATCCACATTCAATCAATACAGAAATGATTAACTCACCAGTCTTTCCAAAAGCCATCTCCTTTCGAACAATATGTAATCCATAACATAGCAGCTAAGAAATATGTTTATGAAACTCAGATAGAAAAGTCTACAATGCAGCTATTCCCTTAGAGGAATACCTAGGAATAGCTATTGATTTTCATCTTAATGGCTAGTTAGGGATACTGTATTATTAGTTCTCTAGTCCCTGTATTAGTACTGATGAGTAGTAGAAAAAACTAATATTACTAGTTCATAATATTAATAATACTCCTCGCTAGGGGTAATTTTTCACTTCAGGGGCTTTAACCAATCATAAAATAAAAACAACAAATTTTAAATATTCAACAAAATAATTTATATTTTCAAAATATTAACTTTAATATATAAACATTACAAAATATTGAGAAACATTATGAATTTGCTTTAGGATTAATATAAAGTCAAAGTTTATGTATGACCAATTGTCATATTCCCTGCCTTGGCAAGGAAAACTTTTGCTTGATTCTGCTTCATACTTTAAATAACAGACTTTTTATTGAACTCTATGACTATATTGTATGTTTTATTGAACCATATAAGAGACTAGGACAATCTATACATAAATAAAGACATGATTTTCAAACTCACATTGGACATATTGTTAATTGTTCATGTGTATTGCTATACTTACCTACTTCTAAACATAATCTCAAAGCAGGGACTAGCTGCTTTGCAGCTATTTCTCTTGTTTATACTAAAAACAAATTGTATATATGTTTTCTCCATGGGGTTCGATGGAATTAATGGAGATTCACGTAGTTCGAGAAATATTCATAATATTTGTTTGACATGGTATCATTATATTGTATTTAATCTTTTCCATATGAGTATGTATAAAAATTTATATGTTTTTTATTTTTTATTTAATTTTTTAAAGAAAAAAAATTGTCTAATTAAATAAAAGATAAATATGAAATAAAAAAAATTTATAATAAATAAAAATTGATTATTTTTATAATTAAAAAAAAATTATTTTTACAAACTAATATAATATCAAAACATAAAACAGTTATTATATACCTGCTTTGTGGCACAGAAGAAAATCAAGTCGTTCAGATCCCAATCAGCAAAGAGGATGAAGGCGCTAACCTTTTGGAGCCGGGGGAAATCCCTCGCACCGATCTAGAATTACCAACGGCAATGGTCCCTTCCTGCCCTTCCAAAGAAACAAACAAGGAGCTATTGTTGCTACAAACGGATCTAGGAGAAGACACAGATGATGGAGCATCCTCAAGTAGCCTGCATGCAGTCCCATTTAAAAATCCAAGAGGTCGAAAGTAAAAAAAGAAGAAAAGAGATGAAGCAACCTACCTGGCAGTCCTTGAAGGCTCCCAAAAAAATCTGAAAGGAATGATGAAAACCAGATCAACGAAAGGTACGGCCTCGGCCTCTAAAGGGGACATCCCCACTTCACATAGTATTTAATGTGATACGCCTCCTGGAACTGTAGAGGATTAGGTTCTGCTCTAAAAGAAGAAGCTCTGAAAGATCTTGTCAGAAATTATAAACCTGAGATCCTACTAGTCCAGGAGACGAAGCTGGAGGAAGCAGCTCTCCTCCAAGCATGAAAAAAGTTTTGGAAAAAAGGTCCAGGAATCGCCACCAACTCCAGAGGATCCTCTGGAGGCGTTGCCACTTTCTGGGACTCCACTCTCTATGACCTAGAGGCCGAAGAACATACCATGCATTGGGTTTTCACTAAACTCAGCCACAAAAGCACCGGACAAACTGTAAGTCTTTTCAACCTTTATGTTCCTGTTTCACATTCAGAAAAAAAAAAGATTGTTGGAATATGCTTGAATCTTATCTCAACCTTCAGCATCCAGAGAATATTATTGTAGCAGGAGACTTGAATGTAACTCTTGCCTCCAATGAGAAAAAAGGGGGCTCTCCAGTCAGGGATCCCTCGAGGGAATGGATCGAGGATATCATCCTTGACTGGGACCTCATTGATATTAAACCAGACAAAGGGAGATACACTTGGTCCAATAAGAGGATCGGGCAGGGACACATTGCCGCCCGGCTCGACAGATTCCTTGTTCACGCTTCCTTCCTCTCCCTTGGATTACTAGCCTCCTCCAAAATCCTCCCCCACCATACCTCTGATCACCATCCAATTTTTCTAGATCTGGTGCCTGACCAAGACCTTGGCCCCATCCCATTCTGGTTTAGCCCTCTCTGGATCCAACATGCAGACTTTTTGAAAGTAGTATCCGACTCCTGGGGAAACCAATTAAGAGGGTCACCCTCCTTCATTTGGGAAGGGAAAATCAAAAGGCTGAAACATGACCTGAAAAATTGGGCAAAGCTCATCACTTCCCCCATCACAAGAAGGAAAAAAGCTCAATCTGATCTGGAATCCCATCAAACCAACATGGAAGCCTCTCCCATCTGTGAAGCCCTTCTCCGCAAGGAATAAGCTCTGCAGAAAGATTTCCACTCTGCTTGCAGACTGGAGGAGGATTATTGACGCCAAAAGTCTCGAAGCCTCTGGCTTTTAAGCGGAGACAAAAATACCAAGTATTTTCATAAGCAGGCCAAGGCTCGGAAGAACTTTAAAACAGTCACTCAAATAAGCCATCATGGAGTTCTGCTGAAAGACTTCGAAGATATAAAGCAGGCCGCAGTGGATACCTTCCAAGACTTATTCACATCCCCTTTGAACGCCCAGCTTGACACCACTGCTCACCCCTTTGATCTCATCCCGTCCCTTATCAATCCCGAAGAAAATACCTTTCTTACCGCTCCTGTTACCATGCATGAACTGAAATCAACCTTAGAGCTTATGAAGCCGGATAGTGCCCCTGGGACGGATGGATTCACAACCCATTTCTTCACCAGCTGCTGGTCAATTATCAAAAGGGATCTCCTAAAAATGATCCGGTACTCACAAGACACCAATAAGTTAGGCGGAAGCACTAACTCCTCGTTCCTAGCTTTAATTCCGAAAGAAAAGGGAGCCAACTCTTTCAGCCGCTTCAGACCGATCTCTCTTTGCAACACTGGGTACAAAATTATAACCAAGATAATAGCTACCAGAATCAAAAGAATTCTGCCAAGAATAATCCCAGAAAATCAAGGCGGATTCATCAAAGGAAGGAAAATCCATGACAATATAATCCTTGTTCAAGAAGCGATCCACTCAAGCTGTCTCCGGAAAGAGAAAGGTATGGTCATCAAACTTGATTTAGCTAATGCATTTGACCATGTAAGGCATGATTTTCTGTTTGCAGTGATGGGAAAGTTCGGCTTCTCACGCGAGTTCATAAGCTGGGTCAAAGGCTGTGTGGGCGAGCCGTGGATAGCTCCATTGGTCAATGGCCGTCCCACTAACTTCTTCAAATCCTCAAGAGGGCTAAGGCAGGGCTGCCCGCTGTCCCCTCTTCTCTATGCCATCCAAGCTTCAGTACTCAGCTTTCAGCTCAATTACTGTCAAGAATGTCATACCCTTCCAGGACTGAGGATGGCGGATAATGTTCGGGACATAAATCACGCCCAATTTGCAGACGATACCCTGCTATTAGGGGGAGCAAGTATCCATTCAGCAAACCACTTCAAACAAGAGCTGGAAGTTTACAAAGAGGTTTCAGGAAGCAAAATAAACTTTCAAAAGAGCAAAATATTCAGCTGGAATTGCTCGATCAGAGAACTAAGGGAGATAGCCAGAATGCTTGGAATGGAAGTAGAATTGGACTGGGATGAGTTCACCTATCTCGGCATTCGCATCTGCAAAACCAAACTCAAATCAGCAAAGTGGGAGCCGATCCTAGATAAAATAAAGGCAAAAATTCAAATTTGGAGTGCCAACTAGCTGAACCTTGCAAGAAGAACAGTCCTCCTCAAATCAGTCTTGAACAACATGCCTATATATCAGTCTTCAATCCTTATGGCCCCCGGAATGGTGATCCGGAAGATAGAAAGCTTGCTCAAGAAGTTCATTTGGGAAGGGGGGAAAGGGAATGGGAAAAATATGCATCTCATTAGCTGGGAAAAAATACAAAAGCCCAAGGAAGAAGGAGGGCTTCAAATGCGGAGTTTAGCTACTCAAAACCTTGCCTTAGGCGCCAAGCTACTCTAGCAGCTGATAACAGGAAAACAAAGTTGGAGTAAAGAGGTCCTTTGTAAAAAATACTTTCCAGGAATCAGGAAGAGATGTCTAGACGACACCCCTCCGCTTAGAACTGGCTCTCCAATCTATGATTTATGCATCAAAGCCTTGGATCTCTTCAGGAAGAACCTCTATTGGATCCCTGGGAACGGGAAATCAATCAAAGTCTGGGAGGACTCAATTTTGGGAGAATTGCCTTTGGGGCAGCACAGGGAAGTGGATAATATTAAACGCTGGCTGACCGACAAAGGAGGCTCCACTCTATGGGACATATCGGCATGGCTTGACAACCAATGGGTAGGATGGGATTTGGGAAATCCCCCCTCAAATTTAAAACCAGAAGCATATACCCTCTCACGCCTTCTTCAAGGAAAGGCACCCCTAAAAGAAGACTCAAGAGATAAGAGAGGTTGGGGACAAGGCTCAGGAATATACATAGCCTCAGAAGGATACAAACTATTTAAAGCAGTTCCCCATGCTGTTTCCAACCTAGCTATCTGGAATTTTCTTTGGACAAAGCCCTTTATACCTAAAATAGACATGTTCTGCTGGACTTTGGCCCACAAAAGCAACCTCTCAGGAGAAAACTTGAAGAAAAGAGGAATGGAAGACCCAAACCGTTGCCCTCTCTGCAAAAATGATGATGAAACCTCGGATCACATTATGCTAGGCTGCCCATTCTCCAAAGAGGTATGGAGAGAAGCACTAGAGATCGCTGGTATAAGTCTTCCAGGCACAATATAGGACCTCTTCACTAAATGGATGAAGCTCTCCCCATTCTGCCTATCCAAAAAGCCTTTGCTCCAAGCAGCCTAGATATGGACACCGAAATCCATCTGCTGGAAAATTTGGCTGGAGAGGAATAACAGAATTTTCAGGGAACAAGAGCACAATCCGTCTAAAATAGTAATGAAAGCCAAAGCAATAGTAGGGGAAGCACTGGATCATAGCTCTGCTCATCAAGATGCTGCTCTGCTCATGCCAGAAGAACATCAGTGGCTAGATAAACTTGTGCCAAATCATCAGAAACGAAGCAGTACTAGTCCTCCAAAATTAGCTAAGTGGGAAATAAGAATGGATGAGTCTGAGTTCCTCAAATGGAAAGCCTCATTGACGGAGCTCTGCCTCTTTTTTGACAGGGATTCCAAAGGCAATTCGGGTGTAGCTGGAGGGGGAGGAGTGTTTCTTTTGGCATCAGGAGCAATTGTGAGTAATTATGCTTGGGGTCTAGGCATAGAATCCAATAATACAACAGAATTTTGTGCCCTCTGGCAAGGCCTGCGTATAGCCAAGAACAAAGGAATCACTGCGCTGACTGTTTTTGGTGATTCTAGGATGCTAGTCCAGTCTCTAATAAAAAATAAGCAGCCCACACAAATCAAGCTAGCATTAATCTATAAAAAAATTCAGTTGCTGGTAAATAGCTTTCGGTCAATAAGTTTCTTCCATGTATTGCGAGGCCTAAACCACCTAGCAGACATAGAGGCCAACCGTGGAGTCCTCCTGAGCAGAGGAAGATTATACAATGATGGAAAAGAATTTCGATGTGACATCCCCTGAAGGGGAATCCCCAAGGATCTCCTACTAGAAAGACAACACAAGCTGCATCGTACAATGGTATCAAATGGATTCCCTTACTGACGAATCTGGGAAAAAATCTCTGCTCAAATCTTTAAGTTCACATGGCAATCGTGACTCCCACTCTGGCTGGACTCTCTATTTAACCAAGGCAAACCGTTCCTTTCTTCATAGCATCTCTGTTAAATCTTTAGTGGTCCTCTGTATTCTGGGGCGTAAGCATTTTAGATCCCGCTGTTATCCTCCTAAGCCTGGTGGTCCATCGATCTCTCACTCAGTAGCTAGACTCGCCGAGGTCTGGAAACAATGGAATCCTCTTCAAAATCAGGGCCCATGATTGATGAGAGGCTGGAAACTTTGGAACATGCAATGGATCAACTTAAGCTGCAAGCAGACAACCAAGATCATCGAGTGCAAGAATCCAAGGTGGCTGGAGAGCAGCTCAAAGAAGACATCAAGAAGCTCCGAGCATATCTCTCAGCATCTCTGGGAAAAATGGAAGAATTTGAGGAAGAAGTGCGCATAGACTTCAAAGATAATGCCAATATACATGGGGACCTCGGCAAGAGAGTCAATGATCTGGAGCAGGCGGTCAGCAACATTCTGGCAAAACTGGACAAGTGACCCTCAAAAAGCTTGGCTCCGCTTCAAGGCGATCTCCATCCACTCTTACAATCCGGCATATAAGAAGCACCTCCTCTCTATTGTTATGAAGCGTCTCTGTCCTTTTGTTATTTCCAAAATCAATCAATTGTTATCTCTTTGCATAAGTCTTGATGTAACCGTTAGTTTTCATGATCAAGCCGTTGGGAAAAATAGGGCGATTCCCTCTCGAGGAGCCAAGATTATTGACCAGCAATGCTGGCATGGAAATTGTCAAAGCACTCTGCAGCTGATTTGCAGGCCCTAATATAATCTATCCCAATGTTTTTGTCAAAAAAAAAAACAATAAATTGTATGTTTCCATAAAAGGTAATGATCACATTAATGTAACCATGAAAAACAAGTGAAATTAGCAGCAAAGCTGATTATACCTACCTTTTAAAAAACAATTTAATATAATAATTTAGAAATGTTTTAATTTAATAGGTGTACATACTCCAAAGTTAAAACTAAAATAGTTGTAAAAGGTTTAAAACTTATCACAACCTATTATTTATGCATAGTCTAAAAGCAAAATAGAAATGCAAAATGCAAGTGATAATTATAAATTAATATTAATTTACCATTCATTAAAATAAATCTCTTACAGGTATCTTAATTCTAAACTACCTGTTATAATCACTATAATATGGATGATATTAATTATAACTTTATGTATAGAAATGAATTTCATGAGATTACAAGTCATTAAGTCTATAAAATCATATCTATTATGTAAAATTGGAAAAACAAATATATTGTATAGGCATAAACATTCATAAGTCTACATCTCTTAAATACCTAATAAATTTAGAATGTGAATTAATTTCAAAGTTTTTTATTAACATCAATAGAGTAGATAACTATTTTTGTAAAGATATTGTTGTTTTCACATCCTCAAAGTTGTCTTCAGTGGAATGGTAATAGCCTTAGTAGAAATCTAATTTATAATTTAAACTTTATTTTAATTATTCTAAGAGATCATTTTGTTAGGTTAAAAATAGGAATTTAAGTCAACCAAATTTGGTTTTCAAATGTAACACTTATTTTATGCTTTTAAGTTGATGCTTTTACAAGTTTATATAAACTTTGGATTTATCAAGTGTGAAAAGGTATCACATCTCTTGAGGTGAAAACTAATTTGAAAGTGGAAACATTAAAAGTCCTTACCTAGAATTGCAACAATTTTTTACACCATAAATTCTAGAAGTGCACTCATTCTATTATATCTTTAGAGAAATTGATATTTTAACATTAATTTTGTTTTTATATGTCCCTAAAGAAAACTTTGTTTATAAGAAATATAATCAATTCACGTTTGAAACAAATGTTTGCAGTTGATGTGAAATTAAAACTAAATAACTTTATAAAATAATATTTTGACATAATTTTGTTGATAATAGTGACAGTGGACTTTGTTAGTGTGATATGTGTGATAGTTAAGCTAGAGAAAATTGAGTTAAGTGTATATGTATGATGTCTTTGTCTCAAGTGAGGGTATAGAGTTGCTAATATGATTTATTAAATTATCTTAAATTTGTTGGGATTGTATAAAAAAAATAGAGTGGTGTTTGTGTTCCATATACTATATAGCCAAACCATATAACTAATATCTATTATCCAAAAAAATGAAAATATTTTATATAATCACTTAAATAATTGTTTAAAATTTTATTAATCACCATTTATTACAACTAAATCTAATAACCAAAAACCATAAAACATTACTATTTTATACCTTTTGTTTAATTATATAGATTCGTTTAATTTAATTAACTAAATATATCAAAATAATTCAATATTATTTATTAAATAATATTTTTTTTACCTCGCTAATTCAAAAATAAAAACCCAGTTGGTTCCCAGTGGCTTCCCACAATAAATTCCAAGACATCACTGGACAGAGAGCGCAAACAGTGAAATGGGGGCTGAAAAACAGAGAGGCGATAGGTGTGAACGGCCTTATATATAGATAAACACAAATATCATATAATATTGTGGTAATAAAGGTAGAGGTAGAACAATGATGCTTACTTTAGATTATACTAAAAACTCTGATTGGCCAATTCTCATTGGACCAATTTAAGTTATTTTTAAATTTAAATTAATTTTCTTACTACAATGGCACAATTCGCCGCGTAGTTAGACGTGTTCTCTCATTTTTACTGGAGCAATAATTGGTTAAAACAAATATGTATTTGTGCATTGACACTTGAGAAAGGATTTTTATGTTATAAAGTAATAAAAAAATCTTATCAATCTTAAGAGACAATAAATATTACCATCATCATTTGAATATTAAAAATAAGCATACATATTTTTATTATTCTAATTACTTGAAAATATAAAATCAAAATGAATATATACTAATTTTATGACATAAATGTTAAGTGAAAATAAGAAATGGAAGTATTTCTAAATATGTTTGAAAACGAATCAGCGGATGTCAGCGAATGGATTAGTCATCTAAAATACATTACTTATTTAAGAGATTTTTTTTTTTAATTTTAAGAATTTATAATAGAATTAAGTTTTAAAATACTTGAAATATTATTATTTTAAAATAAAACGTTAAAATCTTATATTATTATTTTAAAATAAATTAGAGGATACCTTAATGTCCTTTAACCGTTTCTTTAGTTCACGCATAGTATTGAAAACAATAGGCAATACAGTATAGTAGGATGTGCATGATATAGTCAACACGTTGAGGTGAAATATAAATAATTACTATATAGTTGATGTAGTTGGTAGCCCCTTTAGCCTTGGCGACTGACTCGAGTCTCAAGAAGGCTTCCCAAGATTTAAGTGTATATTTTCTGTAGCTACCAACGACTAAAGCATGTACTTTTACAGAGAACACGTGTTAGAATTTAAGAGATGATTATAGTTTATGAGTATAATCAGTAATAATTAAAGATATAAATAGGAGATAGGTGGCATTTTGTAATTTTTTTTTAAATTTAAAATTTAAATTTTTAATATTAATTTTATTTTTGATAATTCTATTTTAAAGCAGGTAAAAATAGTCACTTCATACTTATACACCAATTATAAAATTGATTTTTAATTTTTAAAAAATATAAAATTAATTTTAAATATTTATAAAATTTAATTTAATATATAATTTCTAAACAACTTTGGAAAACTTTATATAAATATTTTTAAAAAATTGAAAGTAATAAAAATCCAAATCCAAATCGATTACCATATAAGTGCTTTCGGCAGGTATAATAAAAACTCTCATTGTAGGAAAACTTGAATCATCATATGTCCAAACACAAAATTTATAAAACAAATTTGATATTACTATTATTACAACACCCACATGCATATTTTGCTTATGACTACGTACATGTTTAGATTTTTTTTAACAATTAAATGTAAATAAGGATTTTTATAAAAAATAATACTCAATATATAATTACCCTGTTACTTTTGGAATTTTAATCTAATATTTTTTGTTTTTTTAAGGCGGAAAAAACACCTTTTATTAATAAGAAAAATGATGTAACAAAATATTACATATTGCATGTTTACAAGAAAGGAGCTCCCCTCGTAAACAATAGTACCAAAGTTTAGGAGATAAAAACATTGATAACAAATACAAATTAACTCATATGGTCATATAATGCTATGTTGTTCGAAGTAACTTCAGCCAATTTGAAACTTTTTTGCCACACCACCCAAAAAACTTGTGCAAAAACATGTCCCAATATAACCGACAAAAAATGAGATTCAGACTGCCCAACGCCATCTAGCAAGTCACTATAAAGTGTTCACGAATCAAGGCACCATCCAGGGACTCTTTAAAATGAAGTCTACCATTCATCAGTCCCAGGGCCAGCTTTGAAAGACGGTCAGCTTCCCCATTGTAACAACGGTAAAGGTGTGAGAAAGAAAGATCCTTAAAACGAATAATCAGCTCTCAAACTCTTACCATCTAGTGTTTGTGAAGAAGAGGTCTCATAACCGACTTCCCCAAGGCCCAATCCATAATACATTGGGAATCCCCAAAGATACGAGTGAGCTCAATATCCATCAACGTAGCAAACCAGAGAAGTCCCCACAGAGCCACAGGCTCAACCCTGGTATTTGAACCACAACCTGCTTTCAGATGGATATGAAAATAATGAATCCTGGAAAGTTTAATGACCATACCTTCTCCACAAAGACCATGCTGAGCTGCGCCATCGAAGAAACCAAATGGGTAATTGAAATAATCTTCGACAAATAGAGGCGCACAAATAAGATCACCGCCTGGGGCTTTTTCAATTGATGCATGCCATGCAAAAAATTGAGCCACGATCAGGTCCTCACAAGGTTTGTAGCCTCGAAACAACACACCATTTTCAGCCCTTCAAACTTCCCACAAAGTAAGGAAGGCCATGAGAGCATCAACAGTCGAATTCTTGTAGCAAATAAACAGATTGTAGTTTACTAAATCACTCTCCCATGTAGGAAGATTCCGCCTTCTAGATTTGAGTAAATCCCAAACATTCGGGAAAAAACCACATCTACCAAATAAATGATCAATTTGCACAAGATACACATCCCTAGTCCACAGAAACCATGTTTCTGCAAATTCGACCAGGTCATATTATTGTTCTGCATACAAAGCCATATAAAGCATCCAACTTTAAGTGGAATTTTGTTACTCCACAACAATTTTCCAACGACATTCACCACGCCATCACCAGAATCATGCAACAAAATATCATAAGCCAAATTGGTTGAAACTAATCCCTGCATCGTATTATCAGCCCAAACCAAATAGTCAGGTTCCTCCACCAAATGTATCCCAGCTTCGATCAATGAAAACCTGTAGTCATTCCACTCCTTCCATAATGCCAATGGCAGATTAATATATGTAGCCATCGACCACTTGAAAGCGGAACCAATAGTGGGAAGGCTCATTTGCTTCAATACATATAAACCCCTGTCGTGTAGCTCATGGATAAGATCCGAAGATAACCTGCACTGATCCCTGAGTCCAATAATCGGATCAATACCCACAAAAATTTGAATACCACGACCCACCTCCCAACATAATGAACGATTAATAATAGGGAGAGCTTTCAGTAGGCTATGCCAAATCGCTGAGCAGTTGGTCGGATGAGAAACATGTGAGTGGAACCACATACCGGGTTCTAGGCCCTTCATATATTTGGCCTTTATGGTGGATCCCCAAATACCCTTATCAAAAATAACCCGCCATAAGCTTTTTGCACAGAGATATCTATTGAATTCTTGCAATCTTTTGATGCCCCATCCTCCCATGTGCTGCGGATGTGACAAGCTCCTCCAGCAAGAAATATGAAATTTAAAATCCCCCCACCGACCACCCCAAAGAAAACAAAAGATCAGTTGCCTCATTCGATTAATGATACTCACAGGTATGTCAAATAATGTGAACCAATAAACCGGGATAGAGAGCAACACTGATTGTGTCAATATGAGTCTCCCCCCCAATGACAACCACCTTGATGCCCATGAATTTATCCTCTTAGAAACCTTATGTACCAGCCAATTCCAGTCAAGGGCCACATAATAATCGGGCTTAATGTGGAAGCCGAGATACTTAAAACCTTCTTCCACTACTTTCTTCTCGAAAGGAAACAAACCCGCAATATAGGAAGAGATGGACGAATCATTACACTGAACAATAAAAGAGGACTTTGCTGCATTAATACTCAACCTAGATGCATCACAAAATATATCTAAAATTGCATGGTACTATGACCACTCCTCTATAGTTCCGGCCCCAAAGAGAAGCACATCATCAACAAATAACAAATGCGTAATGCACAAAGTTTTGGCTACCCTAATGCCAGTGATCAACCCACAGTATTTTATCTTGTTTAGCAAAATACTGAGTCCTTCCATTGCTAAAATGAATAGATAAGGGGATAAAGGACATCCCTACCGCAGTCCCCTGTTTCCATGGAAGAAGTCAGAGGGAGACCTGTTAATAAGAACAAAAAAACTAGCAGATTAATAACAAGCATATATCCATTTAACCACTTTCGCCGAAAGACCAATCTGTATAAGGATGAAACACAAAAAATCCCAATAAACACAATCAAAGTATTTTTGTATGCCAAGCTTTAAAATAAAAGAACTCAACAACTTTAGTTTGATAGTGTAAGCACTCTTGCGCCACCCCCACCGCATCAGAGATTTGACGGTTCGGAAGAAAAGCAAATTGCTCCCTAGAAATAAACTTGCCCAAGACCGGTTTAATTCTCTCGGCAATAATTTTAGAAATAATTTTATAACATAAATGGCAAAGCGAGATGGGCCTATAATCATTGAAAGTCCCCGACTTTTCCACCTTAGGAATCAAAGTAATATGGTTACAATTCAAGTAGTGGGGGATCCAAGCTTTGGATCTAGATTCCTCAATAGCAGTAGTCAATTCTTCCCCCAAGATATCAAAGAAAAATAGGTAAAACTCCACCATCCACCATCCACCTGTCGGGCCCCGGGCTCTTGTCATGACTGAAAAGTTTCAGAGTATTAAGCACTTCCTCCATAGTCACTGGTCTCTCAATCACATCAACATCCGCACTAGTGAAATACCTCGGGAATTTTCCAATAATGTCAAGTTGATGGAGCAGGATAGGATCCTTCTGCTTTGAATAAACCCCCATGAAATGTTTGATCACCTCCCCTTTAATCGACCAATAATCAAAAACTAATTTAGTACCATCCACCTTAACGTCCCAGATGGCATTCGTCAATCGTCGTTGGTTAGCAAAACGCTGGAAAATTTTAGTATTTCTGTCACCAGCTTTGAGCCATATGGCTCGACTTTTTTGATGCCATTCCTCCTCAACCTGCCCCAAGATCCTCTCCTTTGCTTTATACGGCTCAGTCAGGTGGACACGCTGCTCCTCAGTAACAAAGGACACTTCCATAGATAGAGTAAATTTTGATGTAATTGTAACTTCGGAATGTATTTCACCTATGTATATTGTATTCCTATAGAGATGTTATTATTCCTCTATACGGAAGTGTTTGTATTCCTATAGAGATGTTATTATTCCTCTATACGGAAGTGTCATCATTTATATTGTAAGTGTCGTAACTTATACTTGATGGGTTATTAGATCACCTTGATGGGGTCGGCCCTGTATGGGTCATGTGGGCAAAAGGGTTATTAGACCACCCTATTGGGGGTCGGTCCTATCAGCATTATTTTATGTGGTTAAGTTAAGGCCGACCTAGTAAAGGTTATTAGGCAAGTCAAGTCAAGTATAAATAGAGTGTGGGAGGTACTCTATTTGATCATTCACTTTCTCACTTATACACTCATTGGAGAGTGGTGCACTAGTGGAGGAGGAGAAGCTGCTGCTAGGAGACTATCTCTTTTGCTTGGGTTTTGTATCATTGCTCTATCTATCTCTGAGGAAGTTATTAGAGTTTTTCACTTTCTTGGTTTTCCGCAAGGAAACTCTATGTGTCTATTGTCTCATGTGATTGCTTGTTGTGATTGATATGCTTGATATGTTGTACATGTTATTCTCTCAGTAAAGATCCTAGAGTATGTTGAATTAATGCTCAAAAATTAACATGGTATTAGAGCTAACCTGAGAAGAAGACAATGTGCAGTTGCGAAAGCTAGGGCTTCTTGTTTTTGGGTTTCTCTCCACATATTTTGGAAAGGAAGTAGGGTAGATTGACTCTCATCAAGGCGCATCTTTCTGTCCAATCAGAATTCAATTTTGGGCACTTTCATTTTTGGCCCTAAAATTTAGGGTTTCCACAAAAATAGGAATTTCTGAAATCTGAGACCATGGATAGAAGATCCTTGGAAAAATCAAATTTTAGAGCTTTGGATCGAACTTTTTGGTTGGGTGAAGCTCCGGGAAAATCAAACCCTAGTTTGGGGTCCTGTGTAGTGAAGCCAGAAATTAGGGCTTCTGCAAAAGTTGGAATTTCTGAAATCTGAGACAATGGCTGGAAGCTCCTCTAAAAAATCAAAGTTTAGAGCTTTGGATCGAACTTTTTGGGGCGAAGCTCCGGGAAAATCAACCCCTAGTTTGGGGTCCTGTCTAGTGAAGCCAAAAATTAGGGCTTCTGCAAAAGTTGGAATTTCTGAAATCTGAGACCATGGCTGGAAGCTCCTCTGAAAAATCAAAGTTTAGAGATCAAGATTGAACTTTTTGGATGGATGAAGCTCCGGGAAACTCAGACTCTAATTCAAGGTCCTCCCTAGTGAATCCAGAAGTTTGGAAAGCAAATTTGAGGGGTGAAACTTTGTAGTTTTCAAATTCTGAGTATACCAGATTGATCAGCTCATCAATGCGCATATTTATATCTTTTTAGAAATTTGAAATTCAAAGTTTGAATTTTTAGGGTTTCTCTGACAAACCCTAATCCAACTCTAAATCCATATTTCTGCAAATCAAGTGGTAAGACCTAAATCTTTTCTGTTTCATTTGAAGTTCTCACCACACAAAGCTTGAGGATAAGCTTGAAGGGGTTGATAACTTCCGAGCATGGAAGTATAGGATTGGGTTAATTCTAGAAGAGAGTGAGTTGGACACCTACATAAGTGAAGGGGTTCCTGTCCTAAAGGGAGAAGAGACTAAGGCCTTACACAAGAGGAACTTAGTCAAGGCTAAAAGGATCATTGTTGATTCTATCAAAAACCATCTCATGCCACATGTGTCATCTCTGAAGACACCTAAGGAGATGTTTGATTCCTTGACCAAGCTATTTGAAGGGAAGAATATAAATCGGAAGATGACCTTGAGGAATCAATTGAAGAATATCAAGTTCCAGAATGAAAGACTATGCAGTCTTATTTCTCAAGGGTCTCCAAGATAAAAGAACAACCTGAAGCTGTGGGAGAAGTTATAGAGAATGGAGAAGTGGTAATGACCACTCTTAATGGCCTTCCTAGGTCATGGGATTCCTTCATCCAAGGAATTTGTGCTAGGAAAAAACTTATCTCTTTCAATAAGCTGTGGGAAGAATGCTCACAGGAAGAAGCTCGGATTGTAGCTCGAGAAAAGAAGATGTGGAATGAAGATAAAGCTCTCACAGCACATACCAAGAAGATGACACTTTTCCTCAGATTGTCCTAAGAACAAAAGGAACAACAATAACAACCACTACAAGCAATCTGATAGGTATGACTTACAGGTATGTTTTGAAATTTGTTCATGATTAAGTTTATAATATGATTGTCCTCATGTTATTGAGTTTAGTAACAATCTTGTTTAATTTTAGACTTGTCTTATCACCCTAGTAAAAGAATGAATGAATGATAGAAGACATTCATTGATTAGGGCTATGACACTTATGATTGTATTATGTTTGTACTAATGCACTGTGGTGTCGTATGAGGAGAATGTTATTTGCTAACATGAAATGTTCAAATCAAGCTCTAGATCAAGGCCATGATGACATGAAGACAAAGACTCATCCATAGTCATGGATCACATAGAGGTATGTATAATTTGGTTCTACAATGGTTAAATTATGAGCTATGCAGGTCATTTAAGAGAACAAGAAAACATTGCTAGACATAACTAGCAAATATGATGACCAGGTATGTTTTTCCTATATCAAAGGATCTTATACTTTTGTATGATTGATAATGATTACTCATGAAGTTAAAAGTTTGAGTAATCTAGGGTTTATGCATGTTATGTTCCTTACTTTAATTAATGATATGACTAAACAGAAAAGTCCTATATAAACCTTGAATACTAATGCTTATGATCTATGTTTGAAATGATCATGACTATACATGCATAATATTATTGTGTTTTGATAGTATTAAGATTATACTAATAAATGTATGATTATGT
Organism: Larix kaempferi; assembly: GCA_027924585.1. Taxonomy (NCBI): domain Eukaryota; kingdom Viridiplantae; phylum Streptophyta; class Pinopsida; order Pinales; family Pinaceae; genus Larix; species Larix kaempferi. Next base: position 7,044,018 of record BSBM01001433.1, on the reverse strand, counting down.
ATGGGATCTCAAGGATAACACAATGATGATACTATTAAGCATGCATTGTGATTGAGGATGGATATAAGTTCATGGACAGGTAATCCAGAAAGCAAAGATCAAGAGGGACCACACTCCAGTAGTTCTTACAAGGAAACAAAGATTGAGAGGGATTCCACCCATCAAACAAACAAAGATAAGTATTTGAATTGTCATTTCTTGTATATTTGATTGTTTCAATAATGTTGTTCAAAGATCTATATGCTTATGTTCCTAGACTTAGGTTGTGTATCATGCATATTAGAATAATTGCATTAATGAACAGTATACTACTAATATGCATGTAATGGGTAAGTCGCCTATGGCACTGTACAACATTCCATTGCTACCTATCTAGAATGAAACCTCTTTGCTGACATGGTGGGAGTTGTGCACACTCTTGTTAGGAGCCCGTGTCAACCCTTCTCTTTACTATGTTCGTATATTGTTGTGGGACACATATGCTTTGTAAGTCGTCCCGTAGTATTTGTTGATCCATAGTTTATATTAGCCCATAGTATTGACCCATAGTATTGGACGCATATGCTTTGTAAGTCGTCCCGTAGTATTATATGTCCCATGGTTTTGACTCATAGTATTGAGCATAGACTTAGTATATAAGTGTGTGTTGAGGTCATTGAAGGACGGTGAAGTTAATTGTATTGAGCTTGCTCAAAGGAGGTTGCCCCCTCGAAGTGGCTCGTGATTAATATAAAAGTGATTCTGAGTTCTATTATTTATGATATCTCATGTATTTGCATTAATTAATTATTGCAGGTTCTTCACATCTAGTATCAGAGCACTTGGGCTCGTTGGGTGGAATTTATGCCAAATTTGTTTCGCGATGTTGCAAGTTCGGATCTAGGGATAACCCCTATCCGCTTAACTGTGGGAAGTACTTGGGAATAAGCCCTAAAACTCATTGTGAGGAGTACCACAGAAACTCCAAAGTAGCTAGCCCATTGAGAGGACCTGGCAGTGAAAAGGACAACGACCCCTACCTGATTAACTAGTTCCCACCCATGAGGTAAACCAAGAGTTGTCGTTTGTGGCAAAGCGGTTATCAGTTTTACCTGAGCCGTGGAGTGAGGGGTACTTCCCCAATATGCAAGCCGTCAGACATAATTGGTGGCCAAGTGAATCCCTTGAACCGATAGGAAGCCGCACATACCTGGGGTCCATATCTATTTTCAACTGAACTGTTTTCGATCACTTCCGCTCCAGATCCAGCTGCTTCAGATATATTCTGAAAGTCATTCCAGATCCAGTCGCCGTTTCAGATCTGGGTGTTTTCTATCTCTTCCGCGCTATTGCAGATCCATTTGTTGCGGATTCATTCCGCGCCGATGTTGCCAATCCATTTCTGAATTAAAAAAAAAAAAAAAAATTATGTTTTTCAACTCTATTTTCCCTGAAACTTCACTGACATCCCTACAATCCCATTCTGCATATTTCATTCATGAAGACCCTATCCCAAATTTCACTTCCTAAGACCATAAATCTCACATTTGTCTATTTTTAGGGTTTCCCATAACTCCTTCAATTTTCACCCAAACGCCTTCAACTTTTACCACCGTGTTCCTTTCCTAATTCTGCTTCTTTGTCCCTCTCTACCAAATTTTCTCATTCTTTCACCCCGCTTCTGAAATCTCCATTTTTAGCTTCCCTGTCCATTAGAAAGTGTCCAAAACCTAGTCAAACCTCAATTACCCATCCGAGTTTTTCCCAAATTCAAATCTTCCTTTACTAAATAAGCTTTTGTTTGTGTTTTTATATCCATTCCCCCCCCCAAAAAAAACTCTTGGTTGTGGTTGTCACCCACGCAGGAGCAAAAACCATGGAGGAAGCACTTGCAGCCATCCAAACCAAACTCCAAGATCTGGATGAAACATTTCTCAGCCTCCATCTTCAGCATTCAGCCATGAACAATAACCGACAGCCAGAATCTTTTGCAGCCACCAGGTTCTCTTCTTCTAACAATTTTCATGGGCCGAAGCTTGATTTTCCTCACTTCAATGGTACTGATCTGACTGGATGGATATACCGTGCAGAACAATATTTCAGTCTGCATAATACTTTTGATGTCCAGAAAGTTCCACTTGCATCCTTTCATTTGGAACAGGAAGCCCTTTAATGGTACCATTGGTACATCAAAGCTCATCCCGAGCCAAACTGGACAGATTTTTGCCAACTCCTTTTGCCACAATTTGGTCCTAGTGCTTTTAAAGACTTCACAGGAGCACTCACTAAAATTCACCAAACTGGCACAGTGAGAGAGTATCAGACATAATTTGAGAAACTCGCCAATCACACAGAAGGATTGTCTAATGAATTTTACAAGAGTTGTTTTATCAGTGATCTTAAGGATGAAATCCGATCAGAGGTTAAAATGTTCTGTCCCAACATAATGATGAACTTCCTAGGGTTGTCTAAGTTGGCAGAAGACAAGCTTGCAACCCAACAACACTACAAACCCACTTTTGTTCCCTTCCAAAATATGGGTTCTCAACGACCTCCCATCCCGCCAACTCCTCGACCAACTCCTATCAAGCATTTGTCTGAAACTGAGATGCAGGCACGTCGAGAAAAAGGGATTTGTTATAATTGTGATGAGAAATTCACTCGGGGACATAGATGTGTTCAAAAAAAGCTCTATCTCTTAGATGTGGATTCTTTGCCTGCCTCTGAACTTAGTGAAGAAGCTCCAAATACAGTAGATGATCAGGTCGACATTCAGCACCCTCCTGTTGACACCCCATCTCAGGACGACCCACCCACGATCTCTTTCCATGCTGTAACCGGTGTTACAACCCCACAAACAATGCATGTCAGGGGATACTTCAAAAAGTTCCCTCTTACCATACTCATTGATTATGGTAGCACTCATAACTTCATTGACCCTCGGATTGCCAAACAAGCTGATTGTTTTGTCCATCCTTGCTCCAACTTTGAAGTCATGGTTGCCAATGGGGGCACCTTACCTTGCAAGGGGAATTGTCACAATGTGCGTATCTCTATGGAAGATTATAACCCGCGCTCTGACATGTTTGCCTTGTCCTTAGGTGGATGTGATGTGGTTTTGGGCGTTCAATGGTTACGCACACTTGGCCCCATCTTATGGCATTTTGCTGAACTTTGGATGCAATTTTCAGTCAATGGGGCACAACACAAATTAATGGGCTTACAACCAGGGTCTCTCTGCATTATCAGTTCACATCGCCTGGAAAAAATCCTTAAGAAGAATTCACATGGTGTCATCGCTCAGCTCCATTCCATTCAGATGCACCCATCAATGGTCTCCACTACTTCCTCAGATAGATATGCAGGTGTCTTTGTTGAACCAATGATCTTGCCGCCTTCAAGAGACCTTTTCGGTAATAATTTAGTCGCATCTACCTCTCAGCAGGAAATGATGGCTATTTTGCATGCAGTACAGAAGTGGTTGCCATACCTATTAGGGAATTATTTCTGCATCAAGACTGATCTCCAAAGTCTGGAAAATTTTCTGGAACAATGGGTCTCCTCCCCAACACACCTGAAATGGGTTATCCAACTCATGGGTTATCCCTATGCAATCACTTACAAGAAGGGTAAGGACAATATAGTGGCAGATGCTCCTTCTCGCACAATCGATGACCCAGTTTCTCTTACAACTCTTTCTCTGCTTGTTCCAAATTGGTTGCAATATATTCAACAGGGCTATCTCTTCTATGAACTCCATGCTTCTTCATCAGCAGGGCACTATGGGTTCTTCAAAATATATGACTAGGAACAATGTAACTTCTTTTGGCAGGGACTAAAAATGACAATTCAACAGATGGTGGCTGACTGTGATACTTTCTAGGTCAACAAGGGTGAAACGAAACTCCTTTCAGGATTGCTCAAACTCTTGCCCATCCCTACACAGCTTTGGCCAACTATTTCTATGGATTTCCTAGCAGCACTCTAGTGGTACAATACCACATCTCAAAGGACACCATATGAAGCAGTCTATGGATAGACACCGCCAATTCTTCTTCCATACACCCTTAGCAGCTCCCCAGTTCAGGAAATTGACTCGGTTCTTCGAAACCATGATCAGATTCTTCTCATTCTACAGGACAATCTTCACATGGACAAAATTCACCTGAAACAACAAGCCGATCAACACCGTTCTAAGCGCATTTTCCATGTAGTAGATAGGGTTCTTCTTCATCGACATCCTTCCAAGCAATCCTCCCTGACACTCCAAAGGCGTCAGTGGCCCGAAATGAAACCCGAGGATGCTACCGAGGAACCACTCCTTCAGATTCTGCAGCAATTTCTCCAACCAAAGCTTTGAGGACAAAGCTTTTTCTAAGGAAGAGGGGATGTTAGGAACCCGTGTCAACCCTTCTCTTTACTATGTTAGTATATTTTTGTGGGACACATATGCTTTGTAAGTCGTTCGATAGTATTTTTTGATCCATAGTTTATTAGCCCATAGTATTAACCCATAGTATTGGAAGCATATGCTTTGTAAGTCGTCCCATAATATGATATGTCCCATAGTTTTGACTCATAGTATTGGGCATAGACTTAGTATATAAGTGTGTGTTGAGGTCATTGAAGGACGGTGAAGTTAATTGTATTGAGCTTGCTCAAAGGAGGTTGCCCACTCGAAGTGGCCCGTGATCAATATAAAAGTGATTCTGAGTTCTATTATTTCTGATATCTCATGTATTTGCATTAATTAATTATTGCAGGTTCTTCACAACTCTTAACAATGTTCTGGTAGAGATTGGAAGGCATCTAGAAAGTTACGGGATATGGATAAATGTTGTATTAAAGCATTGGCTAAATTAAATGCATGACTGTATGACATATTTCTTTATGTGTAAGAATTTGTTCTGAAAATGATGAGATGTTTTCTAATCATGCAATTTAACTTGTCTTGTAGGAAAGATCGTATACCATCACCTACAAAAGAAGGACTACAACATTTGTTCCAACAACAAAGCTATCTATTGAAGATATTGAAGAATCTGAAGTTCCCAGGATTCGAGAAGAATGCCATGATCGAGGAATACCAGTCGATCATGAAGAATGATGTTTGGGATGTGGTCCCAAGACCTGAAGGGAAGTCTGTTGTGACTTCCAAGTGGATCTATAAGATCAAGCATGCTACAGATGGTAGCATGGATAAATACAAAGCGAGGTTTGTAGCTCGTGGCTTCTCCCAGAAAGAGGAACTCATGTGTGCAAACTAAAGAAAGCCTTGTATGGATTGAAGCAAGCTCCTAGGACTTGGTGAGGATAGATTGATTGCCGACACGAAGAGGAAGCTTGTTGTCGAGTTCGAGATGAAGGACTTGGGGATGATGCACTATTTTCTAGGCATGGAGGTGTGGCAGAGTGCAGATGGGATCTTCCTTGGACAAGGGAAGTATGTAGCAGAGATCCTGAGGCGGTTCGGGATTATGGATAGCAAGGCCATGGCCACACCTATGGCATCGAACCTGAATCTTATGTGTGATGCTTCATCTGATCCGGTTGATGTCACAATGTATCGTCAGATGATTGGGTCCTTGATGTACATGATGAACACTAGACCATATATTTTCTTTGCAGTGAACACATTAAGCCAGTCCCTGACAGATCCGGAGGTGTTCACCTGGTTGTTGTAAATCATATTTTGAGGTACCTGAAGGGTACAATTGATTATGGGCTCAAGTATGATGTGGATCAAAAGTTTAACCTGCAAGTTTATGTTGATTTGGACTGGGCAGGCAGTGCTGCAGATAGGAAGATCACTTCTAGGTGTTGCTTCAGTATGGGATCAGGTGTGACCTCTTGGTTTAGCAGGAAGCTGTCTTGCGTAGCACTGAGTACAGTCGAAGCAAAGTATGTTGCAGCTTGTTCGGCTAGTTATGAGGAAGTATGGATCTGGAAGCTACTGTCTGAGCTATTTGATCTCCCGTTGGAGGCTACTGGTATTTTTTTGTGACAACCAGAGTTGCATGAAGCTTTCTGAGAACCCGGTATTCCACGACAGGTTGAAGCATATTGAGATCAAATATCACTATATCAGGGATATGGTACAAAGAGGAGCAGTGAAGCTCCTGTATGTTGGGACGGATGAGCAGGTTGCAGATGTGTTGATGAAACCACTAGCCAGAGTGAATTTTGAATACTTCAGAGAGAGGCTTGGTGTTCTTCAGATTGATGACACTTCGAGGAAGAAGTGATGGACACATTTTCATGAGCCATTCCAAGCATGGTGAGAGGAGGATCCTTCCCATGGCTGTGGATGTAAGTGCTATATGATAAGCATCAAGTCGATGCTCCAGTTACTACTCTGTATATGCATCATGTTGGATGCTTGTTATGATTAGTTGGATCATATATTTGTATATGTATCAAGTGGATACATTGTATGATCAGGTGGATCATGTATGTTGATATGTATCAAGTGGATACATTATATGATCAAGTGGATCATGTATTTGTTTATGTATCAGGTGGATACATTGTCTGATTAGGTAGATCATGTATGATGATATGTATCAGGTAGATACTATGTATGCATCAAGTGGATGCATTGTATGATCAGGATGATCATTGGTGATGAGCTTCAGGATGTTGCTCCAAATGATATGCATCAGGATGATGCTATGATGATGATCAGGATGATCATATGTGATGATATGTATCAGGTGGATACATTACATAATTAGTTGGATTATGTGTGATGAGTTTCGAAGACACAGATGCACATGGGCCATTAGAGCATGGTTGAAGTATGTCTTCCCATGGCTACGATATAAGTGTTAGGGCCATTTGAACGTGGTTGAAGTGTGTCTTCCCATGGATGCGATATAAGTACTAGGGCCATTCTGACATGGTTGAAGTGTGTCTTCCCATGGTCGTTGATGTAAGAGCTATTCCATTCGAGCATGGTTGAAGTCTGTCTTCCCATGGCTGCAATATAAGTGTTGTGCCATTCCTAGCATGGTTGAAGTGTGTCTTCCCATGGCTATGGATATAAGTGTGATTCCATTCTCTCATGGTTGAAGTGTGTCTTCCCATGGCGTAGATATAAGTGCTCAGATTTTCACGGATTGTTGAAGTATGTCTTCCCATGCTGGTGAATGTAAGTGCTGTGTGATGTGCATTTGGGTTGTGCTTCGTGAACGATGTTATGATCAGTACGATCATGAGTATCAGGATGATACTCTGTGGCCATGGATAGGTTGTGCTTGGGAGGACATGTAAGACCTGGGAGATCTGATAGGTTGGGTTGTGTGCCCGTAATAAGTCCCGGGATGTTCTTTCGAGTGTTTGTCCTATGGCATGTAATGTGACCTGGGAGATCCAATAGGTTGGGTTGTGTGCCCGTAATAAGTCCTGGGATGCTCTTTCGAGGTTGTGCCATGACCACATGTAAGACCTGGGAGATCCGATAGGTTGGGCTATGTGCCCGTAATAAGTCCTGGGATGCTCTTGTGAGGGTTTGTGACGCACGTAATAAGTCCCAAGGATTCCACAGTATGGCCAGTGATGATGAAGACCTACAAGTGGTGGGCCTACATCCAGTATGAAAAAGGACTGTCTCTGTAGAACTTCCTATGACGAGTAGTTCAGAGATTGATTGAGATAGCAGCAGCAGTGATGATGACGATGATTCGATGTCGATGATCCAGTGACGATGATACAAAGAAGAAGACTTGTGCTAGAAGACCTATGTCGAGAAATGCCTTCTTAGTTAAGAGGGAGTGTTGATGTAATTGTAACTTCAGAATGTATTTCACCTATGTATATTGTATTCCTATAGAGATGTTATTATTCCTCTATACAGAAGTGTTTGTATTCCTATAGAGATGTTATTATTCTTCTATACATAAGTGTTTTTATTCCTATAGAGATGTTATTATTCATCTATACGGAAGTGTCGTCATTTATATTGTAAGTGTCATAACTTATACTTGATGGGTTATTATATCACCTTGATGGGGTCGACCCTGTATGAGTCATGTGGGAAAAAGGGTTATTAGAACACCCTATTGGGGGTAGGCCTTGTTAGCATTATGTTATCTGGTTAAGTTAAGGCTGACCTAGTAAAGGTTATTAGGCAAGTCAAGTCAAGTATAAATAGAGTGCGGGAGGCACTCTATTTGATCATTCACTTTCTCACTTATACACTCATTGGAGAGTGGTGCACTAGTGGAGGAGGATAAGCTGCTGCTAGGAGACTATGTCTTTTGCTTGGGTTGTGTATCATTGCTCTATCTATCTCTAAGGAAGTTATTGGGGTTTTTCACCTTCTTGGTTTTCCCCAAGGAAACTTTGTGTGTATATTGCCTCATGTGATTGCTTCTTGTGATTGATATGCTTGATATGTTGTACATGTTATTCTCTCAGTAAAGATCCTAGAGTATGTTGAATTAATGCTAAAAAATTAACAGTAAATGCCTGTATTTCCTCCTCTATACCCGCCAACACCTTTTGGTGCTCCAATATTTTAGCCTTCATCCATTCCCTAACCTAACCTTTAAGCAAATGAAGTTTATGAGGGAGACCCCATAACGGGGAGGCCCGAACTTTCTGATTCAGATCCACCCAAGTTTCCCGAATCCAATCGCAGAAACTTGAGTCCATAAGTAAACCAGGATTAAACTTGAAAGGATATGAGTTGGGATGAGCACCAAAATGTAGCTGGGGAATCACAGCCTTATGGTCCGAAATACCCACCGCTTATGACCAGGACCAGAATTTTCCAAAGAGCTCACAAAGGTCTTTAGCCATCAGGAACCGATCCAGTCGTTTCCCTATGTGAGTTGAGCCACAACGCCCATTAGACCAAGTCAGATACAAAATATGTGGAACCACATCCACCAGTTTAGCATCCTCAAATAATCCAGAGAAACAATCAGCCAATGGATCCACAACCCTACCCAACCCCCAAATTTCATTTGGGCACATCGTTAGATTGAGGTCAGCTGCCAAAATAAGAGAAGGGTCATTCAGGATTCCCGTCTTAGACAACTTCCCCTAGAAATCCTTTCGCGAGTTGTAGGGACCGTACACAGACAGAATCCACAACTTATGCTCAAAACCCCTAAAAGTATGTTCCACCAAAATACCCCCACAAGACATGAAAGACTTCAAATCGACCACCCCAAGGTCCCAGGCCACCAAGGTACCACCGGAATGACCACACACATCCAAAGCATAGACCCACCACAAAGGCTTCAACTTAAGGAAATATGAACATGCATCAATACTACTCACCATCGTCTACTGGATTAAAATCATAGAAGGATGAACCACCTCCATGAACCTTTTAAGGGAAGCTCATTTTGGGCCCCTGCCCAGCCCTCGAACATTGGAAGTGACTAAATGGATTAGGAACCACGACCAAGGGATGACACATCTCTACGATCCTGGGGAGGATAGGATCGACAAAGACCTTTGTCGAATAGTGAGGACACTGGTGGATTTAACCTATGAGCCGCCGATAATACCGGTGAGGTACCCCCCACACAACGTGCAGATTCCTTTTTCTTCTTCCTGTCTTTACAGATCGTCACATTCCCTTTTGAAATGGAGGAAATCAGACACACTACAAATTCTAACGAAGGATTAGTGGAAAAGGTTTTAACATAACTAATTCAACAACTTGTCGCGGTGGGGAAGGATCAAAGTGGTCAAGTATGGGTGAGTGGGAAAGGGATATACCCAAACTCCTAGGAGTGGGCACACTGAGAGAAGGCTCAACAGAGGGGGAGGGGGGCAAAGGTGACGGAGCCAAACACAAAGGGACAACATTAGAAAAGACCTCATGTGACCCCACCTGGGGGATGGCATCAATATTACACAATATCGACTCTGTCTCAGAGGGAGACACCACAATAGGACACATCGGTAAATCAGACTCACCCAAAACCAAAACGACACCACAATCACCAGAGTTAGGGTTATATGGGAGGGCCTTTACGTTATCTTCCAGAGAAAGAAACTTCAATAGAAATAGAACATTCTATGTGAACTTACCCAATAACGTCGAGGTTGATGCATGGTCCAATGGTAATGAATCCCAGATACCATCGTTAAACACACCAGTCCTGACATCTCCCTTTGGTCGGAGACCACTCCCATCCAGAGAGTGTTTGGAACCCATGTCAACACTTCTATTTACTTTGCTAGTATATTGTTCTTGGACGCATATGCTTTGTAAGTCGTCTTGTAGTATTTTTTGATCCATAGTTTGTATTATTGTTGTTGGATGCATATGCTTTGTAAGTTGTCCCATAGTAATTGTTTATCCATAGTTTGTATTGGCCCATGGTTTGTATTGGCACATGGTATTGACCCATGGTATTGGTGCCTAGACTTAGTATATAATTTTGTGTTGAGACCAATGAAGGTACCATGAATTTATTTGTATTGAGCTTGCTCAAAGGAGGTTTCCCCCTCGAAGTGACCCGTGATCAATAAAAATATTCTGTGATCTCATATATTGTACAATTTATCAATTAATTGTTGCAGGTTTCTTTCATTTGGTATCAGGGCACTTTCTTGGGATCGCTGGGTGAAATTTCTGCCCAATTTTTTTTCGCATCTATTGTAGGTTCAGATCTGGGAATAATCCCTATCCGCTTAACTATAGGAAGTACTTGGGAATAAGCCCTAAAACTCATTGTGAGGAGTACCACAAGAACCCAAAGTAGCTGGCCCATGGAGAGTACCTTCCAACGAAAAGGGCAACGACCCCTACCTGATTGACTAGTTCCCACCCGTGAGGTAAACCAAGAGTTGTCGTTTGTGGCAAAGCGGTTATCAGTTTTACCTGAGTCATGGAGTGAGGGGTACTCCCCCAATACGCAAGACGTCAGACAGCATTGGTGGCCGAGTGAATCCCCTGAACCATTAGGAAGTCGAGCATACCTGGGGTCCATATCTATTTTCAGCTACTAAATCGCAGATTTCCTCTATCCAAAACTGTTGCTGATCAATTCCACGCCGTTACAGATCCATCTGTTGTCGATCACTTCTGCGCCATTGCAGATCCATCTGTTGCCGATCACTTTCGCACCATTGCAAATCCATCTGTTGTTGATCCCTTCCGCGCCCTTGCAGATCCATCTGTTACTGATCCCTTCCGTGTCGTTGCAGATCCATTTGTTGTCAATCCCTTCCACGCCATTGCAGATCCATTTCAATATGTTTCCCTTGAAACTTCACTGACATCCCTGCAATCCCATTCTGCATATTTCATTCCTGAGGACCCTATCCCAAATTCCACTTTCCCAAACCAAAAATCCCACATTTGTCCATTTTTAGGGTTTGCCATAACTTCTTCAATTTTCACCCAATCACCTTCAAAGTTTTCCACCGTGTTCATTCCCTATTTCTGCTTCTTTGTCCCTCTGACAAATTTTATTATTCTTTCACCCCGATTCTGAAATCATCATTTTCTGCTTCCCTGTCTATTCGAAAGTGTCCAAAACCTAGTCAAATCCAAATTATCCACCAGATTTTTTCCCAAATCCAAATTTTCCTTTACTAAAACAGTTTCTATTTTTGTTTTTCAACCCACTCAAAAAAAAACTTCTAGTTATGGTTGTCACCCACGTAGGAGCAAAAACCATGGAGGAAGAACTTGTAGCCCTCAAAACCAAACTTCAGGATCTGGATGAAAAATTTCTTTTCCTCCATCTTGAGCATTCAGCCATGAACAATAAAAGACAGTCAAAGTCTTCTTCAAACAATGGGTTCTCTTCTTCCAACAATTTCCATGGTCTGAAGCTTGATTTTCCCCACTTCAATGGTACTGATCCAACTGGATGGATCTGTCGGGAAGAACAATATTTTAGTCTGCATAATATTTTTGATGTCAAGAAAGTGCCACTTGCATCCTTTCATTTGGAACAAGAAGCTCTTCAATGGTACCGTTGGTACATCAAGGCTCATGAAGAGCCAAAATAGTCAGATTTTTTCCAGCTCCTTTTGCAGTGATTTGGTCCTAGTGCTTTTGATGACTTCACAAGAGCCCTCACTAAACTTCGCCAAATTGGCACTCTGAGAGAGTACTAGACAATATTTGAGAAATTAGCCAACCACACAGAAGGATTGCCTGATGAATTCTACGGGATTTGTTTTATCAGTGGTCTAAAGGATGAAATCCGATTTGAGGTCAAAATTTTCTGTCCCAACACAATGATGGAAGCCCTGGAGTTAGCTAAGTTGGCAGAAGACAATATTGCAGCCCAATGATGCTCCAAACCCAAATTTGTTCCCTTCAGAAATTTGGGTTCTCAATGACCTCCCATTCTGCTAGCTCCTCGACCAACTCTTATCAAGCATTTGTCTGAAACAGAGATGCGGGCAAGCAGAGAAAAAGGGATTTGTTATAATTGTGATGAGAAATTCACTCGGGGACATCGATGTGTTGAGCAAAATCTCTATCTCTTAGATGTGGATTCTCCACCTGCCTCTGAAATTGGTGAAGAAGCTCTAGATACAATCGATGATCAAATCGACATTCAGGAGCCGCCTATTGACCCTCTGTCTCAAGATGACCACCCAGAGATATCTCTCCATGCTTTAGCCAGAGTCACCACCCACCAAACAATGCAGGTCAGGGGTTACTTCAAAAATATTCCTCTTACAATACTCATTGATTATGGTAGCACTCATAACTTCATTAACCCTCGGATCACCAAACAGGATGATTATTTTATCCATCCTTACTCCAACTTTGAAGTCATGGTTGCCAATGGGGGCACCTTACCTTGAAAGGGGAAGTGTTGCAATGTGCGTATCTATATGGGATATTATAACCTGCGCTCTGACATGTTTTCCTTGACCTTAGGCAGAGATGTGATGTGATTTTGGGCGCTCAATGGATACGCACATTTGGCCCCATCTTATGGGATTTTGTTGAACTTTGGATGTAGTTTTCACCCAATAGACAAAAAAAAACATTGATCGGCTTACAACCAGGATCTCTCAGCATCATCAGTTCACATTGCATGGAGAAACTCATTAAGAAGAATTCCCATGGTGTCATCACTCAACTCCATTCCATTTAGATGCAACCATCAGTGGGCTCCACTACTCCTTTGGATCTACAACAAATTCTGGATCGATATACAAGTGTCTTTGCTAAACCAATGGGCTTGCAACCTTCAAGGCTAGAGTACCATCATATTTAGCTCCTTCCTGGAAGCGTTCCTCCGAACATCAGGCCCTATCACTACCCATTTCACCAAAAAACAGAGATTGAAATGCTCGTTCGGGACTTACTGAAGCAAGGTATTATTCCCCCAAGCACTGGTTCCTTGTCTTCACCAGTTCTTCTTGTCCTAAAAAAAGATGGGTCATGGCGCCTCTGCATTGACTTTCGAGCACTTAATCACCTCACAATCAAGTATAAGTTTCCAATTCTTGTTGTTGATGAGCTTCATGGTGCTCAATTTTTCTCCAAGTTGGATCTTCGTTTTGAGTATCATCAAATTCGGATTCATGAGGATGATATCCCTAAAATAGTTTTCCGCACACATGATGGCCACTATGAGTTTTTGGTCATGCCCTTTGGCCTCACTAATGCTCCTTCCACATTCTAGGCATTGATGAAGAAAATATTCTGGCCCTACTTGCGGAACTTCATTATGTTCTTCTTTGATGATATCCTCATCTACAGTAAAATATGGGTTGAACACCTCCAACATCTGGATCTGGTAATGCAACTTTTCTTTGATCATCATCTCCACGCCAAAAAGTCTAAATGTGTTTTTGGACAGAAGGAAGTAGAGTATCTTGGGCACATTATTTCATCACAAGGGGTTCTTGTGCATCCTTCCAAAATAGCTTCCTTCATGTTTTTTTAGGGTTAACTGGATACTACCGCAAGTTTGTCAATGATTATGGGAAGATTACAGATCCATTAACTGCTCTATTGAAAAAGGATGTTTTTACATGGACACCTGCTACTGAGTGTGCATTTGACCAACTGAAACAAGCTATGTGTACTACACCTGTTCTAGCTATGCCCAATTTCTCCAATCCCTTCACTATTGAGAGTGATGCTTGTGGCAATGGACTTGGTGTTGTTCTCCTTCAAGATGAACATCTTATTGTGTTCACTAGCAAATCCCTTTCAGGTAAGAGTATGGCTGCCTCTACATATGAGAAGGAAATGATGGCTATTTTGCATGATGCATAGAAGTGGTGACCATACCTATTAGGGAATCATTTCTGCATCAAGACTGATCACCAGAGTCTGAAATATTTCCTGGAACAACATGTATCCTCCCCAGCACAACATAAATGGGTTAGCAAACTCATGGGTTATGAATATGAGATCACTTACAAGAATGGTAAGGAAAATATTGTGGCGGATGCTCTTTCTCGCACATTCGATGACCCAGTTTCTCTTTTCGCTATTTCTATGTCGGTTCCAAATTGGTTGCAATCTGTTCAACAGGGCTATGTCAATGACTCTTCATTATCTCAAATCATCCAATGCTTGGCCAACAATCCTTATGTTGTACCACATTACTCTTGGGATGGTGCTTCCCTGAGATACAAGGGTCGCTTAGTGCTTCCCCAGAGCACAGATCTTCACCAGGATGTCTTCTATGAACTCCATGCTTATCCCTTGGCAGGGCACTTTGGGTTCCTCAAAACGTATGAGCGGGTATGGTGTAACTTCTTTTGGGAGGGAATGAAAAGGACAATTCAACAGATGGTGGCTGAATGTGATACCTGCCAGCATAATAAGGGTGAAATGACACTCCTTCCGGGATTGCTCGAACCCTTTCCCATCCCTACACGTATTTGGACAGATATTTCTATGGATTTCATTGAAGGGCTCCCTAAATATGAAGGGAAGAAAACGATTTTGGTTGTGGTGGATCGCCTCTCCAAATATAGTCATTTTTGTGCTCTCATCCATCCCTATACAGCCTCCTCAGTCACTCAAATTTTTCTGGACCAGATCTTTTGTTTTTATGGAATCCCTTCTTCCATTGTCTCAGATCGTGATGCGACTTTCACCAGTCATTTTTGGAGAGAATTATTTCGCCACACTGGCACCAAACTGAATATGAGTTCAGGGTATCACCCACAAACAGATGGTCAGACTGAAATTCTCAATAAATTCTTGGAAACTTTTCTTCATTGCTTCACCTATGAACAACAACATTAGTGGGAAAAGTGGCTCCCTCTTGCTCAATGGTGGTACAATACCTCTTACCACACTGCCTCTAAAATGACTCCATATGAAGCAGTCTATGGTCAAGCACTGCCAGTTCTTCTTCCATACACCCCCAGCAGTTCATTAGTTCAGGCAGTTGACACGGTCCTCGGAAACTGCGATCAGATCCTTCGCATTTTGCAGGACAATATTCACATGGCCAGAAATAGAATGAAGCAACAAGCCGATCAACACCGTTCTGAGCGCACTTTTCAAGCCGGTGATATGGTTTTTCTTTGTCTACATCCTTACAAGCAATCCTCCCTAAAACTCAAAGGGCATCATAAGATCACTACAAAGTTCTATGGGCCATATACGATTCTTCAAAAGATTGGTTTTGTTGCTTATAAATGGAACTTCCTCCTTCTTCCCGCATTCATCCAGTATTTCATGTCTCTTGTATGAAGAAAGTTCTTGGCACCAACATCAGAGGAAAAACTATTTTACCCGAACTGGATAATGAAGGATCCATCCTTTTGGAGCTGGAGGCCGTCCTCAATAAGCGCACTCATCAGCTTCGCTCTCACTTTATCATAGAGGTCTTCATTTAGTGGCACAACATGCAACCAGAATATGCTACATGGCAACCACTCCTTCAGATTCATCAACAATTTCCACATCTCAAGCTTTGAGGACAAAGATTTTTCTAAGGGGGAGGGGATGTTAGGAACCCATGTCAATCCTTATATTTACTTTGTTAGTATATTGTTGTTGGACGCATATGCTTTGTAAGTCGTCCCGTAGTATTTATTGATCCATAGTTTGTATTGTTGTTGTTGGACGCATATTCTTTGTAAGTCGTCCCGTAGTAATTGTTGATCCATAGTTTGTATTAGCCCATGGTTTGTATTGGCACATGGTATTGACCCATGGTATTGGCGCCTAGACTTAGTATATAAGTTTATGTTGATACCAATGAAGGTACCGTGAAGTTATTTGTATTGAGCTTGCTCAAAGGAGGTTTCCCCCTCAAAGTGTCCTGCGATCAATAAAAATATTTTGTAATCTCATATATTGTGCATTTATCAATTAATTGTTGCAGGTTCCTCACAGAGAGGTACTGCAACGATCTTTTGAGTGTCCAACTTTGCGACATTGGTGACAACAGAAAGGGACCTTCCAGTAGTCTAACTGCTAGATAAAATAGCCCCCCTCACAAACCACCTCTAGCTCACCAGGAAACTCCTCCGTGGAGTAATTTCCACCAACATCCTCGGCGACCGCCACTCCTCCCCCAATAGTTGCTCCTCTTCCATCAGGATAAAATGCCCAAAAGAGTTGGCTACAACCATAAAACCCCCAATATTCCAGCACTGTAGGGGAAAACCTGGTAATATGTTCCACAAATGCAGCTTTTGTAATTTCTCCGTGCGAGGATCAAACCCATTATGCCACCTCGACAAGACCAGTGAGCCTATGCTGAAGACCCATAAATGATTCTCAATACTATCCCAGTCTTCCTCAAAAAGGAACTGGAACATGAGCTAGCCGTTGGCTAACATCAACACCCACGGGATATTAGATAAAGGCCTGGTGAGTTGAATGTATTCAAATCGACCAACCAACGCCCACTGGCTCAAGTCCAAAACCATATCCATCGCAATGTCCTTGCCAAGGACACATAAATGTCGACCCTTCTTTTCCCGTTCAAAGTTGAGCTTAGTATGAAATTTACGACCACCACCTTCCCGAGTTGCTTCCGATGCCTTCCTCGGGGTACCTTCAACAGACAACTTCCCTGATAGACCCACTATATCACCCCCTGAAGTTTTTGAAGCATGTGACAAAAAAACCAGGCTCAAAATAAACAAATGTCGAAGGGTTTGACAAGACTCCCTTAACCGAAGGAGCCCGGGTAGCCAAAACCCCCGCCACCTCACCTTGTCCCAAAACACAAGACAAATCCGATGCCGACATAACAAAATAAGAAAAAAACAACACCTACAAAACAAAGATACAACTCAATAAAAACCCCTACACCAACCCACCCTCAACAGTAGAAAGAACCGAAAAAAACGACAAACCAAAAACAAAACCACAAAGTCAACCCCCGTCATGTGAAATATCCCACCACAGACAAGAGAAGAAAAATATTATAAAATGGACACTCCCACTTGTTTAACGTGGTTGGTACTAGGTTCAGCAATGTCTGTCGAACGGACTCCAGAGCCCTCGAAAAACGCTACAGAAACAGGGCATGACAGAGAAACCCCAACCCCAAAAAAGCGATAACAGGACAAATGAAAAGAGAAAAGTACCAGTCGGGAAATACCAAGAAAGTAACATAAACCCTATCCAACCCACTGGAAAACTGGCCTGCACCAGGCTTGTAATACCTGCGATCACCTCCAGACATTAGGGTTTCAACTTAGACAACCCAGAATTCTCAAACATGTTGCCATTTTGCCAACTATCAAGTCAGCCTCTCCACCATCCAACAAACAAAATATCCCAACATGTTGTTTAAGTGCTACCAGAATTATGGGTTGTCTAAGTTGAAACCCTAATGTCTAGAGGCGATCGCAAGTCTTACAGGCCTGGTGCAGGCCAGTTTTCCAGCGGGTTGGACGGGGTTTATGTTACTTTCTTGGTATTTCCCGACTAGTACTTTTCTCTTTTCATTTGTCCTGTTATCGCTTTTTTTGGGTTGGAGTTTCTCTATCCTTTGCTGTGTCATGCCCTGTATTACAAATATTAATGCTACTTTCTAAACTATCAATTTATCTTAAACACTTTTCTAGGACATTAAAAATAAATAATATTGTTTTTTATTTTTTTTTTGAAATGTTAATTTGTTTTAAAACATTTTAAATACTTTAATTTGCACTTGTTATATGTTCAAAGCTTTATCAATAATTACTAATTTTTAAGTTTCTTTAATTCTACTTCTACTTTAATTTGCACTTGTAGATTTTCTCTTGCTCTTAGACTATACACTATTAATACATTGTTCTTTAGATTATATGTTTTATAATTACTTTATTTTTTAGCTATAAACAATTAATATATTAATGCATTTCTAAGAAAAATTAATTATGCCAATAGGTATTAGAATAACACCTAGCAAGGGGATTATTTTCAATCCCGGAGGAACTACAAAGGAAACATTCTCTTGGGGGTTAGGAAATGAAACTAATAATATGGAAAAGCTTTTAGCTTTACTCCAAGGATCCAACCCGCTCATCAAAGAAAGGATAAAGGAAGTTATCATCACTAGAGACTCAAGGCTCATTATAAGCTCCTTAGTATCTAATCGATCGCTCAATAACATTAAAATGGACCAACTTTTGGCTAGAATAAGGCATAACCTAACAACATTGGATAAAAAGGATTTCTCCCATGTCCTCAAAGGAAATAATGCAGAGGTGGAAAAGTTGGCTAACCATGCTACATCCCGGCCCGAAGGATCTCTAAAATTGCTCAATGGTAGATTGGAACATGAACCTATACCTTAGCTCTCTATTCCTAATTGGGACTTCATTAAGAGGGCATCTTAAGCTTGGCATGATTGAAACCATGATCTCAATTTAACACTCAAGAATAAGTCGGAAGGCTTGGACTGGATATCTGAATTGGTACGTGGTATTTCTATTTGGTTCCAAGAAGGGGAAGTTGGCCATGTTGTGGGGGTTGCATCATGCAATCTCACGGCTCATTGCATTTAAATCTCTCGTAGGATCTTACTCTCCCTTGCTTTCAAACATGATTGATTATGGTGGGAATTTATCTCAACAGGACATGCCAAGGGTTAGAATCATGGGTTCTAATCCCTCCCACAAGCTGAGAGTTATGGAGGCCTTCATTAAGATGCATGTGGTTTCAATTTCCAAAGGTGGTGAATCAAGTCGAAAATATAAGTTAGTATTTGGACATAAGCGCAAACTCTCTTCTCTCGTGGTAGATGCTACAACATCATCTTTCCATCATGATGGGCATTGTTCTATAAATCCGCACTCACTTGGGGCCAAAGTTAGTAATTTCGATTTACACTCCCCAATCAGAATTAGGGGAGGAATTCTCCAGCAGTTTCTCAATCTCAGGAAGAATAACAGTAGGGTGGTGGTCTAGAAATGGGCCAATTCATTGATATATTCTTGCCCACCTTTCTTCAACATCAGGATGGACAATGATAGTTGGGATGACGAGGAATATTGTTGTGTTGGGTGTGGAATCCAAAGGCTATTGGTGAGCCACTGACGTCTCAAAAGAAAAGTTCAAATCCTTCGGCAAGACCTACGGAGTTGGGAATGGAATTTGGAAGCATGGATGGAGGAAGAAGATCAAGTTCAAGTTGTAGAGTGTGGGGACGTCTAGTTCCAAATAGCAATCCTGGGTGTCAATTTTGAACAATAGCAAGCCCTCAATATCGAACATAAGACTAGAATCTTAAAGTTGGAAAAGATGGTGAAAGAGTTGCAGCTGAAGTTAAAGTACAAAGAGACCGTTGTTGAATCCTCCTCTCACTAGCCTCTGGTGAAGTTTGAAGACCAAGTTCCCTGAATTTCTACTAAGTTATTTTATGTTATGTCAATATAGATTGATATTAAGCCAACATATTAGGGTTATAGTTTTTAGTTTGAACTTATGAAGCTCAGGAGCAGTCAGGCCTCTCCTAGGATTAGGCAGTCAAAGTTAAGCTCAATTTTGAATTTGCAAGCTAGAGGTCTTTTTTTGAACTATGAATTTTGTGTATTGATGAGGGTTTCTTCCCTCCCTTTAATATAAAAATTCCTACTCATTCTAGTAAAAAATAATAATAACGCTTATCGATGTTATACTCCACTTTTGCTAGGGGATGGAGGTCGATCTCTAGAATCCTGAAAATCTAGGAACATTCCTTGTCATCGTCAGTGATCGGGGGAGGTAATAAAAATTCGCTAGCTTCATGATCAAGGTGGTGATTTCAACCTCCACGCACCAATTGTGAGTTAGTTATATGACATGTTTAATTGCATCCCTGTTAAAATGGATAAATGAAAGCAAGTTGTCCTCTCCCAAAGTGAACTGCATTGGGCCTTGCACGACCACTGTTGTTTGGATGTGCTACATGTTTTTATTTTTTTATTTTTTTGTATGCACAAAACCTATACAAATTTGTCAAATTATTGATGCCATCCTTGCCTAAAGTGAACCCCACCGCACCCTGCTGTTAGGAACCCATGTCTTTACTTTGTTAGTATATTGTTGTTGGACGCATATGCTTTGTATGTCGTCCCGTAGTATCTGTTGATCAATAGTTTTTGTTATTGTTGTTGGCGCATATGCTTTGTAAGTCGCCCGTAGTATTGTTGATCCATAGTTTGCAGTGGCCCATGGTTTTGACCCATAGTATTGGAGCCTAGACTTAGTATATAAGTGTGTGTTGAGACCTATGAAGGCACCGTGAAGTTAATTATATTGAGCTTGCTCAAAGGAGGCTGCCCCCTCGAAGTGGCCCGTGATCAATATAAAAGTGATTCTGAGTTCTATTATTTCTGATATCTCGTGTATTGCATTAATTAATTATTGCAGGTTCATCACATCTGGTATCAGAGCACTTTCTTAGGCTCGCTGGGTGAAATTTCTGCCAAATTTTTTTTCGCATCTGTTGCAGGTTCGGATTTGGGAATAATCCCTATCCACTTAACTGTGGGAAGTACTTGGGCATAATCCCTAAAACTCATTGTGAGGAGTACCACAGGAACACCGAAGTAGCTGGCCCATTGAGAGGACCTGCCAGCGAAAAGGGTAACAACCCCTACCTGATTGACTAGTTCCCACCCATGAGGTAAACCAAGAGCTGTCGTTTGTGGAAAAGCGGTTATCAGTTTTACCTGAGCCGTGGAGTGAGGGGTACTGCCCCAATACGCAAGCCGTCAGACAACATTGGTGGCCGAGTGAAACCCCTGAACTGTTAGAAAGCCGCACATACCTGGGGTCCATATCTATTTTTAGCTGAACTGTTGTCGATCACTGCTGCGCCGTTTCAAATCCAGCTGTTCAGATCCATTTTGAAAGTCGTTCCAGATCCAGCCGTTTTCAATCCATTCGGCACCGTTTTAGATCCCTCTATTTCCGCTCGCTTCTGGGCTATTGCAGATTTATCTGTTCCAGATCAAAAAAAAAAACAGAGTATAAAATTCAGTTTTTTCTCCATATCTCCCTTGTTTTCACTCTGTTTTCCTTGAAATTTTAGGGGAACCCCTGTCATCCCATTCTGCATATTTCATTCTTGAGGACCCTATCCCCAATTCCCCTTTCCAAAGCCCGAAATCCCACATTTGTCTATTTTTAGGGTTTCCCATAACTTCCTCAGATTTCACCCAATCACCTTCAAATTTTACCACAGAGTTCCTTTCTGAATTCTACTTCTTTGTCTCCCTCTGCCAAATTTTCCCATTCTTTCACCTCGCTTCTGAAATCCTCATTTTTGTTTCCTTGTCTATTCGACAGTGTCCAAAACCTAGTCAAACCCCAATTACCCTTCAGATTTTTTCCCAAGTCCAGATTTTCCTTTACTGAAGCATTTTCTATTTTTGTTTTCCTACCTAGTCAACCAAAAAAAAAAAAACTCTTGGTTATGGTTGTCACCCATGCAGGAGCAAAAACCATGGAAGACGCACTTGCAGCCATCCAAGCCAAACTCCAGGATCTGGATGAAAAATTTACAGGCCTCCATCTTGAACATTCAGCTATGAACAACAAACGACAGTTTGAGTCTTCATCAGACAATGGGTTCTCTTCTTCCAGCAATTTCCGTGGTCCAAAGCTTGATTTTCCTCACTTCAATGGTACTGATCCAACTGGATGGATCTATCGTGCAGAACAGTATTTCAGTCTGCATAATACTTTTGACAACAAAGTTCTGCTTGCATCCTTTCATTTGGAACATGAAGCTCTTGAATGGTATCGTTGGTAAATCAAGGCTCATGAAGAGCCAAAATGGCCATACTTTTGCCAGCTCCTTTTGCAACGATTTGGTCCTAGTGCTTTTGATGACTTCATAGGATCCCTCACTAAACTTCGCCAAATTGGCACTGTGAGAGAGTATCAAACTGAATTTGAGAAACTAGCCAACCACACTGAAGGATTGTCTGATGACTTTTATCGGAGTTATTTTATCAGTGGTCTAAAGGATGCCATCTGCTCTGAGGTCAAAATGTTTTGTCCCAACACAATGATGGAAGCCCTAGGGTTGGCTAAGTTGGCAGAAGACAAGATTGCAGCCCAACAACGCTCCAAGCCCACTTTTGTTCCCTTTCGAAATATGGGTTCTCAACTACCACCTATACCGCAGGCTCTTCGACCAACTCCTATCAAGCGTTTATCTGAAACAAAGATGCAAGCACGCAGAGAAAAGGGGCTTTGATATAATTGTGATGAGAAATTCACTCGGGGACAGATGTGTTCAGCAAAAGCTTTATCTCTTGGATGTGGATTCTCCGCTTGCCTCTGAAATTGGTGACGAAGATCCAAAAACAATGGATGCTCCAGTCGACATTCAGGAACCACCTATTGACCCTCCGTCTCAGGATGACCAGCCAGAGATATCTCTCCATGCTTTAGCTGGAATCACCACTCCCCAAACAATGCGAGTCAGGGGTTACTTCAAGAAGTTTCCTCTTACAATACTCATTGATTCTGGTAGCACTCATAATTTCATTGACCCTCGGATCGCCAAACAAGCTGATTGTTTTATCCATCCTTGCTCCAACTTTGAAGTCATGGTTGCCAATGGGGGCACCTTACCTTGCAAAGAGAAGTGTCGAAATGTGCGTATCTCTATGGGAGATTATACCTTGCACTCTGACATGTTTGCCTTGACCTTAGGCGGATGTGATGTGGTTTTGGGCGCTCAATGGCTATGCACACTTGGCCCTATCTTATGGGATTTTGCTGAAATTTGGATGCAGTTTTCCCTCAATGGACAAAAACACACATTGACAGGATTACAACTAGGTTCCCTCAGCATCATCAGTTCACATCGCATGGAAAAACTCCTCAAAAAAAATTCACATGGTGTCATCGCTCAGATCCATTCCATTCAGATGCAACCATCAGCGGTCTCCACTACTCCTTTGGATCTACAACAAATTCTGGATCGATATACAGGTGTCTTTGCTTAACTAGTGGGATTGCCACCTTCCAGGATAGAAGACCATCGTATTCAGCTCCTTCCTGGCAGCGTTCCTCCCAACATCAGGCCCTATCGCTACCCATTTCACCAAAAAACTGAGATTGAAATGCTCGTTCGAGACTTATTGAAGCAAGGTATTATTCGCCCAAGCACTAGTTCCTTTTCTTCTCCAGTTCTTCTTGTCCGCAAAAAAAATGGGTCATGGCGCCTCTGCATTGACTTCCGAGCACTTAATCACCTCACCATCAAGGATAAGTTTCCAATTCCTATTGTTGATGAGCTTCATGGGGCTCACTTTTTCTCCAAGTTGGATCTTCGTTCTGGGTATCATCAAATTCGGGTTCATGAGGATGATATCCCTAAAACAGCTTTCCGCACACATGATGGCCATTATGAGTTTTTGGTCATGCCCTTTGGCCTCACCAATGCTCCTTCCACCTTCTAGGCCTTAATAAATAAAATATTTCGACCCTACTTGCGGAAATTCATTCTGGTATTCTTTGATGATATCCTCATCTACAGTAAAACATGGGATGAACATCTCCAGCATTTGGATCTTGTCATGCAACTTTTCTCTGACCATCATCTCCATGCCAAGCAGTCTAAATGTGTTTTTGAACAGAAGGAAGTTGAGTATCTCGAGCACATTATCTCAACACAAGGGGTTCGCGTGGATCCTGCCAAAATCTATGCCATGAACAATTGGCCACATCCTCAAACACTCAAGAGCCTTCGTGGTTTTTTAGGTTTGACGGGATACTACCGCAAGTTTGTCAATGATTATGGGAAGATTACAGCTCCATTAACTGCTCTATTGAAAATGGATGTTTTTACATGGACACATGCTGCTCAGTGTGCATTTGAAAAACTAAAACAAGCTATGTGTACTACACCTGTTCTAGCTATGCCCAATTTTTCCAAGCCCTTCACTATTGAGAGTGATGCTTGCGGCAATGGACTTGGTGCTGTTCTTCTTCAAGATGAACACCCCATTGCGTTCACTAGCAAATCCCTTTCATGTAAGAACTTAGATGCCTCTACCTATGAGAAGGAAATGATGGCTATTTTGCATGCAATACAGAATTAGCGACCATACCTATTAGGCAATCATTTCTGCATCAAGACTGATCACCAGAGTCTAAAATATTTCTTGGAACAGCGTGTCTCCTCCCGAGCACAACAGAAATGGGTTAGAAAACTCGTGGGTTATGATTATGAGATCACTTACAAGAAGGGTAAAGAAAATATTGTGGCAGATGCTCTTTCTCGCACATTTGATGCCCAAGGTTCTCTTTCATCTATTTCTATGCCTGTTCCAAATTGGTTGCAATCTGTTCAACAGGGTTATGTCAATGACTCTTCCTTATCTCAAATCATCCAACGCTTGACCAACAACCCTTCTGTTGTACCACATTACTCTTGGGATGGTGCTTCTCTGAGATACAAAGGTTGTTTGGTGCTTCCCCAGAGCACAGATCTTCAACAGGTTGTCTTCTATGAACTCTATGCTTCTGCATCGGCAGGGCACTCTAGGTTCCTCAAAACGTATGAACGGGCACAGCGTAACTTCTTTTGGCAGGGCATGAAAAGGACAATTCAACAGATGGTGGCCGAATGTGATACCTGCCAGCGCATTAAGGGTGAAACAACACTCCTTCCAAGATTGCTCGAACCCTTTCCCATACTTGCACGGATTTGGACAGATATTTCTATGGATTTCATTGAAAGGCTCCCTAAATCTGGAGGGAAGACAGTGATTCTCGTTGTGGTTGATCGCCTCTCCAAATATAGTCATTTTTGTGCTCTCAGCCATCCCTATACAGCCTCCTCAGTCGCTCAAATTTTCCTAGACCAGATCTTTCATCTTCATGGCATCCCTTCTTCCATTGTCTCGGATCGTGATGCGACTTTCACCAGTCATTTTTGGACAGAACTATTTCGCCACAATGGCACCAACCTAAAGATGAGTTCAGGGTATCACCCACAAACAGATGGTCAAACTGAAATTATCAATAAATGCTTGGAAACTTATCTTCATTGCTTCACCTCTGAACAACAACATCAGTGGGAAAAGTGGCTCCCTCTCGCTGAATGGTGGTACAATACCTATTACCACACTGCCTCTAAAATGACCCCATATGAAGCAGTCTATGGTCAGGCACCTCCAGTTCTTCTTCCATACACCCCCAACAGTTCACTAGTTCAGAAAGTTGACACGGTCCTTTGAAACCGCGATCAGATTCTTCGCATTTTGCGGGACAATCATCACATGGCAAGAAACCGCATGAAGCAACAAGCTAATCAACACCATTCTGAGCGCATTTTTCAAGTAGGTGATATGGTTTTTCTTCGTCTCCAGTCGTACAAGCAATCCTCCCTGAAACTCAAAGGGCGTCATAAGCTCGCTCCAAAGTTCTATGGGCCATATCGGATTCTTCAAAAGATTGGGTCCGTTGCTTATAAATTGGAACTTCCTCCTTCTTCCCGCATTCATCCAGTCTTTCATGTCTCTTGTCTGAAGAAAGTTCTTGGCACCAACATTAGTGGACAAACGATTTTACCCGAACTGGATAATGAAGGATCCATCCTTTTGGAGCCGGAGGCCATCCTCAATCGACACACTCGTCAGCTTCGCTCTCGCTCTATCACAGAGGTCTTAATTCAGTGGCACAGCATGCAACCATAGAATGCTACATGGGAACCACTCCTTCAGATTCAACAACAATTTCCACATCTAAAGCTTTGAGGACAAATATTTTTTTAAGGGGGAGGGGATGTTAAGAACCCATGTCTTTACTTTGTTAGTATATTGTTGTTGGATGCATATGCTTTGTAAGTCGTCCCGTAGTATTTGTTGATCAATAGTTTGTGTTATTGTTGTTGGCGCATATGCTTTGTAAGTCGCCCGTAGTATTGTTGATCCATAGTTTGTAGTGGCCCATGGTTTTGACCCATAGTATTGGCACCTAGACTTAGTATATAAGTGTGTGTTGAGACCTATGAAGGCACCATGAAGTTAATTGTATTGAGCTTTCTCAAAGGAGGTTGCCCCCTCGAAGTGGCCCGTAATCAATATAAAAGTGATTCTGAGTTCTATTATTTCTGATATCTCGTGTATTGCATTAATTAATTATTGCAGGTTCATCACACCTGCATAGCCACCGCTATTCGGGGGTTTCCATGGGGATGTTGTTTGGGGGCTTCTTGGAGGGCCACATTTGGACATGCTGCAAGTTTTGATTTTATTTGTGTTTTTGTCTGCATAACCCCTACACAGAGATCTGATGCCCATAATAATTCGTTTTCTTGTTTTGTTGAAATGCTAATTAACGACAATTTAACTTAATCTTAGAAAGGATTTATTTAGTCTAGACATCTATGTCCCTCATATTCAAGATAAAATTTTAACTCTTCCAATGCAAAATTGCAAATATATTCTCTTTGTCTTGATGTTAATGGAAAAACCTATTTGCAGTGAGAGGAATCATTGTGTAGAGGAATCATTGTGTAGGAAATGTTATAAAAATGATATCGTTAAATGTTCATGTTTGTCTTCTACGAGTTCAATGGACAAAACCATCAAAACAAAGTATGACTAGCTTGAAAGAGAAAAACCAAATACTTTTTGGAAATTTAGGTGCCTCGGCTAAAGAGCAGAAAGTTCATATTCAAACTATAAAAAATCAATATTTGGCTTTTAGAACAAGAACAATTCGTTGTTAGATCATTTGCTAAAGTCCAAAGAGAAAAACGATGTGCTTGAAGTGAGGTTGAGTGAACCTGAAGAAGAGAATAAACGGTTGCAAAATAAAATAAAAAAGTTACGCAGCAATTATGCAAAAGTGGGAACATGAAGCACATGTTCTCAAATCAAAATGTCACTTTTGAAAATGGTATGCTTTCAGGTAAGGAGCAATTGCAGTGCAATTGCATGTTCTCAAGTCAAAATGTCACTTTTATAGTACAATACCATACGCTAAATCAATGCAGCATAAAAATATTCATACAAAAATATTCATACAAAGTTGATGAATAAAAACTAAAACTTATTACTCTATCATAACTAGTCACGTTTTTTTCATAAAGACTTATTTTATTTTCTATGAATCTTAGTTTAAAACACAAATTTATTTTCCTTAAAACTTGTAAAACTTCATATAACCTAACATCTAATTGACACTTGTTCTAATATCGATTATTTAGTTTGTATAAAACAATTAAAAAATGATTGAATAAGTTTCTAATATTCAAATTTCAATTGAACAAATGCTTTTCAATAATTAAATTAATATACATATAAATTAATGTTGAAATTTAAATAGTATAAACCATATGCATGTGATTTAACTTATCTAATTGGTTAGCCATCATTTATTTTATTTTTGGAAATGTTTAATTACTAAAAAAAAATACATTTTAAATATTTTAATTTACATTTGTTATATGTTTCTTAACATTCTGTCCCCATTTTTTAAAATTAATATAGATTAATCTTAAATCTGAATATATATATATATATATATATATATATATATATATATATTCGGATTTAAGATATATAGATATAGATATTTATCTATATATATAGATTATCTTAATTTTTTTATCAAATTTTTTTTTATTAGCATACAATAATATTTTTTATTTTTATTTTTGGCAATGTTAATTTACAATGTTACAACATCTCTCTCGTAGTGGGATAATAGTACCTTGCTACTCTCACTGCAATCATTTATACAATTTTTAATATATTATAAATTAAATTATACTCATAATTAACCCACCCAACTTCTAAAAGATTATTAATTTATTGGTTTACTTCTCATAAGATCTTTAACATTCATATAACAAAATCACAGATGGAGAGTATGGTGGTCTAGTAGTATGCTTTCTTGTGGCAATATGAGAGTATGGTGATCAAAGAAGGGGTTGTTGGTCCAAGAAGAAACTACAATTTCATAGAAGAGATAATTACATATCTAGATTTGGAATTGACAATTCAAGGTATTTATGATATCACTTACACAATGAACATATGTATAATTCGATGGTATAACGAATTAATATAATCATTATATCTTAACAAAATAAATAAAATTAAAATATCAATATTATTATTAAAATTACTTGATTTCCTTAACAGTGGTGCTTTTTAAGGTATTAAGCGGACTAGTGCTTGCATTTTTATAAATGCACTTGCGAGTGATGCTCAAATAATAATACACACCAGTGCTTGTATTTTTTATAATTGCACTGGCGATTGGTGCTCAAACAATAATACACATTGGTGTATAATAAAGCACTGATGTTGTTATCTATTACAAATGCACTGATGTCTAGAAATATCGTTCAGTTTACATGATAGTACAATGTGTGTAATAACATAGTCATCGGTGCATTACCTATAATTATAACGCTGGTGCTATTAATCATATTTAAATTGTATGCATCGGTGTTACAATATGTGTGCATAATGCATTGGTGCTATTATGCATACAAAACACATTGGGAATTTATATAAATGGAAAGCATTGTTGCATCACCGTTAAATTGTAAACACCAATGCTATCATTCAATTAAATGCACGGGCACCTTAAATTGAAGGAAAAACACCGGTGCTATGAATTATAATCATGCAACGGGGGTCATATAAATGAAATGCACTAGTGTATCACATTTAAATGGTATGCATTAGTGCGTTTGTATCTGAAACACACTTGTGAGCATGTATTTGAAATGCACTGATGTGTCAATGTAAGAATAATGCACCATAAAAAGACATCCGCTATAACCTTCGACCGCCTAGTTATTTTTAGTTATAATTGATATCCGTTAAAAAATCCACAAAAACATCTGTTACCAATGGTAGAGGTTTTAGTGGAGTTTTTTTAATAATTTTTCTCAATCTTGTAACACTAAAAACCTCTTCTAATAGGTGTTTTCCTTGTAGTGTTTGGTGAACTAATTAAACAAGTGTTGGAAATGAAAGAACTCACTTGGCCAAGTGCTTTCGTACATATTAAATCCACTTGGGTTGAAGTTGAGAGTTGTGATAAATGCCTTAGAGAGTTCTCCCCTTCCCAAATGAACCTCAACATGCAACTCAACCTCCTTGAAAACATACTAGCACTAATTTGCAATACAAAGTAATAAAACAATAGATCTACCACATATAATTATATAACAATATGTAAAAATGGGGAACCAAGTTCACTATGGAATGTTTGGTACCTCTTCCCTAGCTATGATGGTACCCCCATTAAGGGCATTGTAAGGTTGAATCATCCAAAGTATGAGAAGACTAATATTTTTGAGAGAGAGAGGGAGGGGGGGTGTATAAATAGGGAAATGAATGACCTCAAGATCTACGTGCATTAAAAATGGTTGTTGGAGAGAAGACCCCACACAAAAACGTCAAACCATGAAGTTTGACTACATATTGTGAGTTTTTCAAGTCATGCTATGGGGATTTTCCCTAAAATAGGTTCTATATGTTTTGGAAGTTGTGATGCAATGTCATGATACAACTAGGAAATCTGTAGTACTCTTAGCACCTTGCGATCAAGAAGGGTTAAGGAAGACTTTACTCATTTGACCCCATAAATAAAAATCCAAAATGGATTTGAGTCATTATGGACCTGTAATGAAGCCTCCTAAGTAATATGGTCTTGATCAAAGGTGTGCACCCAAATTAGACCCTCAAACTAAGAAGGTACTTCAAACAATCACCCCAAGGGTCAAAGTGAACCAAACCAACAACCAAAGGCCAAATACCAAGAGAAGGGAGGTGACGAAAGAAGGATATATAAGAACTAGACATCCCGAAGAGGTCATACATCGAGGTTAACGTAGGGGCAACTCATGGAAGGTGGTTTGACATAGAATGATACTAGAAATATATTGCGTCATCACTAGGTGGGTCATACATGGAAATGACAAAAAAGAGGTTTAGATCGTGGCCTCCCTAGTGAGTAAGTATATGTGAGTTTTAAGGTAAGCAATCCACTATTAAGAACTAAAAATTTAAGGTTTGATGAGTTGAAATCGAAAAGGGGCTTCGAAAAGGATCATTCGGCATATCATATTGTGAATTGAGCTTCCATGTGAAACACAACCCTTCATATGCCTTATGGGTGTGAATGCCTAAAATAATATTTAAGAATCCACATTTGTATTATTATCCAAATGTGTTCACTTTCTGTTATTTTAAGGGTTCGATTAATTTAAGGTTTCATTTAAGGGTATATTTATTCATATTTATAATGTTTATATTCTTTCATTTATTTAATTAAATCATAATTGGTTAGCTTTAGGTATTAATAAAAAATCATAATAGAATTTAATTATTTAAAATTTTATGATTAAATTTACAACTTGAAAGAATTGATCTCATTACCTTATTTCCAAAAATATGGTTAAATTAGAAATCCATAGATATCAATTGTAAATCCATGAAGCTTTGTCTCACATTATGGTGACCTAGGAGGGTGGAGATTGTCTCCTTATATATATAGGGTCTAGGATATATATAAGACCATATATGTATATATATATTTATTTATCTAAGGTTTTTTTATATGTGTATGTTTATTTTTTCAAAAGGTATTTATGTTTTTTCATTTTTGTGGTCAGAAATGTTTCTTTATAATTTAGTATGGGAGAAGTGTAATTCTCTACTCAAAGTAGAATTAACACATTACACTAATAATAATTTTTTTTTTGTAAATTGCAGATAAAAATTTAATTAACAGAGTCGAAAAATACATCAAGAGCTAAAATGTTTGTAGTAGATTGGGGAGGCCTCAAGTGGTGAAGCCACCATCCCAATCACTCAAAAATGCTAAAATGACTAACATAATACAAAATATAGACCTCCTGGGTATGGTTTGCCCATAAAAAGACTGGGACTTGCTTCAAAAATAAAGTTTCATACTGTCTGGTGTTGTTGTAAAATAAACCATATAGAAAATTAAAACAAAAAAGCTGATAATCACAGAGATGACCCGGAGCTATGGCAGCCCATTTAGCGATTTGTTGGTGGCTCGTCTGGTTTCTCCTAGAGGATGGGACAGGCAACATATAAATCTTCAAAAGTTCCCGGAGGGGGGAGAGTGGGAGAGGGAGAACCTGGAGCACATCTACTGTCCTGAGCAGCATCGGTCGCGAGAGTTGTAGGAGTCGAGCCCTTATCCTTTCTGACCTTGGACTTTTTCTGTGCAGACCCAGGTTTTGGAGCTTCAGGAGTTGCAGCGTCCTCATTGTTTTCCTGCACGGCCGGTTCAGAATTGCCACCCAGGGAGAAAATGTCCCAGGTCATATTGGCGTCCAAGGTATTTGAGTGGTCTGTGGCCTCTTTCAGGTTGGAGTTGATGTTCCTCACAATGCTGGTGCTGGCTTGCCAGCTTGCCTCCATCTCTTCAACAAGGGTACTCATCATGTTTTTTAACAGCCAATAGTGATTTATGGCACTACCATTGCTGCCAGAGGCGAGCAGAGCTGCCACCCTACGGGATTCCCACCCATCAATTAGGCCGCGAGTCCGCGCAGAGATGCGCTTAGCATAACTGTCCATGACAGTCCAGTCCATGGCAACCCTGGACCTTCGACTGGAGCTAGTTCTACCATTGCCGCGTCGATATATACCTTTGTTGCGTGGTGTCAAGGCAGTGAGAGCAATAGGGGAGACCACAAAGATTATCCTAAACTCAACAGAGGGAGTCACAGAGAATAACCAGAACGCAACAGTAGGATTAGAAAACATGCCGACCAAAGCCTTTAAAGGGCCGATCCAAGCCAAGTTTCTCATGTGGAGGCAATAAATGATACAGATTGTCATCGTTGGAAAGGGTGGCAAAATTGAATGCACATCACACCGGCCGAGAGAGAACGTCATTCCAGATGTGCGCGAAGGAGAGTGTGATTATCACCCTCGTCCTCCCTCAAATAATCATCGTCGCCTAGGTTGCAAGCTGACAGGTGTGAGGCTGGCGTCATTTCATGGCCAAGTTCATGCATGCCGAAGACGTCGCCACGTGAGGTAGGTTGGATGTACGTCTGATCCATATGCGCGGTGGACGAGGTGGAGGGCACGTGGTCACCCACATCCAGGGTATACTAATAATAAAATATTAAGTAAATAAAATTTTATAAATAATAAAATGATAAATTATTAAGTAAATAATTTTTTTATAATATCTATCCCAACTTAAACTTCAAAACCAAAGAGATATATTTTTTAATTAATTAAAACAAAATAATTAATAAAATTTGGATATTTGATGTGTATTACTAAAAATTAAGGATGACCATAATTGAACCTAGTGACCAGAAATATTATTCCTTAAAAAAAACAATTTGACTTGAACGATTTAACAACATCAAAACCAAAACCATTCATTCCTTTGATTCAGTAGAAATCACAGTTCTTCAAATTGCTACTTACCAGTTGTCTTTATCCAGATTACTACTGTAATTTGGTCGACCTATGGTCGAAAGGTGGAGCATTTAATTTATGCGTGTTATTTTCTCCTTTAAAGTATTTTCAGTCATAAAAGCGTGGTTCCAGCTTTAATGTCACTGAATACACATGCTACAACAATATCCATCACACATGACATAACGGAACGAGACACATGGTGAATGGTCTAAAGTCCAAAACATAACGAGCCCGTACAGTGGATCTGCCACAACATCAAAGGAAAATTTCACAGATCACTGGCAACAAATTTCGTCGACATTACCAGTGGAAATCTCGCCCGTCAAATTTCGTCGACATTACCAGTGGAAATCTCGCCCGTCCGTTCCTCGTATGCAAGTGTCGCTATCGAATATTTCAATGCCGCCTCTCTGAAATGATAACAGTTCGAAGCATTAGTTATAATCTCTGCGAGCACTTTCCCGTAGCAAATTTCTGTTGTGTGTGTGGATCAAGAACCGAGTACAACCCTCAGCTGGCAGACAGCGTCATCCCGTTGCCTCACCATGGAATTCAAATCCCAATGCAAACAATAAGCAGCAATTGAGCTAATCAGCGTTGAAAGAAATTGAAACTTTCAAGTTTCACAACAAGTGAGCTATTAAAAAGAAAAACAAATGTTATGGAAGTGCATAACTTCTTTTCATAATCACTATTCATTGTAAAACTTTTAATAAAACCTTAAGATGATACATTTAACACAAAAAAATTATATAAAATTCACATTACTTGCTTGTAATTTCGACTTTGGAATTCGCTATATGAACATGATCATGTCACAATGGTAGCTCATCAGTAAAGCTGCCTTCTAACCAAACAAAATCAAAATACGTGCAGTTTGGAAATCAAATCCAAGTGTCCTTTACAATCGATGCATAAAACCTTTTATGTCTTATGTCGATGACACATGTCAAATTTTTATCGATCATGACGATTGAAAATTCGTAAAACTCTGTAAACTCTGAGGGAAGAAGATAATACACACATCATAGCTTGTCCGTTCAAAATCAAATTCATAATCTTGGAGCGTCCAGCATAGCATTAGTGTCATCCTATTGACATGAGAATCCGACATACAGCTTCTTCGTTTGGATTTTAATTCTAAGAAAGCCATGGAGAATAGAGACATGAAGGAGTTACAGCCTCATCTACCCACAAGGTGGTTGGAAACTGATAATCCAAACAAGCTCCAAGCACTGGACAAGTCTGGCTTGAAGCCTTATATTGTAAAAGCCAATTCCATCAAGCCAGTCCTGGGCAGAGTTTGGCATCTCGTTGGGGAGTTTTGGGAGAATTTTGAATTTGGGTGTTCTACGGTGTTGGGTTACAGGATCACAGTAGAGCAACAAGACATTTTCAGAGCAACGGGACTGCCCAACGCAGGCCGCACAGTGTGTTACTGGTTTGAAAACAAGAAATCCAAAGTCGAGCGAATGGGGAAAATGGCTTGGAATGCCAGGCATGCTATGAGATTGAAACAATTGTGTGGAGTTGAGACGAGTTTCAAGCACGAGTTTCCCGTGGATATGGTCAAGGACGAGATTATAAGGTATGTGATATCTCTGGTTATGGAACATCTCTCGGGAATGCCTATTGTTTCTCATTGCAACGATGAATTTCTTGATGCAATTGAACAAGGCATGAATGGAAATGTCACTAATTGGTCTGCCTACATTTCTGAAAGTATGAAAAATTTTGAGGTCGTTCGCCGAAATGCTGATCTCATTTCACAGACAAAGGGGACCCAAAATGAATTTCTCTATGGGATTGTCACTGCATTGCTTGTTAGAGAGCAGGCACCTGATTTGTGGCAGCAGGTTGTACAAAATGTGGGGTGGGATGTTGCATTGTTGAAGAAGAGAAAATTGAATGAAATCAAAGAGTTGCACGACATGGAGTTGTTGAAGAAGAGGAGAATGAATGAAATCAGTGGGGTGAAGGATATTGAATTGTTTAAGATGGGGAACTTGAAAGGGGAAGGGAAGATTGAAGACGAAGAAGAAGATCAATATGGGGAGAAACGGCAGAAGTTGTCGTTGGCATTGATGGATTTCGAGGAGGGGAGGAGTGACGATAATGAAAGAGTGCAAATGCAAGAGGGAGTTGGGAAGGTGGGGGGAATGAATTGTTTGGATTCTCAAGCAACAGGGGAAATTTTGCGGAGGATCAAGGTCGGCTTAGCTGACGAATGTGCTGAAACTGTTGAACAATATCTTGCCAACTGCCAAGGATGGGAAGCCTCTGTCCGAGAGGTTTCAGATGAAGAACTTTTGAAGCAGTATTACAGTGATGTCAACTATTGTTCAGGAGATCAGATTGTGGGGAATCGGATGAATGGCATTCCAAAGAGCATGTCCAGGAGATTCTCTGGACGGGCAGAGTCGGAGCAGAGAAAGATAAAGGAAATAAGAGTGAGGAAATATGACAAGTTGCTCGTAATCAGTATAGAATATGTCTTGGCACATTTTGTTCACAAAAGTAAGGTACCCTTTGCCCATGGTGGTTTGTATGTGGATCCCTATATTGTCTTTGTGCACCCTCAGGCTTGCAGATTTCTGTGGGCTTGTTTCTCAGTATTCAAGGTGGTTCTGTGGTCAGAGAAACCTAGAGAGGTGCATGATTTTGTCCTGCAGCACATTTTGGGAGACAGCAGTTCTGGTCGGATTCTTTCTTATTCGATTGAGGACTGTATCATCACGAGAATCAGCCGAGATGGCAATGCAGTCCATGGATGTTATAAGGATTTGACTAGAGTGTGGGAAGATCTGGGAGACTATGGGAGTGCAAATACGCTTTTAGTTGATACTTCAAATGTGGCCAGGCTTAGAAATCAAGATGGAAATGTCATTTGCCCCATTCCCTACCAATATCATGTGCAGGCTTCTCATTGGCAACTAGAGACCTATCTCTTGCCTTATCTGGAATGTTTGGAATCGGTGCAAGGTATTCCTGAATTTATTAAGAATTTCCCGTTCCGCCTTGAGAAGGGACACACTTGGGAACTGTCCCAATTTGAAGAAGGTAGGGTGATTCCTTTGTTTGCAATCCCATGTCCACCACATCGTCGTGGAATTGTAAAGAATTGGAATATGTTTCCGAGCATTGTAACCGAAACTTCTAATTCTCAGTGGCATCTGTTTAATACTCAGTGCCTTGGGATGAATAATACTGGCCAACAATTTCCTATCACAAGAACTAGCATCTCATTTTCACAGTCAGTTCCACCTGCTGCTAACTTCGGAATTTTTGAAATGTATCATGGAATCTCATCAGGAGTGTTCTTGGGTTTCAATGATCATATACAGAGTTACAACAACATTATTTATATGAGGGAACTGATTAAACAGAGTGATGACATGAAATATATGAGAGAACTGAATAGGGGGAAGGTTGATTTACATAACA
Source organism: Larix kaempferi (assembly GCA_027924585.1). NCBI lineage: Eukaryota > Viridiplantae > Streptophyta > Pinopsida > Pinales > Pinaceae > Larix > Larix kaempferi. The sequence continues at coordinate 7,007,787 of BSBM01001433.1, read as the reverse complement.
TAACCCATGAGAAGGAAAAATTGGAAAAGAAGCTACAAGAAAAGGAGCACCATCTACAAAAAGTGGTAGATGCCTTGGAAAAAGTAAATGAAGTAAAGAGAAAAACAGAGGAGAAAAACGCTGACTTAAAGAAAGCATTTGTAGAAAGGGGTAGGGCTTTGAAACAGGTGAAACTGGAGAAGAACTTGGGAATGAAACAGAGAGAGAACATTATTTGTTCTTTGCAGGGAACTGTCCAAGCTCTGCAAGAAAAGTTAGGAAGCTTTGAGAAAAAACATAGGGAGCTTCAAATATTTGTCAAGAGGGAACTTGAGAAAGAAACAGCTCAAATTCGTTCCACTTTGACAACTTTTCCTGGACTGAAACAAGAATATCCTGTTGTTGGAGCACAAAAGATAAATAAAGAGTCAAGGCAGCAATGGAAAGTAAAACATCAGTTAAAACCTGATCAGTTTATGTTGGTAATTAGTCCAGATGTTCAACAGTCGACATTGGAACCTTATCCAGAAATCAGTGACAAGGTCACAGGTTCTCATATGAGTGGAGATGAGAGCACAAGTGATAGAAGTCATCTACTTCTTACAAGTGATACTGAGGCTCTGCATTGTTCTATTTGTATGGAGCAGTGGACAACTGAAGGGGATCACCGTATATGGTAAGTGCAATAATGCCACTGAGAAAGGCCATTCTATTTTTTAGTTGTGTCAAAACTATTAGCAATGTTTTCTCTGACATTCCAAAGACTTTAACTCTATTTTCTATCAGTAAAATAATTATACAACATAAAATCTTGATGATGGGTGAAAGATAAGACTCTTTGCAAAAGCAAGCCTCAGGTTTTCTGGTCACACAACCTATTGTGGTGAAGTCACGGTAGAGTTAATCACAAAATCTCAGTATGCCAATAGTTGCAGCAAATAATCATGTTAGACTAAATCTTTGCATAGAAGTCTTCAGGGAAGGACTTCGCTGTCAATATTGTTTTCCATGACTGATTGTCCCAATTCTCTCTTTCCTTAGTTGTTTCTTCCAGAGTGTTTATGGGCCAACTTAGTTAGAACTTGTAATCTTCTGTTTGTTTGCTGTTCTTGTCTTGTTATCAGAAATTAGATAAATCATTTTTCTTACAGCAAAATGTTTTCTTCAATTTATGAAAAATCTAAAATGTCCAAAGACTGACATTTGAAATATGGAAATGCAGCTCCCTTGCCTGTGGACACATGTTTGGCATGTCTTGTATTAGAAAATGGCTTCAGGTTCAACTACATGAAAACAGCATTGGCAAGGTAAGAATATTCAAGCTCTCAGTTGTTGATTTACATGGTGTGGTGTTAAATGAACGGGTAAGATTATAAAGTTCTTGAAAAAGATTAATTAAGTTTCTATTGTTTTTGCTGCAATCAAATCTTGGAGATTATAATTTTCTATCTCTGTAAACGTGTAGTGTCCACAATGCAATAACAAGGCTGAGTTGGGTGACATCAGAATTCTTTATGTCCCAGTTATAGCTGTCACTGGTCGACAATAGTGACAGATCAGTCATCTTTGTCGTAATACCCACAGATTCCTATCATCAGAAATCAGCTGAAGAGAAGATTTCTATCATCAGAAGTCAGCTGAAGATAATTTTTTGGAAGGCATTAAAAGGTTACTTCCTCCCCTGTTTTTGTAAATATTTGTTTGGCAAAAGGTGATGGTTCTGACAGAAGGGAAAACTTGCAAGATTACGAGGCTCTTTTAATTTCTGTAACACACCTTAAAGCTCTTTTAATTTCTGTCATGCAACTGAACATTATTAGCTTCTAACACACCTTAAAGCTCTTTTAATTTCTGTCATGCAACTGAACATTATTAGCTTCTAAATTTTGTATCAGCAACAAAATGTTTATTAATTGTTAATTAATGCTGTGTTGCCAATCATAAATGATAGTTTGGTTGGAAAGTTGGCTTTTGCTCCAAGAAAAGCGATAGGTGCTCTTACAGTTTGAGGTGGTGTGTAACTCTAATAATCTAAATAGAGAAAATAAATTGACAATTGACGTTTACTATAAAGAAACCTAATTTTGCGCATAAAGATTGTCATTTCATAAAAACATATCACCTCATAATAATTTCTTGCTCCTTAATTTGATGGATATTTATGCTCCTTAATTTGATGGGTATTTATCAAAGGCAGCAAGCGAATTATTACCTTACTAGATTTTAATAAGATTCAATTTTTTAAGAGCACACTATGTTGGTTTTCTCTATGTTCTTTGAGGTAGAACTCTTCCCAGTTTGAAAGGAGTTGAGAGCTTTGTATAGACTTGCAGTTGGAAGGGAGTTAAGAGTTTTGTATAGACTTGCAGTTGGGAGGGGAGGAGAAGGCAGAACCCTGATCTTTGAGGTAGAGCTATTCCAGTTGGGAGGGGAGGAGAAGGAAGAACCCTGATCTTTGAGTTGGAGCTATCACTAGTTTGAAAGTTTTGTATCGACTTGCAGTTGGGAGGGGAGGAGAAGGCAGAACCCTGGTGTAGCCATAGTGTTTGAGATCTTGGGGCTCTTGATATTTGATTGAGAGGATTTGTTGGGATATTGGGGCTCTTAATATTTGATTGAGAGGATTGGTTGGGTAGAGTGTTTTGTTGTTGATAGCTGGTTGCTACTTGATGGTCTGTGGTTGCAAATTTTCCTTTGTTGTGAGTCTTCTTCAACTTTGATGGTCTGTGGTTGCAAATTTTCCTGTGTTGCGAGTCTTGTTCAACTTTGAGTTATAGGGATGCCTGGAACTTTTCTGTCTTTATTACTTGCACTTAAAAGAGGACTTTCCAAGGAAATAGTACATAAATAGTACATTATTATTGATTAGTTAAAGAAATTAATCATTGGTTGTGAGTTGTAAGTCTATGTTGGTTAGTACATTATCATGTGCATTTATTGGTTATTGTAATACTTAATTACATTTTTTGATAATTACATTTTATTATTATTAAAATTGTAGTAATTTATTTTCTATCAAATTGTCTACATGTTTTGATAATTATATTTTTATTATTATTAAAATTGTAGTAATTTGTTTTCTATCAAATTGTCTTTCTATCTCGCTTGTTCACAAATTGTTAATTCATTACTAAATTAATAATTTGCTTTATCTTGCTTCTTCACAAATTGTTAATTCATTACTAAATTAGCAATTTGCTAAATTGCATATGATGTTTTGTATGTTAGTGAATTTCGTTATTCCTAAATAAAAATTAGTTAATAAAGTATAATAATATAATTTTGGGTATGACTCCACCACAATGTTCTACCTACTAAACAATGGAATACATTAGAGGAAAAGAGTGTCAATGACCCTAAAGAGTGATGTGTTAATGATTTCCTTATGTACAGTCCGAAGAACAAACCTTGTGAAAAGACACTAAAAAGTGACGAGTTAATGGTTGTCTTTTAAAAAAAATTGTTATCGATTCACTCCCAAATCATAACCATGATAACAATAACGACAATTTTCATGACAATTATGAAATTTATGATATAATGACCATTATGATATAAAATATTTGTGAATTTTTGTTACTGAATATTGTAAGAAATTAATTAGTGTCCAATGTGGAGTTGTAGAGTGGTACTTTAGCAAAAATAATAAAATATTAAATAAACAAAGATTTCAATTCAAAAGCTATTATATTTTTATTTTTTTTTGTTTGGTTATCATTTTAAAGGACTATGTGAAAGGATAAAATTTATTATGTTTAAATCTATCTTAACTGTAGATTTATCATGTAGATTTAATTTACACTTCCAAAAAGTTGATTGAAAAGTTGATGCCTCTTGATATATAATAGATTTATAATTAAAATAAATCTATCTATGCTAGTGCTATAATAACTAGATTTATAATTAAAATAAATCTATCTATGCTAGTGCTATAATAACTCTTGATTACGTTGCTAAAAATGACCAATATTTGGCTATTTCCCCTCTTGATATATAGAGGATTTATAATTAAAATAAATCTATCTATGCTAGTGCTATAATAACTCTTGATTACGTTGCTAAAAATGACCAATATTTGGCTATTATAAATAAAGGTCAAACTTTTCAAACTTGAAATAAACCTAACATACACCAACAAAACTAGTATTTCAAAAAAGAGTGCAACCCATTTCTCCAAAACTAAAAATTCTATCACTTGTATTGAAAACAACTTGTTAATATTGTTCCATCCTTAAAAACTTCATTTCCAATACCTAATTTCCCTTTATATAATAACATGAATGATCTAGTTTCAACTAAAGCTAATATCCCAATCCCAATGTTCGATGCCTTCAAGTCTCTGAAATAGCAAGAAAATCATAAGAAACCCTTAGTTATAATTGTATAATCTAAAAACCCATTCGAGTCTCGGGATTCTTTAACAAGCGTAGTATCTTTGTAAGAAAAAGACCAAGAAAATGAAATAGTAGTGGCTAATTCTTTTAGGAATGTCTAAAAAATCTTCTCTTTTTATATGTTTTTATAAAAATCTTTGACAAAATAACTTAACAACTCACTCTTATTTTGGAGATGGAGATGGATTTTTTTGTAATAAAAATATTTGACAAAACAACTTAACAATTCACTCTTATTTTGGAGATGGATGTGTTTTGGAGATGGATGTGTAGGGCTAAATTTTTTTCAAAAAATAAATTTACTACTTAATTATTTTTATTTTAAAAAATCATTTATATTTAAATCAAATATATGTTTTTATGTATGCTTTTTATTTAATATTCATTTATGTTTTTATAATATTTATCAAAATTTATAAATTTTATTAACCAATCGTATACTTTTTATTTAATATTCATCTATCTATTTATATGTATGATTGTTAAAATCCAAAAAAATGGTTTAGAATACTATAAGCAATCTTTAAAAAATACTTTATTTGTATTATATTTAAAATTATAACTAATCAAACTAAATTATATTGTATTAATGAAAATTTAATCAATTGTATGTTTTTTATTTAATATTTATCTACCCATTTATATGTATGATTGTTAAAATCTAAAAAAACATCGTTTAGAATCTTATAAGTAATCTTTAAAAATACTTTATTTGTATTATATTTAAAATTATAACCAATCAAACGAGATTATATTATATTAATGAAACTCTTAGAAATATCTTTACTTTCAATAATAAAAAAACACGAAGCTACCTTAAGTAGAGTTAAGGAAATAAAATTGGTCATGTTTTCCTATCCTAAAATAAAAACTACTTGTGTATGTGGATAATGGACACGTGTAAGTAATTAATATATATTATTTTAGGATGTGACTGGAAAGTCTTTACATATGGCTAACTTTCATGGTACTTATTTGATTGTGCCTAGAAAAATATCATTGAACTTTCATGGTATTTATTTGATTGTGCCTAGAAAAATATCATTGAAGAATGAGAAGAAAACCTATAAGCCCTTATATTAAATGTCTCCTAATGGCTCCTAGAGCTTAATGTGGATAATAGTGAGACAGATTTTGGTATAGAAAATATCAATGTTTAATGAGAAGAAAACTTATAAGCCCTTATATTAAATGTCTTCTAGAGCCTAATTTGGTAGAGCTTAATGTGGATAATAGTGAGACCGATTTTGGTATAGAAAATATCAATGTTCAATGAGAAGAAAACTTATAAGCCTTTATATTAGATGTCTCCTAGAGCCTAATTTGGTACATACTATTTATTGAGAAGATGAAAATGTTAGTAGTGCAGAGCCTATGTGCATTGTGATGATTTGGCAATTCTTTTTATGGAAGGATGTTGTGTAGGTATTATGTTATATTTACATGTTGGTAAGGTACATCATTGTTATTCTTATAGGTTTAGAAGTTTGTGATATAATTTGAAGTTTTGAGTTTAGGTTTAGAATAAGCTAACAAACTAGGATGTAAGCATCTTATTGATTTTGATGATGGTGAAACATACATGTTCTCTATCGAATGAACTTCTTAAGTTTATATCTATTTGTTTTTGGATTTTTTTTAATGGGTTGTTGTCTATCGAACTTTACCATGTTTATAGACATTTGAACGTTGTTTCTAAAAAGCTTGTAATCTATATTGTAGTACTTTGACAAGCAAATTTAAAAATATCAACATGATTGCTTTGTTGTTACCTTATATAGGCCGCAATTCGCTAATAATGAGGAATCATGGAAAGTCTTCTTGGATGATGAAGTATTGCTTTCTCTTGAATGAGGAAGAAGAAGATGACATTATAATCTTCCTAGATGATAATGAGTATCCTAAGAGTTTGACTCCTCCATAAAATTTGTTTTCACCTAATGATGCTAGCAACAAGCAAATTTCTTCCCAAGAAACTTCCAAGCATAAGATATAGAAAATACACCTATAAATATAAAATTAGAGAACAAACCATTTTTTTTTACATAGGTTCTAATTGCTTCAATAAGAATAAAGAAAAGTTTATGGCTCTCTTTCACAAATCTAGAGATGTGTTTGCTAATTTAGAGATGTGTTCGCTAGGGAAAAATTTGGTTTCCCTAGTGATGTTAGCAATATAGAAATTTCTTCTCAAGAAACCTCCAAGCATAAGATAGGAGAACATATACATGTAGATATAGGATTAGAGAACAAACAATTTTTTTTTGTGTATAGGTTCTACTCGCTGTGATAAGAATATTTTTTTTGTTTATTGCTCTTTTACAGAACTTTAAAGATGTGTTTGCTTGGTCATATGCAATACAATCCAACACACTATACCTATTAAAGGGTGTCATACCAATTTGATAGAAATAACACTCTATTTGTATATAATATGAAATTTATGTCTATTGCAATTAGGAGGCAATTGGAGCCTTCTTGATCATACAAGCACACTTGCATGGAGCAGAGGCTTGAGAGGGAAAAATGAAGATAGCCACTTGACCCAAGGTGAGGGTATTCTAGAAGTTTCTTTGATTCATGCCTAGTATTGGATTTGGATCTACTTGAGGTAATGTGGTATCATATATGTTTAAGGAGATTCTGAGGGTGGCTATGACAAGAACAATAACATATGTCATAGCCTCAAAAGGGAGGAAGAAGGCCTGTGAAGCACCTGCAACAATTAATTAATAAGAATATGCGAAATAACAGAAATGACTGAAATCAGAATCATTTTTATATTGATCACAGGCCACTTCGAGGGGGCAACCTCCTTTGAGCAAGCTCAATACAAATAACTTCACGGTGCCTTCATAGGCCTCAACACACACTTATATACTAAGTCTAGGCGCCAATACCATGGGTCAATACTATGTGTCAATACAAGCCATGGGCTAAGTCTAGGCACCAATACTATGAGTCAAAACCATGGGACATATAATACTATGGGACGACTTACAAAGCATATGCGTCCAATACTATGGGTCAATGCTATGGGCTAATATAAACTATGGATCAACAAATACTACGGGACGACTTACAAAGCATATGCGTCCAACAACAATACACTAACAAAGTAAAGACATGGGTTCCTAACATCCCCTCTCCCTTAGAAAAAGCTTTGTCCTCAAAGCTTTAGATGTGGAAATTGCTGCAGAATCTGAAGGAGTGGGTCCCCTGTAGCATCCTCGGGTTGCATTCCGAGCCACTGGCGCCTTTGGAGTTTCAGGGAGGATTGCATGGAAGGTTGTAGACGAAGAAGAACCATATCAGCGATGTGAAAAGTGCGCTCAGAACGATGTTGATCGGCTTGTTGTTTCAGTCGAATTCTTGCCATGTGAAAATTGTCCTACAGAATGAGAAGAAGCTGATCATGGGTTCGAATAATTGAGTCAATTGCCTGAACTGGGGAGTTGCTGAAGGTGTATGGAAGAAGAACTGGTGGTGCCTGTCTAGAGACTGCTTCATATGGTGTCCTTTGAGATGTGGTACTATACCACTAGAGCGCTTCTAGGAAATCCATAGAAATAGTTGTCCAAATCTGTGGAGGGATGGGAAAGGGTTCGAGCAGTCCCAAAAGGAGGGTCGTTTCACCCTTGTTGACCTGGAAAGTATCACAGTCAACCACCATCCGTTGAATTGTCCTTTTGAGTCCCTACCAAAAGAAGTTACATTGTTCCTGGTCATACGTTTTGAGGAACCCAGAGTGCCCTACTGATGAAGAAGCATGGAGTTCATAGAAGAGATAGCCCCGTTGAATAGATTGCAACCAATTTGGAACAAGCAGAGAAATAGCTGAAAGAGAAACTGGGTCATCAAATGTGCGAGGAGGAGCATCTTCCACCATATTGTCCTTACCCTTCTGGTAAGTGGTCGCATAGTCATAACCCATGAGTTGGATAACCCATTTCAGGTGTGTTGGGGAGGAGACCCGTTGTTCCAGGAAAGTTTCCAGACTCTGGAGATCAGTCTTGATGCAGAAATAATTCCCCAATAGGGATGGCTGCCACTTCTGTACTGTATGCAAAATAGTCATCATTTCCTGCTGAGAGGTAGATGCGGCTAAATTCTTACCGGAAAGGTCTCTTGAAGGCAACAAGCTCATTGGTTCAGCAAAGACACCTGCATATCTATCCAAGGAAGTAGTGGAGACTGTTGATGGGTGCATCTGAATGGAATGGAGTTGAGCGATGACACCATGTGAATTATTCTTAAGTATTTTTTCTAAACAATGTGAACTGATGATGCAGAGAGACCCTGGTTGTAAGCCCATAAATTTGTGTTGTGCCCCATTGACTGAAAACTGCATCCAAAGTTCAACAAAATCCCATAAGATGGGGCCAAGTGTGCGTAACCATTGAATGCCCAAAACCACATCACATCCGCCTAAGGACAAGGAAAACATGTGAGAGCACAGGTTATAATCTTCCATAGAGATACGCACATTGTGACACTTCCCCTTGCAAGGTAAGGTGCCCCCATTGGCAACCATGACTTCAAAGTTGGAGCAAGGATGGACAAAACAATCATCCATTTTGGCAATCCGAGGATCAATGAAGTTATGAGTGCTACCAGAATCAATGAGTATGGTAAGAGGGAGCTTCTTGAAGTATCCTCTGACTCGCATTATTTGTGGGGTGGTGACGCCGGTTACAGCATGGAGAGAGATTTCGGGTGGGTCGTCCTGAGATGGGGTGTCAACAGGCGGGTGTTGAATGTCGACCTCATCATCTACTGTATCTAGAGATTCTTCATCAAGTTTTGAGGTAGGCGGAGAATCCACATCTAAGAGATAGAGCTTTTGTTGAACACATCTATGTCCCTAAGTGAATTTCTCATCACAATTATACAAAGCCCTTTTTCTCGACGTGCCTGCATCTCTGTTTCAGAAAATTGCTTGATAGGAGTTGGTTGAGGAGTAGGCGTGATGGGAGGTCGTTGGGAACCCATATTTCTGAAGGGAACAAAGGTGGGTTTGGAGCATTGTTGAGCTGCGATCTTGTCCTCGACCAACTTAGCCAACCCTAGGACTTCCATCATTGTGTTGGGACAAAACATTTTGACCTCTGAGCTGATTTCATCCTTGAGACCACTGATAAAACAACTCCTGTAGAATTCATCAGACAATCCTTCTGTGTGATTGGCTAGTTTCTCAAATTCTATCTGATACTCTCTCACTGTGCCTGTTTGGTGAAGTTTAGTGTGTGCCCCTGTGAAGTCGTCAAAAGCACTAGGACCAAATCGTGGCAAAAGGAGTTGGCAAAAATATGTCCAGTTTGGCTTGGGATGAGCTTTTATGTACCAACAGTACCATTGAAGGGCTTCCTGTTCCAAATGAAAGGATGCAAGTGGAACTTTCTAGACATTAAAAGTATTATGCAAACTGAAATATTAATCTGCTCGGTATATCCATCCAGTTGGATCAGTACCATTGAAGCGAGGAAAATCAAGCTTCGGCCCACGAAAATTGCTGGAAAAAGAGAACCCGGTGGCTGCAAAAGATTCTGGCTGTCGGTTATTGTTCATGGCTGAATGTTGAAGATGGAGGCTGAGAAATTTTTCATCCAGATCTTGGAGTTTGGTTTCGATGGCTGCAAGTGCTTCCTTCATGGTGTTTGCTCCTGCACGGATGACAACCATAACTAGAAGTTTTTTTTTTTTTTGGGGGGGGGAATGGATAGAAAAACACAAACAAAAGCTTATTTAGTAAAGGAAAATTTGAATTTGGAAAAAAACTCGGAGGGGTAATTGGGGTGTGACTAGGTTTTGGACACTTTCTGATGGACAAGGAAGCAAAAAATGGGGATTTCAGAAGCGGAGTGAAGGAATGAGAAAATTTGGCAGAGAGGGGCACAGAAGCAGAATTAGGAAAGGAACTATGTGGTAAAATTTGAACGTGATTGGGTGAAAATTGAAGGAGTTATGGAAAACCCTAAAAATAGACAAATGTAGGATTTTGGTCTTGGGAAGTGGAATTTGGGATAGGGTCTTCAGGAATGAAATATGCAGAATGGGATTACAGGGATGTTAGTGAAGTTTCAGGGAAAACAGAGTTGAAACAAGGGAGATATGGCCAAATTTTTTATTTTTTATTTTTTTTTTCACCAGAAATGGATCGGCAACAGTGGCACGGAAGGGATCCACAACAGATGGATCTTGCAACGGCGTAGAAGGGATCGAAAACGGCTGGATCTGAAACAGAAACTGGATCTGGAACAACTTTCAGAATAGATTTGAAACGGTTGGATCTGGAGCGGAAGTGATCGGCAACAGTTCAGCTGAAAATAGATATGGACCCCAAGTATGTGCGGCTTCCTATCGGTTCAGGGGATTCACTCGGCCACCAATGATGTCTGACGGCTTGCGTATTGGGGCAGTACCCCTCACTCCACGGCTTAGGTAAAACTGATAACTGCTTTGCCACAAACGACAGCTCTTGGTTTACCTCACGGGTGGGAACTAGTCAATCGGGTAGGGGTCGTTGCCCTTTTCGCTGGCAGGTCCTCTCAATGGGCCAGCTACTTTGGGGTTCCTGTGGTACTCCTCACAATGAGTGTTAGGGCTTATGCCCAAGTACTTCCCACAGTTAAGCGGATAGAGATTATTCCCAGATCCGAACTTGCAACAGATGCGAAATTTTTTTTGGCAGAAATTCCACCCAACGAGCCCAAGAAAGTGCTCTGATACCAGATGTGAAGCACCTGCAACAATTAATTAATAAGAATATGCGAAATAGCAGAAATGACAGAACTCAGAATCACTTTTATATTGATCACATGCCACTTCGAGGGGGCAACCTCCTTTGAGCAAGCTCAATACAAATAACTTCACGGTGCCTTCATAGGCCTCAACACACACTTATATACTAAGTCTAGGTGCCAATACCATGGGTCAATATTATGTGTCAATACAAACCATGGGCTAAGTCTAGGCACCAATACTATGAGTCAAAACCATGGGACATATAATACTATGGGACGACTTACAAAGCATATGCGTTCAATACTATGGGCTAATATAAACTATGGATCAACAAATACTACGGGATGACTTACAAAGCATATGCGTCCAACAACAATATACTAACAAAGTAAAGACATGGGTTCCTAACAAGGCCATTGTAGGGCTTGGGAGCAACTATGGTGAGATCCCTAGTTGCGGGGTTCTAAGCAAGATCACTAAAAGGAGTTGATTTTTCCCATCTTTTCATTAATAATTGAATTTTAAAGATTTAAAAGAAAATCTCATTGTTGTCAACCCATACATGGTTATAGATAAATAATTAAATTAATGTTCCTTGTAAATCAATTAAATAATAAATAATATATATATGGTAAATCTATACATAGTTAGAAATTTAAAAAAAATTGAAGTTAAAGCTAACTGAGAAAATAAATTAAAAAATAAATATATGAAAGGAAATTTCAAAAGATGGGATTGGCTCAAGAGAGCAAGTATGTCACAAAGTGAGATTTGGACCCACTCGCAAGGGAGGATAACAACTTTTCTCTTAGCCACTCAAGTTTCATCCAATTGATACCGATTACATTAATTCATATACTAATTCATTGATTATGGTTATTAACATCCACTTAGACTCACTTTGGTCAATCAGACTTTAAAAAAGATAAGGAATCACTTGGTTTTCTTTATAATTTTATTTATTAGCTTGAAAAACTTTCAGAAAAACATTCCTAGATTACCATAGTTGTGATGAGTTAAAAGGATAGGAAGTTCATTCTTATAGCAAATGTCTTGAAATTGGTAAAACACTCTTACGAGAAAGTGATTTTCATCTTCAACCCTCTTAGTGTCACAAGGATGACAAATCCTTTCATCCTGTGATGTTTTAGGAGTATTCTAGTGCCTTATTTCACTATGGAGCTCAAGCGAGTTTGTGCTTATTTTAACAATGTTGATTTTCTTCTTTATGTTAGTGTTGTTGCCCCGAAAATAGAAGCATCAAGCAACAAGGGATTCTCCCTGGTAAACAGTCCCAATTAGATTGTCCACCGTTTGGTGTGAGGAATCTGTCCGGTTAACAGTTCCGGCTACCGTAAGATCTAAAGATTCATAATCTTTGCACCGGTTGCGGCCCAATCCACCGTTTTTTGTGATTTTAATTTTAAAGATGAAATGCAAGTGCCCTAAGCTAAATGCAGGTAGCTAATCTAAATTAATCTAAAACTGTATAAGCAAATTTAACCTATCTTTGCAAGGAGCAAACTGTAGAGATGAGTAATAAACTACAAGAAACACCTAAAGATCACACAGATAGCCATTTAATCATAAAGATGTGCCTATAGCAGAATATAACAGCTATTAAAGATAGCTTTAATTCACTGAATACATTCCATTACTCATTTAAGAGAGACATCATTGTACAGGAAAATAGAAAGACCATTCATCACACATAAATAATTCATAATAGTAAAGAAAGATCTCACAGTAGTATACGAATGCTACAGGAATAGTCCAACAAACATTCAGCACACATTTCCAGGCAAAAAACGTCCTCTCTAGGCTTTCATTAGGCAAAATCCAGTTCTTGGAGCAAGTAGAAAAGTAGTTCACGTACAAGGAAGAAAATTTCATTCACCTGCAAAAAGCCCTTTCATTCTCTTCTGATCTTCTATTTATAAATTTACAATCTGCTCCTTGAGCTGACAGGTGTACCCTAAACTCTAGAACCTTCTAATTTGTCCTTTAGTGCACAACTACGAATTCACAGACTGGTGGCAAGCCTTCCATATAAGACAAAAAAAAGAGCCAGCTGTCTCTTAAAGCATTTATACAATAAAGGAATTTCATCTATTCCTCACATTAAGACAAATAAGAATTCTGCTGATTTATCTATTTATTTGGTTTCCTTTTGCTGACTTGCTGACTCATCCTCACCAACTAGCTCGCTTGTGGTTGTTGGGCCATCAACACTTTGGATATGGGTGGCCCATTGACTGGGCTCTCTCAAGATAATTTTTCTCCGAACAGATATTGTTGCCTTTGATGCAATCTCATACTTGCGCAGATATGATTTGCCCTGTGCTGCTCCTTCTTCCTTGCAGACCTTCTATGCATAACAAACCTGCGGTGAGCGAGGCAATACAAATAAGGAGTATGCATAAATTAGCAAAAATTGCAAAGCTTCCTACAGATTTGTAAAAGAAAACATGATAGAGTTGGCTTTAAATAATTCTTCGCGCCCAAAGTGGCGATCGCAAGATTAAGCTCCGCACTAAGGCGGCAGGCGTAACATTAGGTTTTGCGCTAATAGCGCTGCAAGCGTAAATTTAAGACTTGTGCCAAAATTAGACTTCGAGGAAAGATGAGGCGCAGCTATGGAAGCGGGAGCTATATGGATAAGCCTAGCACCTTTGGCGCAAGTTTTAGTCACAAAATGTGCGCTAACGGGAACTGCGCCAACGAGCTAAAAGACTTAGAAGATTCTTTGAGTCGGCAATCTTAAGGACAAATCCTGCGCTAAAGTGCCTATTAGCAGGCAGTTTAAGCTTAAAGGTTGCGCCAGAGAGCCCCAAAACAAAAGGTCGAATTATAGTTAAGATTACCGCCGAAGAGGCAGAGTTAAGCTTAAGATTTGCGCCGAAGGCGGCCAACTTATGCTTGACACTTGCGTCGAAGGAAGAAGATTTATGGATAAAAAATGTGCCGAAGAATCCAAGGTGACTTTGCCTTAGAGAAATAATTGAGAAAACTTTGCTGAAAAGCCAAGATTTGGAAACAAGGCGGAAAAGTAAGATTTAAAAAATGCGCTTTAACGCAAGACATAAGCTTGAAGTTTGCGCTTAAAAGCGTGCAATTAAACCTTTTCTGTTGCGCCTTTAGCACATAAATATACGCTTCCAATCTGTGCTTTGAGCGCGCGCACAGTTAACCTTTAAAACAACGCACTGCTAAATGGAAGGAAAAAATGCCTTAGTAAAAAAAAATCAAAAAGAACTAGAAGGGTCAATACTTTTAGGGAGAGTTGAAGATTCAATGAGAACGATTTGACCAAAATCAAATCCTAAACAAAAGAATAGGAGGGACCCAATATTTACAAAAGAAATTTGGGGGGATTTTGTAGCAACAACAATTGGCGATTCGTTGGCGAACACAGATCTCTAAAACACAATCTTGTCATGACTTAGAATGACATTTAAAATCACAGCTTTACACATAACAAAATGCCTCAGAGTTCAACTCTTAAGAATGGGGTGATCTCTTAATCATATTGGTCTTTTGGGAGAAAGGGGGCTAAGATTTATACTTCTTTCAAACTCTCTCAAGGCTAGAGTATGAAGTTAATTCTCTTAGGACTGTCTTTATGGTGCCTTAACTAAGAGAGGACTCCACAGGATCGTAACAGTACCTCACAGAGATATTCGTTTGTTCCTCATTCCCATGCTATCTACATCCTTTTGGATGTTCATGTATTTGACAGGTTTTGCTGTTTGAGCCTTCTAGAAATAGTTTTCTTAAAATTCCAATCTTTGATTTTGGTTCTTCATTCCATAATGTCCTTTTGTGTGAGCGAGAGATTTTATTTGATTTATCAAGCTTCACGGATGGAGAAGAACCTAGCTTGAGTTGAGTCTTTTGAACAACTTTCTAGATTTGAACATTTTGCTTTTATCTCAGCCATGCTTTGATTGAGGCGAGAATTTATGGAAATTAGACCCTTTGATGTAAGCCTTTAGGCTTTTATTTGTAGCATGGGATCATTTAAAATACCATACCTCTGTGAAGCATGCTTCCTTTCCATGGTTCCATAATAGCAAGGAAACCTTGAGACATTATTTAATGTTAAAATGAGTGGAGCCTCAAGATAGTGAGAGAGAAACATTGGATTATTAGTCATTTAACTAGGGTTATTTTGACCAAACAGAAAAATATCTCCCCATTTTCAAAGGCTGATTAGTGGAAGCAAAGTCATAGAGCCTCCTTCTCTTTACAAATGAGATTCTGCCTTCATGATTTCGATTTTGCTGAGAGCTCTGTACTACCACTAATCCAGGGGTCAAGCTGGGTTTCATTAGCCTAGAAAGAGGAAACTCAGATGAAAATTGAGTGATAAAGACAAACCTAACTACCGAGACTATTTCTAAACAAAACAAAACAAAAAAAATCAACAAAGAAAGCCAAAGAACAAAGAAACTATTTATTTATGTACAGAAAACCTCAATGAGACTAGGAAAAATATTGCTTCAAGGAGAGGCCATTGAGGGGAAGGTTTACTTCCTCTCCCTAGAGGTCTGTTAGCTTGTAAGTGGATGGGCCAAGCTTTGCAGAAATTTGGTAAGGGCCTACCCATAATTGTTCGAATTTCATGTGCATTCCCTTGCCTTCGTGAGGATGGTCCCATTTCAGAACTAAATCTCCTACTTCAAAACTTCTTTTACCAGACTTCCTTTTATCGAACCATCTTTTGATTATATATTGGTGTTGGTGGAATTGGTTCTTGGCTTTTTGCCATGCTTCTTCAAGTTGGAGCAGGGTGTCAATCCTAGATTGTAAAACCTGACTACCAGACCCTCGAGAGGCTTGGGACAGCTGCAAGGATGGAAGTAAGATGTTGGGAGGGAGGATGGCTTCCTTTCCATAGACAAGTGTGTAAGGGGAAACCCGTAATGCATTCTTTAGAGTCACCCTATCTGCCCATAAGGCATTTGGGAGAGCTATATGCCAGCTTCGTTGATTTTCAATCACAGTCTTCTTGAGAATTCGGATGAGGTTTTTGTTTGAAGATTCAGCTAGTCCATTTCCCTGGGGGTAGTAATTAGCCAAATAATGCAATTTAATTCCCCTTTCATAAACAAATTCATTTATTTTAAAAGACGAGAAATAAGTGGCATTATCAAATACTAGGGAAATTGGAACCCCAAACCTGGTTATGATGTTCTCTTCCAAGAAACTGATGACTGCATCTTCATTGATCTTACGTAATGGGGAAACCTCTGTCCATCTGGTGAAATAGTCGGTGGCTGTCAAGATGTATCGATGTTGCAGAGAAGAATTTGGCTTTATCTCTCCGATGACATCTATGCCCCACTGTTCGAAAGGTTTTGAGATGATAACTGGATGTAAGGGTCCTTCTACCTTAGGTAATTTTTCAGCACTCCTTTGGCATACATCATAGTTCCATGCATAAGTATGGGCATCTCGGAATAAAGTGGGCCAGTAATAGCCAACTCTTAGTATTTTGTGAGTTGTTGTCTCCCCTGAATAATGTCCCCCATCAGGGCCATCGTGTAACTCCTTGATGACTTTAATTGTATCCTCTTTCTCTAGGCATCTGAGAAAAACTCCATCATGATTTTTTCTGAAAAGTATTCCGTCAATGATATGATAAGCTGCTGAATTTAAACGGAGGGCCCTTATTTGCTTGGAACTCCAGTGTTCTGGAAAGTAACTTGACTGCAAATAATGCACTAAATATCTGTACCAGGACTTAGGAGCAGTGAAGACGGGACAAACCTCAATTACATTCATTTCAGCCTCGTTTTTCCAATCTATCCCTTCGTCAGCTGGATTTTGCGTGAGCAACTTGCACAAACTTTGACCCTTTATGATGGTAGCTGGCTTGAATTCCAAGTCACATTCTTGAAGAGCCGTAACCTAGTTTCCTCGCCTTTCTCCCAGCTCCTTTTGAACAAATAGAGATCTAACGGCAGGGTGAGGAACTACGACTTTAGTTCTATTTTTCAGAATATATGGCCTGAACTGCTTAACCGGTTTAAATACTGCATATGCTTGTTTATCCACGATAGGGTAATTCAATTCAGCGCCCTGCAGACCAGTGCTTATAAAATAAATTGGGTATTTATCTCCTGATTCTACCTTCTGAGTAAGTACTGCTGCGAGAGAATCATACGAAGCAAAAGTATACAAGATAAAATCTTTGTCAAAATCTGGGCTTTTTAAGGAAGGAGCATTAGCTATGGCCACTTTAATATCTCTGAATGCATCCTTTTCTAATTCTGTCCATTTGAACTGTGCACTTTGCTTGACCATTTGCTGTAATGGCTTGACGATTTGAGCAAAATCCAGAACAAACCTTCGAACAAAATTAATCGTGCCCATAAATGATTGCATAGATTTCTTGCTATGGGGCATGTGAATTTTATTGATGACTTGCACTCTCCCTTGATCTATTGAAATTCCCTGTTTAGAAATGATATGACCCAGTAGTTTACCCTCAATAACAACAAACACACTCTTCTTGGGGTTTAAAGAGATACCATATTTTCGGCAGCGATCAAAAATCTGTTTTAAGTGAACCACATGGTCTTCTCTTTCCTTTGAAAAAACCGTCACATCATCTAGATAGACAACAACACAATGACCGCCCAATCCTCGGAAGGCGATGTCCATTGCTCGCTGGAACGTGGCTCCTGCGTTTATTAGGCCGAATGGCATTCTTCGGTATGCGAAAGTTCCCCACTTGGTGTGGAAAGTAGTTTTAAGACGGTCTTCTTCAACTACTAATACTTGATTGTAACCAGAGAAACCATCAAGAAGAGAAAAGAGTTCCGATCCTGATACCATCTAGAGAATTTGTTCCATTGAAGGGATAGGATAGTTATCTTTATCTGAAGCTCTATTCAAATTTCTGAAATCAACACATAATCTTATTTCTCCTGACTTCTTTCTTAAGGGAACTAGGTTAGCAACCCACTCGGAATGCCGGACCTTAAAGATTATCTTAGAATCATGTAACTTCTTCAATTCCTTTTGAATTAGAGGTTCGAGAGTAGAATGCATTCTTCTTAAATGCTGCTGAAATGGATTAACACCAGCCTTCATTGGTATGATATGCTGAATGATGTGGGTGTCATATGTTTTCAAATATTCATACGTCCATGCAAAAACATCCTTATATTGTCGAAAAATCTTGATGAACTTATCTCTTTCTCCCGATGAACAACATTTACCAAGGTTAACAAATTTTGGTTTAGCTTCGGTGCCCAGATTTACCAATTTGTGCTGCATAGATGAGTTATTGGTCTTGGTATTTGCTGTCATTTTCAATTTGCTTTGTAGATCGAACAAAATTTCAAGTGACCTCACCCTTTTAGGGATGAAATTTCCTTTAGCCTCATCTTTCTTTTGTAAAACAACATCATGCTCTTCTTCATCTATCACAGCTTCTTGGAACATGTCTTTATTTGTTAGAAAACTGATAATCTAATCATCATCATCAAAAAATCTGAAATTTGTGATATTGTCTGGGACAGAAGGCCTGAAAACCAGTTCAATTGATCATTTGTTATTAGTCAGCACCAATCTGGAAGCGGAAGTTGCTAATAAATTAGATGCAACATTTTGCAGTCTAGGAACAGATTTTATATTGAAAGCATCAAAATGCGTAATTAAATCCCATACCTCAACCTGATAACCTTTCAAATGAGGTGAAAGACAATGAATGGTATCTCTTACCTGTCTTACAACTATTTCTGAGTCACCAAAAACTTTTAGGTACTTAACATTCAAACCGATGGCTTTGTTCAATCCATGGACTAAAGCTTCATATTCACCAGTGTTATTAGTACACTCAAATTCTAATCTACAGGACAAGAAGTACTTATTACTTTCGGGATCCACTAAAATACAACCAGCTCCGGATCCTTTCAGAGTCTTGGAACCATCAAAGTATAAAGTCCAAAAAACATTGTTTGATTTAACTAAGTTAGTATCTCTATGATCTAAGTCAGTGAATAAGCTAACTATGTTACAATCAATATCATCAGTTCGAGAAAAATGAAGGAGATTGGACTATTTATCTAATTCATGGCTAATAGTTTCATATTGATAATTACCCGGATCAATTTCTAAGAAATAATTCCCCAAAACTGAAGATGAGAAGGTTACAGCTTCGTTCTTCCCTTCTAGCTGAGTTACATTGTGTTTCATGTGTGGTTCTCTCAAAATTTTAATCTGATTCTGCCTATTCTGATATGGTAACCATAAATGGGACCAATCAGTTGCAAAGTAACCATTTAGTTTTGTAGACCAATCCCTAATCAAGATCAAACCATAGGCTTCCGGAATATCAACTACCATTATATCTATGAACTGACACACTCTAGAATCAGCAGACAATCTAATAAGCACATCTTTCATTTCCCCAATTACTTTAACAATAGTCCTATCTAACTGAATAATCTGAGCGGGAGATGGAATTGGCTGCCCATTGATCTTTCTACAAATAGACAGAGGCATTACATTCGAGGAAGCCACATAATCTACTATACAATTATGCACGTTGTGATTGAAGATTTCAAAAGTTAAAAGAAAAGGCAATGTCTGGGATTTAGATTTCCCAATACTAGCCTCATTTATTTCAGGATCTTCCTGAGTGTCTGTTAATGGAGTGTTGGGTTGGGATTGAAGAGATCGCAACAACTTGTTTCGTTGTTGGGGAAAACTACACATATCGAATAATGAAACATTTTCTTTTACCTTCTTTATATCTTTAATGATGTCATATCCCATATCACATTCTTTTACAACTTTCGTTTGACTGTTTGTCTTGCTCAATGTGACTTTTGGTTGATGGACTATTGTGTCAATGCTTGGATGTTTGGAAGCTGTTGGGTTAGCTTTAGGTTGCGGAGGAATGCCGGTAATGTGTCTTTTAGGTTTGGACGCAGTTGAGCTCGGAACTGGATCTGCAATGGGACCTTTACTGCGAGTGTTAATGTTTACAGTAGAGACTGGGCTCTCCACGGGATCATTTTCTATTAATTCAATTAAAGGTACCAAGTCCCATAATACCATGGTGGTATCTGGGGAGGGTTCCTCTACTTCAAGTGTTTGTTCTTCTAGAGGATCGTCTTGATTTGGAATCTATGAATGCAACATTTGGTTCATTACTAAACTCATAGAATTAATCCATTGTGGGTAGCTCTTTTCAGAGTCCGGCTCTTTATGAAAGGTATAGAAGTGTTCCATTCCTATTTCATTTAGATTTAAAACAGGGGAGCTATTCATAGGTGGATGAGGCTGGTCATTGTCTTCCCTTTTCTTGTAGAATGGTTTGAAAGGATTCCTGAATGTACTAGCTGCCTTATCCTTTTCAAGATCTACAATTTTATTGGACAATTTTTGCATCATTTTAACTACATTCTCCATATCCACCGATGGCTCTTCTTTATTCCTAGTAAGCAGCATGGGTTTTCTATTAGTTGTTGGTTTTGTTTCTACATCTAAGGCATGTTTAGCAATGATGTCTGCTTCTTCTTCCACCGTCCTAGCTTCTTCAAAATTTTCTATCAGGGTGGTCTTCTTAGATCTTTTGACGAACATTGCTATGAGGCCTTCAAGTGCTGTTGTGTAATATTCAACTAAAGATTCTTCTACAGGTTTAGTTGCTTCGTTGAAATTATTTAAGAGCGCAGTGAACCTTTGGTTAAAGTCTTGAACCTTTTCTTTCTTTTCCATTCTCATGGATAATGATTCTTTCATGAGTGTAGCTACAGTTTTTTGATTCCCATATTTCTTTAAAAAACATTTCTCAAATTCTTCCCAATTCGAGATTGAGCTAGCTTGTAAACTAAAGTACCAGGAAGAAACTTTCGGTTCAAATGTGTATGGGAAAAGCCTATAAACTACATATTCATGCTGTACATTTAAAAGATTCAAAGCTAAATAGAAACTCTTAAGATGATCTTCAACATATATGCCTTTACCTAGGTTGTATTTGGGCAAAACTTTATCTGGATTTTTAGGCAGATCGTGAAATGGCCCAGCTAGATTTAATGCTCCCCTTGTTCTCCAAGTAGGTACAACCATGGCTCTATGTGGAGAATTAGGTGGAGAATCGTGTGGTGAATTAAGTGGAGTGTTCTTTGGAGTAAAAATTTCTCCAAGATTTTATGGATCTTCAAAATCAATCTCCTTTAGAGGCTGCGTGGTCTCTTCTAAAGACAAATCTACCAGCTCTTCGAAGCTCTGCACAAGGATTGAATCATGGGTGTATTGTCTTTCCCTTCTAGGAGTTCTTCTTCTAGGGAGAAAAGTTATTGCGTTTAAACCACCTAATTGTCTAACATAAGCTCGTGTGTGCCTTCTTAGATCTTCTACCTCTATAAAAGGTATAGCATACAGTGCTTCTCATTGTTCAGAATAAGAATTGGGGTTTTCTTGATTTATTACTTCAAGATTTGGATTATCTGAAATTACTGTTTCAAGCGGGTTTCCAGTAATGTTTCTGCCGATGGAGGAATTTCCTTTATCAGCCATGCACTGGTGGCTCTCCTTCTAGCGCCAAAAACTATTGATGCCCCGAAAATCGCAGCATCAAGCAGCAAGGGATTCTCCTGATAAACAGTCCCAATTAGATTGTCCACCGTTTGGTGTGAGGAATCCGTCCGGTTAATGGTTCCGGCTACCGTAAGATCTAAAGATTCTTAATCCTTGCACCGGTTGCGGCCCGATCCACCATTTTTTGTGATTTTAATTTTAAAGATGAAATGCAAGTGCCCTAAGCTAAATGTAGGTAAATAATCTAAATTAATCTAAAACCGTATAAGCAAATTTAACCTATCCTTGCAAGGAGCAAACTGTAGAGATGAGTAATAAACTGCAAGAAACACCTAAAGATCACACAGATAGCCATTTAATCATAAAGATGTGCCTACAGCAGAATATAACAGCTATTAAAGATAACTTTAATTCATTGAATGCATTCCATTACTCATTTAAGAGAGACATCATTGTACAGGAAAATAGAAAGACCATTCATCACAGAAATAATTCATAATAGTAAAGAAAGATCTCACAGTAGTATACAAATGCTACAGGAATAGTCCAACAAACATTCAGCACACATTTCCAGGCAAAAAAATCCTCTCCAGGCTTTCATTAGGCAAAATCCAGTTCTTGGAGCAAGTAGCAAAGTAGTTCACGTACAAGGAAGAAAATTTCTTTCACCTGCAAAAAGCCCTTTCATTCTCTTATGATCTTCTATTTATAAATTTACAATCTGCTCCTTGAGCTGACAAGTGTGCCCTAAACTCTAGAACCTTCTAATTTGTCCTTTAGTTCACAACTATGAATTCACAAACTCATGGCAAGTCTTCCATATAAGTCAGAATAAGAGCCAGCTGTCTCTTAAAGCATTTATACAATAAAGGAATGCCAGCTATTCCTCACATTAAGACAAATAAGAATTCTGCTGATTTATCTATTTATTTGGCTTCCTTTTGCTGACTTGCTGACTCATCCTCACCAACTGGATCGCTTGTGGTTGTTGGGCCATCAACACTTTGGATATGGGTGGCCCATTGACTGGGCTCTCTCAAGATAATTTTGCTCCAAATAGATATTGTTTCCTGTGATGCAATCTCATACTTGCGCATATCTGATTTTCCCTGTGCTGCTCCTTCTTCCTTGCAGACCTTCTATGCATAATAAACCTGCGGTGAGCAAGGCAATACAAATAAGGAGTATGCAGAAATTAGCAAAAATTGCAAAGCTTCCTACAGATTTGTAAAAGAAAATATGACAGAGTTGGCTTAAATAATTCTTCGCACCCAAAGCGGCGATCGCAAGATTAAGCTCCGCGCTAAGGCGACGGGCGTAACATTAGGTTTTGCGCTGATAGCGCTACGAGTGTAAATTTAAGACTTGCGCCAAAATTAGACTTTGAGGAAAGACAAGGCATGGCTATGGAAGCGGGAGCTATATGGATAAGCCTAGTGCCTTTGGCGCAAGTTTTAGTCACAAAATGTGCGCTAACGGGAACTGCACCAACGAGCCAAAAGACTTAGAAGATTCTTTGAGTCGGCGATCTTAAGGACAAATCCTGCGCCAAAGCGCTCATTAGCGGGCAGTTTAAGCTTAAAGGTTGCACAAGAGAGCCCCAAAACAAAAGGTTGAATTATAGTTAAGATTACCGCTGAAGAGGTAGAGTTAAGCTTAAGATTTGCGCCGAAGGCGGCCGACTTATGCTTGACACTTGTGCCGAAGGCAGAAGATTTATGGATAAAAAATGCGCCGAAGAATCCAAGGTGACTTTGCCTTAGAGAAATAATTGAGAAAACTTTGCTGAAAAGCCAAGATTTGGCAACAAGGCGAAAAAGTAAGATTTTAAAAATGCGCTTTTAATGCAAGACATAAGCTTGAAGTTTGCGCTTAAAAGCATGCAATTAAACCTTTTCCGTTGTGCCTTTAGCGCAGAAATATACGCTTCCAATCTGTGCTTTGAGCGCGCGCACAGTTAACCTTTAAAACAATGCACTGCTAAATGGAAGGAAAAAATGCCTTAGTAAAAAAAAATAAAAAAGAAGTAGAAGGGTCAATACTTTTAGGAAGAGTTGAAGATTCAGTGAGAACGATTTGACCAAAATCAAGTCCTAAACAAAAGAATAGGAGGGACCCAATATTTACAAAAGAAATTTGCGGGGATGTTGCAACAACAACAGTTAGTTAAAACACAGAGATATTTTTGATCTTTTAGATTATGGTTGATCACCTCCTTATAAAATCGTAATTTTGTTGTATCCTCTAATTCTTTATCGCACAACAAGTTCTTATATTTAGATGCAATAAATTTTCAACATTATCACTATTTTTAAAGTGACCTCTTTCTCATTTCTCAATTATTTAGGCAAGCCTTGACGTATTTATGTCAACCTTACTTAAGTTGCAAGCTTTTTTGAATGGAATTTGAAACTTCAATGTTATATTAATTTTTATGATGATTAAACAAATGATGATATTTTAACAATTGAAATATAAAAGAAATAAATTTTGAAAAAGTATTCATTTTATAATATATATATATATATATATATATATAATTTCTTTTTTAAATATTAATACAAATATATAATAATAATATGGATAATAAATAAATAATTTAACCCAAACCGACGAGCGGAATAGGGTTTTGTCGGCTCTCACACATGCACATGGCCATTGTGGACGTGTTCATGATGGCCACGCACGTCTGGGAGCCTTTGGATGAGAAATGACCCCCTTCAGCAAGATTGGCATGGCCTTCACTGAGCAAAAACCTAGCATGGTGTGGGGGGTCCCTATTGGGACTCAGAAATGTCCTATTTTCATCCACTTTACCTTTCGCTATTCTTGACATTTCATTGTCCCATTAACCTTTCATTATACCATTTCCATACATATACTTGAGTTTCATCTTATTATTTTCCACTTTATTCATTTTAGTATTATAAGTAAGTTTATGATTAAATATTAGAAAATAACATGTTTTTCACTAATATCTCAAGTATGGATGAGCTTTGTAATGTGTAGGAAGATGGAAGGATCAATTCAAAGAAAGACTCCTCGAATATCTCCTCCACCATTTCAAGGAGATAGTTATTCAAAGAATATTCCAAGGAGAAGATCATGAAGATTTGGTTGCAATATCTTATGTAGGATGTATGAAAAACATGTGGAGAATTTGTGAGAGACATGTGGAGGATTTGAAGGGTTCATACTTTGTAATAATAGGAAATTAGTTGAGAGTGGTTGAGAGAATAGTGGATCTGTCTTTATGAGATGGTTATCTTCTTCTCAAAGAAATTCATGTATAAAAGAGAGTGATCTCTCTTCATTTGGGAGGATAGATTAATAGTAGATTAGGAGGATATTAGTTTCAGATTGTAGAAGTTAGTTTTGACTTTGTAATATGGAGAAGGGGATTCTTAGCTTTTGTTCATAATCTTAGTTTTGATGCTTTCATGATTTTTCATTGATTCTTGTGATGTAAATTAAGATTTCTTTGTTGTTAATGTGAGCTCACATGTGTTGTCTCGTTGCTCTTCATATGTTTTCTTTCTTTTATGCAATTTACTTTCAGCCATGTGTTTCAGCTTTCAGCATTATATTAACAGTTGTGTGTTTCAGCTTAAGGGGGAATTAGATTAGCAATTAGCAATTAGCAAGGGAGATTAGATTAGCTTCGCTTCAGTCCTGTATATACTTTGCATGTGCTTCGTAAGCCTACGAACCTCGGATTGACAAATTAAATAGTTGGGCAAGTACTACAATGGAATTAAACGACAATATTTCCACCCAACATTTTGGCACCATTGCCGGGGAAGCACGATGGATTGAAGTTTAGTTTGATTTTTTGCAAACGTACACTAGAGTGTGAATTTTAATTTCTGCAATGAGTGTTTCAATTCTGCAAGTGTGAATTTCAATTTCAGCAAGTGTGTTTTTTTTCGCAACTGTGAAGAGTAATTGCTTTTTGTACAGAGTGTTTTTTTTATATTTTTCATTTAGATTTGGGTGTTGTAAGAATCCCTTTTTCAAAATGATTTAACAATGAGTTTAATCTTGGAACAGCTCACTCAGATCCTTGCAAAAGTAGGGATCTCCTCTTCGTGAGAAGAGGAGATCCTGACAGCAACCGAGAGCTTAATTACTCCTCCAGAAATAGATGAAGAATTAACATATGAAGAATCCTGCACATTAGATGATGAACAATTATGCGAGTAGGAGGTCGAGGAGGACAACAAGGAGTTGCAGCTGGTGTCGCAGCATGGGTTGCAGCATGATCTGAGGAGTGAAAACTACACCTATGAAAGCCTTATCAAACGATGGTTTCAAGCAAGTATGAGGTTAGAAGAATTTAGTTTTTCTTTTTTTCTAGTTAATTCATAGTCATAGCAACTAATTTCACACATTTATGTTTATCCTCATTTTTTATTTGCAGAATTAACATTGAACATATTTTTATTACTGTTATGTGAATGGCTACACTGGATATTTAACTACACATAACTATTTTCTGAATGTTAATTAGCATAGAGTAGGTAGGATTTTATTTTCAGTTTTTGCTTTCACCCAGAATAAGTATGCTCTCCTCCGCACTTCGTACGATCTGAGGATCAGAAAGTAGGATTTTTTCTAAAGTTTTCAGGAAAGAATAAATTAATCTTTGCAATTATGCCTAATCGATTTCATCCTTAATTTGCAAATCATTTATCTCCATTTGCTAAAAAAATTTCAATTTGTAAAATAAAACTGTCCTGCAAATTTATGTGGCAAATTCATTCTAAGCTAAACAGTTGTTGAAATTATAATAGCTGCAACTCCGAGTTGAAACAGTGTCATGCTTGTAAGCTTCTCGTCCATTCGCATGCACAGAATTTCATGTTTGTTAACTTTATCTGACTGTTTCAGCCACTCGAACTCTATTTCGGTTTGGTTTATTTTTTGTTGGAGTCGCCTTGACATGCCTTTATCCTTCAAACCTCAATTTAAACCTAACGGTGCATTTATGCTTCGGTCTGTTATAACTCTTCATTTTTATCCTTTGGCCTACACACAGAAAATGTTAGTGGCATACTCTGAATTGATTGCAAGTAAAAGAAATTGGAGGTTGAATGAAACGCCTAAATCTATACCTAAAACCTACAAACAAAACACAATGGCATGGAATAATTTAATCAATCGACCCCCAAGCTTTAAAATTGCATGCCTATGATATTTCCTTCTATGGAATAACGAAATGGAACAATTGGCTCTCTCGGCTAGCTTGGCGAGCATCTCGACCAAATGGTGACATGATCATCTCGTTAATAGTTGTAGAAAAATCTCAATCATGGAGAAAGAAACCCAACAAGAAAATCAATCATTACTAGACCTGGGTAGTTAAGTGAGTTGGTTGCAACTTCATCCAAATGGAAGGGAATCGAATAATCCTACAACAATCTCAATAATGTTTTGTGGGAGGAAGGCGCTTCTACCATAAATTACCAACCGTCTCAATAAAACATATAACAACCCCTTAAGAACTTCACATTCTACGACAGGTTTCAGGCGATCCTCCATGATTTCTCCACTGTCTTTACATTCTCTCCTTTTCGACTCTGCCACCATTGCAAGTCTACCCGCTGTAGAAAATGTTCAACTGTTAATAGATATGGTTGTTACAAAAATAGATGGATATAAATTTAGGTTCGGGGAAATCAGTATTTCAAGAATTAGTTCACATGAAAAATTCTTTTGCAACCGACCAACTTAGGGATTGGTTCCTCACTTACAAACAATGAGAAGCTAGCAGTTGCAATTTGTTTTAATAAAGTGAAGAAAAGCATAGCCAGATCCACAATTTGCTGAAAAATTGATCATCCATCCCTCACACTTTAGCTCTGTGGGCCATCTCTCTCTGAATTGCAGGAGAAAAGCCTATCTCTCTCTGTAAAAAAAAAATGTTAATACTTTCAGAGAACACTTATTATTCCTGGAACCCAGTCACTTCCTCATCGCAACATCATTCACGAAGTGGACGATTGGATCTCACGCAGCAGGTGAGAACCTATTTAATTCCAAAATTCAATCACTCGAGAGAGGTAAGCACCGAACTGATCCTTCATGTTTTGATTATTGTTCCTCAATAAACATATCTTCTGATTGACAGATGACTCCTGGCTTGTCCTTGACCTTTCCCGATGCTCTTTATGCTGCAATTTGTTCTGGTTCCAGATCGACCAATAGTGATATGGCGACTGATACTTTAAACACCATATCACAATTCTCTAACATGCATTGCATTATGTTATTATTTGAGAGGATTGTGAGTAGAGATGGCGAGTCTGTTGGATAAAGTGAGACTGTTCGTAGTAGAGAAGATTGCACATCTAGAATAGCCAAGTGCAGATATTAGAGACATCGATATGAACACGTGAGTATGGAATTCATCACTCTAGAGGATGTTGCATAGAGAATGGTGTTCATCTCATCTTCCATTTCAAAGTATTTGACTTTTCTTTGCTAGGTTACGGATGGTGTAAATCTGCTGCATTAGTTTCAAGAGTTTGGTACTCACGGACCAAAATGATAGGTGCAGAAAATTCAAATTGCAATTATCTATAGTCTGTATTAAATAAAGAAATGCTATGTCTGCCTATTAATAAAGAGATGAGAACAATGAGCCACAAGAAGGAATTTGAACTTCTGAGATTATCGACATCTATGGACTTGTGAAATTTGATAGTGCAGTATGAATTTGCTTGAATTTTCTTGATCGGTTAAAATCCTTTCATAATGCAATCTTCTTTTTGCAGATTTGCATAATTTTGGTGTGTGAAACAAAAACAATAAAAATTATAAAACCATGAAAAGATTAAATTTTTTTTTTTTTGTAAAATTACAAAAATTGCAAATGGACTTTCTTACATTCCCGAAAACAATACAAACGCATGTTTTTTATGCTTCATGATAATTTGTCTTCTTCAAGTCACTTTGACAACAATCAACGAGAAAATTAGCATAGAAAAGCCAGAGAGACTTTTTGCGTCATGTGTTGTTCACGCATCATGATGTTTGCTGTTACACAGCAACATATTTGCAAAAACACCATTATTGGGTCGTGACTTCTTTACTCGCATATTGATCATCCCTGTGTAGAAGTCCATTACAGCTGGCTATTACAGCTACAGTAATCGACAACGAAACAAGTGCACAAGGGAAACAGGTATAAAAACACATTTATTTCTTTGATTTGCCGCATTGGTCTTTCTGCATATTATTTTTTCGAATTTCTCACGAATTTCATGCAGGATTAGTACTAAGTTTTTCTTCAGGTTTGAAGACAATCGCATTTTGTTGCTGAAGTGATCTTTCAAGAATCACAAAACTTTTTGAGAAACATGCTTTGATAGACAGCTTGAAGGAACTGTTACTCATCATAAACATCATGAAGTTTGTTGTTACACAGAGACCATTCATAAACCCATTTGCATCATGAATGTTTACCCACATATCTCCTTCAAAGCACATTAGTCATCCATGTTGAAGTCCACTTTCCATTTCCTTATCTGTCGTGACTTCACACACACCTATCTTTTTGAGTTGCATACATAATTTCCTTCTTTTTCAGTCCCTTTTTGCCTTTTGAATAAGAACATCCAGTTTCCTTTCCATAATTACATTCCCTTGCCATAAACACTATTTCTACTGAGATCTTTCATATAGTCCTACCAATATTTTTGTAAAAACTCGCATTGACTGATGTGGGATTCCTTAAGGCCCACCTTTCAACAAGTCTTTCCCCATCGACCTCAACACCTTATATGGGATATAGAATAGAGTTCCTTTTTGAGTACCTGGAGGCTTGCATGCCTTAATGGAAAGTTCTCTCACTGATAGTCATGGGAATACATCAATGTCCCTTGATCGTCATATCTTGCAAGTGGCTTGACATCGGCACATCTATTCACACTTTGCAAGATGTACTCAGGTACCTTGGCACTCATTGACATCAATGGTGAGTTTGTCTCGCATTAGTTAACGACATTCATCAATGGCCGGTAATCCAATGACTTCTTTTCATGCTCGACATCGACACATTTAATCACATGACTAGAATTGTACCATTAGGTTTTGTAGTGGGTGAAGACTATACACTTTTTCATGACTCCCTCAGCAGTTACAACAACATTATTTCTCAGCTATATGAGAGTACCATGGTTCCACTTTCTTCCTTCGACATTTCCCATGACCTAGTTACAGCTGCAGCTTCATTTACAGTTACATTCTCATGATCCTGCAGCAGTGACATCTTCCACGATCCAGCCACAACAATCACATTCTCCATAATGCAGCAGCAAAAATTTTAGTTACATTTTTATGATCCTGCAGTAGTGACATCTTCTCTGATCTAGCAGTTATAGCAGTTGCACCAGCAACATCACCAACCACGTTCCTATTGCATAGTTCATCATCATTCTTGGGTAAGTGGAAGTATGTTGTTTTTTGAACTTTAATCATGCAATTCCTTACATGCTAGCAATGAATAATGTGGAAAATTCCCTCACCATGCTCCATTTCCTTTTTCACTTTCATAACCCATGCCAAGTTGCACGAGGACATGCAACAAATTCAGTTGGGGAGGATGAAGATAGAGGTTGTTAAACACTCTATAGGATCTCAAATGCAATCATATTTTTAGAGGACAGGAAATCTTTTGTGGCAGTTTATTCATTTTCTCATGCATATTGTTCCTTATATAAAATGTAGAATTTGAATTGAGTATATCTCACAAACCATACATTGGATCCTCATGATTTTTGGACAGGGAATGGATAATATTATGATGAACAAAATTGGCAAGTTTCAGCTCAATCTAATGCACGGATTTCGAAAAAACAACCATCATCACCTACAACCAATTTGCAATTTTCTCGAAATCCGTGATGTGGGTTTTTCTGATTGTTGGTGTGGAGATGCATTGGACTAGTAAAAACTTGCTTGCAAAATTTCATCCAAACCCAGTTTGTATTTTGGGAGATATTAGTTCAAGAGGTTGGATGCAACATCAGCTGCAACTTTGCCAAACTTCCCATTTCACAGCTGCAACTCCACCAAACTCTCCATTTCACAGCTGTAACTCCAAACTATATTCACTATCATCATTTCACTACCATCATTCCATTTTTCCACTGCCATCACTCCATCTTTCATTTATCATTCACCAACATTTCGTTTCCGACAAATCCTCTATTGCACTTTGCTTCATACACATTGATACACATATTGGCATGATTCATAAAGGTAAAGAAAAGGCTTTCTCATACACATTGATGCTTTCTTATGCACACTGATATCTTATCATTTCCAAGGAGTACATGGTTAAATTATTATTTCAGCAAGAAAATAGATGATGAGATAAATGTTGTTAACATAAGAACCAACATTCTTTGTATTCATGGTTGTTACACAAGAACCAACCATAAGAAAATGTCAGCTGCTACTCACACCCTTGAAACATTCATTGTTGGAAAGACATCATCAATCAAAGCCAAAGTTCAGATGCCAAAATTTCTTAAGAAAATCCATGCACGGTTGCATGAGGACATGCAACAAGTTCAGTTGGGGAGTATGTTGGGACTCAGAAATGTCCTATTTTCATCCACTTTACCTTTCGCTATTCTTCACATTTCATCATCCCATTAACTTTTCATTATACCATTTCCATACATATACTTGAATTTTCATCTTATTATTTTCCACTTTATTCATTTTAGTATTATAAGTGAATTTATGATTAAATATTGGAAAATAACATGTTTTTGACTAATATCTCAAGTATGGATGAGCTTTGTAATGTGTAGGAAGATGGAAGGATCAATTCAAAGAAAGACTCCTTGAATATCTCCTCCACCATTTCAAGGTGATAGTTATTCAATGAATATTCCAAGGAGAATATCATGGAGATTTGGTTGGCATATCTTATCTAGGATGTATGAGAAACATGTGGAGAATTTGTGAGAGACATGTGGAGGATTTGAAGGGTTCATACTTTGTAATAATAGGAAATTAGTTGAGAGTGGTTGAGAGAATAGTCATTATGAGATGGTTATCCTCTTCTCAAAGAAATTCATGTATAAAAGAGAGTGCTCTCTCTTCATTTGGGAGGATAGATTAATAGTAGATTAATAGTAGATTATGAGGAGATTAGTCTCAGATTGTAGAAGTTAGTTTTGACTTTGTAATATGGAGACGGGGATTCTTAGCTTTTGTTCATAATCTTAGTTTTAATGCTTTCATGATTTGTCATTGATTTTTGTGATGTAAATTAAGATTTCTTTGTTGTTAATGTGAGCTCACATGTGTTGTCTCATTGCTCTTCATATGTTTTCTTTCTTTTATGCAATTTACTTTCAGCCGTGTGTTTCAGCTTTCAGCATTAGATTAGCAGTTGTGTGTTTCAGCTTAACGGGGAATTAGATTAGAAATTAGCAATTAGCAAGGGATATTAGATTACCTTCGCTTCAGTCCTGCATATACTTTGAATGTGCTTCGTAAGCCTACGAACCTCGGATTGACAAATTAAATAGTTGGGCAAGTACTACAATGGAATTAAACGACAATATTTCTGCCCAACAGTCCCCTAGATGAAACCCGACGTCCGGATCCATTGGAATCGATTGATTCATGATCTAAGTCACGGTTTTGCTGTTGCAGGAATTTTGGTCGGGAACACTGAGGCCATTCAGGGAGACTTTGAGGAATTGCTCCGGGGTCACGAAACCCAAACCGACGAGCGGACTCGGGTTCCATCAGCTCTCGCACGTGTATAAAGGATCTTTCAAACTACCATATAGGGCATGTCTTAGGGTTTTTTGGATCCCAAGTGTTGATACACATGAAAAATGGCTAGGTAAATGTTGCTAATGATATGAAATGAGGGTTGTGCTTTCTTAAATCCCTAAGGGCACACCTCACACAAGAGGCCATACACTTATAACCACATCGTGATGCTCCCTAAGCTATTGAGACAATATTGAGAATATTTGAGCCATTATAGAGTAACACCTTTGACCTCTTAATGTTATGTAAACACATAAGAATGTGTTTTACCATAAGTCAATTAGAGAGGATATGCCATAACACTGGTACCAACTAGATGAACCTATTTTTATATGGCATATGGAAAGGTAGGCTAAGTAGATTGAAGGTAGACTGGAGGTATCTTTGAGCTAGTTGAAAGTGTCTCGAGCCATGGATAATGCCTTAAAGAATAATAGTTGATCTCTGAAGGGTATCATTTTCCTTTGAGTGTTGACCTCGATGCAATAAGTAGTTTGTGGAAATTAGGTATGGGTCTTGGGACCATGAACATGTTCAATGGAGGAAAGATATGCATTATGCATTGAACAAGGCTTCTATGCATTTGGACTCCATATGAGAATATTCAAATATGATTAGGAGGTTATGAACACTAAGTGTTGGTGTTGAAGGCCTAGATATGGATGTGAATATTTATCTTATTGGTGAGGATATGGACACTATTCGGAGGTTTTGAACAAGGATATGGACACTATTCAGAGCTTTCAAAACAACAAATAGGACATGTCTTAGGGTTCTTTGGCTTCCAAGTGTTGATACATACTTCATTAGGATATTTTGAGAACCATTTATGGATATGAGGGCCTTGTACATGGTTGGGAGGAGGACTGCAAAGCTTAATAAAAATAAATCTTCTAAGGGAAGGGAAACTTGAGGTTTTGAACTTAGAGGTGCATTAATTACATAGGTTCACAACAATGAAAGAGGCCTCAAATGACAAGGATATGTTTAGCCTCCAATAAATGATATGGGTAAAACTAGGAGTATTTTAGCACTCAGTGTAGGTTTTATGGCACTAAACATGGTCAAACGATGAAACCTTGACCTTAGGCTCTAAAGGAAGTTTCCAAGGATAGGGAAAATGTGAAGCCTTAACCAACCACCTAAGATTTGTCTAGTATAACTTAAATATTTGATTGCCAATATGGAAACCATTAGCATGTTTTGAGATTTATGGGTGGACCTCAAATCCATAAACATGATTCAAAGAGGGAGACCAAAATATCAAGGCTAGAAATATATATTTATGGCTTGGGACCAACAATCAATTTGATGGGTCATTTGTAATGCTTCAGGGCATCATTCATGAACCTTGGTCCCTAGAAGGTGACTTTAGAGCCTAATGCATAATTCAAAATTAAAAATATTTGAAAGTTATATTTAGGTGTGTAATTGTGTTTGAAAAGATGATGTTGTGTGTTATTTTATACTAACATGTAAATTTTTGTATATGTGCATAGATATTTGCATGTGTGCATGTATTTTTCGTATGTTTATGTATAAATATTTTTATGTGTGTAGGTTCTTATAGTGTAAATATATATGTATCTGTACATCTTTAATATGTGTGTAAATATAAGTATGTGCATATAACTTGTGTGTGTAAATGACTACGGGTGGTAGGTACACAAGGGGGGTGTCTAGGGGTGGTAGGTACACAAGGGAGCTATTGCCCAATGCCTATCAAATTTCAATGCATCTATGTGTCTCATTGTGATTTGTGAATGACAAATGTGTACTCATTGATGTGTATTGATTCTAATTTCTATTGAGTATTATGAAATGTTATAATATAAGACGAGTTTTCAATCTTGTTTAAATGCATGTGAAGTTTTCCTAAACGGATGGAAACTTGAATTGGAGTGGTTGGTGTAAAACATCAATGTATTGTAATAGTAACTTAATCATAACTCAATGATCCGGATTTATGTGGGAACGAAACAAAAGATACCATATACAAAATCATATACAAAGATATATTGCAAATAACACAGTGATACAGTAAACACGTATTCTATTAAATAGCGGAAATAGAACAGACTGTAAAATACAATAGCTAGAATGGTTGTAGCTATCTCTGAGAAGAGATGTGGCCGCTATGCTCATTCGTGCCAAGATGAATACAAAGAGAGGCCGAAAGGGCCTATTTCTCATAAGAATGAGGGAAAGAATCCCAAACATCCAAAAACCTAATCCTAGAAGATGAACCGTCATAAAGTCATGTGGGCCCCGTTTGGGTAAGTTAGTACATCAACTTCCCGGGGTCGTAACTTTTGCATACGATCTCCGTTTGGGGCGCTCGGTAGCCCGTTGGAAAGGTCTATCCGAGATTTACAACTTTCGACTCGGGCCAAATGTACGCGGTGATTAACCATTTGGCCCCCCAAATTGCCAAAAAAGGTCGTTTAGGGCCTCAAAATGGCTCCGGAAGTTCAGCACCCAAAAAACTGCTAAAAATAGTAATTTACCAAAATTGCCAGAAGACTGTTTTGAGCCAGTTGGAAGAGGTGGGCCGCCACCGATATCCACCTGGATCAATCCTCCCTCCTTAGGAAGCAATGGTCTCCATTGCGTTAAATCCCTTATCATATGTCGATCTGTGTGTCGAGTTGAGCTCTTGGTGCGACATTTGCTGAAGTGGAAAGGTTGCCTTACTTTGACATCTTCAGAGGGTTGTAATTGTTGTTGATGGATGCGCTGGAGCTGTTCAACAGTTTTGGTGATTGTGGTATCCTTGGTATGCACCGATGTGGATGGTTTCTTTTTGGAGGGGCCACTTGAATGCGTGGCCTTGCACTGTGGAGGTACCCGAATAGGCGATGCTGCACTAACTTTGTGATTTTCTTGTTTCTGCTGAGTAGAAGGATAATCTGCAGAGGTTGTGGATGTCTGCGCGATCTGATGTTCACCTTTAGTGGCAATTGCGAATAGGGAAAATTTCCCGGTGTGGGAGATTATCTTCCTTCCCTGCTCGTTTGGGGTAGGTGCAACTATCTCTGGTATCCGGTAGAGTTGTCCTCCCAAAGTGACAATGACACTGCGAGGTCGTGATTCATATACAGCATGACGCCTCCACATATATGGTTGTCCTAAAAGAACATCACATACTTCGAGTGGGGCCACATCACACAATACCTCATCTTTGAAGGGCTTGATGCCATATGGTAGGCGACATTGGTGGCTAACATGGATCCTTCGTCCTTGGCTTAGCCATCCAATGGTGTATGGTTGTGGGTGTGGCATTATTGGTAGCTCCAATCTCTTGATGACTTCTTCTGAGATCAGGTTCTTCTGGCTGCCGCTGTCCACAACAAAGTGTAGGGGAATTCCCTTCACCCACATCTGTGAGTGGAAAAGGCGCTCCTCTACCTCCGACTCTTCAGGCTCCTCTGGCTGAATCTGTGTGGTGGCAACAACGGCACTGGGTTCTGCATCAATGATCTGCTTCCCTTTTTGCGCGGCTGTAAAATTAGGTTCCGAGTCAGAATCGGAACTGGGATCTGATTCTGAAGCTTTGATCTCAGCCACCAATGACTGTTTTGAGCGACAATCATCAGTGTTGTGCTAGGGGCTTTTGTGGAAGTCGCACCACTTCCCGGTGACATTCTTTGTCTTTTCTTTACCCTTCTTCGCCTGTGGTTGGGACTGGTTGTCCTTTTCCCGCCCCATGTTTTGCGAGCCAGAGTTTCCCTTGCCCTGCTTCTGCGCAGGTCCAAAGTCACGCTTGTTCTTTTGCTGAAATTTCTGCTCAATTTTGACAGCATATCGATAGGCGGATCCGAGTGAAGAGATTTCCAGGAAATCCATCTCTGTTCGGATGTACCGGTGTAGGCCACTGCGATATTTCAGTACTAGGTGCCGCTCGGAGTCCTTGATACCTAGCTTTGTGCGCAAGGTATGAAATTTGTTGGTGTACTCCGACACCGTTTGGTCCCTCTCTTGATGCAGAATGGTCCATTTTGTGTACTGGTCATCATAGTTTCCAACAGGGTAATATTGTTCCTTGACGGCATCTATAAAAGAGGCCCAAGTGGGATTGGAATATTCAAACAATCCAGACTCGTCTGATGAGTTTTGCTCACAATAAGTTTCCCACCAATTTTTGACATGGGGGACGGCCTTGAGGAGTGCAAAGACGATCTTTTCCCTGCCGGAAAAATTGTGGACAGAGAAATACCCTTCTAGCAGATTCAACCATTTATCTAGGGCATCGGCATCGATTTGGCCTTCAAATAAAGGGATATCAAAATTAACTTGTACCTTGAAGGGAGTTGTATCTCCGAAATGGCTGCTCGTTGAGGGTGCGTTTGCCGCTGTTGGCATGCGTTGAAGGATTTGGGCGAAATTATCCATCATCTCGTTCCTCTGTCGCGCGAGGGCTTCCTCGAGCAACAACTTTATAGGATCTACTGCTCCGTCGTCTCTCTTTTCTTCCGCCATGGGAGGCCGTTTGGGACGGCGAGAGTGGTCTTCCCCAAGTGAAACTAGTTCGAGACCCAACTCTCTGTATCCTGACCTCGTCGGGGACATGCACCGAGAAACATTCAAAGAGCAGACCGCTCTGATACCACTGATCCGGATTTATGTGGGA
This sequence comes from Larix kaempferi, assembly GCA_027924585.1. NCBI lineage: Eukaryota > Viridiplantae > Streptophyta > Pinopsida > Pinales > Pinaceae > Larix > Larix kaempferi. The sequence continues at coordinate 6,970,677 of BSBM01001433.1, read as the reverse complement.
ACGAAACAAAAGATAGCATATATAGAATCATATACAAAGATATATTGCAAATAACACAGTGATACAGTAAACACGTATTCTATTAAATCGCGGAAATAGAACAGACTGTAAAATACAATAGCTAGAATGGTTGTAGCTATCTCTGAGAAGAGATGTGGCCGCTATGCTCATTCGTGCCAAGATGAATACAAAGAGAGGCCGAAAGGGCCTATTTATCATAAGCATGAGGGAAAGAATCCCAAACATCCAAAAACCTAACCCTAGAAGATGAACCGTCATAAAGTCATGTGGGCCCCGTTTGGGTAAGTTAGTACATCAACTTCCCGGGGTCGTAACTTTTGCATACGATCTCCGTTTGGGGCGCTCGGTAGCCCGTTGGAAAGGTCTATCCGAGATTTACAACTTTCGACTAGGGACAAAAGCATGTCGGAGGCCAAAAAAGGTCGCTTAGGGCCTCAAAATGGCTCTGGAAGTTCAGCACCCGAAAAACTGCTAAAAATAGTAATTTACCAAAATTGCCAGAAGACTGTTTTGAGCCAGTTGGAAGAGGTGGGCCGCCACCGATATCCACCTGGATCAATCCTCCCTCCTTAGGAAGCAATGGTCTCCATTGCGTTAAATCCCTTATCATACGTCGATCTGTGTGTCGAGTTGAGCTCTTGGTGCGACATTTGCTGAAGTGGAAAGGTTGCCTTACTTTGACATCTTCAGAGGGTTGTAATTGTTGTTGATGGATGCGCTGGAGCTGTTCAACAGTTTTGGTGATTGTGGTATCCTTGGTATGCACCGATGTGGATGGTTTCTTTTTGGAGGGGCCACTTGAATGCGTGGCCTTGCACTGTGGAGGTACCCGAATAGGCGATGCTGCACTAACTTTGTGTTTTTCTTGTTTCTGCTGAGTAGAAGGATAATCTGCAGAGGTTGTGGATGTCTGCGCGATCTGATGTTCACCTTTAGTGGCAATTGCGAATAGGGAAAATTTCCCGGTGTGGGAGATTATCTTCCTTCCCTGCTCGTTTGGGGTAGGTGCAACTATCTCTGGTATCCGATAGAGTTGTCCTCCCAAAGTGACAATGACACTGCGAGGTCGTGATTCATATACAGCATGACGCCTCCACATATATGGTTGTCCTAAAAGAACATCACATACTTCGAGTGGGGCCACATCACACAATACCTCATCTTTGAAGGGCTTGATGCCATATGGTAGGCGACATTGGTGGCTAACACGGATCCTTCGTCCTTGACTTAGCCATCCAATGGTGTATGGTTGTGGGTGTGGCATTATTGGTAGCTCCAATCTCTTGATGACTTCTTCTGAGATCAGGTTCTTCTGGCTGCCGCTGTCCACAACAAAGTGTAGGGGAATTCCCTTCACCCACATCTGTGAGTGGAAAAGGCGCTCCTCTACCTCCGACTCTTCAGGCTCCTCTGGCTGAATCTGTGTGGTGGCAACAATGGCACTGGGTTCTGCATCAATGATCTGCTTCCCTTTTTGCGCGGCTGTAAAATTAGGTTCCGAGTCAGAATCGGAACTGGGATCTGATTCTGAAGCTTTGATCTCAGCCACCAATGACTGTTTTGAGCGACAATCATCAGTGTTGTGCCAGGGGATTTTGTGGAACTCGCACCACTTCCCGGTGTCTTTCTTTGTCTTTTCTTTACCCTTCTTCGCCTGTGGTTGGGACTGGTTGTCCTTTTCCTGCCCCATGTTTTGCGAGCCAGAGTTTCCCTTGCCCTGCTTCTGCGCAGGTCCAAAGTCACGCTTGTTCTTTTGCTGAAACTTCTGCTCAATTTTGACAGCATATCGATAGGCGGATCCGAGTGAAGAGATTTCCAGGAAATCCATCTCTGTTCGGATGTACCGGTGTAGGCCACTGCAATATTTCAGTACTAGGTGCCGCTCGGAGTCCTTGATACCTAGCTTTGTGCGCAAGGTATGAAATTTGTTGGTGTACTCCGACACCGTTTGGTCCCTCTCTTGATGCAGAATGGTCCATTTTGTGTACTGGTCATCATAGTTTCCAACAGGGTAATATTGTTCCTTGACGGCATCTATAAAAGAGGCCCAAGTGGGATTGGAATATTCAAACAATCCAGACTCGTCTGATGAGTTTTGCTCACAATAAGTTTCCCACCAATTTTTGACATGGGGGGCGGCCTTGAGGAGTGCAAAGACGATCTTTTCCCTGTCGGAAAAATTGTGGACAGAGAAATACCCATCTAGTAGATTCAACCATTTATCTAGGGCATCGGCATCGATTTGGCCTTCAAATAAAGGGATATCAAAATTAACTTGTACCTTGAAGGGAGTTGTATCTCCGAAATGGCTGCTCGTTGAGGGTGCGTTTGCCGCTGTTCGCATGCGTTGAAGGATTTGGGCGAAATTATCCATCATCTCGTTCCTCTGTCGCGCGAGGGCTTCCTCGAGCAACAACTTTATAGGATCTACTGCTCCGTCGTCTCTCTTTTCTTCCGCCATGGGAGGCCGTTTGGGGCGGCGAGAGTGGTCTTCCCCAAGTGAAACTAGTTCGAGACCCAACTCTCTGTATCCTGACCTCGTCGGGGACATGCACCGAGAAACAATCAAAGAGCAGACCGCTCTGATACCACTGATCCGGATTTATGTGGGAACGAAACAAAAGATAGCATATACAGAATCATATACAAAGATATATTGCAAATAACACAGTGATACAGTAAACACGTATTCTATTAAATAGCGGAAATAGAACAGACTGTAAAATACAATAGCTAGAATGGTTGTAGCTATCTCTGAGAAGAGATGTGGCCGCTATGCTCATTCGTGCCAAGATGAATACAAAGAGAGGCCGAAAGGGCCTATTTATCATAAGCATGAGGGAAAGAATCCCAAACATCCAAAAACCTAACCCTAGAAGATGAACCGTCATAAAGTCATGTGGGCCCCGTTTGGGTAAGTTAGTACATCAACTTCCCGGGGTCGTAACTTTTGCATACGATCTCCGTTTGGGGCGCTCGGTAGCCCGTTGGAAAGGTCTATCCGAGATTTACAACTTTCGAATGGAGCCAAATGCATGCCGGTGGCAGCCATTTGGCCCCGCAAATTGCCAAAAAAGGTCGTTTAGGGCCTCAAAATGGCTCCGGAAGTTCAGCACCCGAAAAACTGCTAAAAATAGTACTTTACCAAAATTGCCAGAAGACTGTTTTGAGCCAGTTGGAAGAGGTGGGCCGCCACCGATATCCACCTGGATCAATCCTCCCTCCTTAGGAAGCAATGGTCTCCATTGCGTTAAATCCCTTATCATATGTCGATCTGTGTGTCGAGTTGAGCTCTTGGTGCGACATTTGCTGAAGAGGAAAGGTTGCCTTACTTTGACATCTTCAGAGGGTTGTAATTGTTGTTGATGGATGCGCTGGAGCTGTTCAACAGTTTTGGTGATTGTGGTATCCTTGGTATGCACCGATGTGGATGGTTTCTTTTTGGAGGGGCCACTTGAATGCGTGGCCTTGCACTATGGAGGTACCCGAATAGGCGATGCTGCACTAACTTTGTGTTTTTCTTTTTTCTGCTGAGTAGAAGGATAATCTGCAGAGGTTGTGGATGTCTGCGCGATCTGATGTTCACCTTTAGTGGCAATTGCGAATAGGGAAAATTTCCCGGTGTGGGAGATTATCTTCCTTCCCTGCTCGTTTGGGGTAGGTGCAACTATCTCTGGTATCCGGTAGAGTTGTCCTCCCAAAGTGACAATGACACTGCGAGGTCGTGATTCATATACAGCATGACGCCTCCACATATATGGTTGTCCTAAAAGAACATCACATACTTCGAGTGGGGCCACATCACACAATACCTCATCTTTGAAGGGCTTGATGCCATATGGTAGGCGACATTGGTGGCTAACACGGATCCTTCGTCCTTGGCTTAGCCATCCAATGGTGTATGGTTGTGGGTGTGGCATTATTGGTAGCTCCAATCTCTTGATGACTTCTTCTGAGATCAGGTTCTTCTGGCTGCCGCTGTCCACAACAAAGTGTAGGGGAATTCCCTTCACCCACATCTGTGAGTGGAAAAGGCGCTCCTCTACCTCCGACTCTTCAGGCTCCTCTGGCTGAATCTGTGTGGTGGCAACAACGGCACTGGGTTCTGCATCAATGATCTGCTTCCCTTTTTGCGCGGCTGTAAAATTAGGTTCCGAGTCAGGATCGGAACTGGGATCTGATTCTGAAGCTTTGATCTCAGCCACCAATGAGTGTTTTGAGCGACAATCATCAGTGTTGTGCCAGGGGCTTTTGTGGAACTCGCACCACTTCCCGGTGTCTTTCTTTGTCTTTTCTTTACCCTTCTTCGCCTGTGGTTGGGACTGGTTGTCCTTTTCCTGCCCCATGTTTTGCGAGCCAGAGTTTCCCTTGCCCTGCTTCTGCGCAGGTCCAAAGTCACGCTTGTTCTTTTGCTGAAATTTCTGCTCAATTTTGAGAGGATATCGATAGGCGGATCCGAGTGAAGAGATTTCCAGGAAATCCATCTCTGTTCGGATGTACCGGTGTAGGCCACTGCGATATTTCAGTACTAGGTGCCGCTCGGAGTCCTTGATACCTAGCTTTGTGCGCAAGGTATGAAATTTGTTGGTGTACTCCGACACCGTTTGGTCCCTCTCTTGATGCAGAATGGTCCATTTTGTGTACTGGTCAACATAGTTTCCAACAGGGTAATATTGTTCCTTGACGGCATCTATAAAAGAGGCCCAAGTGGGATTGGAATATTCAAACAATCCAGACTCGTCTGATGAGTTTTGCTCACAATAAGTTTCCCACCAATTTTTGACATGGGGGGCGGCCTTGAGGAGTGCAAAGACGATCTTTTCCCTGTCGGAAAAATTGTGGACAGAGAAATACCCTTCTAGTAGATTCAACCATTTATCTAGGGCATCGGCATCGATTTGGCCTTCAAATAAAGGGATATCAAAATTAACTTGTACCTTGAAGGGAGTTGTATCTCCGAAATGGCTGCTCGTTGAGGGTGCATTTGCCGCTGTTGGCATGCGTTGAATGATTTGGGCGAAATTATCCATCATCTCGTTCCTCTGTCGCGCGAGGGCTTCCTCGAGCAACAACTTTATAGGATCTACTGCTCCGTCGTCTCTCTTTTCTTCCGCCATGGGAGGCCGTTTGGGGCGGCGAGAGTGGTCTTCCCCAAGTGAAACTAGTTCGAGACCCAACTCTCTGTATCCTGACCTCGTCAGGGACATGCACCGAGAAACAATCAAAGAGCAGACCGCTCTGATACCACTGATCCGGATTTATGTGGGAACGAAACAAAAGATAGCATATACAGAATCATATACAAAGATATATTGCAAATAACACAGTGATACAGTAAACACGTATTCTATTAAATAGCGGAAATAGAACAGACTGTAAAATACAATAGCTAGAATGGTTGTAGCTATCTCTGAGAAGAGATGTGGCCGCTATGCTCATTCGTGCCAAGATGAATACAAAGAGAGGCCGAAAGGGCCTATTTATCATAAGCATGAGGGAAAGAATCCCAAACATCCAAAAACTTAACCCTAGAAGATGAACCGTCATAAAGTCATGTGGGCCCCGTTTGGGTAAGTTAGTACATGAACTTCCCGGGGTCGTAACTTTTGCATACGATCTCCGTTTGGGGCGCTCGGTAGCCCGTTGGAAAGGTCTATCCGAGATTTACAACTTTCGACTGGGGCCAAATGCATGCCGGAGGAAACCATTTGGCCCCCCAAATTGCCAAAAAAGGTCGTTTAGGGCCTCAAAATGGCTCCGGAAGTTCAGCACCCGAAAAACTGCTAAAAATAGTAATTTACCAAAATTGCCAGAAGACTGTTTTGAGCCAATTGGAAGAGGTGGGCCGCCACCGATATCCACCTGGATCAATCCTCCCTCCTTAGGAAGCAATGGTCTCCATTGCGTTAAATCCCTTATCATATGTCGATCTGTGTGTCGAGTTGAGCTCTTGGTTCGACATTTGCTGAAGTGGAAAGGTTGCCTTACTTTGCCATCTTCAGAGGGTTGTAATTGTTGTTGATGGATGTGCTGGAGCTGTTCAACAGTTTTGGTGATTGTGGTATCCTTGGTATGCACCGATGTGGATGGTTTCTTTTTGGAGGGGCCACTTGAATGCGTGGCCTTGCACTGTGGAGGTACCCGAATAGGCGATGCTGCACTAACTTTGTGTTTTTCTTGTTTCTGCTGAGTAGAAGGATAATCTGCAGAGGTTGTGGATGTCTCCGCGATCTGATGTTCACCTTTAGTGGCAACTGCGAATAGGGAAAATTTCCCGGTGTGGGAGATTATCTTCCTTCCCTGCTCGTTTCGGGTAGGTGCAACTATCTCTGGTATCCGGTAGAGTTGTCCTCCCAAAGTGACAATGACACTGCAAGGTCGTGATTCATATACAGCATGACGCCTCCACATATATGGTTGTCCTAAAAGAACATCACATACTTCGAGTGGGGCCACATCACACAATACCTCATCTTTGAAGGGCTTGATGCCATATGGTAGGCGACATTGGTGGCTAACACGGATCCTTCGTCCTTGGCTTAGCCATCCAATGGTGTATGGTTGTGGGTGTGGCATTATTGGTAGCTCCAATCTCTTGATGACTTCTTCTGAGATCAGGTTCTTCCGGCTGCCGCTGTCCACAACAAAGTGTAGGGGAATTCCCTTCACCCACATCTGTGAGTGGAAAAGGCGCTCCTCTACCTCCGACTCTTCAGGCTCCTCTGGCTGAATCTGTGTGGTGGCAACAACGGCACTGGGTTCTGCATCAATGATCTGCTTCCCTTTTTGCGCGGCTGTAAAATTAGGTTCCGAGTCAGGATCGGAACTGGGATCTGATTCTGAAGCTTTGATCTCAGCCACCAATGACTGTTTTGAGCGACAATCATCAGTGTTGTGCCAGGGGCTTTTGTGGAACTCGCACCACTTCTCGGTGTCTTTCTTTGTCTTTTCTTTACCCTTCTTCGCCTGTGGTTGGGACTGGTTGTCCTTTTCCTGCCCCATGTTTTGCGAGCCAGAGTTTCCCTTGCCCTGCTTCTGCGCAGGTCCAAAGTCACGCTTGTTCTTTTGCTGAAATTTCTGCTCAATTTTGACAGCATATCGATAGGCGGATCCGAGTGAAGAGATTTCCAGGAAATCCATCTCTGTTCGGATGTGCCGGTGTAGGCCACTGCGATATTTCAGTACTAGATGCCGCTCGGAGTCCTTGATACCTAGCTTTGTGAGCAAGGTATGAAATTTGTTGGTGTACTCCGACACCGTTTGGTCCCTCTCTTGATGCAGAATGGTCCATTTTGTGTACTGGTCATCATAGTTTCCAACAGGGTAATATTGTTCCTTGACGGCATCTATAAAAGAGGCCCAAGTGGGATTGGAATATTCAAACAATCCAGACTCGTCTGATGAGTTTTGCTCACAATAAGTTTCCCACCAATTTTTGACATGGGGGGCGGCCTTGAGGAGTGCAAAGACGATCTTTTCCCTGTCGGAAAAATTGTGGACAGAGAAATACCCTTCTAGTAGATTCAACCATTTATCTAGGGCATCGGCATCGATTTGGCCTTCAAATAAAGGGATATCAAAATTAACTTGTACCTTGAAGGGAGTTGTATCTCCGAAATGGCTGCTCGTTGAGGGTGCATTTGCCGCTGTTGGCATGCGTTGAAGGATTTGGGCGAAATTATCCATCATCTCGTTCCTCTGTCGCGCGAGGGCTTCCTCGAGCAACAACTTTATAGGATCTACTGCTCCGTCGTCTCTCTTTTCTTCCGCCATGGGAGGCCGTTTGGGGCGGCGAGAGTGGTCTTCCCCAAGTGAAACTAGTTCGAGACCCAACTCTCTGTATCCTGACCTCGTCGGGGACATGCACCGAGAAACAATCAAAGAGCAGACCGCTCTGATACCACTGATCCGTATTTATGTGGGAACGAAACAAAAGATAACATATACAGAATCATATACAAAGATATATTGCAAATAAAACAGTGATACAGTAAACACGTATTCTATTAAATAGCGGAAATAGAACAGACTGTAAAATACAATAGCTAGAATGGTTGTAGCTATCTCTGAGAAGAGATGTGGCCGCTATGCTCATTCGTGCCAAGATGAATACAAAGAGAGGCCGAAAGGGCCTATTTATCATAAGCATGAGGGAAAGAATCCCAAACATCCAAAAACCTAACCCTAGAAGATGAACCGTCATAAAGTCATGTGGGCCCCGTTTGGGTAAGTTAGTACATCAACTTCCCGGGGTCGTAACTTTTGCATACGATCTCCGTTTGGGGCGCTCGGTAGCCCGTTGGAAAGGTCTATCCGAGATTTACAACTTTCGAATGGGGCCAAATGCATGCCGAAGGCAACCATTTGGCCCCCCAAATTGCCAAAAAAGGTCGTTTAGGGCCTCAAAATGGCTCCGGAAGTTCAGCACCCGAAAAACTGCTAAAAATAGTAATTTACCAAAATTGCCAGAAGACTGTTTTGAGCCAGTTGGAAGAGGTGGGCCGCCACCGATATCCACCTGGATCAATCCTCCCTCCTTAGGAAGCAATGGTATCCATTGCGTTAAATCCCTTATCATATGTCGATCTGTGTGTCGAGTTGAGCTCTTGGTGCGACATTTGCTGAAGTGGAAAGGTTGCCTTACTTTGACATCTTCAGAGGGTTGTAATTGTTGTTGATGGATGCGCTGGAGCTGTTCAACAGTTTTGGTGATTGTGGTATCCTTGGTATGCACCGATGTGGATGGTTTCTTTTTGGAGGGGCCACTTGAATGCGTGGCCTTGCACTGTGGAGGTACCCGAATAGGCGATGCTGCACTAACTTTGTGTTTTTCTTGTTTCTGCTGAGTAGAAGGATAATCTGCAGAGGTTGTGGATGTCTCCGCGATCTGATGTTCACCTTTAGTGGCAACTGCGAATAGGGAAAATTTCCCGGTGTGGGAGATTATCTTCCTTCCCTGCTCGTTTCGGGTAGGTGCAACTATCTCTGGTATCCGGTAGAGTTGTCCTCCCAAAGTGACAATGACACTGCGAGGTCGTGATTCATATACAGCATGACGCCTCCACATATATGGTTGTCCTAAAAGAACATCACATACTTCGAGTGGGGCCACATCACACAATACCTCATCTTTGAAGGGCTTGATGCCATATGGTAGGCGACATTGGTGGCTAACACGGATCCTTCGTCCTTGGCTTAGCCATCCAATGGTGTATGGTTGTGGGTGTGGCATTATTGGTAGCTCCAATCTCTTGATGACTTCTTCTGAGATCAGGTTCTTCTGGCTGCCGCTGTCCACAACAAAGTGTAGGGGAATTCCCTTCACCCACATCTGTGAGTGGAAAAGGCGCTCCTCTACCTCCGACTCTTCAGGCTCCTCTGGCTGAATCTGTGTGGTGGCAACAACGACACTGGGTTCTGCATCAATGATCTGCTTCCCTTTTTGCGCGGCTGTAAAATTAGGTTCCGAGTCAGAATCGGAACTGGGATCTGATTCTGAAGCTTTGATCTCAGCCACCAATGACTGTTTTGAGCGACAATCATCAGTGTTGTGCCAGGGGCTTTTGTGGAACTCGCACCACTTCCCGGTGTCTTTCTTTGTCTTTTCTTTACCCTTCTTCGCCTGTGGTTGGGACTGGTTGTCCTTTTCCTGCCCCATGTTTTGCGAGCCAGAGTTTCCCTTGCCCTGCTTCTGCGCAGGTCCAAAGTCACGCTTGTTCTTTTGCTGAAATTTCTGCTCAATTTTGACAGCATATCGATAGGCGGATCCGAGTGAAGAGATTTCCAGGAAATCCATCTCTGTTCGGATGTACCGGTGTAGGCCACTGCGATATTTCAGTACTAGGTGCCGCTCGGAGTCCTTGATACCTAGCTTTGTGCGCAAGGTATGAAATTTGTTGGTGTACTCCGACACCGTTTGGTCCCTCTCTTGATGCAGAATGGTCCATTTTGTGTACTGGTCATCATAGTTTCCAACAGGGTAATATTGTTCCTTGATGGCATCTATAAAAGAGGCCCAAGTGGGATTGGAATATTCAAACAATCCAGACTCGTCTGATGAGTTTTGCTCATAATAAGTTTCCCACCAATTTTTGACATGGGGGACGGCCTTGAGGAGTGCAAAGACGATCTTTTCCCTGTCGGAAAAATTGTGGACAGAGAAATACCCTTCTAGTAGATTCAACCATTTATCTAGGGCATCGGCATCGATTTGGCCTTCAAATAAAGGGATATCAAAATTAACTTGTACCTTGAAGGGAGTTGTATCTCCGAAATGGCTGCTCGTTGAGGGTGCATTTGCCGCTGTTGGCATGCGTTGAAGGATTTGGGCGAAATTATCCATCATCTCGTTCCTCTGTCGCGCGAGGGCTTCCTCGAGCAAAAACTTTATAGGATCTACTGCTCCGTCGTCTCTCTTTTCTTCCGCCATGGGAGGCCGTTTGGGGCGGCGAGAGTGGTCTTCCCCAAGTGAAACTAGTTCGAGACCCAACTCTCTGTATCCTGACCTCGTCGGGGACATGCACCGAGAAACAATCAAAGAGCAGACCGCTCTGATACCACTGATCCGGATTTATGTGGGAACGAAACAAAAGATAGCATATACAGAATCATATACAAAGATATATTGCAAATAACACAGTGATACAGTAAACACGTATTCTATTAAATAGCGGAAATAGAACAGACTGTAAAATACAATAGCTAGAATGGTTGTAGCTATCTCTGAGAAGAGATGTGGCCTCTATGCTCATTCGTGCCAAGATGAATACAAAGAGAGGCCGAAAGGGCCTATTTATCATAAGCATGAGGGAAAGAATCCCAAACATCCAAAAACCTAACCCTAGAAGATGAACCGTCATAAAGTCATGTGGGCCCCGTTTGGGTAAGTTAGTACATCAACTTCCCGGTGTCGTAACTTTTGCATACGATCTCCGTTTGGGGCGCTCGGTAGCCCGTTGGAAAGGTCTATCCGAGATTTACAACTTTCGAATGGGGCCAAATGCATGCCGGTGGCAGCCATTTGGCCCCCCAAATTGCCAAAAAAGGTCGTTTAGGGCCTCAAAATGGCTCCGGAAGTTCAGCACCCGAAAAACTGCTAAAAATAGTACTTTACCAAAATTGCCAGAAGACTGTTTTGAGCCAGTTGGAAGAGGTGGGCTGCCACCGATATCCACCTGGATCAATCCTCCCTCCTTAGGAAGCAATGGTCTCCATTGCGTTAAATCCCTTATCATATGTCGATCTGTGTGTCGAGTTGAGCTCTTGGTGCGACATTTGCTGAAGTGGAAAGGTTGCCTTACTTTGACATCTTCAGAGGGTTGTAATTGTTGTTGATGGATGCGCTGGAGCTGTTCAACAGTTTTGGTGATTGTGGTATCCTTGGTATGCACCGATGTGGATGGTTTCTTTTTGGAGGGGCCACTTGAATGCGTGGCCTTGCACTGTGGAGGTACCCGAATAGGCGATGCTGCACTAACTTTGTGTTTTTCTTGTTTCTGCTGAGTAGAAGGATAATCTGCAGAGGTTGTGGATGTCTCCGCGATCTGATGTTCACCTTTAGTGGCAATTGCGAATAGGGAAAATTTCCCGGTGTGGGAGATTATCTTCCTTCCCTGCTCGTTTGGGGTAGGTGCAACTATCTCTGGTATCCGGTAGAGTTGTCCTCCCAAAGTGACAATGACACTGCGAGGTCGTGATTCATATACAGCATGACGCCTCCACATATATGGTTGTCCTAAAAGAACATCACATACTTCGAGTGGGGCCACATCACACAATACCTCATCTTTGAAGGGCTTGATGCCATATGGTAGGCGACATTGGTGGCTAACACGGATCCTTCGTCCTTGGCTTAGCCATCCAATGGTGTATGGTTGTGGGTGTGGCATTATTGGTAGCTCCAATCTCTTGATGACTTCTTCTGAGATCAGGTTCTTCTGGCTGCCGCTGTCCACAACAAAGTGTAGGGGAATTCCCTTCACCCACATCTGTGAGTGGAAAAGGCGCTCCTCTACCTCCGACTCTTCAGGCTCCTCTGGCTGAATCTGTGTGGTGGCAACAACGGCACTGGGTTCTGCATCAATGATCTGCTTCCCTTTTTGCGCGGCTGTAAAATTAGGTTCCGAGTCAGAATCGGAACTGGGATCTGATTCTGAAGCTTTGATCTCAGCCACCAATGACTGTTTTGAGCGACAATCATCAGTGTTGTGCCAGGGGCTTTTGTGGAACTCGCACCACTTCCCGGTGTCTTTCTTTGTCTTTTCTTTACCCTTCTTCGCCTGTGGTTGGGACTGGTTGTCCTTTTCCTGCCCCATGTTTTGCGAGCCAGAGTTTCCCTTGCCCTGCTTCTGCGCAGGTCCAAAGTCACGCTTGTTCTTTTGCTGAAATTTCTGCTCAATTTTGACAGCATATCGATAGGCGGATCCGAGTGAAGAGATTTCCAGGAAATCCATCTCTGTTCGGATGTACCGGTGTAGGCCACTGCGATATTTCAGTACTAGGTGCCACTCGGAGTCCTTGATACCTAGCTTTGTGCGCAAGGTATGAAATTTGTTGGTGTACTCCGACACCGTTTGGTCCCTCTCTTGATGCAGAATGGTCCATTTTGTGTACTGGTCATCATAGTTTCCAACAGGGTAATATTGTTCCTTGACGGCATCTATAAAAGAGGCCCAAGTGGGATTGGAATATTCAAACAATCCAGACTCGTCTGATGAGTTTTGCTCACAATAAGTTTCCCACCAATTTTTGACATGGGGGACGGCCTTGAGGAGTGCAAAGACGATCTTTTCCCTGTCGGAAAAATTGTGGACAGAGAAATACCCTTCTAGTAGATTCAACCATTTATCTAGGGCATCGGCATCGATTTGGCCTTCAAATAAAGGGATATCAAAATTAACTTGTACCTTGAAGGGAGTTGTATCTCCGAAATGGCTGCTCGTTGAGGGTGCATTTGCCGCTGTTGGCATGCGTTGAAGGATTTGGGCGAAATTATCCATCATCTCGTTCCTCTGTCGCGCGAGGGCTTCCTCGAGCAACAACTTTATAGGATCTACTGCTCCGTCGTCTCTCTTTTCTTCCGCCATGGGAGGCCGTTTGGGGCGGCGAGAGTGGTCTTCCCCAAGTGAAACTAGTTCGAGACCCAACTCTCTGTATCCTGACCTCGTCGGGGACATGCACCGAGAAACAATCAAAGAGCAGACCGCTCTGATACCACTGATCCGGATTTATGTGGGAAAGAAACAAAAGATAGCATATACAGAATCATATACAAAGATATATTGCAAATAACACAGTGATACAGTAAACACGTATTCTATTAAGTAGCGGAAATAGAACAGACTGTAAAATACAATAGCTAGAATGGTTGTAGCTATCTCTGAGAAGAGATGTGGCCGCTATGCTCATTCGTGCCAAGATGAATACAAAGAGAGGCCGAAAGGGCCTATTTATCATAAGCATGAGGGAAAGAATCCCAAACATCCAAAAACCTAACCCTAGAAGATGAACCGTCATAAAGTCATGTGGGCCCCGTTTGGGTAAGTTAGTACATCAACTTCCCGGGGTCGTAACTTTTGCATACGATCTCCGTTTGGGGCGCTCGGTAGCCTGTTGGAAAGGTCTATCCGAGATTTACAACTTTTGACTGGGGCCAAATGCATGCCGGGGGCAGACAATTTGGCCCCCCAAATTGCCAAAAAAGGTCGTTTAGGGCCTCAAAATGGCTCCGGAAGTTCAGCACCCGAAAAACTGCTAAAACTAGTAATTTACCAAAATTGCCAGAAGACTGTTTTGAGCCAGTTGGAAGAGGTGGGCCGCCACCGATATCCACCTGGATCAATCCTCCCTCCTTAGGAAGCAATGGTCTCCATTGCGTTAAATCCCTTATCATATGTCGATCTGTGTGTCGAGTTGAGCTCTTGGTGCGACATTTGCTGAAGTGGAAAGGTTGCCTTACTTTGAAATCTTCAGAGGGTTGTAATTGTTGTTGATGGATGCGCTGGAGCTGTTCAACAGTTTTGGTGATTGTGGTATCCTTGGTATGCACCGATGTGGATGGTTTCTTTTTGGAGGGGCCACTTGAATGCGTGGCCTTGCACTGTGGAGGTACCCGAATAGGCGATGCTGCACTAACTTTGTGTTTTTCTTGTTTCTGCTGAGTAGAAGGATAATCTGCAGAGGTTGTGGATGTCTCCGCGATCTGATGTTCACTTTTAGTGGCAATTGCGAATAGGGAAAATTTCCCGGTGTGGGAGATTATCTTCCTTCCCTGCTCGTTTGGGGTTGGTGCAACTATCTCTGGTATCCGGTAGAGTTGTCCTCCCAAAGTGACAATGACACTGCGAGGTCGTGATTCATATACAGCATGACGCCTCCACATATATGGTTGTCCTAAAAGAACATCACATACTTAGAGTGGGGCCACATCACACAATACCTCATCTTTGAAGGGCTTGATGCCATATGGTAGGCGACATTGGTGGCTAACACGGATCCTTCGTCCTTGGCTTAGCCATCCAATGGTGTATGGTTGTGGGTGTGGCATTATTGGTAGCTCCAATCTCTTGATGACTTCTTCTGAGATCAGGTTCTTCTGGCTGCCGCTGTCCACAACAAAGTGTAGGGGAATTCCCTTCACCCACATCTGTGAGTGGAAAAGGCGCTCCTCTACCTCCGACTCTTCAGGCTCCTCTGGCTGAATCTGTGTGGTGGCAACAACGGCACTGGGTTCTGCATCAATGATCTGCTTCCCTTTTTGCGCGGCTGTAAAATTAGGTTCCGAGTCAGAATCGGAACTGGGATCTGATTCTGAAGCTTTGATCTCAGCCACCAATGACTGTTTTGAGCGACAATCATCAGTGCTGTGCCAGGGGCTTTTGTGGAACTCGCACCACTTCCCGGTGTCTTTCTTTGTCTTTTCTTTACCCTTCTTCGCCTGTGGTTGGGACTGGTTGTCCTTTTCCCGCCCCATGTTTTGCGAGCCAG
Source organism: Larix kaempferi (assembly GCA_027924585.1). NCBI lineage: Eukaryota > Viridiplantae > Streptophyta > Pinopsida > Pinales > Pinaceae > Larix > Larix kaempferi. Next base: position 6,955,671 of record BSBM01001433.1, on the reverse strand, counting down.
AGTTTCCCTTGCCCTGCTTCTGCGCAGGTCCAAAGTCACGCTTGTTCTTTTGCTGAAATTTCTGCTCAATTTTGACAGCATATCGATAGGCGGATCCGAGTGAAGATATTTCCAGGAAATCCATCTCTGTTCGGATGTACCGGTGTAGGCCACTGCGATATTTCAGTACTAGGTGCCGCTCAGAGTGCTTGATACCTAGCTTTGTGCGCAAGGTATGAAATTTGTTGGTGTACTCCGACACCGTTTGGTCCCTCTCTTGATGCAGAATGGTCCATTTTGTGTACTGGTCATCATAGTTTCCAACAGGGTAATATTGTTCCTTGACGGCATCTATAAAAGAGGCCCAAGTGGGATTGGAATATTCAAACAATCCAGACTCGTCTGATGAGTTTTGCTCACAATAAGTTTCCCACCAATTTTTGACATGGGGGACGGCCTTGAGGAGTGCAAAGACGATCTTTTCCCTGTCGGAAAAATTGTGGACAGAGAAATACCCTTCTAGTAGATTCAACCATTTATCTAGGGCATCGGCATCGATTTGGCCTTCAAATAAAGGGATATCAAAATTAACTTGTACCTTGAAGGGAGTTGTATCTCCGAAATGGCTGCTCGTTGAGGGTGCATTTGCCGCTGTTGGCATGCGTTGAAGGATTTGGGCGAAATTATCCATCATCTCGTTCCTCTGTCGCGCGAGGGATTCCTCGAGCAACAACTTTATAGGATCTACTGCTCCGTCGTCTCTCTTTTCTTCCGCCATGGGAGGCCGTTTGGGGCGGCGAGAGTGGTCTTCCCCAAGTGAAACTAGTTCGAGACCCAACTCTCTGTATCCTGACCTCGTCGGGGACATGCACCGAGAAACAATCAAAGAGCAGACCGCTCTGATACGACTGATCCGGATTTATGTGGGAACGAAACAAAAGATAGCATATACAGAATCATATACAAAGATATATTGCAAATAACACAGTGATACAGTAAACACGTATTCTATTAAATAGCGGAAATAGAACAGACTGTAAAATACAATAGCTAGAATGGTTGTAGCTATCTCTGAGAAGAGATGTGGCCGCTATGCTCATTCGTGCCAAGATGAATACAAAGAGAGGCCGAAAGGGCCTATTTATCATAAGCATGAGGGAAAGAATCCCAAACATCCAAAAACCTAACCCTAGAAGATGAACCGTCATAAAGTCATGTGGGCCCCGTTTGGGTAAGTTAGTACATCAACTTCCCGGGGTCGTAACTTTTGCATACGATCTCCGTTTGGGGCGCTCGGTAGCCCGTTGGAAAGGTCTATCCGAGATTTACAACTTTCGAATGGGGCCAAATGCATGCCGGGGGCAACCATTCGGCCCCCCAAATTGCCAAAAAAGGTCGTTTAGGGCCTCAAAATGGCTCCGGAAGTTCAGCACCCGAAAAACTGCTAAAAATAGTAATTTACCAAAATTGCCAGAAGACTGTTTTGAGCCAGTTGGAAGAGGTGGGCCGCCACCGATATCCACCTGGATCAATCCTCCCTCCTTAGGAAGCAATGGTCTCCATTGCGTTAAATCCCTTATCATATGTCGATCTGTGTGTCGAGTTGAGCTCTTGGTGCGACATTTGCTGAAGTGGAAAGGTTGCCTTACTTTGACATCTTCAGAGGGTTGTAATTGTTGTTGATGGATGCGCTGGAGCTGTTCAACAGTTTTGGTGATTGTGGTATCCTTGGTATGCACCGATGTGGATGGTTTCTTTTTGGAGGGGCCACTTGAATGCGTGGCCTTGCACTGTGGAGGTACCCGAATAGGCGATGCTGCACTAACTTTGTGTTTTTCTTGTTTCTGCTGAGTAGAAGGATAATCTGCAGAGGTTGTGGATGTCTCCGCGATCTGATGTTCACCTTTAGTGGCAATTGCGAATAGGGAAAATTTCCCGGTGTGGGAGATTATCTTCCTTCCCTGCTCGTTTGGGGTAGGTGCAACTATCTCTGGTATCCGGTAGAGTTGTCCTCCCAAAGTGACAATGACACTGCGAGGTCGTGATTCATATACAGCATGACGCCTTCACATATATGGTTGTCCTAAAAGAACATCACATACTTCGAGTGGGGCCACATCACACAATACCTCATCTTTGAAGGGCTTGATGCCATATGGTAGGCGACATTGGTGGCTAACACGGATCCTTCGTCCTTGGCTTAGCCATCCAATGGTGTATGGTTGTGGGTGTGGCATTATTGTTAGCTCCAATCTCTTGATGACTTCTTCTGAGATCAGGTTCTTCTGGCTGCCGCTGTCCACAACAAAGTGTAGGGGAATTCCCTTCACCCACATCTGTGAGTGGAAAAGGCGCTCCTCTACCTCCGACTCTTCAGGCTCCTCTGGCTGAATCTGTGTGGTGGCAACAACGGCACTGGGTTCTGCATAAATGATCTACTTCCCTTTTTGCGCGGCTGTAAAATTAGGTTCCGAGTCAGAATCGGAACTGGGATCTGATTCTGAAGCTTTGATCTCAGCCACCAATGACTGTTTTGAGCGACAATCGTCAGTGTTGTGCCAGGGGCTTTTGTGGAACTCGCACCACTTCCCGGTGTCTTTCTTTGTCTTTTCTTTACCCTTCTTCGCCTGTGGTTGGGACTGGTTGTCCTTTTCCTGCCCCATGTTTTGCGAGCCAGATTTTCCCTTGCCCTGCTTCTGCGCAGGTCCAAAGTCACGCTTGTTCTTTTGGTGAAATTTCTGCTCAATTTTGACAGCATATCGATAGGCGGATCCGAGTGAAGAGATTTCCAGGAAATCCATCTCTGTTCGGATGTACCGGTGTAGGCCACTGCGATATTTCAGTACTAGGTGCCGCTCGGAGTCCTTGATACCTAGCTTTGTGCGCAAGGTATGAAATTTGTTGGTGTACTCCGACACCGTTTGGTCCCTCTCTTGATGTAGAATGGTCCATTTTGTGTACTGGTCATCATAGTTTCCAACAGGGTAATATTGTTCCTTGACGGCATCTATAAAAGAGGCCCAAGTGGGATTGGAATATTCAAACAATCCAGACTCGTCTGATGAGTTTTGCTCACAATAAGTTTCCCACCAATTTTTGACATGGGGGACGGCCTTGAGGAGTGCAAAGACGATCTTTTCCCTCTCGGAAAAATTGTGGACAGAGAAATACCCTTCTAGTAGATTCAACCATTTATCTAGGGCATCGACATCGATTTGGCCTTCAAATAAAGGGATATCAAAATTAACTTGTACCTTGAAGGGAGTTGTATCTCCGAAATGGCTGCTCGTTGAGGGTGCATTTGCCGCTGTTGGCATGCGTTGAAGGATTTGGGCGAAATTATCCATCATCTCGTTCCTCTGTCGCGCGAGGGCTTCCTCGAGCAACAACTTTATAGGATCTACTGCTCCGTCGTCTCTCTTTTCTTCCGCCATGGGAGGCCGTTTGGGGCGGCGAGAGTGGTCTTCCCCAAGTGAAACTAGTTCGAGACCCAACTCTCTGTATCCTGACCTCGTCGGGGACATGCACCGAGAAACAATCAAAGAGCAGACCGCTCTGATACCACTGATCCAGATTTATGTGGGAACGAAACAAAAGATAGCATATACATAATCATATACAAAGATATATTGCAAATAACACAGTGATACAGTAAACACGTATTCTATTAAATAGCGGAAATAGAACAGACTGTAAAATACAATAGCTAGAATGGTTGTAGCTATCTCTGAGAAGAGATGTGGCCGCTATGCTCATTCGTGCCAAGATGAATACAAAGAGAGGCCGAAAGGCCCTATTTATCATAAGCATGAGGGAAAGAATCCCAAACATCCAAAAACCTAACCCTAGAAGATGAACCGTCATAAAGTCATGTGGGCCCCATTTGGGTAAGTTAGTACATCAACTTCCCGGGGTCGTAACTTTTGCATACGATCTCCGTTTGGGGCGCTCGGTAGCCCGTTGGAAAGGTCTATCCGAGATTTACAACTTTCGAATGGGGCCAAATGCATGCCGGGGGCAACCATTTGGCCCCCCAAATTGCCAAAAAAGGTCGTTTAGGGCCTCAAAATGGCTCCGGAAGTTCAGCACCCGAAAAACTGCTAAAAATAGTAATTTACCAAAATTGCCAGAAGACTGTTTTGAGCCAGTTGGAAGAGGTGGGCCGCCACCGATATCCACCTGGATCAATCCTCCCTCCTTAGGAAGCAATGGTCTCCATTGCGTTGAATCCCTTATCATATGTCGATCTGTGTGTCGAGTTGAGCTCTTGGTGCGACATTTGCTGAAGTGGAAAGGTTGCCTTAGTTTGACATCTTCAGAGGGTTGTAATTGTTGTTGATGGATGCGCTGGAGCTGTTCAACAGTTTTGGTGATTGTGGTATCCTTGGTATGCACCGATGTGGATGGTTTCTTTTTGGAGGGGCCACATGAATGCGTGGCCTTGCACTGTGGAGGTACCCGAATAGGCGATGCTGCACTAACTTTGTGTTTTTCTTGTTTCTGCTGAGTAGAAGGATAATCTGCAGAGGTTGTGGATGTCTCCGCGATCTGATGTTCACCTTTAGTGGCAATTGCGAATAGGGAAAATTTCCCGGTGTGGGAGATTATCTTCCTTCCCTGCTCGTTTGGGGTAGGTGCAACTATCTCTGGTATCCGGTAGAGTTGTCCTCCCAAAGTGACAATGACACTGCGAGGTCGTGATTCATATACAGCATGACGCCTCCACATATATGGTTGTCCTAAAAGAACATCACATACTTCGAGTGGGGCCACATCACACAATACCTCATCTTTGAAGGGCTTGATGCCATATGGTAGGCGACATTGGTGGCTAACACGGATCCTTCGTCCTTGGCTTAGCCATCCAATGGTGTATGGTTGTGGGTGTGGAATTATTGGTAGCTCCAATCTCTTGATGACTTCTTCTGAGATCAGGTTCTTCTGGCTGCCGCTGTCCACAACAAAGTGTAGGGGAATTCCCTTCACCCACATCTGTGAGTGGAAAAGGCACTCCTCTACCTCCGACTCTTCAGGCTCCTCTGGCTGAATCTGTGTGGTGGAAACAACGGCACTGGGTTCTGCATCAATGATCTGCTTCCCTTTTTGCGCGGCTGTAAAATTAGGTTCCGAGTCAGAATCGGAACTGGGATCTGATTCTGAAGCTTTGATCTCAGCCACCAATGACTGTTTTGAGCGACAATCATCAGTGTTGTGCCAGGGGCTTTTGTGGAACTCGCACCACTTCCAGGTGTCTTTCTTTGTCTTTTCTTTACCCTTCTTCGCCTGTGGTTGGGACTGGTTGTCCTTTTCCTGCCCCATGTTTTGCGAGCCAGAGTTTCCCTTGCCCTGCTTCTGCGCAGGTCCAAAGTCACGCTTGTTCTTTTGCTGAAATATCTGCTCAATTTTGACAGCATATCGATAGGCGGATCCGAGTGAAGAGATTTCCAGGAAATCCATCTCTGTTCGGATGTACCGGTGTAGGCCACTGCGATATTTCAGTACTAGGTGCCGCTCGGAGTCCTTGATACCTAGCTTTGTGCGCAAGGTATGAAATTTGTTGGTGTACTCCGACACCGTTTGGTCCCTCTCTTGATGCAGAATGGTCCATTTTGTGTACTGGTCATCATAGTTTCCAACAGGGTAATATTGTTCCTTGACGGCATCTATAAAAGAGGCCCAAGTGGGATTGGAATATTCAAACAATCCAGACTCGTCTGATGAGTTTTGCTCACAATAAGTTTCCCACCAATTTTTGACATTGGGGACAGCCTTGAGGAGTGCAAAGACGATCTTTTCCCTGTCGGAAAAATTGTGGACAGAGAAATACCCTTCTAGTAGATTCAACCATTTATCTAGGGCATCGGCATCGATTTGGCCTTCAAATAAAGGGATATCAAAATTAACTTGTACCTTGAAGGGAGTTGTATCTCCGAAATGGCTGCTCGTTGAGGGTGCATTTGCCGCTGTTGGCATGCGTTGAAGGATTTGGGCGAAATTATCCATCATCTCGTTCCTCTGTCGCGTGAGGGATTCCTCGAGCAACAACTTTATAGGATCTACTGCTCCGTCGTCTCTCTTTTCTTCCGCCATGGGAGGCCGTTTGGGGCGGCGAGAGTGGTCTTCCCCAAGTGAAACTAGTTCGAGACCCAACTCTCTGTATCCTGACCTCGTCGGGGACATGCACCGAGAAACAATCAAAGAGCAGACCGCTCTGATACCACTGATCCGGATTTATGTGGGAACGAAACAAAAGATAGCATATACAGAATCATATACAAAGATATATTGCAAATAACACAGTGATACAGTAAACACGTATTCTATTAAATAGCGGAAATAGAACAGACTGTAAAATGCAATAGCTAGAATGGTTGTAGCTATCTCTGAGAAGAGATGTGGCCGCTATGCTCATTCGTGCCAAGATGAATACAAAGAGAGGCCGAAAGGGCCTATTTATCATAAGCATGAGGGAAAGAATCCCAAACATCCAAAAACCTAACCCTAGAAGATGAACCGTCATAAAGTCATGTGGGCCCCGTTTGGGTAAGTTAGTACATCAACTTCCCGGGGTCGTAACTTTTGCATACGATCTCCGTTTGGGGCGCTCGGTAGCCCGTTGGAAAGGTCTATCCGAGATTTACAACTTTCGACTGGGGCCAAATGCATGTCGGGGGCAACCATTTGGCCCCCCAAATTGCCAAAAAAGGTCGTTTAGGGCCTCAAAATGGCTCCGGAAGTTCAGCACCCGAAAAACTGCTAAAAATAGTAATTTACCAAAATTGCCAGAAGACTGTTTTGAGCCAGTTGGAAGAGGTGGGCCGCCACCGATATCCACCTGGATCACTCAAACATCAAATAAATTATATAAGATAACGATATCAAATAAACCATATAACATGAATAACATTAGACATGCATGAATAAACAATCACATGACTATACTGTTGGTCACCCTATATGCTAATTAATTACAACTAACACACATGATGCTCAATATAAATTGTCAACCCAGGGAAGTCTTTTATTTCAATGGAAATACACACAGTCTATGCATAAACATTTCAAGTAGATGATTTAAATAAATTGAGATAAATAATCCTACCTATCTGCTCAGCCAAACTCACCTCATAACTAAAATTAATCTAACTTATCCATCTAGGAATTCAAAGTACCATTACCTTCCTACATATATCAACCCAGTAGTTACCGATCTAGGAATAAAAATGGACTAGATTACTTTTGCAAGAAGTTAAATCCTATAATTATCAAACTACAGCATTCAATATCTATTGAACTGATTCATCTAGCAGCTACTGTAACTCAATCAAAATCTGTTTAATCTAATGAATTCAGGAAAGATACAATAGCTAGAAACTAGAAATAAGCTTGAACTCTAATTTGATTTAATATTGGAAATCCTAGAAAGAATAAATGACTGAAAGGAATTAAAGCTGAGCTTGGCTGTAAGAACTAATCTAACACACCATGCATCAAATAAACTAACCTACATAGTCGACTGTCACACCACACAGTTGCAGCTATTCAAGATGCAATCATAAACTACCATAAAATCATGCAAGTATCGATCTACTGTTGCAGCTTGCAGTAACACATCTAATGCAATTCCACACCACACAACATAAAGGAAATTAACTACCTACTTAACTCGGCTATCTCCGTAAGAAGGCGGGCCTTGGCCTTCTGTTACACCATAATCTTCCACCCTTGTGAGCATCAACATTATTTGGCCTGTAGGATCCATTTCAGTGACTTAGATACACTTATATCCTTTAGACACTAGCCCTATTTTTCCTCTTACATGCTTGTTGCATCATTATAGAAAGCGTACCCGCAAGTTGTAGCACTATATCCCGCGGGTATCAAGTAAAATGGCAAAACCACTAGTTTATTACTTTTTACTCCCACAAAGTGGTTATTAGGTGACCTTTGACCCTCCATCTTCCCAAGTAACGCCTCGATGTGTCCTTTCACCTACCTCTGGGAGGACTATATATTGAGCACAAATGGCTTATGGACAGGAGGAAAAAGAAGAGCAAGAGAACTCTAGTGGATTTTTGCCCTATCTTGAGTCTGCACTCATTGATCCTTGTAGTTGTGAACCCTTTATGTTCACCTTCCAAACTCCTTTCATAGTTTGAGTTTGCCATTCATGGAGGATTGAAGTGGTGGAGGCACAAGTGGATTGATCCAGATCTTGTTTCAAATTGGTTGCCGGCAAGAGGTCGTATCACTTTGTACTTCTTGTTGTTAATTAATAGAAATACTCATATTCTCATCCATCATGTTGTGAATGTTGTTTATTATACATTGGGTTGCATTTGCTTATGATATTATGGACCATTGTTATTGATAATGTTAATATCATTTATATATCACATGTACTTGTTAGATATTGGCTGTCAAGACTAATTTGCAGATTACAAGTGCGTGGATGTGCATGGATTGAAAGCTCCAACGGGGATCTACATCAAACGTTTGGATCGAGGTTGGTTGCATTTCTCCATTATCATAATATTGTCATTTATAATAGCATTGTTTTGAGAATTGAGTAGATTTCTGGTAGTCATCTGTCTATTGTGGTATTCCCAAGCCATAGTGAGTTTTCTCCAATACAGAAATGGCGACTCCACTGGGGAAAATATCCATGTTTGGAAAAATTTTTGAGCATTAGTCCATTTTTAGAGTTGATGTTTATCGAAGCTCTGTGTCACTGATTGGCCGTCAAGATACACTGTAGAAAACCTGCTTTTTTCTGAGCCCTTAGACTCTTTATTTTCCCATTTGCCTTTCCTCACTCGCGGGCTAGCTTAGCTCTGCCCACGTATACCTCCCTCTGTTTACTCTACTACTCGCGGGTACCCGCAGGTATTCCTTCGAAAGTTGCGTATAACTTTGGCTTTTGTTGGTTTATGACTATTGGTTGTTACTGGGTGAGTTTGGTTGGTTCCTAAGTCTTTGTTGGCCTCTTTCTTGACTGTTTCATGCCTTGGTTGTGACCAGAACTCTTTGTTTCTCTTGGTTGAGCCTTCTTGATTTTTACCAATCTTTGGTTTTGGCCTCTTGGTTTTTTCCTTTTGAGCCCATTCCTTTGGCTGAGTCTTGCTGTTTAGGATTTGCTGGGTTGTCTTAGTGATCTTCTTGGCACTTCAGTGACTGAATAGTCGGATTTTTCTTGCATTTTTTCATTTCATTTACACTGAAAAATACAAAAATATACATTTAGTTTTTGCATTTTCCTTCTTGTTTATAAGCGAAAATACAATTTTTTTTTTAACTTTTCTATACTGCATCTTGCATTGAGTGCTTGTTGCCTTCGTATTAGGTTCTGCTTGTGCATTGAAAAGATAAAAGATTGCATATTTATTTCAGAATTGTTGGTTGATTTTGCATATTAGTGACATTGTTTTATTGGATAGATGAGTCTAGGTTTGGATGATGGTGCATACTATTGAGTCTACACATCACTAGTTTCACGATCATATCCCTTGAGTAACCATAGCCACTAAAATTAACGCTTAATCTAAAATTAATTAGACCGATTTTATTTATAGGGTACACCAACTAGCATAGGTTTAGAGTCTTGGAATAGATAATTGTGAGTAAACAATCCAAGACTACTAGACGAAACATTAGGTGTCTGACCAGGGAGTGGAGGAATCCATGGTATAGATCGGTGTTCTCAGGAAGCTCTAATCAATCCAGAGTTAAACACGAGGTCACGAGAGGTTGGTTGAGGAGATATCCCTCTGATACCGGTTGAACGTGGGAGATATATCCAGGATTTGTTCGTATTTGGGGGTACCGGAGGTTCGTCCTCTTGTGCTTCGGGCTTAGCTACCTTGCCCAGATGATGGATCCCACCTGCGACTGTCCCCCTGAGCATTGGTTATATTGCGGTGAACATAGTTTCCTTACCTAGGTACCGCACAGGGTACTTGCAGTGGTTATGTTGTTTGTGTCCTGAGTCAGATAGGGATTGGACAACACAGTTGTGTTTGTGCAGTGGACTTGACCCTATCAACACAGTGAAGCCTGGGTGTCTCTATAACTGATTCTGTTACCTCCGGCTATAGTTTGGGAGTCTCAAGCCTCTTCTAGGAAAGACATACCGGCTCTAGTGTCTGGAGCTCATTTAGCCACTCTGTTGTCTGCTCTTGGCTGTAGTTTCTTTAGGTGTGTGCTTTTGATTTACTGTTTTTGATCGATAGTTGGCCATAGGAGACATGTTTGATTTGATATTCTCTTTGGAGATATCCTGGCGCGGAGTCCTACTCTCCGTCGTTCCTGTCATTTAGCTAGTTTAAAACCAGCTAAGACTGTCGTCATGTTGCTTGGGGACGCCGGAAGTCTCCTTCTGAGTCTTCAGATTCTTATGAAGCATACGCAACTGAAGCATTGATGGTTGCACTCTCTGAAATGGAGGACATCCCTAAGATTCCATCAAGAGGATTCGAATGTACTTCTGACATCCCCACACCTCGTGAGGACTAGGGGGGTGATCCACCCAAGACTCAACCTAATGTTATTTGGCCTAATCCACCTGAGAATGATCTGTTCGATCCATCGAATCCAAATAATTATATTTATGGGATGCCTACCTTACCTGAAGACGAAGATCCTGTGATAAACATTGGTCCATTTTCACATGGTATGCCTAGTCATAGTATTGTCGAACCTTCCACTATGTTTGGTAGTCACGCTGGCACCAGTCATGGTGTTAGCCATACTATACCCACTGAGGGAACTCCCCTCACTGGGGGCACTACGTTGTCCACCCACACACATAGTATGGGGACTGGTCATGTTACTCCTAGCAATGCTAATGTTGGAAGACGACCACCTCCTAGGACTGCCCAACCCAATAGGAATGTTGTTCGGAACATGACTCGCCATCCACCTCCTAACACACATGTTGCTACTCGTAAACCTCGGATCACTTTTGCAGATGCTAACGCTCCTCCTAACCTTGGGGTTGGACATATACCACACACGTTTGCATCCACCACTTCTACTATTAATGCTAATGTAGGGGTTGGAAATACACCATACTTTCATGATCATACTATTCCTACTACTAGTAACACCAACGTTGGGGTTGGGAATACTTCTCATACTATGGGTCACCACACGACTGCATATGCTAACACTAATGTTAGGGGTGGGAACATACCATACCATTACGGTCAATACAACACGGTTCCCACTATGAATAGTACATATATGCCCCATACTCATGGTGGCAACCCTTACTACAACACAGTCGGTGCTGCCCACCAGTACAACCCACCACCCCAATATGGTACCCAACACGCACATATACTTGCTTACTCTCAAATGGGTCAAGCAGGGGGAGGTTATCAATCTTATGGCCATGGGAAAGCTTATGGTCTGTCAGGTCCTTATCATCAGCCATTTAATGCTCATTGTCAATCTTACGGTCCACCATACACTCCGATTCCTTTTAATCAACCTTTTATGGGAGCTTATAATCCTGCTTTTCAGCCACAGCTCCTGTTCCTTGCACGCTTGAATCTCTTGGATCTTTCGAAGCTCACAAATGATCCGGCGTGTCACAACCCTAGTTGACCCCCGGTTCCTACCAAGCTTCCTTCGGACATTCCAAAGTTTGAAGGAAAAGGTGGTGAGGATCCAGGCGATCATGTCACTACGTTTCACCTTTGGTGCTCCTCCAATTCTTTGAATCATGATTCCATTAGGTTACGACTATTTCAATGCACCCTCATGGGGGCAGCCATGAAGTGGTATGTAGAGTTGCCGGGGAACACCTATAAGGGATTCAATGAGATTGCTTTGGTTTTCTTAGACCATTTCCAGTTATCGGTTCGTTATGATACGGGTACTGAGTTGTTGTCCACCTTCCGTCAGAATAAGACCATGCATATATCTGACTACATTCAAGAGTGGCGTCGACGGAAGAGATTAGTGAAAGCCAACATTCCTCCAGAGTTGCTGTTGGAATGGTTCCTCAAGTCTTTACTCCCATACATTGCTAAGGATGTTTCGATGTCCAGCATTGTGACTGAGGAACAAGCTATCTTGAAAGTCCAGCAGTTAGATCTTCTTTATTCTCAGTTTAGCATTTTGTATGACATTATTCCTGATGCACCGAGAACAAGACATGAGCCTACGTCAGTTCCTGGACCACATGCCAATGGCATCGTGGGGTCCGCATGCACTCGCCCTGTAGACTTGGTAGCTAATCAAATGCAAAATTTGTCGCTAAACCAGTCTGCTCCTGGACAGGTTCATACCATGTCCACTTCCACTCCATCGTCCAATGTACACAATGTGCAATCGTCGAAACCGTCGGGTAACCAGCAACCTGGGGGTAAGAAAAAGGGGAGAAACAATCGTAGGGGTGGAAACAATGGAAGTAACAACAATATCAATCATAGTACTCCTCGTAAAGAGAATGTCAACCCTCCTCGGGAAGGTGAAAATGCTGGCGAGGATTGTAAACCTAGGCGTAAGGTGAAATTCCCTTGCAAGCTTTGTGGGGAGGACCATCTTACTCACTTATGTCCTCGAATTGAAGAAGCATCGAAGCATTTGGCACAGAGCCCAGCTGTGTTGAAGGATCCCCTACCTCATCACCAAAACATGGCTTTGCATACTCCCACCACTGGTTATGGTACTAATGAGGTGACCACGTCTTCTCCCAATACTGGTGGTTATGGATGTGTGAATATGGTTCAATCAGAGGTTTGTGTTGCTACTCGTCAGCGGGATTATGGTGCACCACAACCTAATTTGGGGAATGAGCCTTCCCCCTCCTCCTGATAATTCCTTGCATATCGAGAAGCCCTCTATTATGCCGCAGATACCAAAAGGTGTTCTCAAGCACTCCATGCATAATCCCAATGCTTGAGCTGCCCAGAACTACTCCATCGTAGAAGATTTGGGCCAAATTCCGTGTGCCATGTTGGATCTTGAGGTTTTGCAAGCCTACCCATCTTAGAAGCATGCCCTTTTGAGTGCATTAGGAGTTCAGGATGGGGGAAGTCCTAGTGTTATCAAGTTCGACACTACTGATGTCTAGCCTCAGTTACCTTACCACGTGGCTTTTCAAATCCAGGTAGTTTTCCTTAAAAGCTTCGTCAAACGTACTATGGTTGATGAAGATGCCTTCGCATCGGTAATGTCGTTAGCTTGTTGGAAAGCTCTTGGCTCTCCTCCTCTACTCACGTCTAGAACTACACTCACTGCATTTGATGGTAGATCTTTTACGCTGCACAGAATTATCCCTTCCCTTGTTGTCTCCTTGGGAGGTAAGTCTGTGCCTATTGAAGTCGAAGTGTTTGATGCGCCCATCGAATACAACCTTTTACTGGGTTGGAACTGGATGTATGCTATGAAGGATGTCACGTCTACTGTATTCAGATTTATCTACTTTCCCCATGAAGGAAAGATTGTGACAATCGATCAGCTGGATTTTGTCGGTACTCCTTCCACAGCATCCGTGGGATCCACAGTCCCGCAAGTTTCTGATTCTCAACCGGAAACTGGGAACATAGGTGTTGGAATGTACCCTTCGTTGATGGGAATTTTTAATCTTTCTGCACCTATGAATTTTATCAGAACCATTTCCGACAATGTGCCTCCTCCTTCGAATAATATGCCATTCCAGACTTCCTATTGTAATGATCCATGGATTCTATGTCGGGAGACATTGTGCACGTCGGGATGTCTGTGCCTTTATCTATAGCGGAGCTTTCTTACAATCATATCCAACAAACCACTGCAGATCCGGATCTCTCTTCTTCCCAGACAGTCAAAGACGATCCCATTACGCTGCTAGTTTGGGCAGCCAACTCATCTTGTTCACACGATTTCCTCAATGATACTTTACCATCTGATGAAGCTATCATGGAGGCCATGTGTGGTAGTGAGAGGCCTTGGGAAGATATGCATCATCACTCATATTTCCTTCCCAACCTCGAGCTCATTGAGAAAGAAGAGTTTAGGATGACTCTAGCAGAGATGGTTGGTCACCCTGTGGATTTTTTAGAGTCGCATGATGTTTTCATGGAGGGGAATATGGCCAATATTTCCCCAACCATTTCGATCAACATCTCTCGCACTCCCAGAAAAGTGGAGAACGTTTACATCGGTGCCAATTGTGATCCCGAAGAGATTGCTATTTACACTGACTTGTTTACAGAACTCCGGGAAGCTTTCTCCTTGTCATACAAGGAGATGCCAGGAATAGACCCCCGCATTGTTGAACACGAGATTAGAATGTACCGTGATGCTAAACCGGTTTGACAACGCTTACGAGCTGTGAACCCTAAGAAGGAAGCTGCTATTAAGGCAGAGGTGGAGAAACTACTTAAAGCTGGTTTCATCTACCCCGTTCCTCTTACCAAATGGGTGTCAAACCCTGTTCCCATGGATAAGAAGTAGGGAACGATTCGTGTATGCACTGATTTTAGAGATTTGAACCATGCATGTCCGAAAGACAACTTCCCCACACCATTCATCGATCAAATTTTGGATGCTTGTGTGGGGAATGAGATTTTTTCATTCATGGACGGCTTCTCGGGTTATAATTAGATTCAAATCAAACCCGCGGACCAACATAAAATGACATTTATTTGTCCATGGGGAACTTTTGCATATCGGAAAATGCCCTTCGGCCTCAAAAACACTGGAGCTACTTTTCAGCGAGCCATGACCTACGCCTTTCACGATCTTAAGAAGATTATGGAGGTTTTCTTGGATGATCTTGCTGGCCATTCTCACAAGAGAGTGGACCACCCTAAGAACCTCCGTATGATTCTCGAACGATGTATCCACTACAAAATTTGATTGAATCCAAACAAATGCATCTTTGTTGTTAGGACTAGTCGCCTTCTAGGATTCATAGTTTCGAGAGAGGGTATTAGAGTCGATCCTCTCAAAGTTGAGGCAATACTTCAGTTGCCTCCTCCGAGTAATATGTTACAACTTCAGAGCCTCCAAGGGAGAGCTACTTTTTTGCGTCGTTTCATGGTTAACTATGCTAATATTACCAAAGGTTTCGCACGCTTATTGAAGAAGGACACACCCTTTATCTGGGATGAGCGAGCCTAGCAGTCTTTCGACGCCCTCAAGAAAGCGTTGGTATCAGCCCCTGTGCTTAGTCCACCAGACTTTACATGATATTTTATCCTTTATGTGACCGCGTCTCAAGACACTATTGGCATGGTCTTGGTTTAGGTAGATGATGCGCTCGTCGAGCATGTTATCTATTATCTTAGTCGAAATTTAATAGACGCTGAGCTAAGGTATACCCATGTAGAAAAGATGGCGCTTGTGACTGTTCACGCAGTCCAACGGTTACGACATTATATTTTGCTTCGAACAACCACAGTTGTAGCTCACATCAATCCATTTCAGTTCGTGCTATCACGACGCCTTATCGGGGGTAAGTATAATAAATGGATTGTGATCCTTCAGGAATTTGATCTCGAGTTTTCTTTGGCAAAGTCAGTGAAATCGTTGGTGTTCGCTGAGCTCATGTCGGACCTTCTGCGGCTTGATGTGGATGTCATTCATGAAGATTCCTTTGTGGATGAACACTTATTTCTTATCTTGTCCGAGGACCCTTGGTATGGGGATATCATTGTATATCTCCAAACTTTGAAGCTTCCTCCGCATTATTCACGAGATGAGCGATGGCGTGTGAGACATGATGCGAAAGATTATACTATCGTCGGTGATACTTTGTATCACCGAGGAAAGGATTCCATTCTCCAGCGTTTCTTGACTCATGAAGAAGCGGAGTGGGTACTTAATGATTGCCATGCGGGGGTGTGTGGCGGTCACTTATCCGGGTTGGCTACAACCCAACGTATCATGCGAGTTGGTTATTTTTGGCCTACTATCTTTAAAGATTGTATTAACGCTGTGAAGAGATGTCACCCTTGCCAGGTGTTTTCTCGGAACATACACTCGCATCTAGTGCCCCTCCATCCGGTCGTCACTGTCGGTCCCTTCACCAAGTGGGGGGTAGATTTCATGGATTGCAAACCAGCTTCGGATGGGGGGCATCACCATATTATCATGGCCATAGATTATTTTTCCAAGTGGGTTGAGGCCATGCCGACCATAAAATCCGATGGTGCTACTGCAGCCCATTTCTTGTTCAACCAGATTATCACTCGGTTCGGTATCCTGAAAGAGATTGTCACTGACCATGGTAGTCACTTTCAAAACAAGATGATGGAGGATTTGTCTCTCAAGCTTGGGTTTCTTCAGGAACACTCGGCTTCCTACTATCCTCAGGAGAATGGTCAGGTTGAAGCAATAAATAAGTCTTTAAAGACCATTCTCCAATGTACCATCCAACAAAGAAAGACTAATTGGCATATCATGTTATATCCTACTTTGTGGGCTTATCAAACCGCAGTTAAGACTGCCACCGGGTTCTCACCGTTCCAGTTAGTTCATGGTGGGGAGTCACTTTTTCCGGTTGAATGCGAAATCCCTTCACTCAAGCTAGCCATAGAGCTCCTCCCTGATACGACAGGTCTTGAGCAACGTTTAATACACTTCGAGCAACTTGACGAGCACTGTCAAGACGCCACTGTGGCCATTGAAATTAATAAGCATCGTGTCAAGGTTCAATATGATAGGTCTGTCCGTCCCCGGAAATATGCCGAAGGAAACTTGGTCCTGTTGTATGACCAAGCTAAAGAATCCCTGGGGGCAGGCAAGTTCAATCCCATGTGGCATGGTCCTTACATTGTGAGGCGTTTCCTATAAAAAGGATCTTATGAGTTAGAAGACTATGAGTGGGTTTCCTTGAAGGAGCCTAGAAATGGGCTCTACCTCAAGCGGTATTATGCTTGAACCTCTGGTTCAGGCTGATACTTTTGTACACTATTATATAGTTTTTCTGTACATAATTTAGCTTGCCTTTTGGTTGTCGGGTCTGCTGATTAGCTTTTGTTTGATTGACAGATGTCAACGGAATCTCCTACGTCCTTAGGTTTCGTGGATGGTGCTAGCCGACATATGCAACAGCTTGCTTCTTCTGCCTGGGTTATCTTCTCACCTGACCACCTAGTTGTGTCCTCAGGAGGTGCTTGTCTTGGTCCTACATCTAATAATGTGGATGAGTATAGTGCCATTGTCGAGCTAATTCGAGATGCTATTCTACATGACATCCATTCTTTAGAAGTCCGTCTGGATTCACAACTAGTTGTGTCTCAGCTGAATGGGCAGTACCATGTATGAGATCCTACATTACTATAGAAATTCCTTAAGGTACGACTCTTGGAGAGACATTTTGTTTCAATTACATATATTCATGTTCCGAGAAGTCTTAATCATATATCTAATGCATACGCTAACTATGTATTAGATTGGCATTTGTCACATTCATCATAGAACACATAAATACAAAGACATTCATACATTTGTACATACACACATGTAGTAGAACCGAGAACCAAATTTATATATATATATAAATATGTCCAAAAATGGTAGTGTCATACAAAACTGGATCCCGTAGCCCTCAAAATATACATATCATGAGACCATGGATATCTACTCCCTCCGAGGAGCCCTAGCTGCCGCCTCGACAGGATGAGTCTCATAGAAGTATTGTACTACATTGGCAACCCGCTGCAGTAGCCACACCCACTCCCCTGGAACACCCACTACCTAGCGCTGCATGGCCTCAAGTAGTCGGGCTACCTCTATCTGTGGTACTTGGGAAACCATCCATGATATGTTGCGCCGCAATGTCTGTAGTGTGCGCCCTGCTACAGCGTCTCCTGCCTCCTCACCTCTACCCCGACGACCATGTCTCGGGAAGCCATCAAGTCTCACTGGGCCTTTGTCTGTGAGAAAACAGTCAAACACAACTACATTGGACTTAAAAACCGATGGGAATATCCAACAGCGCGTTGATCTCTCTATTTTTACCTATCAAAAATCTCAAGTTTGTAATTTTTTTTTTTTAAAATGGCCCCAACTGTCGGTTTTGCGACGGCGCGTTTAACACCCATCGATTTTGCTACAGTTAGCTAAGGGGGCGTCGAATGTTCGACGGTAGTGGAAAATTTGACCGTTGGTCAACCCTTAAATTTTGGTCAACTTTTTAATTATATTAATTTTTTATTCCATGATTTGAGCTGCCATCGAATATCCGACGCTTAAGTGATATAAATAGAGAAGTAGGCCAATTACATAAACTCACTTGTGATTCCTCTTCTCTTAGGCCATGCGCATAAGGTAAAGAGAAGTAGGCCAACCGAAATCTGTCTAGGGCATATTTTATGCTACTTGGGTTTGCTCGTACTTTGTTCTTAGGTTTGAGTAATAAAATGCCACGTAACAATAATGTTACAGGTCATCAAGATCAAGAACAAAATCGACAATTGCTTGCTAGGTTGTGGGATGGAGTGCAAAGAAGGGGTGATGGAAAATGTTATTGTCCTTGCAGTCGATGTAGGGGCTTTAATCCAAGAAGGTTACTAATCTCAATAGCTAAAAGACATTGTAGGGAACATGGACATGTTGAGGGGCGGCATGAATATCATCCATTGGTAAGTCCTAATTCAATATTATATATGAGGTCTTTATATTGAGAGTTTTTGTAATTGTATATTGTATCATTTTTATTTTTGTTACTTAATCGACATGACTAATGTTTTTTTTTGATGTTTTAATTGTAATTATAAAGGAAGGGCCTCCTAGGGCAGTTCCGAACATGGAGAATGTGGTAATTGCGGAACAACTAGCGCCGGAGGAACAATATGCAGGTCTTGTGAATATTGATGATCAAGTTAATGATGATATGGAATTAGACGATGATCATGATGATAACATATTTGAGGATGATGGTGCAAATACATTAATCAATGATGCATTTAATGTTAGAATGGACGATGATCAACATCATGAAAATCATGACGACTTTGATGATCTTCATGATTTACCTATACTTGAGAAGGCAGACGATCCCCTTTTTGAAGGCTCCCACATAACTCTTCTCTCTACTGTGTTGCTGATAATGAACTTGAAGGTTATGAATGGTTTTTCAAACACATCCATCACGCAGATGCTAAGGTATGTGATTATATTTTTCATTGATCGCATATATATGATCACGATAAATTATATATATTTATGTTTCTATAATATTTCTATTCTAGTTATAAGTTCATCAAAAAAAGTAATAAGGATGAAATTTTTGTCGTTAATTATATATTCTTGAAATATTTATACTAACCATTATTTTTTAAATTTGTTGTAACAGGTTGATAGGTGAATATTTGTTACCACCATCAAATATTTTACCTCGCACATACTAAGATTTAGCTGCCATCATGAAATATATTGGAATGGAGTATCAAGCAATTGATGCATGTCCTAATGATCATATTTTATATTATAATTAGTATGAATTTGCAACAGAATGCCCTATATGTCATAGCAGTAGATACCGAACAGATCAAGTAACCAAAAAGGTGTCTTGTAAGGTTCTTCGTTATATTCCTATTATTCCACGCTTGCAACGACTGTTTAGGTGCAAAAACATAGCACAATTTATGGATTACCACGCAAGGAATAGAAGTGGAGATGATATTCTTCGAATGCCTGCAGATGGTTCTGCATTTACAGACATGGAGGAAAAATGGTCACACTTTAAAGAAGAACCTCGTAATGCTAGACTTTCTTTGGCAGCGGATGGTGTCAATCCATTTGCAGAGATGAGATCTACTTACTCGGTCTAGCCTGTTTTTGTTATCAACAATAACATTCCTCCATGGATTTCAATAAAGAGGGAGCATATAATGTTGGCAATGATTGTTCCAGGTATAATTTGTACTTTAGAACAATAATTTTTTAAATATGCATGATTAGTATTTAATTTGTGATATTTGTTGCATATTTACTTATATGTATTGTATTTGTTGTTTTCTTTTAGGTAAGTACCAAGTTAAAGATATGAATGTATATATCGAGCCTCTTGTTGATGAACTACTTAAGATATGGAATGGCGTCACTATGTATGATGTCTCTAGACCAATAGGGAAAAGGGGATTTCAATTCCATGCAATGCTTACCTGGGCAATTCACGATGCTCTAGGGCTAACACATTTTTGCTTACGTATGTTTTTTAAATAATTAGCATGATATTATATAAAATATATTTTTCTTACCATAATTTATCCATGTAGGTCTTCAAACAAAGGAAAAAATTGCATGTCTAGTTTGTGGTCCCAAGATGAAATCTTGTCGTTCAAAGAGTTTTTCAAAGGAAGTGTTTGATGAGTATAGGCACTTCTTCTCTAAGAATCATAGGTATCGAACTATCGAAAAACATCTTTTCAATGGGAAAGAGGAGACTGCATTAAAACCATAGAGAATGACACCTCACATATGGAAGTTGCAATATAATAGAAATCATCAAGGTGCGAATCAATTTGTCTATCTTATATATTCATATTGATCATCTCTGATATGTTTTTAATGTTTTGTTTTGGCCGATTGTATATTTAATTTTATTTATTGTAATATACAACATTTTAATCTCTAGTTTAGCTTATATATTGATTAATACTGATGGTCGTGAACATGAAGGTGTAAATGGGCTTCCACAAGGAATGAAAAGTTATCCCAAACAATTTAGTAGGTTTCCCTACTATGAGCACTTACTAATTGTTCATTTGTTTTATACAATGCATATCGGAAAGAATGTAGCTGAAACACTATGGCAAATATTAGATGGAAGGAGTGACAAAGAAAAAATTGTCAAAATTTGCATTGACATTCAGGACTCCAATCATGCAATGAAAGATATCATTGAACATTTAAACAACGATGGAGACCAAATTAATATAAGGTCACTTCCATGGTTATTGACTGAGCAACAAAGCAATGCGGTAAAAGAAGTGATAGAAAAAATGAAATTTCCCACAGGATTTTGTTCGAACATAAAGAATATCTTAACAAGGAAAGGTGATTTTGGCGGGGTAAAAATGCATGATTGGCATATCTTCATTAAGGTAATTATATATTTCTGGTATTATATATTGCTATATTACAATATTGCATGTTTTTGGTTTACTTCTTTGCCTAATTTTGAAAAATATATTGATGAAACGTGTTCATTGTTACAGTATGTTCTACCTGTATCTCTCCCAGACAACTTTGACAATAATGTCAAACAGGTCATATATGATCTTGGAAAATACATGAGGTAATTATAAATAATTTTTTTCACGCTAAATTTGTAATTTGTTTAATCCATTGTATAACTTATATGAATTATGACATTTTTTTTAGTCAATCATGATTTGTACTACAATGTTTAATTTATGTCATTAAATGATATCATTATTTTCTTGCATCACATGTAGATGGTTGTCATCTAAAGAAATCCCAAAGAAGATATAAGGTATTGGAAGAGAGAAATTCCTCGTTTAATGTGTCAAATGCAGAGATTTCTACCTTCGGCATTTTTCAATGCACAAGAACACTACCTCATACACCAAGTTGAGGAGATTGAATTGTGTGGACCTATACACGCAAGGTCCATGTGGATGGTTGAGAGGCACTTGAAATTTATGAAGGCTTTAGTTAGACAAAGAGCACGTCCAGAGGGTTCTATGGTGGAGGGATATATGGTATTTCAGGCCATGGTGTATATTGTTGAATATCTTCCAGGGTTGGCATTTATTAAGACAGAATTAGATCGATGCAATGGTGATCCAAACTTTACTAAGAAATTCGAAGCAGAGTACCTGTTGGGGAAAGGTAGATCGAGGAAGGTCAAAGGTAATTATTAAATATTGGTGTAGATTAATAATGTTAATACATTTTAATAATATCGTACTTAATTATTTCATTTTTAATATTCATTAATTATATGCATCATTAATATT
Source organism: Larix kaempferi (assembly GCA_027924585.1). Classification (NCBI taxonomy): domain Eukaryota; kingdom Viridiplantae; phylum Streptophyta; class Pinopsida; order Pinales; family Pinaceae; genus Larix; species Larix kaempferi. The sequence continues at coordinate 6,933,766 of BSBM01001433.1, read as the reverse complement.
ATAATGTTACGCCGTGTTAATTATTTTTCTGAGTTGATTTTTGTAATTTTTTTTCATGCAGTTGGCCGCGAGTGGGATGCACTACATTTGTACGTCGCAAAAAATCTTGATTGGATGAAGGTATGGATTGAACGATGTAATCAATCTGGTCGAGGACTATCATGGGAAGGTGTGGATTCATTGGTTAAAGAAGCACATCGCAATGGAGATGGCAATCTAACAGAAAGGGAAATCGATTTAGCATATGGTTTAAAAGATAAACAGGTAATTAGCATTATATTAATATAAATATAAGCCACAATATTTTTCAATTATGATATTCATGTTCATCTTGATTTATTTCATTTTCTTTGCATAGTACTTTAAGAACATAAAATACTTACTAGCTGTTCATTATCAATTGATGATGTACTGATCATTTAATTTACATGTTTTGCAATATATTGCAGGTAAAACACCACAAGGCTATGTGGTGCAACGGTCGTAAATATCGCATTAAAAAGTTGGATGAAACAAGGAAAACATGTGATTTTGGGATAACTGTAGTCTTTGAGGTCACTAATGTTTCCTCTAGAAGCGACAAACATCTAGAATTGTCAGAACATAGATATTATGGGTATTTGGAAGATATTATTGATTGTGACTTTAAATCATTCAAAATAATTCTTTTCATTGTAAAATGGTGCAGGCTACGACTGAACCGATCTGATCCCGATAGAACTGTTATTGAACATGCTAATGGATTTACCATGGTCAATACAAGGTCGCTTGAGTCACGAACGTCAGAGCCCTATGTTCTTCCAAGTCAATGTGAACAAGTATTTTACTCATAAGTTCCTGGTAGATAGGGTTGGTCGTTTGTTATTAGACATGATCCAAGAGGAAGGCCGGTAAAGTATAATATTGTAGAGGAAGATGAAGAGGGTGTTGAAGAAGAAGGTGATCATGTAGAGGATCCACATGAGTTAGATGTTGATGATCATAATGTTCCAGAGGAAGATGTTGAAGAGTTAGTTGAAGCAAATGATGTAAGAGACAATGTTCATGATGAAGATGATATTGACGATGATCACTTTATCGAAACTGACAGTGATGACGATGATGATATAGCCTTTAATCCTTATAATGTTGAATTCAGATCAAATGATACAGATGCAGACTTGGATGGAGAAGACAACCATGAATTGCATTGAACATATGCATTGAATATTTCTAAGTGATATGCGGGGGGGGGAGATGAGCTCCACCTTCACGTGGTTGTCCTTGTTGAGTAGAGAATATTAAGATATTCTCGAAACAAAGAGAAGCTCGTTAAGGTTAATGCATATTTGTGCTTATTCCCATCATCATCAATACGATCATCATCACGTTGCCATTTCCATCATCATCAATACAATCATCATCACGTTTCCATTTCCATCATCCTCAATATTGTCACGATGACCATCAATATTGTCGTCATCATCGTAATATTCGTCGTCGTCGTCGTCATCATCATCATCAGTATCATCCTAATCATCATCATCATCATCATCATCATCATCATCATCATCATCATCATCATCATCATCATCATCATCATCATCATCATCATCATCATTATCATCGTTGTCGTCGTCATCATCATCATTGTCGCTGTCATCGTCATCATCCTCATCCTCATCATCATCATCGTCATCGCCGGCATTTTTAATATTTGATTGCTTTAGTTTTAGTATATTTAATAAATTAGGCATATAAGTATTTCATTTTTGTTTAGTTTTTTTTTCCTTCTACTTTTTGACCATGATTATTATCAAAGTTTGAGTTCCCTTTATTATTCATATCTTTGTTTTCAATTAATGTGCAATTCTTCTTCATAATTGCAGTCATTTCAAACAACTTCTATCTCTCATCTGATTCAGGAAATTCAGGCACATATAATGTATACTACCCAACTATCCTATAAAGGAGTTAGTTCATCAACCGTTTCTTTTGCAGTGGCTCAAGCACTCTTATTGTCATTTTATTTTCTGAGATTTGGTACTATTTAGTATTTTCCCTAGTTGGGTGCAGTACAACTTTGGGAATTTCATCCTTAGCTAGAGGCCCCTCAACATTTAGCAACATATTTTAATAATAATGCATATTATCTTAGGATCTCATCTTCCTAGAGGAAATGAGGATGATGTATTTCCTTAGAATCTTGATTAAAATTTGAATGTGACATCAAGTTGTTTGAGTAATGCTATATCTTAGTTATTAATCCTCCTTAATTTGTATTAGAATAAAATATTAAAATATATAAAATAAAAAGTATATAAAATATAAATTAAAAAATATAAAATATAAAAATAAACAAAAAAAATCAAAACAAAAAATTAAAAACAAAAACTAAGCATTTCCATTTCATGCCCTAACCATTTCCTTGGCACCCGATCATCGTTCATCAAGCTGAGGTTTTTTGGTTCAGTGTCTGCAACTCGGGGCAAATGAGGGTTTTTTTTTATTGGTTTCCCATCTCCCTGACGGTGCCCCTGGCCATCGTTCATCTTCCCTTGCTCTCTACAGTCCTCGGCTCAAGAGTGAAGGTAACATCAATTGGCCTACATAAGCATTGGGCTCACAAAGCAAGGGGAGCTTCGGGAGCATATTCAACAAGCAAGATTGTCAGCAAATTCGTCCCACAATGACATCGGTAAGTTCAAACCCTTCATCTCATGGAATTTCTACTGAGGTCTGCTTGCTTACTTACTAATATATTGAACTCGGTAGTTGAAGAAACCCTCCAAAATTCGGCGCCCTTGATCTCTCCTTCTTGCTCTTAGAAATTCCCCAAATCCGTAATGAAGAAGCCCAATATATATTAAATGTTTCGAATTTATATGAGTCTTCTAATCTCATCATTTCTATTGCCAGTGGCTTCAACACCAACCCCTAAACTTTGAAGTCACTGCCAAGCAAGCCTGGCGCAGATGGCTAGTAGGGGCTACCAAAAACGTCGCAGCCGCCTCCTGGGTTAGCATCTGCTGCACTGTGCTTAGTTCTGCTCGCATTATTTCCGATAAAAAAAAATAAAATTTCTTGATAAGTAAATCAATCTTCGGAAACTGTCTCTAAATCTCTGTTAACTGAGCAAAATAAATTATGAATGAGAAACTTCAAATTCAATCATATAGTCTTTGATTTCTAACATCCCAATAAGCTTCCCGTGCAATTTAATTTAACTCATGGTATCTTTGACACTCCCGCTAGGGTTTCCATCATTCCCCTATATATCTTTCCGTTTGATGATGATTCCCATGTCGTCTAGAGTAGAGTTTGATATAAATCCAAAAATTGTCCCCCACTATGGAATATCGCAAAGCTCCTTTAGCTGTGTTGGACTGCTTTAGTTCATAGTTTTGGAAAGGGAAAAATCTCTAAAATTATATTTGTAACCTATTCTTTTAGTCTTCAACTAAAAGGGGATTACCCTCATGGCTTATGGGTAGTAAGAACGGCCGAACAAGCTTGAAATGACGCAATGCTCTTAACTATGAGGATTTTATAGGAAAATAATTTAAAGTATTACAGAAAACAACTGCTTCCCAGGTCTGCTTGCTTACTACTGCTTGAAAGGGAAATTATGCCTAGGGGAAAAGGCCTGTTGCAATTCCATCCCACAAACTCATCCCCAAAGTGCCCAGGATGGCTACCTTCATCCAAATTTATGCACATCATCACGATTCATCACCCTCACCATTGTTGTTCAACAGTTCCCATAATATCTAATGAGGCCTGTTATGACTTCACGATTTACCCCATGCAAATGGGGGGGTAACAGGTTCAAAACCCCCTGAGAGGATTCCAATGAGGCTAGGTGCAAATACTGACTCCTCAGTGACTTTGAAAACATAAAAAATCCCCTCATAGTGTGGCGGCTTAGCCAAAGAGGATATTCCTATAAGAAATATTTCTCAAAACAGAAAAAGAAGAGTGAATAATGGAGTAAGGATAAATGCTTAAGCCATTCTACAATCCATAGTTGTAGAATGGATACAACTATGGATGAAAAAAATGAAAAAATCTACCCAATATTCACACACAATCACTCAGTAATTTTTTCAAACACATTAAGTACCCCTGATATCAAGCATATACAGAATACCAAAAAATGTTGTGCATTTGCTCATGATTCTCCTCAACTATGGATTCTCCTTCTCCAATTGTTGGACTACATTCCTTTGTTGTGCATTTTACTCCTAGACCATGTGATCAAATGTAATCAATAGGTGGGGTTGTGTATAGTAAGGTCATTACTTACCTAATCTTGGAATAGGTATTTCAAGACCAAATCCCTAGGGTGTGTACTACAAGGGTTCGATAAACCATAGCAGGATACTTTTCATAGAGTCAAAGTAAGGGTCCCTTCGATATCATTAGCAATGGAAATCAAATTGGAGTTCAGTTTAAAATAAAATAATTTTCTTGTGATCTATTCCAATCTAGATTATTTCCTTAGAATCCAACAAAAAAATAGAATCAACATACACAAAACATTCATACACAAGATAACAATATTTTCCTCATGGGGAATAAACTCCAATATATTCTTCAATATAAGATAAGTCGAGTAGTAATTATTTAAAAATGCAATCATGTGTCGCTTTTATGATTCCACTTCTATAGTATTTCATATCAAATGCCTTACACTTCTAAATTTCTCTTGGATGAATTTCTTAGCTATACATTGTTTTTCAATTGAGAATCTAGCTTGCCTACTACAACTTTCAACTCATAGGTGACGTTTCACAATGTCTACCAATTCTAGTTTATGCAACAAACTCTTTGTAGGTCATGATCCTTAAATCAACTTTTGTTGTTTGATTGTCCGTTCACAAACTTGGCTTATACCTTCCTTTGCTAATTCCTCCATGGATTCCACAAGCTAATCAAAGGAATATTGGTCTAGCTCACATAGTCTCACATACAATGATTAATACATTACTCCTGTAGCTGATATACAGTACTAAAAGTGAATTTAGTAGTGGAAACAAATAATTTACAATAGACTGTCCTAAAAGATCATGCGCAATAAATTATATGAACATGCTGTAAAGAGCATTTAGACACATAATGTTTGGTCAACCATGACTCTGGAAAAACCCCACACCTTGAGGAAAACTAGTAAGAGGGAGATTTATTTATCTTCTTGAATAAAGATTACAACAAAAATAATTTACTTCAGAAGTTCGTACAAACATTACACTCAGTCACAGAGCCAATTCAATCTTGAAAACAATGCCTACTTCAACCCATTAGAGTGCCTTCTTAAACCTGTGAGCCTAGGCCTCATGCACATACTATTGGGCTGAGAGTGATAATCATTTATCAATGATGTATGCATGATTTGCCTTTGATACATGAGATTGTTGTGTAGTGTAGGTACAATCGAATAGGTATTTTTCGGATTTGTCATCCTCGAGCGAGGAAAGATCAACAAGACTAGAGGAAAGTGAAACATCTAGTAGGCCTAAAAGAGTGAGATCAATTAGATGTCAAAATATTAGAAGTAAATTCAATAAACGAATGGAATTTTTTCTTGCGAAGGAGGTTCATGCTCTTATGATGATGAGAACATAGGTGACATCGATGTGCCCTTGAGGTACAAACATTTAGTCAAACAATGGGTACCGAAGGATCTTCCTCCTCTAAACTTAGATTTTTGCGTGAACGAGAGGATATTTCAGATTGCACCTTCGTCACTACACAGTTTGGGGTTGTTTTGCATGGATGGCATAAAGGTGGGTTACGACAGATGTACCGAATTGATGGAGTATGTTGAACCTTGCTACAATTACAGAGATTGGATGATGCGGTTGGTCCAATATACACGCAGTATGCGTAGATACAGATTGTCTACAAATTATTTAGAGTTAAAAAACAATAATCAAAGTAAAGGAGCAAGTATGTACATTGACGGAAGGCCCAAAGCATCAGGTAATATTGCGGGGTTTATAAATAGCACACAACCCGAGTCTACAAATAAACAACCCAATTGCATATTTGAGGGGCGTGAAGGAAACCGTGTTTTCGTCTGCGATATAAAATCAATAGCACCAGGGGAACAGTTGCTGATCAGTTACAATCTGAATCAGATAGATACATATGCAGATACTTCGAGAGTGGTACATATAACATTTCACCAAACCTGTAATAAATGAATATAGTATCTTTCGTTTTTGTTTATGTTATTAATTTCACAATATGTTTTCCATTATTTTTTTTTAAAATATGTTTTTAAATAAGATTTTCCCCGTGTATTGGTTTCAGTTCGAAATTAGTGTTTTCAATTACTTTGTTGCAGTCAGCTAATCGGGGCAAGTCCCCAATGGAGCCTTGGAGGCCTATAGCCCCCTACAGGCGACATGTATATATACCACATTTTTACTTATCAGGGGGTACATGCAGAAGAGTATGACATTGATACTTCCCTCGATGCATTTCCTGGATCTTTCCATGTCACTAGCACGGGAACAGTTGAGACTACTTTTTTGGTGGATGAAAATCTCACCCCCTATAAGATGAATAAGATTCCAGGTACTATTTACAAAATGTTTTAACTATTTATTATAATTTTATTGGAATGTAATTATGAATCATTCTTTTTACACTAATTAACACATACTCATTTATGTAGGAAATGATGTCTTTTACAAACATCTAAATGATTGGTCTTTACAACTATTTGGGCCCACCATCCGCACATGGTGGAATCGACAAAGTAAAGTTTTGAAAGATGACCTTATTGCTCGCATGGTTGGGTTTTTTGGTGTTGAAACCTTCAACCATAAAAAGGTCCTCGAAAAAGATGGCCAACATTTACACATTGTAAGGGACCAATATAGGAACAACTTAGCAAAGCATCCAAAGTATGAGCGCCCTCCGATGATTCCAACAAGGGAGTGGAAATCCTTGCTGGATGATGGAAGGGAGATCACTATGGGTAAAGAGGGAAAGCTAGCACTAGGCGCAAAAGGTATGCAATACTTTCAGCAATGCAATTATATCATCATTACACTTTATTTCCCATTATTTTGCAATGTCTAACGTACTTAAAATTACTTTTATAGGCTACCAGATACCTCGAAGGCCACCCAGGAAAGAGTAGAGAATCATGGGAAACACAAGCTTGGGCCGAGTGGATATTCAAATCTGGTAGCACGAATCGTAAGTATCAATAATTATTTTATTGTATAGAAATTATTATAGATTGCATTTAAAATTGTTTTCATGATGATATAACAACAACAATGATGATCTAATTGAAAACTACAGGTCGAAAAATTCAAAGAAGTGCCCACGGAGGAAGACCTAAGGATTGGCTACCAACGCGGGTTTTTAGGTGTTGTTGAACATCGAACAAGCAAAAGTGCTAGCCAAACAGAGTCTTCCGTTAATCCATCCCGCGCACAGGTGACTACAATAAACAAATTCTATTTAAGATTAATTCATTGTGTTCTCTATTCATTAATAAAATAGTCCATAAAATATTGAGTCTCTTTGTGTTAAGCCGCCCAATGAAAGTAGACAAAATATGGAGGATGGAGGAGAATGAAATATTGAAGTTGAAGTTGAGCGACATCCAAGTAATTAACGTATTCCTCTGTTAAAAAAAACCTAGTCTGGATTAAAGTCTCAAATATTAAATTGCAAATACTATAGTGTTGTAAGTGTTGATGTTTTAATGTAGAGGGTCCTCATGTACAACTTGAGGTAGCAGCAGAAGAAGAGAAAACGCATGATATTCATGTGTCCCAGTTGCCAGGTAAAAATTACTGCTCTAATGTTTTTTTCTTAATGAAGGACTTGTAATGAAATAATAAAAACACGTCAAGTAATTAATATTTCTTCATTTTTCCAGTAGATCCATGCACCTTACAGCAGCCGCGTACACATCGTGAGCACACGACACGAAAAACAAGATCACAGGCAGCTACAAAGGGCATAAGAAACAGAAAACAAGTTGTAGAAGAGGATGTCACTCTTAGAGAATATGTGGAGAGAAAAAAGCGTAAAAAAAAGTAGTGATTGTAACAAGTACACAATTACATTATTTTTGTATGCATTGTCCTCGGATATTATTTTTTATATTATCGAGTAATGTCTTCAACTATTTCTTTTCCTACGTGTGAATGAATGAATGAATTCTATAAACTAATTAATAATTGAATGCACGTAATTCCTTTAAGACAAGAAACTCACGATGTTCGCACAAAAAATCATTTATTTCCAAGCACATGCATTGGGTATGGGGAATTGAGAGTGATGTGAGGGGGGGGAGGGGCCATATGAGCTTCCACCTTCACGTGGTTGGCCCTGTTTAGTAGAGAATATTAAACTATTCTCAAAACAGAGAGGAGCTCAATAAGGTAATTAAAATGCTCTTCTATTCATATTTATTATAGATTTTTGTCAATTATTCATATTTATAAAACCTTCATTCTTCATACTGCAGGGTTCAAAACCATATCATTCGTTTTTCAGTGATGAGCTTAGCTGCAATGAAAACAATGAACAAAGAGGATAAAGTAAATGAAGGAAATAAAGTAGCACCAAATGTTTCTTTACAAATGGAAGAAGCCACATCACTATGGTAATGCTTACTATACATTATGATTTAGATATTTAGATTTCAAGTTTACAACCTTTGTGTCACTTTCATAAACTTCAAGAATAGCATTGGACTGTGAGCCCCTAGCAATATTTGAAACCAGATGATGAAGCATATTGCACTCAGCCTCTAAGGCTTGAATTTATCTCTTCTGTTGTAGCAAGGTCTCCGTTAAAACTGCATAACCATTATTGCGAATTTTCTGTTGAGCATGAATTTTGCTTGTAACGAGGAAAATGTAGGTCGTGTACAGGGAAAAATGGGAAAAATTTGAATGACAACAGAATGGGCAATGCCCTTGGTGGGAAAAATACCCAGGAACTGAACCCATTGACATTTGAATGACAACAGAATGGGCAATGCCCTTGGTGGGAAAAATTTGAATGACAACAAACTCAAACTACTCTTGCACAGGACCAATTTCAAATCCTTATTCAGCTCAACAACTCACATCTAGATATAACCAATCCATATAATGTAACAGATTTTCCATTTTAGCATAAAGTTAGAGAAGTTGAGAAATTATAGGGACATCAGGGATTTGTTATCTAAACTTGGAGGATACTAATCTTCCTTTGTGATTTGAATTAATCACTAGTTTATTATATTCATAAAGCTGTTAAGTAGAGAATAAGGAGAGGAGGTTAGAGAGAGAAATTAAAAAAAATGGCCAAGGCCTTGACGCCAAGAATGAGAAATCAAGCCCAATAAATGATATGTATTAATCTGTTGATGATTAATTGAATGTATGAGGGTTTGACAGGATACTCCTGTAGGTTAATAGAATTTGCTCTCTGTCATGTATTCTATAGTGATTTTGAATGAAATATACTCTATTTTTGTGCAAGGGAAAAAGAGCAGCTCTCTTTCAGCGTTGGGGTTTAAATTTCACATCTTATTTGATAGTATTTAGTATGGATTCTCTGAAATTTTCTTGTGTAAATGATTGAGTGCAAACTTCGGCGATCTACATAGTTTCAGATTCATGGGAAATACCATATTAATCATCAGTAGCATTTATGAACTTTTTGCTCTGTTCCAGTGATTGAACATAATTTGTGTGCTCTGTTAATGATATTTCCAGCAATCAGGTTAATTAAATTTATGGTGATTTGCAGCAGTCAAACAGGGAATTTATACATTGTGTTCTAGTAATCAAGTGTAAACTTAGGCGTATAATAGTTGAACAATGTCAATCAATTGATGTGGAATGAAGAACAACAAACCGATCTTGTGCAAGAAGAGGGAATTGGATTGCATAGAAGTGCGCTCTGCTTCTAATTTACTGCTATGATAAGTTGATCCACCATTAGAGTGAATCAATCCATCACTTGAGAAGCTCATGTAATGTGCACACTCAAATATTTAATGTAATGATTGAGTTGGAATGTATGTGCAACGTTGGATAGACAATTGAGAACATGATAACATCAGGTGATTGAGAGGATTGTTCTAAATCTGAAGCGAAGATATCTGGTAATGTTTCCAATACTTTTTTTTTCCATTTATATGAATGCACTCTTCTACGCAATGATGTCGATGCCTGAAGGTACTGTTAGGGTTTGACTGATAATACAATTTGACTGAGAAAGTATATTCCATGAAAAAAAAATCCCGTGTGCATAGATAAAGGTCACAATCCCTTGGTAGGGCAAATGAAATATGGTTCCATTCTAGCCGAGTGACAATTTTAAGTTGTTTCGAGTTGTTGATGAGACCTAAGAAAGATATTCATTATTAAACCTGAAATCGATGAGATGCAGCTGATCCGACTTGATTGTTGTAAGGGTTGGAGAATTGCAGGCTTGAATTTGACAGGGGGATAGATTACAGGGGAGCAATCCTGTAGTTGTAAAAGTGTTTTGTCATCGGTCACAGGAACCACATTGGTGATTGGATGATTGGATGATTGATTGAATTGAAGAATAGAGATCTGGTAGCAAACCTTTGATTCCTGTAAGTTAGATTCATTCTCTTAATTTGTAGGTTGCTATATACTTCCATGTTAACTATTCTTAAAGTGGACAAAGTACCTTAGTACTTCAAGGAGGTATAAAACCAAAAATGATATCAAAATAAAACTCATTATTAAACATAACAATTGCTAGAATTCTATTCATTGTAAACTTACATGAATTTTCTATCTAGTCTACAATGGTCCTAAACCATAAGAAGAAACTAAGGTTTTATTGTTCTAGAGAGGAAAACCTATTTTTTGGTTGAGAGAGCTTTATCTTCATTTCTAAATAAGATAGGACATTTTCCAGTTCAAGTACAGATGAAGTAATTGACACCACCTGGAAATGTGGAACTGCTATTTTCATGGTTGAGTTCTGGAGGGGAAATCAAGGATTCAACATCCTTCATTGAGTTCAAACTGATTTGTCCTAGTATTGAGGTGTCTCCTATTACATAACTGAAAAGATAAAAAAATTCAGTTTAAGCAACCAGAATACCTATGCATGTGTGTGTGAACAACATTATGATTCCTCTATTTGGAGGGGTAAACATTGGGTCTAGTTAACTGGATGAGATTATGAGCAAATGGGTGAGTTGGAGTCCAAATTCTATAAAGAATAAAATCCAAGTGAGAAATAAAACAAGCAACCCAAGTGAGAACCAGGAGGAAAGGAAAACCTTGACAATGTTTTCTTGGAGTCTGGAGGAAAATAGAAAAGTAGTCACTGAAGAAGGCCTGCAAATTTCCTATTAGGTGCATACATTACTACATTTGGACCAGCATCAAAAGTATATCCACCTTGCAACAAGAATAAAATCTAATAAGTATTATGAAATTTAACTATAAAAATACAATTTGTTAATTATGATACTACATCATCTGGATTCTCGCTACTTGGAATAAATGCAAGCCTGAGTGGAACCTGTATAACATACTAAGAAAATAATTCAATATGACCATCATTAGGACATTAGAATAACATAGACTTGATCATAGGTACTACAAGGTTTAAGTAACTAAATCTCATCCATTGGTTTATTTTACATTAGAATTTAAGTTTTGGGTGGATATTCTTTTGGGATAATCTCATCCTGATGTTAGGTCACGTTTTTTTTTGTTTTTTAATTATAGGCCGTCGCTTATTCAACGTCCTGCGAAATGTATTTGTTTTTTAAAAAGCTATAGGCCAACGGTTAACTGACAACCATGCTATACCTGCGACGACAGGTGACCGTCGGTTTTTATTTAAAAATAGTTCTTTTCGTCGGTTAATCGATGCTGTGGAATAGTCAACCGATGGCCTTGCTATACCTGTGATGGCAGGTGACCGTCGGATTGTTTTTAAAAAATGGCTTAAGGCGTCCATTAATCGACGCTTGGAAATTGGCTATGCATTGGTGAAGCGACTCCTGCGTTAAGTTTTTAATTATTTAAAATAAGAACTACACGTTGCAAAACCAATAGTTAATGCACCATTGATGGTACCAATAAGCCATCGATTAACGGACAGTAAAAGGGAGTGTCGGATAACCTACAGAAAACCACCAACGGCTAAAAATAAATATAGTGACGTATATGCGACATACAAGTGTCGCATATCAGACGATTTTGCCATCGGATTTTGGGTCAAAATGTAGTTGTGAAACTTTAAGCACTTGACACTACCACCAAAAAGATTTTTGCATTTCAACTATAATAAAAAATCCATAAAAATTTTATAAACACAAAAAACCAAAAGAGTACTCACCGATGTCTCTGAATGCAGCCCCTGGTGGGAGTGGCATGTCACGGTCCTGTTTAAAGTCAATCCCCGCATAGGGATAGTCCTCTATAGCGATCACCTGTTGGTTCCACTAGCGGAAGAACTCCTCAGTATATGGTGACGCCAGACGGCACCACCCTGTCGTGTCAGGATCTCAGCCCACCGGGTCAGGGCTGGATCACGGAGACTGTGAGGAGGGACATCCACCCTTGGACTAAGCCTCGAAACCCTCTCTAAGAAGAAGCTGCATAGGATACTACCATACCCGAAGTTTTTGGCCTTCCCTTCTTTGCATTCCGTCAATTGTGTCTTCATGGACACCAACAGAGTAGTACACCAGTCAAACACTATAGGCTGCAAGCATTGTGATGCATAGAACATCACCGGCCTGGATGCCTGGTGTAGAGCTTTAGATCCAATGATCCGCACCAGGGTAGCCACTATGATCTTTGTGCTCAGATCTACGATGAGGTTGATGGGCACTTGACTTCCCACTTCTCGTATGTTTGTGGGGCAATACCGCGCTATGTAGTCCTGTATAGTGATTCAACCACCCACGGTCCGAGACCGAAGACTAGCCACCTCCCCTCTACGGGACAAACCGGTAACGAAATAGATATCCTCTACTTCCAGTGTAAGGGTTTGCCCGTTGAGGATGAAAGTCTGTGCATCCACATCCCAATAGTCTATCAGGCGGTGGAGTAATAGGTTTTGGGCCCTTAAACCCCCTATACTCCAAAACTTGTATAAACCACATGCTTGCAATGCCTACTGTGCTTGCAAATTGTTGCGTACAACCTCATCAACCTGGTCATGCTCTCTCTCCCTCCACTCTAGAACCATCCTGGAGTGCAAAGCAAGTAAATTTTGGTCATTTTCATGATTAAAATTTTCTTCACGATTGTACCCGTGGGCCATTTTGTATATAGGGGTGGGTACCCACGGGCAGTCTATTTTTTGACTGCGGGTTTGGTGCCCTACCCACGATCCGCATAGTTATAGCCCACGGGTAGCGCCGAATCCATCTAGGGCTTGACCAAACTAAAAATACCACCGATAAAAATTGAAATAAAAGCATTGAAATGAAAGGTATGGAAGTGACTACCAACCTGCTCCAGATGGTTCGCTGAATGGTCGCTTGTAGCTCCCGGAATTGGCAACTGAACTTTCAGGTGAAAACTAACCACTAAAATCCAAATTGGTGAATAGTGCAAATGAATTGAAAATTATTAAATTTTATTACTATTTATAATTTTCTGGACCCACTTTTCTATAGTTTTTGCCATTTTGAGCCGTTATGAACTAATATCGTGTCATGGAGTAGTGTTTTTAATCAGATTTCTTCAGCGAAATTTGTTCTGAACCATTTCACACCTATGGCAGGTACGTTTCACACCTGGCATATAGTTTAGATACCATTTTCGCGTGCATTATGCATTTGACCTATTAACCATTTTCATAAACCCTAGGTGCGACCCCGCTTCGTAATCGACACGGAACCTTCACACTGCTATAGAAGTGTCGTTATGCGGTGGTAGGGCTTTTTCGAACATGGGTACCCTAGTTAGAACCCCTTTATGCATTCTGGTGCCCATGCCATTGTTTGTCCTTAGGATTGGGAGTCCTTTGTAGTTACGCCATGACGTTGCGATAAAGACTCATACTATACTTTGTCTTATGATGGCCATCTCCCTTAAGGAATCCCCTCAGTTATATCATGTTGTGATTGCATTGCATCATCCTGTGTGCTGCTTGAGCCTTGTGTCGGCTCCTGCTTACTCAATTATTAGCCTGGTGCCTGAGCACTTTTTCCCTGTCGATCCCTACAAAGCTTTAATTTATCCTTCACAATTTGATGACCCTTTTGACCCTGAGAGAACATACCCCCGAGTGTCCACATCCTGCATGCATTTTCTTGCATTGAGCATAGGTATGTTCCACTGCTTGGGACTAGTCTACTAGCTATTTGACACTCGTTCCCTCACTTGTTGTACTATAAGCAATTTTATTATTTTTCAAGCTTTTCACAAATATGAAAAAGACCAAAAAAATCAAATATTCCAAAAAGCCGGACGAGATTATGGTCACTATTTCTTGTTGGCAGCTGTTGTGTCACCTTTGAACAGAGCATTCATTCCACTCTATACATTATGAGTCTGGACTATAGTTGGACCTTAGGAGCTGTACTTGTTTATCGGTTTTCTCCACCGATTGGTTAAGTTTCCAGTCATTATGGAGCCCTTTGTTATGCCTCCTGCATTACACAGTTTACATCGAGTCTATGCTGCCTGAGTCTATCCATATGCTCATGCTCTTGTTCAAAGGAAGTCCTGAAACTAGTGTCGGCCACTCCTCAGATCTCTTGAATATTGCATGTCGGCCATCCTTATTGAGTCAGTCCATTTCACCTGAGCTCTTCCAAATCTTTCAGCATTGCTAGTACCTCGTGCTGGTTGATGGGGGATGCCTCAATGCCCTCCTTCCAGCGAGTTTCGTTCCGTCGACTTCAACCCATTTATTCCGGGACGTGAGGCTTAGAGTTCGGTTGAGTACCTTGAGGCTTGCAGTCATTAGTGGTAGGTTCTCTCGCCATCGATAGCTTTGGGAATACATCAATTTCCCCTGATCGATGGATTCATCCGAGTGTTCGACTTCAACCCATTTATTCACACTTCGATGGTTGTGCTCTGTGCCTTGATGCCCATTTTCATTATTGGTGGGTTATCTCGCGTCTGTCAACAGTATGCATCATTGACCGGTAATTAGACGATGTCTCATCAGGTTCGACCCCAACTCCTTTATTCACTTGATGGGACTTGCACCGTCAAAGACTTATGTAGAAGACCCCAGGCAATTGTGGCATTCAGTATGCTACATATGACTTTGACTTTACATCTGAGATATCACCTCTCAGATGTTAGTAGTTCGTTCCTCCAGTTTGCACCAATTGTCTTCTTTTCAGCAGAAGACCATCTCTTACTGTAGAGGGATCATGACTATGATCATCTATGACATGTATCTATTATATACTGCCTATTCATGGCCATTGTATCAGATTGTTGTACTATACCAACATGTATCCAAAGATATTATTGTATTATGACGAGTGACCTGCTCTTTCCACTTGTGTTTCCATCACTCCACTTCTGAGTTTATAATGTATTTTGGCCATTGTAGGATCAGTCTCTGACCTCACACATTAGGGGGCATCTGTTACACCATAATCTTCAACCCTTGTGAGCATCAACATTACTTGGCCTATAGGATCCATTTCAGTGACTCGGATACACTTATATCCTTTAGACACTAGCCCTATTTTTCCTCTTACCCACTTGTTGCATCATTATAGCAAGCGTACTCGCGATTTGCAACACTATAGCCCGCGGGTATCAAGTAAAATGGTAAAACCACTAGTTTATTACTTTTTACTCCCACAAAGCGGTTATTGGGTGACCTTTGACCCTCCATCTGCCCAAGTAATGCCTCGATGTGTCCTTTCACCTACCTCTGGGAGGACTATATATTGAGCACATATGGCTTATAGACGGGAGGAAAAAGAAGAGCAAGAGAACTCTAGTGGATTTTTTCCCTATATTGAGTCTGCACTTATTGATCCTTGTAGTTGTGAACCCTTTATGTTCACCTTCCAAACTCCTTTCATAGTTTGATTTTTCCATTCATGGAGGATTGAAGTGGTGGAGGCACAAGTGGATTGATCCAGATCTTGTTTCAGATTGGTTACCGGCAAGAGGTTGTATCACTTTGTACTTCTTCTTGTTAATTAATAGAAATACTCATATTCTCGTCCATCATGTTGTGAATGTTGTTTATTATACATTGGGTTGCATTTGCTTATGATATTATGGACCATTGTTATTGATAATGTTAATATCATTTATATATCACATGTACTTGTTAGATATTGGTTGTCAAGACTAATTTGCAGATTACAAGTGCATGGATGTGCGTGGATTGAAAGCTCCAACGGGGATCTACATCAAACGTTTGGATCGAGGTTGGTTGCATTTCTCCATTATCTTAATATTGTCATTTATAATAGCATTGTTTTGAGAATTGAGTAGATTTCTGGTAGTCATTTGTTTGTTGTGGTATTCCCAAGCCATAGTGAGTTTTCTCCAATACACCTTCTAACAGAGACGCCATGAACTACCACAAATTAAGACACATACATATGAAGAACTCTGCTCTTTATATTAAAGATGGTAATTCACAGTCTCAACTCTCTGTTACATCCTGTACAAAATGATAATTAACCAACCCCAGACTCTGAAAGCCTTCCCATATTTATACATGCAAAACACAATTCGTGATCCACTAATTTTGTGCAGCAATGAAGATATATGATCTTCATGCTGTGAAGTTACAACATAATTGTTACAACCGTCTTGAATGAAGCCATTGGACTTGAAGGATGTTGTTACTCGGTCAGTTAATGGATCAACGGATTAACCAATTTGGAGGCGTCGTGTTTGTTGTAGCAATGCTCTGTGGCAGCGAAGTCCTGTTACAGTTCCACATGGAGAGGAACATTGTTCCCTTTTAATGTGAGGAACTGAATCTGAAGAGTAACAACTGGAACCACATGTGATTCTTTCTCAAGGCTTAGCGGCTGATACACCCGTGTCTCTTAATGCTTTGATATTGACTTAGCGAAATCAACACAAGTTAGCATAAATCAAAGGCTAGAATTCATAACCATAACAATCTTAGGCATTAAATAAATGAAGCAATAATGAATTATACCTATGAGGATTCATGATTGATCTGGAAGAAAGGCATATATATGGTTTATGGAAATAGGGTGTAACAGGGAAAAATGATGTAATAAGTGTGGTAAAAAAGGGGCAATTCCAGGGCCCAACATCTCCCCCCAACTATCCAATTGCATGTCCTCATGCAACAGCCGACTGGTACGAATCTGAATCTGATCCTCGTTCATATTGTGTAGACAAATTGAAGGGAATAGCAGGTTCCTAACCCGTACCCAAGATTTCATTAAAAACAAACCAACGTCCCTATCACTGTTTTTTCCTTTGCTTAGCCAGTGTGTGATTATCCCTTTATTGTTCTGATGGCCATCCAATGAGTAGGAATTGAACTCGAGTCTCAACCAGTGAATTCAATGTAACAGTTTCTCCTTCTGTCAATATTGTAGTAGCCTTTGTCTATATTTCAGCTTTGACAATTAATTGTTGGAAACGCTGGTTCTTGTGTAACAGCATCCCTCTATCCTCAGCAGCTTCAGTCTATGTTGGAATTCAATAGATTTTTCAATAATGTCGGTTCTTATGCAACAACATCTTTCCTTTATATCTCAATCATAGCATCTTCTATCTGAGTTGTATTTCCAACAACTTTTTCGAGGACGCTAGTTCTTGTGTAACAACGTCCTATTTCCCGATTCTTTTTAACCTGCTGAGGTTGATTCAATGTCCTCAAAAGAATGAGACTGGTCCCAGAAATGGTTCCTTTGATTGTTTTACTCTTGCATATTTTTGTACCGCTAAGTCCAACACTGTAACTTTATGCCCTGCCAAATTAGATATATCTCCACATTCTGGGCATATCATTTATTTCCATCCTTCATTCCCCAGAATGGAAGATAAATTCTCCACCTGGTCTGCAGCCTCCACCATTGTATTCACATGCTTCTTTGCCTGCTTCCTGCATGTTTCCTTCCATCGATCTAATTCTTCATGAAGCATTTGCACCTCCTCCTTTAACAGCTCATTTTCAAAAAGAAGATTCTCTATTTGAGGTTCTTCTACAGTAGGTTCTTTTGTATTAGCAGGTGATCGAGGTTTTAAGATGGGAGTTCCAATATTTACCCCAACCGAGTGAACCGCTTCTGCTGCAGTAATAATTTCAATTCTTCTCTTTTTTCGTTGGGCTGTACGTCTAGCCCTTGCTGATTAGCCCTTCCTTTCTCCCTTGAAATAAGGAAACTCTTATCACTTCAGGAATAGGGGAGAATCCCTCCTCTTGAATTAAAGTTATTATTTCAAGGGAGGATTCAATATCTAGAACTTCTATGCCTCTTCCTTCCACTTCTTTTGTTTGATGTTCCTCTTCTGCTTTTTCCATTTTAGCTGCTCCAGTTTCATCCTCCTCTATATCCATCTCCTCTTTGTCCTTCAATCGAACTTCTGGTGTTCCAACCCTCCCCCCAAATGAGTTTGAGGAACTCCAGTCCTCATTCACTATTTTTGAAGAAAGTTCACGGGGTACCTATGGCCGAACCAGAAATTGTTCCCATGTCAAATTATGGTGTGCAACGGCTCGTAAGACTAATAGTTTAATTAGCCCCTGATTTGTGAGGGATGATAAGGGGTTTTTAACACCTTTAGCATAGTAAGCCATGCGTTGTAGAGATTTAAAAAGATAGTATGGCATATTTAACAGCCTGCGATGATGTAAATGTGATCGGAGGAAAAATTCATAAATGTAAACAACACTGTACCTCCCCTCACATGTGATGTATTTCTTCAAAAAGATTGCAACTTGGTCCCAAGAACTTGGAAGGGTCTCCAACGTTGTTCCTCTGCCCCGTGGTCGAACACTTTCTCCTACTGCCAGAAAATATTCGGTTGCAGTCAAATGATGGCGCTTCCGACTAAACCAGTGCTGCCCGGTTCTGGGAAATCCCGTTACCTCTGCCAGGATTGCCTCCGAAACATATATCCTTATATCTCGAACCTGTGAATATCTCAAGGGCGCAAGTCATATTTTGAGAAAATTCAAGGGCTGTTTCCTTGTGAAAACCATTCAGACGTTGAAAATAATCTATCCACCCTGCTTCCTAAAAGATAGCAAATACTTCTCTGTTCTCATATAAAGATTCTATTGTTAAAGGCTCATATCTCACAGGGATACCCATACTGCTCAGCTTCTACAAAATATTCTAGCGAGTGCACCAGTTACAGTTTCAAATGTTGAGCTGACTGCATGCAAACACGGTTGATGGATAGTTGAAGTTTGAACTGAGCATTTTTGGAAAGGTGGCACAGTTAGTTTTGGAATAAAATACGTGGCAGGATTATCGCACAAGTCAGGTAGAATGACGGTCATAATCATAAGTATGAGTAACAGCTTAAACATGGTTTTGGTCTAGTTGATTGGCTGCGGATAGATGACAGGGATAAATGACAAATATAACCATTATTGCTTGCGACGTCAATGGATGCCTAGTCATGATTATACTTAGAACCCGTACCTTTAAAATTAATGCTCAAGCTGTCATTCTGCCATGGTGGTTCTATCTCACAGTCACATCACTGGTAGAAAACTAAATACGCACGTGCCTTCATAAGTTGGCTATCATCGATTGAAGAGATAAGGTATGTCAATGTTGATGTCAATCGATAAGAGTGCATGGTGATTGTAGAGCAAGCTAACACGGGCTGGTAAAGATAAGTCGAAATTGTAGGATTAGCAAAGTTTGGTGAAATATGGCAGAGTCACAGCTGCAGACTTGTGACAATTTTAGCAGAGTTCAGTGAAATATGGCGGAGTCACAGCTGTGTGGAAAAGACAAAACGGCAAAATTTGGCAAAGTCACAGCTGCAAAAATTGGTAGAATGGGAAAAAGTAGCGGAGTCATAGCTGCAAAAATTGGAAGAATTGGAAAACGTAGTGGAGTCACAGCTGCAAAAATTGGCAGAATGGGAAAAAGTAGCAGAGTCACGGCTACGAAAATCAGCACGATGGGAAAAAGTAGCAGAGTCACAGCTACGAAAATTGGCAGAATGGGAAAAAGTAGCAGAGTCATAGCTGCGGGAAAAAGGAAAAATTGATGAAAAATAATGGAGTCACAACTGCGTGAAAAAGGAAAAATGAGAAGGGTATGGAGTCACAGCTGTGCAAAATGGAGTAACAAGAAAATTCTAAGCTGGCTGCTGAAAGCTGACGAATCATCCATCTTCTTCAAGGAGCTTATTTGATCAAGAAAACAAGATAAAGTGCCTGCAATCGTCTGGCCCAGTCGCGATCACTGCTCCTCAAATCGATTCCTATACACAGTTATTCAAAACAAACCCAATCAAGCGTAAAAGAAAAATAAGAGAAAGAAAAAAATTTATTTATATACAAATCTATGTGTAAACATTGCAGTTTTAAAAATTCATAGGGACCGATAGAAATCCCTGCCTTGGTGTTAACTGATAATCTGGATCAGCTGCAACATGTGAAATGAAGGCATTCGTTGAGATTGGTTTGTGATACTGCTGCAACCGATGACCATTGGCAAATAATGGTGTCTTGTTTTCATCAATGGTGATCAACCGAACTATTCCATTGTTAAACACTCTATCTATCTGGTAAGGACCCAACCAATGTGTACGTAATCTGCCTTTAAAATCCTTTTTAAACCGTGAATCGTACATCAGATCCCAGTGTTCCTCACAGAAGACTTTCTTCTTTATAAATCTATCGTGCCATTTAGAGCATTGCTGTTGGATTAAAGATGTATGATGCACTGCGGCTGTGCGCTTCTCATCCAATTCATTAAGTTGATTCAATCGATTCCTCTGAGCTTCTGATAAATCAAGGTTTGCTTCTATAGCTGTCCTTAAAGTCCTGATTTCAAATTCAATAGGGAAGAAAACATTCTTTTCATACACCAATTCATATGGGGAGAAACTAGTAGTGTTGCGCCATGTAGTATGGTAAGCCCATAGTGCCTCTAGAAGTCTCTTAGCCCAATCTTTATGGTGACTCTTCACTGTTTTTGTTAAAATAGCCTCAATAACTTTATTTGTACTTTCAACCTGGACATTGGCCTGTGGATGATATGGTGAGGTAATTTTGTGTTGAATATGATACTTTTGTAACAAGGCTTCTAATTTGTGTGACACAAACTGTGGTCCTCCATCTGTAATTATTTCTCTAGGTACTCCAAAACAGGTGAAGATCTCTTCATACAAGAAATCCATTACATCTTGATCAGTAGCTTTGGCCAAAACCACAGCCTCCACCCATTTGGTCATGTAATTTGTGCAAACCAATATATAAATTTTATGCTTTGAGGGAGGATTGATAGGCCCTATGAAATCTAGAGCCCATCTATCAAAAGGTTCAACCACAAGCTGTGGCTGAAGAGGCATCTCATCTAATCTGTTTCGCTGGCCCATCCTTTGGTAGCTGTCACAGGCCTGAACATATTTTTTCACATCTCTGAACAATGTAGGCCAAAAATATCCCATCCTCAAAACCTTATGACCTGTCCTTTTGTCAGCAAAGTGTCCCCCACAGGGCTCATCATGGCAAGCTTTTAGGATACTAAATATTTCATCTTCTCTTACACATCTTTTGATTTCCAGATCAATACTTGTGTAGAAAAGATGCCCATCGATCCAACAGTATCAAGCACTTTGCTATATAATTTTTCTTTTTTCTCTCTTCGACAGATGTGTTGGAAGCTTACCTACAGCCAAAAAGCTAGCAATATCTGTGTACCAGGGGGGATGAGATGATACTACAAACAAATGTTCATCAGGGAAGGAATCTTAGACTGGTAAATTGTTATCACTATTAGTAAGTCGAGATAAAAAGTCTACAACAACGTTTTCCTTCCTTGGCCTATCAATAATTGTGATGTCAAATTCCTGTAACAGTAGGAG
The DNA here is from genome assembly GCA_027924585.1 of Larix kaempferi. Lineage (NCBI taxonomy): Eukaryota > Viridiplantae > Streptophyta > Pinopsida > Pinales > Pinaceae > Larix > Larix kaempferi. The sequence continues at coordinate 6,911,771 of BSBM01001433.1, read as the reverse complement.
CATCTAGTTACTCTAGCATTTGTGATTGGTTTATTCATTAAATAATTGATGGTTGAATGATTAGTGTGCACAAAAGTGGAACATCTAGTAATGTAGTGTCTAAATTTGTTGATGGCATAAAATATGGCAAGGAATTCCTTCTCTGTGACAGTATAGTTTAGTTCAGCAGGGGATAGGTTCTTACTAATGTAATAAATTGCATATGGGGCATGACCTTCCTGTTGTCCTAAAACTGCTCCAATGGCAGTGTCTGAAGCATCTGAGTAGATGTGAAAAGGCAGGGCCTAGTTGGGCCCTCGTAAGATGGGTGCTGTAGACAACCTTTTCTTAAGTTCAGTAAACACTGTTTGGCATGCATCATTCCAAACAAACTGTGCATCCTTCATTAACAGGGTAAATAAGGGAGAAGCAAGTTTGGAAAAAATCTCTATGAATCTCCTTTAATAACTAGCATTCCCTAAGAATCTACGTACATCTTTTTGTGTTCCAGGAGTTGGTATGTTTTCAATTACCTTAATTTTTGATGGGTCTACCTGGATACCATCAAAAGAGATGAAGTGCCCCAGAACTATGCCCTCGCTCATCATCATATGGCACTTTTCAGTGCTTAAAGACAGCTGGCTCTATTCACAGCATTTCAAAACCTTTTCTAAATTTTTCAATGCTTCTTCGAAACTACTACCGTATGGAGTGAATTCATCCATAAAAAATAAAAATTCCATGTAGTCATTTACCATCTCTGAAAAGATTCCAATCACTGCTCTTTGAAATGTGGCTAGTGCATTGCACAACCTGAAAGGAAGTACCCTGTATGCAAAAGTGCCCCAGGGACAGGTGAAAGTGGTTTTGTCTTGGTCTTCTAGAGCAATCTAGATTTGGTTGTAGCCACTAAAGCCATCCAGAAAGGAAAAATAATTCTTCCCAGACAAGGTATCAAGGACCTGATCAATAAAAGGTAGGGGGAAGTGATCTTTCTGCATTGCTTTGTTCAATTCTCTGTAATCCACATAGGCCCTCCATTTCCCATTCTATTTTGGCACAATCACGAGTGGAGAAACTCACTTGCTTTCTGAAATTGGGTATAGAAACCCTGCTTCCAATTTTTTTTGGATTTCCTCTTTCACTATGTCCCTTAGGTTCGGGTTCATCCTCCGTTGCGGTTTGAACACTAGCCTGGAGTCGCTCTTGATATAAATGTGATGGGTACAAATATTAGAAGGAATACCCTTAATATCTGTGTACTCCCATGCGAAAGCTCCCTTGTGTTTTTCGAGAAAAGTGATCAGCTGTTCCAGCTCATTGAGCACAAGATTTGGATTTATGTTTAATGCTTTTCCTGGCTCAATTTCTACTGAGACAGTTTTTGAATTTTTAAGTATTGCATTTTTAAGTACTGGAATTATGTTGGCATCACTGACTAGAGTTTCTTCTGTTAAATTTTCTTGTTCTTTCTCGTCTAAAGTACTGTTCAGGATCTGGTAAACATGTTTATTGACAGACGTGGGCTCATTGATGAAACTATTAATAGTATCGTCCTCTGTTTCATCCTTAAAATTTAAGTCTCTCCCTATGGTTAACAATGGTTGAACGCCTTCCTCCTCCTCCAAATCCACCCAAAGTGGAGTTTCAGCTTCTAAGCTTGGTTTGGATGGGGGATACAAAGTCAGGCTTTTAATATCGATAGTCATGGACCCTGACCGACAGCTGATACAGGCATCCACTGTGGCTAACCAAGATCTTCCCAGGATCAGTGGGTGTCCCCCTAACTGCGACTTCGGCTGTAACACCAAAAAGTCTGCAGGGTATTCCCATGTGTTAACACCCAAAAAGTGCTCACTACCTCATCTACCCATTACATGACTCATTTGTCCATATTTCCTACCATATTTACCTTCAGAACCCTAAAATCCCATTAAAAAGCCTCCAAAAGGCTAAAAAACCCCTTTTCCCCCCAAAATTATCCAAAATTCCTCCAAAATAGCAAAAACCCTCTAAAAAGGGAATAAAAAATATAAAAAAATGAGGAAAAAGAGGAAAAAGGAGAAAAAAACCCTATACAGCTGACCTAAACCATATGGTTCCCAAAACCATGGGCCAGCACTCCACCACCAAAAACCTATAAATAGGTGATGGAGACCCCTCATTTCATATCCACAGTCAAATACACCCTTACTCTGCCAAAATCACTCTTGAAACCCTAGCTCACCCTTGAGCTATTTTCACCATTGAGTGCCCCTTTTGGCCCATTTCCACCATTGGAGAAAGAGAAGGAGCAAAATTGGAGTTTGGAGCAACCCTCTTGGATCATTGCAAGAACTTCACTAACCTCTACACTTGAAGTAAAATTTTAATACAAAAAAGAAAGATTTTCACCATTTCTATTTCATGTCTTTGTTATGTTTATCAATGCTCATGCTAGTTTATAATCTGTATTGCTTTAGTACTTTAATTCACTATTTTATTGAACTGCTACTAAGGAGTCCATTCTCCTTAGTAGGTGCTCATTTGCACAAGCTAGGGTGAAAACCCTAGCTACAGTTTTGGCAACTCCCCTTGGTTTGAATTTATGGTTATAGTTTTTAAATATTTTCCATTCTGCTGTCCCTTTCGGCTGTCGTAAACCGCGTCTTTAACCCCCGTAGTTGCGTTCTGACCGCGTCTTTCAGGCATTTACCTGCGACCCGACCGTGGCTCTCAGACTGTTTCCGGCGACCTGCCGACGGATTAAAGTCTGTTACCTGTGATTCGACCACGGCTAATTAGCTTGTTTGTTGCGATCCGACTGCGGCTGTTACAAATTTTCCGGCGTCCCGCTTGCGGCTGTTACAAATTTTCCGGCGTCCCGCTTGCGGCTTTCAGCCAGTTTTCTGCAACTCGCCTGCGTCTGTCGGCCCTTTTCCCGCATCTCGACTACAGCTTTCAGCCCTTTTCCTGCAACCCGATTGCGTCTGTCGGCCTTTTTCCTGCATCCCGCCTGCAGCTTTTAGCCATTTTCCTGCAACTCGCCTACGGCTTTTTACCTTTTTCCTGCGATTCGACTGCTTCTTTCGGAAAAATCCCCGCAACTCGTCCGGGACTGTTGCTCTGTTTCCTGCGGTCCGACCGCCGGTATTTGCCACAGACCCGCGGTCTGCTTTCTGCACTTTTTTCCCTGTTTTGAACCCAGCACTTTGCTGCACTATTTTCTACACCTGCACAGCCATCTGTCCTACCTGCAGCCATACTTCCCTATAGCCTTTTCTGCAGTTTTATTTCTGTTCCATTTACAGAATCATTTTTTAAAAATTTGAAAAAGAGAAAATTTTGCATTTCAAAGTTTACATTCTGTCTTGTTATTGTTAGTTACAAAGTTTCCCCCCTTGTGGCACTTTTACTTGGGTTCATCATCTCACACGCACACACTCTGTCACCTAATTCAAGTGAGCCTTAAAAAACTACTTAACGCAACCAACATTCTAACCCCACTTGGGGAACACATAAGAATTTTTGTAGTTAGGTAGGATCGGGGGGATCGGCATCCAAATAACACCCCTCGGTTGCTTACACTTGAGACATAGCTGTTGTCCATTAAGGAACCAAAATCCCCTAGTATTTTTTGGCATGGTCACAACCAGTTTATCAGAGGGCCTCTCCCCTAGGAGGGTTGAAGTCGCCAGACTGGTTCTGGAGGCCTGAGTGGAATACCGCAATCCATTCAGTAACCGAAGTCTACCTTTCGCAGTTCTCGGGTATCCCTGTATGGGGGTACTGCGGTAAAAGGACCAAACGGCAGATTCACCTTTTTTGGACATGTCATGAATGGGGTATCTTAGTTTCCTTTCTTCTAGGATTGACTACCCAGTGTCCCTCCCGGTAGGGGGATATCTTTAGCCACTTGGCTCTCCTATCCATATTGTTTGACTTGGATTTCATCACCTTGCAGAGGATATGTCTAGTTGAGTCAGAATACTATTTAGTTAGGTGTTTGCATGCTCCCTTACCTCCTTTTGGTCTAGTGAGTCCACTATTTTTATTTTTTAGGAAACTTGCTACTTGTTGGTATTCTGACCATTTATGTTGATACTCCACTTATTGTAGAACAGTTGTTGCAGTAAGTGTTTTGAGTTGGTTGTTGGCCTGGGTGCCATATTTTTTGAGCTCTCCTTCTGCACACTCGGTTGCATTAGGGGTTTTGAGCCATTTTTCACTCAACACAACCCCCAGATATTTGACACCATTTGTCACCATTGAGTCCCCGAGACATTCTCGGCGCCTCCGGGGCGAGCCCCCGCAGCAGGGTTCACTTGACACCACCTGTCATAGACATAGATCTTCATCACTTGATACCACTTATCATAGATCTCGAGCTTTGTCACTTGAATCCACTCGTCAACGGCATAGAACTCCGTCACACTGCACCAACCATCCCCATGGCTGGTGTGACTTCCACCCCTTTCTTTGTAGGGACCATTGGTGGAGCATCCACCACCACACTAGCTACCACACCTGCTTTGGGTATGCCCTCGATGGGGCCCCCATCTACCATTCCGATCACTACACCCATTACAGTAGCTGGAATACATATTCCCACTCCATCAGTGACTCACACTACCCTTGGTGGCGCAGGACCGTCTCATACCACTTTCGTCCCTCCACTTGGGGGCAACATCCCGAACCCAACACCTCCACTTGGGGGCATTGGCCCCAATTTGGTCACACCCACTAGTATGTCACATCCTTCTACTAGTTTTCCATTCATGGCTAGCCTCAACCTTCCTGACCTTGCCAGACTGACTAACGATCCCATTAGACACGACCCTGCATGGCCTCATATTCCCACCAAGATCCCCTCCGACATCCCTAAGTTTGAGGGAAAGGCAGGTGAGGACCCCCAGAACCATATTATGTCCTTCCATCTATGGTGTTCCTCCAACTCCATAGTGGATGACTCTATCCGCCTCCGTCTGTTACAGCGCACCTTCACTAGCTCTGCAGCTGAGTGGTACATCAAGCAACCCCATGGGACCCACGCTACCTTTACTTCCCTTGCCTCGACCTTCTTGCAGTTCTTTCAGTTATCTATCCGCTATGACGCGGGAGTTGAGATCCTACTATCTTGCAGACAAAACACGGCTACCCACATCACTGACCACATTCATGAGTGGCGTCGACGCCGTAGCCTCTGCAAAATCAAGTTAGACGACCGTATCTTCTTAGATTGGTTTCTAAAATCCCTCCTTCCTGTCATTGCCAAGGATGTGGCATCCGAACGACCCCAGTCCGAAGAATAGGCCATCCTCAAAGCCCAGCAATTTGACCTCATATACGCCCAGTCGGGTTATCTCTATACCATTATACCTGATGCCCCTCGCGGTGATTCCTCCTAGCACGATGCGCCGGGGGCATCCCATGCCGCAGACGACATCATCGGCCGTGTTTCCTCGCATCCCCAACCCTTTTCCATAGCACGTTCTAGCCTTGGCCCTGACCTTTCGAGGGCTACCTCTCAATCCGGAGCAACCAATTCGTATGCTCCTATGAAACATCACCACCATTATCTCGGACCCTCATGTCCACCTCAGTGCTTTGGACATGCGTCCCCCGCTTATGCCCCCCAGGTCGCACCTCAGCCATATTACCACCCACAGGCTGCCCCAACTCCTGTGTCTTCTCAAGCCCAACCTGCTTATTACCTGCCACAGGAAGCCCCTGTGGCAAACCCACAGCCCACTCCGCAGACGTATCAGCAACCCCCAGAAGGTTCAGTACCTACGTAGCCTCCACCTACTTACTATCCACCGCAGCCTGCTCCTGCACTTGCACAACCCCAGAACCCCCCTACTGCCCAAGGGCAAGTCTACGCCCAACAAAATCCGCAGCAGAACCAAAACAACCAACGCCAACAAGGCCAACAAAACCGTGGCAAAGGCCGTAACGGTGGGAACAACCTCCCTCCTGACCAAGGTTGTCAACCTCCTAATCCCCAAGACAACAATAACGCGGCACCTGCCAACCAAAACCCTGATCGACCACCCAAGCAGGCCAAAAATCCTAATTTGCGAACAAACCATCCTTGTTCTATTTGCGGGGTCTATGGCCACTACACACATGCTTTCCCACATTTGGAGCGAGCTCAGCAACTCTGGGTTGATGATGCCCATTGCCAAGGGCATGCGGCTCCTCAAGCGCCACCCAACCCCCCACCCCCTCAGCAGCAACGTTTGGTGCTGCAAAACCCCTTACCAACCCAAGGCGTAGTGAACACTCAGCCGTTGGCTCCCCCTCAGGGCAACACACCACCACAACAACAGATCACTTATGCTGCTCTTGATCAACCCATGTTCGACTCATGCACTCACCACTTGTTGATGATGTCGTATGTTGATGTCAACCTCCAAACCCGTCGAAACCAATATGGCTTCACCCCTGAAGCCCCTCCTGCCGACAAAAACACTAACGCTCATCCCACTGATCAAACGTTAGGTATACCTTTGGCTCCACTCGATGGCGCCTCCAAAGAACCTCGTTTCCCACTTCGTCGTATCAACAATAACCCCAATGCTCGCGCTGCGTCAAATTACAACATTGTAGATGACTTAGGCCAATCTCCCGCAGCCATGTCTGCATTAGAAGTCTTAAAAAAATGTCCTTCACAGCACAAGACTTTGCTCTCCGCCATTGGTGCTATTGACCCAAATGATTCACAATTGAAGGCCTTCGATTTGGACCAGTCCGAACCACACCTGCCTTCCACTTTAGCATTCCAAGTTTCTGTTTCCGTTCGGAATCTTGTCATCCATCGGTGCATTATCGATGAAGGTGCCTCTACATGTGTTATGTCCACATTCTTTTGGAAGAAGTTGGGATCCCCTACTCTCCAGCAGTCCACCATTGTTTTGCGAGCCTACGATGGCCGTTCGGTTCAACCCCAAGGCTTATTAACGTCCCCGTCCAGTTGGCTGGTAAAACCGTTCTCATTGACATAGAGGTCATCAATGCCCAACTTGATTATAACCTCTTACTTGGCCGCAGCTACATGTATGCCATGCGGGGGGTTTCCTCATCCGTTTTTCGTACCATGATGTTCCCCCATGACGAACGCGTGGTCAAGGTCAACCAACTCACCTATTACGATACAAATGCCCTTGCTGCACCTGAAAATGTTCTCCCCATGGTTGAACAACCTGTTAGTGGTGCCTCTACCTCATTTGTTTCCTCCGTGGGACCTGGAGTTTACTTAGATATGCCAATGACCTCCACATTCCAATCCATTCCTCTCCCGTCACCTGCAACTAAAGTATCTGACCTATGCACCCTTTCCCACAATACACAAACACCCAACAATCAACCTCCCTTGTTACCCAAACCACCATTGGTACCTAGTCACATTGGTGTTACACCCATCCACACAATCCCCTTCCTAGTCCCTCCCTCGGGAGTAGTAAGCGCCCTGGTTATGGCTACCCTCAGCCTCCCTGGGTTAACCTTAGGATTACCCGTCTGGTATCTTTCGCCTCCTGTTCCCCCACCGACACCAAATGTCGTCCTCCAACCGGTGCAACCCATTGTCACTACTAGTCAACCACCTCCCAGTGTCACTACCCCTTCGTCATCAACGAATCCCCCTCCTCTTATCAAGCCCACTAGGGGTAGCAGCCCACAACCATACACTGCTGTACCCCCTCCCAAGACAGTTAAACCCCCTCCCGTGTTTCGTGCTCCCCCCAAATGCTCGTTGTGTGATGAGTTAGGCCATCCGACTCATCAATGTCCACAATTACCTACATTACAGGAACACATGCAAATGCTTGACAATGACCCCAACATCCCAGTTGTCGAACTCGACCCAACCCCCAAGCCTCGTGATAAATCACTACGTACCAACGACCCTTGTGCCATATGCGGTATTTACGACCACTACTCACATCACTGTCCTGATCTCCCAGATTACAGAGCAGCTCTCTACGAGATGAATAATTTGGACCTTGAGACGGCACCCCCCACAATTGAGGAGATCCACCCCCCGGTATCATCCCCATCCGGAGAGATTAACACCATTTATATGATCTCTTCGACTACCACTCCCTCGTCAACCAATTTGACAACTCAAACTTTCCACAATGATGAGGAGATTCTCGAGGCTCTGACTGCCCCAGATTATCCCTGGGATGACATGCACCATCGTTCTTGTTTCCTCCCAGAAGAATCCTCCTCTACCACAGCTACCCAACTGGCGGTTGAGTACAAATATTTCCTTCCCACTAAAGTCGACTGGTTTAAGGATCCTATTCCTGCTCCTGATGCCTTTGAGGAAGGTAACATGGCCAATATCTCACCCGTCATCCACATCGATATCTCTAACCCACCCGGTGCTCTTGAAATCATTACCTTAGGAGCCTCCTGTAGTGAGCATGAGATTGGCGAATACAAAAAACTTTTCCAAGAATTTCGTGATGTCTTTTCCTGGTCCTATACCGAAATGCCTCGTCTTGACCCCGCCATTATAGAGCACCACATTGACACATGGCCTGATGTACCCCCCGTTCGTCAGAAACAACGCCCCATTCATCCTTCCAAGCTCCCCGCTGTTAAAGCCGAGGTTGAGAAACTTCACAAAGCAGGATTCATTTATCCTAATTCTTATACCACCTGGGTTTCAAACCCCGTTCCCGTTAACAAAAAGCAAGGCACCATTAGAGTATACACTGACTTCCACGATTTAAACCGAGCTTGTCCCAAGGACAAATTCCCCATGCCATTTATTGACCAACTCATCGATGTGTGTGTGGGGCATGAAGTCCTCTCTTTCATGGACAGTTTTTCCGGATACAACCAGATTCAGATCTGTAAGGAGGATCAGTACAAGACTGCCTTTACCACCCCCTGGGGCACCTTCGCTTACCGCGTCATGCCTTTCGGCCTTAAAAATGCTGGGGCCACCTTCCAGCAGGCCATGACCTATTGTTTTCACGACTTGGTCCATATCCTTCTCGTCTATCTTGATGACCTTACAGCTCGTTCCCGGAAATGATCTGACCACCTTAATGACCTCCGGTAATTTTTCCTCCGTTCTCGCAAATATAAAATCCGCTTGAACCCACACAAGTGTGTCTTTTGCGTTCCAGCGGGCCGGTTGTTGGGTTTCATTGTTTCCCAGAAAGGAATTTCTGTTGATCCCCTGAAAGTCCAAGCCATCTTAGAACTTCCCTCTCCTCGCATGCTTCGGAAACTCCAGAGTTTGCAGGGGCGATCTAATTTCCTTCGCCGCTTCATTCCTGATTATGCCACTAAAGTTCATGGTTTCTTACGCCTGCTTCGTACCCACATACCCTTTGTTTGGGATGAGCAAGCAGAAGCTGCGTTCGAAGCCCTCAAGAAATCTCTCACACAAGCCCCTTTGATCTCCCAGATTACAGAGCAGCTCTCTACGAGATGAATAATTTGGACCTTGAGACGGCACCCCCCACAATTGAGGAGATCCACCCCCCGGTATCATCCCCATCCGGAGAGATTAACACCATTTATATGATCTCTTCGACTACCACTCCCTCGTCAACCAATTTGACAACTCAAACTTTCCACAATGATGAGGAGATTCTCGAGGCTCTGACTGCCCCGGATTATCCCTGGGATGACATGCACCATCGTTCCTGTTTCCTCCCAGAAGAATCCTCCTCTACCACAGCTACCCAACTGGCGGTTGAGTACAAAGATTTCCTTCCCACTAAAGTCGACTGGTTTAAGGATCCTATTCCTGCTCCTGATGCCTTTGAGGAAGGTAACATGGCCAATATCTCACCCGTCATCCACATCGATATCTCTAACCCACCCGGTGCTCTTGAAATCATTACCTTAGGAGCCTCCTGTAGTGAGCATGAGATTGGCGAATACAAAAAACTTTTCCAAGAATTTCGTGATGTCTTTGCCTGGTCCTATACCAAAATGCATCGTCTTGACCCCGCCATTATAGAGCACCACATTGACACATGGCCTGATGTACCCCCCGTTCGTCAGAAACAGCGCCCCATTCATCCTTCCAAGCTCCCCGCTGTTAAAACCGAGGTTGAGAAACTTCGCAAAGCAGGATTCATTTATCCTATTGCTTATACCACCTGGGTTTCAAACCCCGTTCCCGTTAACAAAAAGCAAGGCACCATTAGAGTATGCACTGACTTCCACGATTTAAACCGAGCTTGTCCCAAGGACAACTTCCCCATGCCATTTATTGACCAACTCATCGATGTGTGTGCGGGGCATGAAGTCCTCTCTTTCATGGACAGTTTTTCCGGATACAACCAGATTCAGATCCGTAAGGAGGATCAGTACAAGACTGCATTTACCACCCCCTGGGGCACCTTCGCTTACCGTGTCATGCCTTTCGGCCTTAAAAATGTTGGGGCCACCTTCCAGCAGGCCATGACCTATTGTTTTCACGACTTGGTCCATATCCTGCTCGTCTATCTTGATGACCTTACAGCTCGTTCCCGGAAATGATCTGACCACCTTAATGACCTCCGGTAATTTTTCCTCCGTTCTCGCAAATATAAAATCCGCTTGAACCCACACAAGTGTGTCTTTTGCGTTCCAGCGGGCCGGTTGTTGGGTTTCATTGTTTCCCAGAAAGGAATTTCTGTTGATCCCCTGAAAGTCCAAGCCATCTTAGAACTTCCCTCTCCTCGCATGCTTCGGCAACTCCAGAGTTTGCAGGGGCGATCTAATTTCCTTCGCCGCTTCGTTCCTGATTACGCCACTAAAGTTCATGGTTTCTTACGCCTGCTTCGTACCCACATACCCTTTGTTTGGGATGAGCAAGCAGAAGCTGCGTTCGAAGCCCTCAAGAAATCTCTCACACAAGCCCCTTTGATCTCCCCTCTGGATTTCTCTCAGGACTTCATCCTTTACGTCTCGGCATCCGAACGTGCCATGTCCGGAGTCTTGGTTCAAGAAGACGCCTCTCACCAAGAGCATGTCATTTATTACGTCAGCCAAACCTTGTCTGGACCACCCCTACGTTACCCATATGAGGAGAGAGTAGCCCTAGCTGTGGTCTTTTTCGTCCAAAAATTGCGACACTACATATTACTTAGTCATACCACAGTCGTCGCCAACTCCAACCCCATGGTCTATCTCCTAAATCGGTGACTCCTGCAAGGTCATGTTGCGAAATGGGTCATTATCCTCCAGGAATATGACCTCAGTTTCTGAACCCCTAAGAGCACTAAAGCCCTCGTGCTTTCCCAGCTCATCACCGATCTCCCCTCCCTTCTACCATCCCCACACATCTCCGATGAGTTACCTGACAATCACTTGTTCATCATCTCGTCTGATGACCCATGGTACGGTGATATTTTGTTATACCTGCGCACGCAGAAGTTCAGACCCAACATAAATCATGTTGGACGCCGTCGTGTTCGTCACCAGGCCTCTCGATATCTCCTCCTAGGCGATGTCCTTTACCGGCGTGGGGTTGACACCATTCTCCGTCGTTTCCTTACACACGAGGAAGCCGAATAGGTCCTCAATGACTGTCATAGCGGTGCCTGCGGCGGACATTTCTCTGGAATGGCCACTGCCCAAAAGGTCATCCACGCAGGATATTTCTGGCCCACACTCTTTACTGACTGCATCACTATGGTCAAACATTGCCATAATTGCCAACTTTTTGCCCCCAAGGCCCAGACACCACCTGCTCCGTTACACCCAGTCATCACCGTTGGCCCCTTTTGTAAGTGGGCCATTGAATTCATGGAATGTAAACCCCCATCTGCCAACTGCCATAAGTACATCATTGTCGCCGTCGATTACTTCACCAAATGGGCCGAAGCCATGCCCACTTTCAATTGTACCGCTGACACCGCTGCCCGTTTCTTTTTTAACCATGTTATCACTCGATTCGGGGTTCCCAAACAGTTGGTCTTAGACCATGGTTTACACTTCGAAGATTCCATTTCGCGCGAGTTATCCACCCTTCTCAAGTTTGAACATCAGTATTCCTCTGCTTACTACCCCCAAGGGAACGGCCAAGTAGAGGCTATTAACAAAATTCTCAAAACCATCCTTCAATGCACTATTGACCGACATAAGTCCAATTGGCACAACATGTTGTTCCCTGCCTTATGGGCTTACCGTACATCTACCAAGACCTCCACTGGCTTTTCCCCGTTTCATTTAGTTCATGGTGTAGAGTCTGTCGTCCCCATCGAATGTCAGATACCTGCCTTACACATCGCCGTCGAGCTTCTCCCCGACACCTCCCCACTTGAGCAATGTCTGCTATCCCTTGAACAAGCTGATGAAGACCATCGTGCCACTCTCCAGACCATGGAGGCCGCAAAGAACCTCTCCAAAGCTGGTTACGACAAACATGTACACCCTCGAACTTTCCATGAAGGGGACCTCATCCTCGCCTATAACCAAGCCCCCAACAAAACTGGTAAAGGGAAGTTTGAATCCATGTGGCAAGGCCCTTACATCGTGCAGACCTACCTCGGCAATGGGGCATACATTTTAACTAACTCAGAAGGTCACCCTTTGCGCAACCCTTGTAATGGGTTGTATCTTAAACGCTTTTATCCCTAAATAACTCGTGGCCCCATTGGTCCGTATTGTACAGTTTGCTATCTTTTTGTTTTTCACCTTTTTTACCACAATCTCACATTCATCATTTTTGCATGACCACAGATGGACCATCTTCCACATCATTACATTGGCTTCGCCGATGGAGCCAACCGATGGTCTCCCAACCTGGCTTCTGTAGCATGGGTCTTATATTCCCCTTCACATGAATTGATTCACCTTGACGGAATATGTATAGGCACTGCTACCAATAACCAGGCAGAGTATGATGCTGTGACCGGTCTCCTGACTGCTGCCCTCCAGATGGGCATATGTCACCTTCATGTGTTCCTTGACTCCCAGCTACTTGTCTCCCAGCTCAACAACTGCTACCAGGTGCGTGATCCCTGCCTCTTTAGAAAGTTCCTGCGCACAAAACAACTCAGCCGACAGTTTGAATCCATAACATTCACCCATGTCCCAAGAGCTCAAAATAGTGTCGCAGATCAAATGGCTAACAACATCCTAGATTGGCACATCAATCACACCATGTAAAACCTCCATCATGCATCATCATCCCATAACATCTCATAAAAATATATACAAACCCAAAAAGATTGCAAGGGGCATCCATGTGCCCAACATCCTATACTACTTTCATCCACGTGCAGTACAAACATATCACAAACCATAAAGCGCATCCACGTGCGTACACTAAAACATCATCGCAAAAAGGTGCATCCATGTGCCTATATATATATCAAAAAATACATGTCCATCTGCTATACATGTCCTGAGTACTCCTGTACTCAGCTATACAAAACACATCTATACATCCCTAAGCCTCATAAAATACATGCCGTAACTACAAAATCAGGGGGAGTCCCCTGCACTCCCTAATGAGCGTCATACCCTACATCATTTCCTGCATCGACTGCCTCCGAGTCCTCCCCTCGCTCCTCCTCCGGCAACTCCTCATCCCCTGCAGGCTCATGTGCCTGTCCCCTGTCCGCTAAGATGGCCACCCGGATCGCGATCGACTAGAACTCCTGTGGCACCCTCAGACAGTCCTGGATCAGCTCCAGATCCACGTCCCGCCACCCATCATCAGTCACTCCCACCAGCAACCGATCCAACAGCATCCGTACGGACTCTAGAGTCCCCTCTGTGTCCCGCCGACGCACCTCCCCTCGGCCTGGTAAGGCTGGTACCGCCACATGCCCTCTGCACGCTACATGCCCTGGCAGTGGTCTCGGGCCAACATCTGTGACTCACCCATCAGTCAGCAACAGTATATCAAACAACTATCATACATAAAACTTGACATCCATCACCTGCAAGCAAAACCATACGTACCATCTGGTCCCCATGCTTGTCCTGGTGCCTGTGGTGCCTCTGGATCCCCGATGTAGTCCATATCCCTGTATGGAAAGTCATCCAGTGTCAATGGTATCTGTAGCCACTGCATGTACAGCTACTGCGTGAAGTATCTACCAACATCGCCACCACCCCGGTGGCGCATCATCTCCCCCCACCGCACCATGCGCTGCTCCCTTAGTTCTCCAGCCCTAACCGGCACCCGCGGTCGCAGTGTCGGTACCCGCTCCATGAAGAAAGCACATAGAAAGGATCTGTAATAGAATCCCTTGCCATATTCCTTCACCGATGTTAGCTGCCGTTGTACACAGGTGAGGAACATCTGGCCCCACGCATAGTAGACACCATCCAGTACATGCTCCACTAGCTGCATCTGGCCCCCGGACACCTTCTTAGGTGACTGGGACCCCAACACACGAACCACGCATGCCGCAATAGCCTGTACCGATGGATCCTGTAGGTCCACCACCCGGAGTGCATTTCTCTACACCCTCACCTCTGGAACACAGTACCGCTCTAGCATATCTCCATATCGACATCCACGGATACTTGCGGCTGCGTATCTGCCACCCTACCTAGACAGGGCAACCCCATCAGGAAGTATACATCTGTCAGGGTGAGGTCCACCCTCTCACCCTGCACCCTAAACGCGTGAATATCCGGCTCCCAGAAGTTCACTAACCTGTTCAGTAGCAATGCTGCTGACCGCATCATAGGTACCTGCGTGAACTTCAGCAGTCCGCATAATCCCAACACAGACTGCACATGTCGATCCTCCCGGATGACATCCACTATCTCATCGGGGACCTCCCGCTCTCACCACAACACCAACGACATCTTGTCAAACACACAAGGCAAACTCATTAGACTCATGTCAAAGAAATAAAACTAACCCCCCCCCCCGGGGAATCCCTAACAGTTCGCTCCCAATCGTGGCTTTAGGGCCCCTTTCCGCAGTTTTCGACCGCGGCTGTCGGGTCTACAGTCACGGTCCCAAACCGCGCCTGTGGGAGCCGAACTCGCGGTTTTGAACCACGTGTTCAACCTCGGAACGCGCGGTACCAGACCGCGCATTCCGACTTGAACATCGCGGTCCCCAGCCGCGCGATATTTCCTGGAACCCGCGGTCCCCGACCACGGTCCCACCCCACAAACCCGCGGTCCAGCCATGTGGACCGTACAATAAAATCCCCTGGGACCCACCCCCTACCCCAAACCCAAAGAAAATGCAGGTATGAGTTTGTCGGAATACCTGTAACTCCCGGATCTGAAAACGGTTGGTTGGATCATCCAGAAATGCTACCTTAGCTCTAGTCCACTCTGATCACTAGTCAAAGTCAACAAGTCCAAATGACACTTGTCATGTTGGACCCGTTCACTATTTATAGTCCGTTGACGTTTTCTTGTTTCGGCCATTCTGAACCCATACGGAGTCCATTTTTCGAACCGTTTCCACCACTGGAATCAGCACGGTGAGACCGTCATGATGGCCCACTTGTTCTCTTATTTTTTCCACATCAGTTTTTGAACATTTTTTAGACACCACTCGTCACCTCGGTTTGCGGGCCACTTCGACTGCTCTCCATTTTTGGTATATTTTATATCATCGGATTCATTTTTCCTAGCCCGTGATGATGCTTGAGATCCCTTCTCGCTCTCACCCCCAGATTTTTGGGTATTTTTCCAAAATGCTCCCCATCGCCTCGATTTGTGTGCCACATCGGTCGTTATCCGTTTTTGACACTTTTTATATCATCGGATTCATTTTTGTGAGATCGTGATGATGCTTGAGATCATCTCTTGCTCTCACTTGGTACAGTTTCAACATTGTGTCTCGACACCTTGCTGCCTCGGTTTGCGCACCACATTGGTCGCCATCGGATTGTTCCACATTTTTACATGAGCCATTCACTCCTGTCATACTGCAATTATTTCGTTATTTTTCCACCATTCATTATCCCGCAAGGAGGCCCACCAGTGTTCCCCCCTACCCTCGTTCTTGGTCATCATAAATGTTCCTTAATTGAGCACTTCCTCCTTGCCTGGCCATTCCTTTTGTTCGGCATAATTTTATCCCTTTTTCAGGCCGGACAAGTCCTTTACGAAAAAGGCACTTAGGGAGTTTCTGTTAAGCTCTTTTCTGACTCCTAAAACAATGAGAAGATCGCCGAGCAATCTTGCTTCCTTTCATGCTCGTTAAAGTACCTGAAAGGGCGTCTATCTGGTATAAGTTTACCCCTTTTCCGGACCTGGTAGACTAATTACAAAAAAGGAATACTCTAGTCACACCGGCTAGAAGAGTTCTTCATTGCATCCTTTTATGCTTCTTTGGGCCTTGGAGACTAACACACGAAAAATCAACCCCCTGGAGTCTTCTTATCGCTTTCAGACTCTCTAAAATTGAAAGCAACCACGAGCATGACCTGTCCTGGGCTCGTATACATCCACACGACAATACCATTCCATTATTTCAGAGTCTTCTTATCACTTTCAGACTCCTTAAAATTGAAAGCAATCACGAGCATGAACTGTCCCGGGCTCGTATAAATCCACACGACAGTACCATTTTTCACCCACTTCTTCTAGTTCCTCAACCCTTGAAGCAGTCCCCTCGTGCCTCTTGGCACTATGATCGATCACCTCGGCAGCACCCCCAGTCAAGTCACCTTTGTTTAGAGTAGTCTGCAGTTTCCTGCCATTTTACACCAGCTTGAGTATCCCTCATCCCACTCACTATCCTTGATCCATTACAGCTATGATCCCTTTCCCCTCAATCAGTTTCATATGTTGCCCAATCGTCCCCTCCATTATACTCTGAACAAAGGAAGTTTGAGTCCACCCACTCTACTTGCCCAGTTATCCCTCCCAGTATGTCAATCCTACCATCAGTACTCTCACACTTCGGTTTTCCACCTCGCACTCCTATCAAGGAAACATCATTGCCTTGCTAGTTGCAGGTCTCCCTCTGTCGACGACAACCCCTCTATTCCAGAGGATAGACCCAGAGGTCCCTGCGCCTTGGACCCATCACCATCTGTGGTGAGTGCCTACGGACCGTTTTGAGAGGAGGCATCATTGCCTCTCTGAGTGGTTCTTTCTCACATGCTCGACTTCAACACCTTGATCGCATCGTTGAGAATCGTGTAGGGTTTATATCCCTCCCATTATTGGTCGAAGACCCCGGATCTCCCCCGACTCTAGCACATTGGTGAGTCACTTCGGAACGCCCGGTTATATGTTCCCGTGGATGTCCGGGTTGCGTTGGCGATTGTATTCGGAAGCCATCCAGTTATATGCTTCCTTGAGTACCCAGTTCAGTTCCAGTTCAGTGTAGCATTGAGAGTATGACTCCCCGTCACTATGATCCAGCAGCTCATCAGTTCCTCTGGTACCCCACTCAGTAGCACTGTTGTTATTCCAGTGTATCAGTTCTTCAGCTCAGACATGGTCAGCCCAGTAGTATGTCCCAAATTTGTGTCCCCTTTGGACCCTTATGATGTACACAGTGGTTCTCTATGTATCCTACAGGTCCTCCTTTTCGGGCCTCATAGTTATTTTTTATGTATCTTGATACGAGCATGGGTATGCCCGCCTCGTCCATATATTTAGATTCTTCCTCATTCCTTATTTGAGGTCATGTATATGTCAGGTCCCCATATTTTGGACCCCATTGTTATTATTGTTCTATATCTTGATACAAGCATGGGAATGCCCGCCTCGTCCATATGATCAGATGATTCCTCATCCCTTATTGAGGTTATGTACTTTTCATTTTTGCAGTTTGTTCGGGACCGTTGTTCCGGGCTCCAGTTTGTTTCTTCTCTTCTCCACACCCTAGGAAAACCATACAGGACTTATGATGTCTATCGGCCATACGATGAGCTCCTTCCCTCACACATCAGGGGGCAATCTGTTAACACCCAAAAAGTGCTCACTACCTCATCTACCCATTACATGACTCATTTGTCCATATTTCCTACCATATTTACCTTTAGAACCCTAAAATCCCATTAAAAAGCCTCCAAAAGGCCACAAAACCATCAAAAAGCCTCCAAAAGGATAAAAAACCCCTTTCCCCCCCAAAATTATCCAAAATTCCTCCAAAATAGCAAAAACCCTCTAAAAAGGGAATAAAAAATATAAAAAAATGAGGAAAAAGAGGTAAAAGGAGGAAAAAACCCTATACAGCTGACCTAAACCATATGGTTCCCAAAACCATTGGCCAGCGCTCCACCACCAAAAACCTATAAATAGGTGATGGAGACCCCTCATTTCATATCCACAGTCAAATACACCCTTACTCTGCCAAAATCACTCTTGAAACCCTAGCTCACCCTTGAGCTATTTTCACCATTGAGTGCCCCTTTTGGCCCATTTCCACCATTGGAGAAAGAGAAGGAACAAAATTGGAGTTTGGAGCAACCCTCTTGGATCATTGCAAGAACTTCACCAACCTCTACACTTGAGGTAAAATTTTAATACAAAAAAGAAAGATTTTCACCATTTCTATTTCATGTCTTTGTTATGTTTATCAATGCTCATGCTAGTTTAGAATCTGTATTGCTTTAGTACTTTAATTCATTGTTTTATTGAACTGCTACTAAGGAGTCCATTCTCCTTAGTAGGTGCTCATTTGCACAAGCTAGGGTGAAAACCCTAGCTACACCATGAGTCAATAGAGATTACCAGGTCATCCAGGATTCCCTCAGGCTTGATCGTTGATTTGTCAACGAGTTCTAAAATGGTATGGGTTGGCCGAATATTAGTGAGTCCAAGTTTCTTCACACTTTATATGGTCATAACATTGATATCCACGCCGAAGTATACCAATACGTTGGGGATTTGCGTGTTTCCTATGTGAACTGTAACAGTAGGATTTCCAGGATCATCATATTTTGCTACAGGAGTCTTCCCCATTATTAATTCGAAAAGCTTTCCCAATACATGGATAGTGGGAGGATCCCTAGGCTTCCTTCCTGGTTTCTTTACACATAAATTCCTAATGGTCTTGGCATAAATGGGCATGTCATGGAGGGCTTGCAACAGTGGGATTTTGACATACAAATTCTTCAATTCTCCTAAGAGATTGAATCGAGGTTTTTCCACTATTTTTTGCAGGGCCAATCGTTCAGGATATGGCGGTTCTCTTATCGACTGTGTAGGCTATGCTTCATCGTGTGTTACTTCCTGAGTTTCAACTATTGTTTCAGTAGGAATGCCAGCATCCTCAATGATGGGGATTGCTGAGTTAACCATATTCTCAATGTGCCGATTCACTCCAGCTTCAGTCACTGGGGATGGAACATCCTCAGTGATGATGGGTTCCACTACCCTTCCTGATCGTAATTGTATGTCATTGCAAGGAATTTGGGAGATGGAATACGCAGGCATGTTGGTAGTCTCAAATTGATGAACTTCTTTATTATTCGGGTTTGGGTTAGGTTATGCAGGTATTTGTGGTCGTAGTGGTGCATTCATAGGTGTGGCATTGATTTGGAATTGGAGTTGTGGCTACTAATACTGTTGGTGAGGATACTGATGAGGAGGGTACTATTGATATTGAGTCTGGTGATGAGGAAAGTTATTTTCTTGGTAAGAATTTCTTTAGTTGGGATTCCAGGGAGCTTGCTGGTTTGATTGTTGTGACCATGGTGTCCAAGAGTTAGGATTTTGCATTGGGTTTTGAGATGGATGCCGCTGGTTATTAGAATAATGTGAAGGGAATTGTGTATTCATATTATTCATACCATTCATATTATTCAAGAAAAATGATGGATCTGGATTCATACCTTGATTTCGAGGATGCCAAGGTTTCTTCTGTGCAATAAAGTAAGCATGTTCCACATCTGAAGTGGATTCCTGCAGGACTGCTTTGAATTTGGTTAATGAAGGACATTCCTTGGTATCATTCTCCAATTCACATATCCTACATATCTCTTCCTTGTCCATCGAGCATTCTTTTAGTGGGTGCTTTATTCTGCATTTAGGATAGAATACACCAAGTGTAAGATCTTCTATTGCTTGCCTCTATTTTGCTCTCAAAACATCTAACTCTGAGGAAATGGAGCTCATCATATCTGTTTTAAAATTATCTAGTAAGTTTCCTATTTATGCTAGAGTGGCTCCTCCACTAGCTGAGTTCTGTGTCCTAGTGAAGACATCCTGATCTCGATATTTGTCCCATTTGTTAGTTCTAGAGGATCCCCTTGAATACCTTCGACATAATTCAACGATCTTCTCAAAATTTTCCTTTGAGATATCCCCTTTCCCCAACATATTCAACATATCAAGGTAATCTTCTCTAATTCCCCGTAGCAAGATAATCTTGAGTGCATCTTTTCCAATCGCAGTGTTGCCAGACCTCTGTAAATTATACAACAATCTTTCAATAAAATCTTCCAAGCTCTCCTCTTCCTTCTGAACCATTTTAAACAACTCTTCCTTTCTATCTTTGGTTCTACAATATTCTTGATATTTAGAAAGAAAGGTTTGTTTCATTTGATCCCAAGTAGTAATGGTCTCACGACCTAGACTCATGAACCAACGTAAAGCATTTCCTTTCAAGGTGGCTAGGAATAGTTTCAGCTTCTGAGCACTGGAGGTATAGTCATAACTGTGACATAGGATGTCGAACTCAAAAAGAAGTTCATCAGGATCTTCAGACGACTTACCATGGAAATTCAGGAGAACTGATGGTGAAATATTTTTCATAGGAGCTTCCCCCTGTGTCTGGAGGATAGGGAATTCAAGTGTGACCACACTGTCACCATGTTGATTATCTTCCACTTCCTCTTCATGGTTATCTTGGCATTCATTCTCTCCTTCGTGTTCTCTATTAGCCATGTTGGTCCAAAATTCAATGGATTTCTTTATTCTTTCTTCCTCTGCTTTTGCTTCTTCTGCTTTCCTCCTTTCTTCTTCTCGCCTTCTCTATTCCTCTGCTTCTCGGTGAGTCTCCAACCACACTTCTTTAGTCACTCTGGTCCTGTTAATATGATAGATCTACTCTCTATCCGGTGTACCCACAATGACTCCCTTGTCTTCAGGAGGTTTCTTCTCTGCAATGGGAGTAGAGGGTCCCGTTGCGTTCTCCACAGTTGATTCTGAATTCTCAATATTCGGAGGAACAAAATTTCCTCTTCCTGTAGATGTCCGCGGTATTCTGGTAGAAGAATCAACTCTAGCAATTATATCGTCAGTGAATGTCTGCCTTCCCAGACCTGTATTACAGCCACGACCTCTTCCACCTGCAATGTTAGTATTCAAAGGGCATTCCCAATTTGTTTTTCTTGTATTCATGCATTCTGTAAATAATCAACCCAAAATGAAATCAATAAACCAACTACTAACTATGTCTATCAATTACCATCCCTGACAACGGCGCTAAAATGTTGGTCACCCTATATGCTAATTAATTACAACTAACACACAGGATGCTCAATATAAATTGTCAACCCAGGGAGGTTTTTTATTTCAATAGCAATATGCACAGTCTATGCATAAACATTTAAAGTAGCTAATTTAAATAAATGGAGATAAATAATCCTACCTATCTGCTCATCCAAACTCACCTCATAACTAAAACTAATCTAACTTATCCATCTAGGAATTCAAAGTACCATTACCTTCCTACAGATATCAACCCAACAATTACTAATATAGAAATAAAGATGAACTAGATTAAGTTTGCAAGAAGTTAAATCCTATAATGATCAAACTACAGTATTCAATCTCTATTGAATTGATTCATCTAGTAGCTACTGTAACTCAATCACAATCTGTCTAATCTAATGAATTCAGGAAAGATACAACAACAACTAGAAACTAGAAATAAGCTTGAACTCTAATTTGATTTAATATTGGAAATCTTAGAAAGAATAAATGACTGAAAGGAATTAAAGCTGAGCTTGGCTGTAACAGCTAATCTAACACACCATGCATCAAATAAAATAACCTACACAGTCGACTGTCACACCACATAGTTGCATCTATTCAAGATGCAATCATAAACTACAAGAAAAGAATGCAAGTATTGATCTACTGTTGCAGCTTGCAGTAACACATCTAATGCAATTCCACACCACACAACATAAAGGAAATTAACTACTTAGCTTGGCTATCTCTGTGAGAAGGTGGGCCCTGGCCTTTTAACAGAGACGCCGTGAACTAACACAAATTAAGACACATAAATATGAAGAACTCTGCTCTTTATATTAAAAATGGCAATTTACAGTCTCAACTCTCTGTTATAGCCTGTAAAAAATGATAATTAACCAACCCCAGACTCTGAAAGCCTTCCCATATTTATACATGCAAAATACAATTCGTGATCCACTAATTTCGTGCAGTAATGAAGATCTCTGATCTTCATGCTGTGGAGTTACAACAGAACTGTTACAGCCATCTTGAATGAGGTCGTTGGACATGAAGGATGTTGTTACTCTAGCAGTCAATGGATCAACGGATTAAGCAATTGCTAGGCATCCTGTCTGTTGCAGCGAAGTCCTGTTATAGTTCCAGGTGGAGAGGCGCGTTGTTCCCTTTTAATGTGAGGAACTGAATCTGAAGAGTAACAACTAGCACCATGTGTGATTCTTTCCCAAGGCTTAGCCACTGATACACTTGTGTCTCCTAATGCTTTGATCTTGACTTATCAAAATCAACACAAGTTAGCATAAATCAAAGGCTACAATTCATAACCATAACAATATTAGGCATTAAATAAATGAAGCAATAATTAATTATACCTGTTAGGATTCATGATTGATCTAGAAGAAAGGCATATATATGGTTTATGGAAATAGGGTGTAACAGGGAAAAATGATGTAATAAGTGTGGTAAAAAAGGGGCAATTCCAGGGCCCAACATATACTATGTACCTCAATCAATTAGGCCTTCTGGATCCTCTCAGTTTTTTATTGTCTCAAACAACCTCTCATGCTCTGCATGAGGTAGTAAGTAGCATACCTTGTTTGATGTCTCCATTGGCATTGTTTGTAGTTGGATGTTTGTACCAATGACCAAATGCATAAAGTGAGACACCCATGAACCTAGTCTATAATCTGTGTATGTGTAGCCATTACTCTTTGGTCCCTTTCCATCTACTGTAAGATATCCCCCCTGAACAACCATCGAGCCAGTTGAAAAGTTAATGCCTTCACTATCGGTTAATGATGCGAGGAGGGTTTGATTCCCCTAGATGCATCGCACCAACCAATAATTCGTCCCAATTGCACTATCTTTTAGGGCGACAACTGCATATATGTGTCATGCAAAATGCATTTTACGGTCATATTCCAACAAGTAGTGGTTTGATAACTTGGATAATTACAAAAGCGAGGAGGAAATCGGGATATGCATGCATAGATGTTTACCTAGTTGAACAAGATCGGATATATGATCATATTCATTCAAAATAGAGGATTGACCTTCCTCTAACTAGATTGTTTCAACAACTGCACGTGGGTCCACTGCAAGTGATACATGATCCCATTCATCAACCCAATCCATTGATTCACGCTCATCCCATTCACAACTGCTGCAAGGCCCACAAAAGAAAGCAAGTTTCCACATCCATATTGCAAATAAGTGGTTGATTGAGCTTCGAACCGAATGAAATCCATGAGTGCCTTGCACAGCACTACAACTATAAGAACGCGATCGATCTATATCAACCACATGCCAGAAATGTTTGAAAACATGTCCTCTACCTGTTGGTCTATGCTGCTCCATGGTTCGATCTGACATTTTTGTAGAGCACCATTAAACTATGGATTCTGCATCCTGAATATGAGGGTTTTTCATGCACCTCATCTCCTCCCTTCGTAGGGAAGTTTTGACACATGCTCCAGCCGCATCATGCTCTCCCTTTCCATGACCGGTCTCAAAATAGTTCCATATATGCATCACATCATAAGTCTTGTGCAAAATACTCAACCACTGGAATACACATGCATTTTTGAACTGGCCTACACAACCATCTGACCATATCTAATGCTCATCCATTTGTATAACTCTCTCCTTCAGCTGGTCATAGAAAATTCTGAAGCAATGCTGCACATAATGCAGGTCGTGGCACCTATCGTCACTGATGTAGAAGTTGGTCTCTTTCAATATTATCCTCATGGCATTGCTTCTCTATGGATCGTGCTTATATGTGATATGGACCATTATGCTAACTTGTTATGAATGGTAGTATTGAATTTGAATCTCATTATGTGGTTGTATGGTGTAGTTTTCAGCAAAGTCCACAAACGACAATATTGTTCCATTGGGAAAGGTGTCCCTGCATTGTCTGTACTATTCATCCTGCAATCATGCTACATGGACATGTTGTACATATTGCTCGGTCTTTGGGTAGAATTCCTTCATGAAATTGCAAATTTGTACCTAGTGCCACAAAACTAAGGGCATTAATACAACATGACATTTTCACTAAATATATATGTACAAATTCAACATGTACAGTATGAAAGTATGCAAATTTAGATTACCTATGACTTCACCAATGCAATTTTTTTTGCTTTCCTTCACACTATCTACTTGATATGTTATGTACTTGAAGTTCTACATTTCTACTGACATCCTCCCAAATTCGTGCTCTTTGGTTTCATGGATGCATCGACTCAATAATGCAAATCCACTGCACCTGGAACATGTCCCATATAAACATGATCTTAAATAATATTTTTGTCCTTTGGGTTTTGGACACATTATGCTATGTGTAAATTCTCTGGATGCATTCGGTGGTTGTAACGATGGGAAGTGCTGCACAATGTTAGTATGAAAATCACAAAATATATGTCTATATGTATCATAATAGTACTCAAATTCTACATGGTATCTACAACAACATGTGTTGAAATCAATGCAAATTCTAACATACTAGGGTTTGCATTTTTCAAAGGAGCTTTAGCCCAAGTTCAATTGTGTGTGCTCATTCTTGAACCTCTCATAGAGTTCCATTTGTGTCGTTTCAAGGAAGTTCTTGACATGGGGTTCACACCCATTAACACCTTTTCTCAACTTTAACATATCTCTTTGATTTGATGATGGTCTAGTGTTATCATGCCAAAACTTTTGTACTAGTTCTTCAACAACATCAATAAGCTTCATGTACGAACGAGGTAACCTACCAACAAAGGCCCAACAATATTTTTGGCCCGGGGTCTCAAGTTTTTCTCTAATGACATAATAATTTTGAAGAGTCTTTCTATCTACTTTAAATATTTTACATGTGTGTGATAGAAGGCGACGTTTCCTTGTGGATTTGTCTACAATCGATTCTGACAGTACATGACGAGCCGCACTAAAATATTTTGTATGAGAAGTTTTTCCAATCAAATTAAATGCAGACTGTAGATTTCTAACAACACGATTGTTGTCCTCTGAAATTCTAACTACCTTTATGCCCAAAATTCTCCTAACATGAGCTAGACAATGAGATTTTAACAAAGCCAGAAACAATTGACATTTTGCTGCATCGGTTTTGGATTCAAAAAAGTCTTTGATTATCCTGTTACAATGGAAATCAATAGTGCGTTTGGGAAACTTACCTTCAAGTCCTGAAAATGAACTTTCATCCACATGAATACGTCTGGGAATTCTTTGTCATCTGTAATGTCCCCATTCAAATAATTGCATAGCAAACAATCCCATCAATCCTACCAAGTTCCCTAGGTTGAATGGGTACATTTGGAATTGTAATAAGGGATGAAATGAATGATGTTTATACATTATGATAGTTCAAGTATTTAATAAGTAGTTTGAATAAATAAATCCAAGAGAAATTATAGGTGCAAATGGTTTTGAAGACATATGGAGGATGTGGGGCCCACACTATCTTGGTTTCTCACTACCACATGGCATATCTCTCTTGCCATTTCGAATCCATGGGAAGGAAATCATTATGGAGTGAGTTGGTAAGTAATACACATGGAATTGAGCATCTTAGGTCGAAATGGGATGGAATGGTAACCTCCATGGGAGACGAAGAGTCAAATTAGAAGCTTCTGGACACTTGGGCTAGATTCCCTAGCTCTATGACAACAATGATGAAGCATCTATGACATTTATGACAAAATTCAGACATGAATTCTGAAATCTGAATATTATGACCTGTCAGCCCCAAAAATAGGCTTAAGGAAGGCGCTCATGGGTGTTGGAGAAGCCCAAGAGACCCCTACTCGAATTGGGAGGAGATGGAAGGTTGGGAATGAGGAAACAAGTGGCAAATGTGGAATATTTCCTAAGTGGAAATATCTAGAAGCTAATGGGAGGAATTCAAACCATGCGAGGATAATGTTGGTTATAAAATGTAGAAATCAAGTATGAGAATGGCTTTTGATGATTTGAGAAAAGTTGCATTTGTGAAGAGAGAACTAGTGGATGACTAGTTTCTTGCCTTAACCAATTTCGAGGGTGAAAGATTCCCATCCAAGTTGGTGTTTGCAGAGGCACTCAGGTATTTCATGGAGATTTAATGGAGTTTGTATTTGCAGGTACCAGCTATAGGGAAGCTTGTGGTTTTGTTTAGTGCAGCACCATCTCTCAACCATTTCCAGTTTTGAAGGCATATTCATGCTCCTTGAGGGATTGTTCTTTGGGTGAGCTCTTGTACTTATTGGGAGAGATTATAATGATCTATTTCTGATTGTAATAAGAATTATATACTCTTTTCTTCATCTTCAGAAAGTCTCAGGTCGAAATACCAATTGGTTGTATGTAAAAATGAAGATTTATGAGCAAACAATGTCCATTTCCACACTACATTGATATATGCTATTATAATGATAATGATTTCGAATAAATGAATGTTTATATGATATATTTGTGATTAATGGACTTCCATTGATGTGTATTACAAGTTTCATATTCAGTACTTGAGCATTTGAAGTCATTATACTCAGTTTATTTGCATTTGAAGAAGATTTGGTGCCATTCCCCAAGGGTCGAATTAGTCGTTTTTGCTGTTGTTTGGGAGAGGTTTGGAACAGAATTAATAAATAATGAATGGTTCATTTTGGAACTTAATAACATCCTTGATACATCCCCTACCTCTGTTCAGAAATTCGAGTGGGTTGAGAGGCATTTGGGAAGCCATTTTCAGTATTTACCCCAGGGGGATTTGAAGCCCAATTTACTAGTAAAATTGCATACTTGGTCCATAATCTTAAGAGAGTTTGCAGAAGTATTTTGGTGGCCATATATCATCCCTGAATATCATATTCAATTCCCAACATCAGTCCCATACCTTCTCAGAATATTTGGGATCATTTGGGGCAAAATTGGGACCTAGGCACCAAAACTAGTCTAGGGTCGAAATTGGAAAAGTGAAAAATTGGGCATTTTTATAAAAATTGAAAAAGGTACATTACATCGTTTGCTTGATATTCGAGGCAAGGGATTCGGAAAGGAAGTACGAGTCTCGTCACCGGTTTGTTGTGGCCCTTCGTTCACAATTTGGTCCTGTAAGGGAGTGTGTTCGACATGTGTGTGCTCTTCTTGGGGAGGTTTCCAATTAACAACTTGTTCAACATCCATCCCTTCATACTCGACATCAAGCAAGATTTGATTGACTTCAACCACTTCTTCATTGCTTGTTGACGGATCTAAGGAACTAACTTTTTGATGTGTACGGTTTTTCATGTACAACCTAGCCTTTTCTCTTATCTCATGGGGATTTTCAGGGGGCGGCTCCTTCCTTCTAGACTCTTTTATTATTATATCTGTTTCCCATATTAAATACGCTTTTAAAAAAAACAAAAATATCATCCCTGGAAGAATAAAAAACAAATAAGATATTAAAACTCGATGTGCATGATTATTAAAACTCGATGTAGCAATTGATTATTTACAACAACATCTACTGAGAATGTTTTCATATAATCTTAAAAGCTATTGAGAATGCCCTAGATATAAAAAAAACATCACCTCTAGGAACTCAATTGGATGGTGGTATGGGATGTTAGTAGGAGGACATTCCCTACAAAAGGAGAAGCTTTTACTCACTTCATTTTCATGTTTTGGATGAAGGAAAATTGCCCCAAAATATTAAGAGTTTTCAATTCCTTAGGTGTTTGTGTGAGTTGTTGTAGTGAAATCATGAGGAATTCAACAAATGTTTGTGTACTAGATGGAGCCATGTGATTAAGAAAGGTTATTGGTGGTGATCCAAGTAATTTTTTTTTATTATCTTCATGAAAGGTTGAAAGCATTGCTTGGTGCATGTTGTAGTTTTTATGTGGTAAGATGTTTTTATTGTCTATGTTGAAGATTAAGAAAACTAAAATACATGTTGACGCAGTGTCTATCGATAGGGGTTCACTCCGCACTATTTCCAACAAACTATCAACCCAAACTCCCTTATACACCGGCCCAGAAAGGTGTAACCCTTCCCAACAACACTTGTGGAGCAAGTGCAGTCTCACCCGAGATGGATAAGGGCGCTGCTGGAACCAATTTTCCGCAGTGATGTAGAGGATATGCACACATTACCTTTGCACTATGAAAATCCTCATAGTAGATCTAAGAGATGATGTATACCTCACAAGAGTAATTAATATTAAGCAGGAAGATAGAAGAAGAGTGGTCAATGCATTCTAATGAGCAACAAAGTAATATTATAGTAGAACTCGGATAGAAGCAAAAATACTTCACACACACTAATTAATTAATCACAATATGGACAAATAAGTAGTACAATGCATGAGGATCCGAATGCCTAAGGTGGAAATTCGAATTAGCCTTCATGGAGTGATAAAAAAATCACTGGAGTGTCATCAGAGCACAACTGGAAGTCTTCATCATCATCAGTGGAGTCATCAATGCTCAAGTAACTGTCAACCATCAGTCAAACTGAGTCTAACTGAGTGTGGTAGGTGTAGCTAAGTGTAACTGGAACTAACTGAATGAAGGAGGATCAGTGGAGGGTGCATGAGGATCTAATTGAAGTCAGAATGGGAAGTCATGTCTCACTGCAGGTCCATCGGAGTGATACAGTCAGTTGAGAGTCAGTCCGACCTTAAATCAAGGAAATAACTAAATATAACTGAAGATAACTGAATGGTAGGTAAGGAAGGGCGCCTTTCTCAACTAGTAGATGAAAGGAGGGCACACTAAGCTCTAGGAGGGATGAAACTGAGTAGAAAGAAGCTCTGGGGGATAGCTAACTGAGGGCTAGGTGTTGGGAGTGATGACTGGGATGCATGCAAATGCATGCAAAACCTAAATAATGCATGCAAACCCTAAAAATGCATGCATAACTGAAAATACAAAGGATGAAAATGCTAGTAGGACTAGGATGGAGTATAGGAATATCCTAACACCCCCCCTAATCCATCTTGGGCCCTGGTAACTAAGACAAAAGGTCACCCAACACAAATGAATAATAACAGTCAATAAGCCGAGGAAATGGGGAAAACCTCATGGGAAAAATACCCCCCCTCAAAATAGATTGTAAGGCACACACAAAAATAAATGCTCCAAACTCAAGCAGGTGTGATGCTTGGTCATATGTCTGGAGGTATATTCTTCTTGGGAAGAAGTGGATCATGCTCAGAAAGCATGTGCTTGTACTTGCTCTTCAGATCAAATGTGATGAGAACAAATCCAAAAGTATGAGGATGATCCTTGAACCTGTGATTCGAATCAACTGAGGTAGGATCAAATCTATGAATGTGCAGATAGTCTTTTGTCTTCTCCTTTGAACCATCATGGGTGATATTATACCAAAAAGAACCATCACATGATTGCTTGAAATCCAAATCAGATTTAAGACTTGAAGAATAGTTTCTTGAGATCTCCTTTGAACCAGCATGGGTGAGATCAAAACTATCATATGCATGAGAAATTATCCCAAGTAGTGATTGCTTAGAATCCAAATTAGATCCAAGACTTGAATCATGGTTTCTTGAGATCTCCTTTGAACCATAAGAGGTGAGATCAAAACCAATAAATGCATGAGAAATTATCCCAAGAGAATGGCAATGGTTTCTTGAGATCTCCTTTGAACCATTAGGGGTGATATCAAAACCATGATATGCATGAGAAATTATCCCAAGCAAATTGGTAATGGCCATAGTATTCAATAACCTTTTGAAAGCATGAAATAATGATCATATAATAGTAAATAAGAGGTAATTGATCATGGAGAGCGAATGCATTACCTCCAATGGCTGATTTTACCTCCGAAACATTCATGTGATCATGATGCAAACCAACAAATTCTAGTGCAAGAGAGGATTTAGGACCTTCTGCAATTTCTAGAGTGTGAGATGGCACATAATTCGAAATAGAAGAAATTTGGAGCATGAGTGTAGAATCTGCAAGTTCTTCTTCTTTGTAGACAACTTCAATATGAGATATGTTTGATACTGGTTCATGATCAATGAGATCATCAAGGAGGGCGAATGCATCACTTTGCTTGCTCTTGAAAAGGTTTGGACCAA
Source organism: Larix kaempferi (assembly GCA_027924585.1). NCBI lineage: Eukaryota > Viridiplantae > Streptophyta > Pinopsida > Pinales > Pinaceae > Larix > Larix kaempferi. The sequence continues at coordinate 6,881,412 of BSBM01001433.1, read as the reverse complement.
TCCCTTCATTCTGGTTGCCAAATATTTCATCCAGGTGGGCCCATAGCTCTTTTGGAGTTTCAACACCATCAAGGTATTGGTATATCATGTATTCAGGTAAAGAAAACATCATTGTTCCATAGACTCTGTCACCTTTATTTAACCAGTCAATCTCTTCTTCAGAGGATTCGAACTCTCTTTCAAAACAATCATCAAAGAGATCATTTTTCTTCAAATATGCTATAATTTTCGGTTTCCATTCATCATAGTTGAATGGAGAAATAATAGGGATTTATTCTGAATACATGGAAGCTGTAGAAGACCTGCAAAAACAATAGAAAATATCTGCAACTGCTACTGCTGCAAAAGTGCAAAAACTGCTGCAACTGTTGCACTCAAAATCTTGATAATAACCTGCAAAAAACTCTCAGGAATGGAGATAAACAATACTCTCAACATGCTCTAATACCATGTGAAAATCCTCACAGCAGATCTAAGAGATGATGTATACCTCACAAGAGTAATTATGATTAAGCAGGAAGATAGAAGAAGAGTGGTCGATGCAGTCTAATGAGCAACATAATAATAATACAGCAGAACTCAGATAGAAGCAAAAATACTTCACACACACTAATTAATTAATCACAATATGGAAAAATAAGTAGTACAATGCATGAGGATTTGAATGCCTAAGGTGGCAATTCAAATTAGCCTTCATGGAGTGATCAAAAGATCACTGGAGTGTCATCGGAGCACAATTGGAAGTCTTCATCATCATCAGTGGAGTCATGAATTCTCAAGTAACTGTCAACCATCAATCAAACTGAGTCTAACTGAGTGTGGTAGGTGTAACTGAGTGTAATTGGAACTAACTGAATGAAGGAGGCTCAGTGGAGGGCACATGAGGAGCTAACTCAAGTCAGAATGGGCAGTCAAGTCTCACTGGAGGTCCATTGGAGTGATACAGTCAGTTGAGAGTCAGTCTGGCCTTAAATCAAGGAAAGAACTGAAGATAACTAAATGGGAGGTAAGGAAGGGCACCTTTCTCAACTGGTAGATGAAAGGAGGGCGCACTAAGCTCTAGGAGGGCTGAAATCAAGTGGAAAGAAGCACTGGGGGCTAGCTAACTGAGGGCTAGGTGCTAGGACTGATGACTAGGATGCATGCAAACCCTAAAAGTGCATGCATGACTGAAAATGAAAAGGATGAAAATTCTAGTAGGACTACGATGGAATATAGGAATATCCTAATATGCACTAACTAGAGATTGTAACATTCACAACATACTATTAACTTATCATTCGCACCTTAAGTCATTCGTAGATTTTAACAAACATTCGAAACAACATATTTGACATACTTCTTTAGATTACTTCTTACACCTAAAGCATATTCGCATTAATCAATATAAAACAATCACATAACATATTTGACATTCATCATCGCATCATTGCATAAGAAAAGACAAAATTTGCATCATAACCGAACATCTCCATTCATTCACCAAAGCTGCGGAATCAACCTCACAGAAACTGTCAATACAACATATTGCGAATACAAAACGAACCCAAAAGATAGGATAATCATCCAAAACTTGGCTGCCCTTAGGCTTACAGTCCTACTCTATTTATATGATTTTATCTTATTACAAAATGGTCCACATGATTGACTTAACTAATCTAACAATTCCTGCACTTCCATGAATACCGCGAATGATCCTTCTTTTGCGGAATGACCCTTTCGCAACTATCGGCTTCGCACTTCCTGCGGATCTATCCTGTGCCAATAGGCCCCCAACACAAACTTGTGGTTCGTCCCAAGCCACCCCAGCTGGACACTGCTGGTTTGTTGTACTGCTGTTGGAAGTCATCATAGGTGGTTCGAATCTGGTCGACTATCTCTTTTACTGATGCTCGGAGTTGTGCACTCTCTATCACATGCTGCTCCATTGGGTGGTCACATACTTTCTGTCGTACCTCCTGCAATTGCTCCTGTACCTATTTCATCACTGGTACTACTCTTTCTATGAGGGATTCAACCTTTGTTTGAAGCTCATCGAAATGTGCAGCTCGTCGTTGCTTCCTTTCATGGACCTTTTCAGCCAGCTGCTTCATACTTTGTAGTTCTGCGGATTTCACCATTTGTATCATTGTGGGTATCATTTTGAGCGATCCCTTAAAGGTTTCCAACTGCTCTTATGCTTCACGGAGCATTCTCTTCAATGTGGAAAACTGGTCATACTCAACCAACCTATCCCAAAACTATGTAAGGCCTACGGCAACTTGCTGTGCTGCCTGTTCCATCTCCTAAATCTCTATTACTGCTTCCTCTATCACTATCTGCCGACTCTGAATTTGCACTTGTGGGGTGATGGGTGTTACTGGAGTCTGGAGCTCCACATTTTCCTTTCTGATCTTGGTAATGGCTACCCCTAGCATAACAGCCTAGGCTTCTCTTTTCCAGCGAGGGATTCTTCAAATCGAGCCTTCTCCTCGATAGCTTGTACTTTCACAACTAGTACTACGACGTGTTTATCTTGAAGGTGCTGAGCCTCCATCTCGATGTGTTGTAGTTGCTTCTTGTATTCGACAATTGTTGTGCATCGTAGCCTCGTAGTCATGAATTTCTGCAGTTGCTGCCACTTGAACTCGATGTAGTGTCAACATTGGGAGTAAGTTGAAATCGAACATTGCCAAGTCAGCCTTCCAAATCTCGAGGTCCAAGGCATTATCTCCTGTCAAAAAGGCATGGGTTTCAAATTGGACAATGCGTTGCTGGGTGCCCACTTCTACCTCGACTCTGGGAGTCGGCAAGTTTTACTAGAAGTCCCCATGTGGTACCCTTATGTTGATTATTGTATTTTCCATGGTGTTTCATAGCTCCCCTATGTATTGGAAGTTCTATGCTGAATGCTATGTAACCTTTTGGCGGTTACTCTCCATGATATGCATAATGCTATAGAGAAATTTGTCGGCCTATTGCATAGTGAGCCCTTCCTATGCGTTGCTGCCAGCGCGGTCCATTTTCTTCTTCATCCTTCATTCTTCCTATTGGAGGTCTAGTTCTAAATCTATTAGGCTATTGGCTGTGGATGCCCCATCGCAGCCAAAATCTACTATCTGATCCTCCTGTTCAGCGCTTTCCTTCTGGTTGGCGGAAGCTATGTCTTCCTTGGACGGGTCTTGTTGCCCTACTACTTGCCCCTTTTTGATATCATTCAGATCGGCAGGAACCTTCCATGTCTCTGGAAATTTGGCGATGATGTTTTCGCGCTCACCCTCGGTGAGCTTGTATTGTGCCCTTAGCCACTGCTTCGTCAGATCCGTGCGGGCTTGGAGGTAAATTGTGTGTTCTTCGACTAATATCTGAGCAATGGAGTGGTACTTTGTCGCAGCTTGCACTGTGATTTACGGTATCATCTGTGCGTTGGACCGCATTCTCTGGAGCCATATATAAAGTGGTATGGTGTATTCTTTTTGTCATTCCTTGTCAGTGGTCGCCCATAAGTTCTGGTACTGCGGCCCATCGCATACTTGTTGTTCCATGGGATCCACCCCTTGATAGTCATCTGGTTCTCTCCATGATTTTAAGGCAACGAGGAGGAGTAGCCATGAATATGTGAATGGCCGCCCGTATTCCTATGCATCATACACGTCCTCGGTCAATTCATGGAGTAGGAACTGAGCCCAGTTCATATGTTCTCTTGCGGCGCACAGTTCCACAGCTGTGATGACGATCGAATTGCATTGCAGCGGTCGGTTTTTTCGTGTCACTTTGACCACAATTATCTTTGCCCCTACTTAGACTTCTTGGTTGTTGATTGTATTGATTAGGTAGCCTCTTGAGTCTTTCTCTACGCCATACTTTGTGGACAACTGTTCGGCTAATTTCTTGTCATTTTCCTTACCCTGAAAAAAATGGGAAGTGTCGGCTCCCTCTTGAGGTAGGCCGGTGATTCTGGAAATTAGGTCGATGGTGATTGGGATTCTCTCATGTAGCCAGATGCATCTGTCATGGAAGGATGCGAGGAGTTGCTTGATGCATGAGTTGACCTGTGCAAGGCACCCAAATGCGGTAGGAGGGTGATACCGAGTAACCCTCAGTGTGCCAGTCCCAATGCGCACTTCTTAGGCTCCTTCGTAGTTGGGCCTCTTGCATGAGGGACACCCTCATAGGCCTCTGCGTATTCTTTGAACTTTAATAGGTCATGGTCAGTATACTGTAACCTCTGCAACTTGGCGGTAATATCACCAACTATAGTAATCCCTGGTGGTACTGGTGTGACCGCAATGGGTTATTTTTCGTTCTTGTTGATCCATGGTGTGGGCGCCCTTGCCCGACAAGGTGGAACATATTGTGATAGCATGGGGCCATTGTATCCATATTGCATGGCTTTAGCAACTAAGGGGCCTGTAGTGTCAGTCGTAAGCCTTGTGGATTCCCGGGTGCCTTTCTTTTTCTCCTGACTAGTGTCAGGGGGTCGAGTCGCGCTCCTCTTTTTCTTATGTAGGGCTATAGACATAACTTCTGGCTTCTCCTGCACAATTGGTGTGGGCTGCGGTCTTTCGGTGCTGGTGGTTGAAACATACACTTCCATTCGGATCTCAGGATATTGACATCGCTAAATCTGTTTCCACTTCGCCTCCCATATACTGGCCGGTAGTATCCATCCGAGCATGGGTCATAATTGCCAAATCGCATCGAGATCTGCCAAATCCATCGCATGCATTGGTTATTAACTCCCATTGTTCTCAGTTTTGCTATTGTCCGGTATGGTATAACTGCGGCATTTATTGTCGGATTGGACCATCATGCATCGTGGCAGCTTCTGAATTGCCTACAATGTGTCGACAACTGTTTGCTTTTTCTTCTTCTTCTTTTCCTTTTTTTGTACATCGACACAGCGAGTGCCGCTATGTCGTATCATTGGCTTCTCTACCATGGCCAATTTTTGCTGGTTTCACCGGGTCACTGTTGTGTACTTCTTGATGTCATTTTTTAGTGGTTTAGCTTTCATCATTCTGCCTATCGTGGTTTGTTCCGGTTGATGTGCCCACTGCTTGATCGACTTCTTGATCTTTAATGGTTGCTGAACTTTGTGTGACAGTTTATCTGGTGCCACAACATTGTGAATGCCCTCTAATTCTAGTAAGTATGTAGCCCTGGGGTCATCGTCATCTTCGGTCTCTCCGGTGACATTGTAACACTCCATCAACATTTCTGGTGTCGCAGTCCATTGAAGTGCCATTGGTTGTCCAGTTGGTACTGATTCAAATATCTTTCTGTGGATCGCCTGTGGTGTGGTGTGGATTAAGGGATTTTCATATGAGGATGAGAACGATTGGCTGAAGCCAATGGTAAGTTGTTCCCAAGATGTTGTCCCATGTCGCAGTTCTGTTGCGACATACCAGCTCTGCGGTACCTCATGAAACGAGTGCACGGATGCATGTACACACTCCTGTCATGCTCTCAATCCCCATTGATGTTGATAGGCATTCAGATGTGCCTTCAGGTCTCCTCGTCTGTCGTATCGCATATGGTCGACTTTCGCAGCTTCGCTGAACCGAACTACCATGAGGCATCGACATAGTGGCCAGGATGTGATGTTTGATTTATGCGTTTCCCACCATCGTGCAGGACTAGCCGTCAGGGCTTCCTCTAGGGCCAGTAGACGCTGTGGTTCTACCACTTTTTCCTCAAATTCTGTGAGAAAAGTGCCCAAGTTGGGAAATCCCTCATAGGTAGGTAACACATACTCCTCCATGGCTACCCTTCGCAGGGACTGTGTTATCCATGCACCTCTTTGAAAGGACACCTCATGCAACCGATTCTACCAATTCTCCAGGGCCTTGTCTGAGTCTGAGGATGCTGAACCTGAATTGCACCAACCTAATTATCCATCCGTATCAGGATTAACATAATCTTCAAAAATGTTGTACAAGGTGTCCCACCTTTCCGTAAACTCGTCACTGGTAGGCTCCGTATAGCGCAGCCCTTCCGCAGGATCCAATGGTGCAATGACCCTCATTTCCTAATTCTTGAATGACATTATCATTTTCTTAAAGTTGATAATTGCTTGGTTCTCCATGGCCCAGTCTATCCCCAACAGTACTGGATAGGGACTGGTGTTATCCACAATTTCAATGACATCGAAATCTGCATACGTTCTGAGACCTTCAATTTCAACCGAAATTTGACATACTCGACCGAGTGGGGTGACCTTGCTCTAGTTCGCCAGTCATAGCTGTACTGGTGACCAAGTCATCAGCGGCTTTCCCATTATTTCCCATGTCTGTTAGTCAGGATATTCACATCCGAACCCAAATCCAGAATGATTGAGTCGACATCAAATTCGCCGATCTGTGCCAACATCCACATCTCCCTACATGTCTTCCTTTTATGTATGTGATTAACTCTTTGTTCCAGTCGTGCACCTCCCCGTCATTGCAGTATAATAGCTATTTCTTCCAGTGCATTTGGGTCTTTAGCCAAGTCCAGGAAACTCTCCAAGAATGCTTTTAGAGTGTTTGCCTTCCTTCGCAACTTCATTGAGTCGAATGTCGGTGGCATATCATAGATTTCCTCCTCAATAGGTAGTTGCCACCTATTCCTCATTGCCTCCTGTGCCTTCAAAAAGAAATCTCTTTCTACTTCTGCATCGAAAGTGACTTGCTTCCACTGTGCTTTTGTTGGTCTAACATTGGTGTGTGATCTATCACCACCTGTCACCGCTCCTCCTCTGGTCACTATTCCAACCATTGCATGGCTACTCCTGGCTTCTATCGATATCATCTACACAACTGATGGTGCATTCTGATGATTTTGGTTCTGGTTCTGGGGTGGATGCTTATTTTTCCATTTCGCGATGAGTTGAGGGAAGTTCTCTACACTATGATCTACAACACTATAGAATGTGCACTGCGGTGCTGAATTTGGGCAATCTCTTTGGTAATGCCCTTGCTGCTCACAATTGTAACAGATGATTGGACATCTTCCTCATCCTACAACTCCTCCACGTACCATACCGGCACCTCATCCTCCACGAAATCCTCCACTGAAACCTCCACGTGGCACCCCATATTGTCGATACTTTGGTTTCCCGTACTGCGGTTGCTGATACTATTGCTACCGGTACTGCGGCTGGCCATACGATGGTGGTGGATACTGTGGGTGCCCCATACTGTGACTGCCCATATTGCCCCTGGTCGTATTGCTACGGTTGGTTAAACTGCGGCTGACTATACTGCGATTGCTGCTGCACCACTGGTGGTTCTTTCCCCTTCATAAAATACGTGTCAGCTGTCCGATCTTGCAGTAGGTCATATGCCCTACAGTCCTTCTCATCAAGGCCAATCGATCGAAAAAACTTGCAGTATAAGTTTACTGGCTTTGATGCCATATTTTGCAGATATACACATTCCTCTGGTCGATGCCTTCTGGTCTGGAAGACCGTACACCATGGCATGCCTCCTTGACGAAGGGTGTTTGGTGCCCCCAACTGCAAATACTCATGGAACTCTAGGCAATTGTCCTTATGGTGCCCCTCACTTCTAGATCTGGTGCACCATATGTCTCCACAGGTTTCCTTTCCCTTCTAAATATCCTCCAATTGAAGTGTTAAGTTGGCCAACTGCGCCTGCACCTTGTCCATTCCCATCTATGCTTCGTCGACTGGTGAAGCCTCCAACTTCATCGCAATATCTAAGGCTTTTGCTTGTGTCGCAACCTTTTGTTGCATCAGTGGTCCTTGGATATGCGGGTACCAGGCCTGCGATGAACCATTCTTTGTGTTGCAGCTCATTTATCGGGAAAATCACTTTTGCTATTAGCGTCTTTTACCGCTGATCGAATTCCCACACCGACTCATTCGGGAAATGCTTAATCTCCTTAAGCTCAGTGACATATTGCGACTCATATTTTGGTTTTTTAAATTCGTCAATCATTGCCATTCTGACCTGTGCTAATTTTTTAGCTTCTATTCCCACTGGAACCTTTACAAATTTCATGTACCAGTCTAACAACCGACCCTTAAGGGTTGTCGCTAGCTGTCCCATCTTTATCGCATCGTCCTAGACCTTCTTCACAGTCCAGACTGCTTCGCATATAAACCAATACTGTTCGAGATCCTCGGTCTCGTTCCCCTGGAACTTAGGCATCTTTGCCTCGTCTGCCATCCTAACACTGTTACTATTGTTGTTTACTGAAGCGCTGCTCTTGCCGTTGCATGTAGGGCAACTTCATGAATAATTCAGATTTCTTCCCATAAAATTTGGAGTAGTGTGCCTGGTTGAAGGTACGTGGTAACTTATGATTTGACCTCCTTCTACCTATGGCCTAGCCTGGTCGACATTTCCTTCGTAATAAGGTCGCTTCCTCCCTTGTGGTCTCTTCTCAAAGTTCTCTATTTCGGTCCTCTCAGGAGACTCTCTCTCAGTTCTCCTCTTCTTCTCAGGACGCCGAAATATTGCCCCACTCCTCAAGGTACCACACTCTTCGTTAGCTTCCCTTAGAAACTCGTCATCACTCATGTCCATCTACCACATCTTTCCATCAGACTCGCATTTACGCGATACCTTCACCCTCCGCACACCAATTTTTTTACTCGTCAAAAGACATCCTCAATATTCCTTTTTCGTAGACAAGCATCTTAATCCATAGTTTTAACGATGATAGGAACCTTCCTCTTGGCCCCTTGAAGAAGTTCCTTTCGGCGTCGCATTACGACTTGATAGTATATACCGCGAACTCAGTCATGTACCCTTTGAGGATACTATCTACCCAAAAATCAACAGCTCACGATACCTTGTTATCAACTTGCTTTAGCTGTTGCACCAACTCCGGGGTCCAACAATCAGGTTCAGTCTTCTGGCAATGGTTCTTTCGGAATGTCAGCTGTGCCAACCACTCATGCAACAACACTAGGAATTCACAGAAGAATATTTCATGGATGTTTGAGTAGATGTATCTTTCTAACCAACTGGTCACTGTCTTTTTAGGATCTCGCTTCTCGCTTTCTGTGAATTCCTCCGCCTTTTTGTCGAACCACACTTGGATCTCTGGTTTTGTTGGATGCCACAGCATATCCTCTTTTCTTCTTCCTTAGGGTCCCGACAATGGAACCATTTGTTGACGTAGCGTCTATCGATACGGGTTCACTTTACACTGTTGCCAACAAACTATCAACCCAAACTCCCTTATACACCGGCCCAGAAAGGTGTAACCTTTCCCAGCAACACTTGCGGAGCAAGTGCAGTCTCACCTGAGATGGATAAGGGGGCTGCTGGAACCAAGTTTCCGCAATGGTGTAGAGGATATGCACACATTACCTTTGCACTAATAAGATATTGTAAAATTCACAACATACTATTAACTTATCATTCGCACCTTAAGTCATTCACATATTTTAAAAAACATTCGGAAAAACATATTCGACAGACTTCTTCATATTACTTCCTACACCTAAAGCATATTCTCATTAATCAATATAAAACAATCGCATAACATATTTCACATTCATCATCGCATCATTGCATAAGAAAAGACATAAATTGCATCATAACCGAACATCTCCATTCATTCACTAAACCTGCGGAATCAACCTCACAGAAACTGTCAATACACCATATTGCGGATACAAAACGAACCCAAAAGATAGGATAATCATCCAAAAAATTGGCCACCCTTAGGCTTACAATCCTACTCTATTTATATGATTTTATCTTATTACAAAATGGTCCACATGACTGACTTAACTAATCTAACAATTCTTGTGCTTCCGTGAATACCGCAAATGATCCTTCTTTCGCAGAATGACCCTTTCGCACCTATCGGCTTCCACACTTCCTGTGGATCTATCCCATGCCAACAATACATCTATCATACAATTCATGAGGAAAAACTAAAATAGATACAATTCAAACAAAGTGAATGAAGACTAAAATACATTTAACAAGATGAAGAGGTCACCATACCTCAAGGATTATGATTTCTCTTTGCTTCAAATGTAAAATTCTCTTTTGATGTATCCACTATATGTAAGAAGAGTTCAAGTGTGTCCAAGCAACATCAGAATTCAATCCAAGGATCCAAATAGAGTCCAACTATTGTGTATTCAATCAAAGGATCAAAATAGCACCCAACTGGTGTATATTCAATCCAAAGAGACAAATAGGCTAAGGAAGGCGCTCATGGGTGTTGGAGAATCCCAAGAGACCCCTACTCGAATTGGGAGGAGATAGAAGGCTGGGAATGAGGAGACAAGTGGCAAATGTGGAATATTTCCTAAGTGGAAATATCTAGAAGATAATGGGAGAAATTCAAACCATAGGAGGCTAATGTTGGTTTTAAAATGTAGAAATCAAGTATGAGAATGGCTTTTGATGATTTGAGAAAAGTTGCATTTGTGAAGAGAGAGCTAGTGGATGACTAGTTTCTTGCCTTAGCCAATTTCGAGGGTGAAAGATTCCCATCCAAGTTGGTGTTTGGAGAGTGAACTCAGGTCTTTCATGGATATTTAATGTATTTTGTATTTGCAGGTACTAGCTATAGGGAAGCTTGTGGTTTTGTTTAGTGCAGCACCATCTCTCAACCATTTCTAGTTTTGAAGGCATATTCATGCTCCTTGAGGGATTGTGCTTTGGGTGAGATATTGTACTTCTTGGGAGAGATTATAATGATGTATTTATGATTGTAATAAGAATTATATACTCTATTCCTCATCTTCAGAAAGTCTCAGGTCGAAATACCAATTGGTTGTATGTAAAAATGAAGATTTATGAGCAAACAATGTCCATTTCCCCACTACATTGATGTATGGCATTATAATGATGATGATTTCAAATAAATGAATGTTTCTATGCTATATTTGTGATTAATGGACTTCCATTGATGTGTATTACAAGTTTCATATTCAGTACTTGAGCATTTGAAGTCATTATACTCAGTTTATTTGCATTTGAAGAAGATTTGGTGCCATTCCTCAAGGGTCGAATTAGTGGTTTTTGCTGTTGTTTGGGAAAGGTTTGGAACAGAATTAATAACTAATGAATGGTTCATTTTGGACCTTAATAACATCCTTGATACATCCCCTAGCTTTGTTCATAAATTCAAGTGGGTTGGGAGGCATTTAGGAAGCCATTTTCAGTATTTACCCCAGGGGGATTTGAAGCCCAATTTACTAGTAAAATTGCATACTTGGTCCATAATCTTAAGAGCGTTTGTAGAGGTATTTTGGTGGCCATATATCATCCTTGAACATCATATTCAATTCCTAACATAATTCGCATACCTTCTTAGAATATTTGGGATCATTTGGGTCAAAATTGGGACCTAGGCACCAAAACTAGTCAAGGGTCGAAATTGGAAAAAAAGTGAAAAATTGGGCATTTTTATAAAAATTGAAAAAGGGACATTACATCGTCCACTTGATATTCGAGGTGAGGGATTTGGAAAGGAAGTACGAGTCTCTTCACCGGTTTGTTTTCGCCCTTCGTTCACAATTTGGTCCTACAAGGGAGTGTGTTCAACATGTGTGTTCTCTTCTTGGGGAGGTTTCCAATTAACAACTTGTTCAACATCCATCCCTTCATACTCGACATCAAATAAGATTTGATTGACTTCAACCACTTCTTCATTGCTTGTTGACGGATCTAAGGTACTAACATTTTCATGTGTACGATTTTTCATGTACAACCTGGCCTTTTCTCTTATCTCATGGTGCTTTTCAGGGTACGGCTCCTTCCTTCTAGACTCTCTTTTATTATTATGTCTGATACCCATATTCAATACGCTTTTTAACAAAACAAAAATATCACCCCTACAAGAATAAACAACAAATAAGATATTAAAACTCGATGTGCATGATTATTAAACTCGATGTAGCAATTGATTATTTACAACAACATCTATTGAGAATGTTTTCATATAATCTTAACAGCTATTGAGAATGCCCTAGATATAAAAAAAACATCACCTGTAGGAAATCAATTGGATGGTGGTATGGTATGTTAGTAGGAGGACATTCCCTACAAAAGGAGAATCTCCTACTCAGTTCATTTTCATGTTTGGATGAAGGAAAATTGCCCCAAAATATTAAGAGTTTTCAATTCTTTAGGTGTTTGTGTGAGTTGTTGTAGTGAAATCATGAGGAATTCAACAAATGTTTGTGTACTAGATGGAGCCATGTGATTAAGAAAGGTTATTGGTGGTGATCCAAGTAAGTTTTTTTTATTATCTTCATGAAAGGTTGAAAGCATTGCTTGGTGCATGTTGTAGTTTTTTTGTGGTAAGATGTTTTTATTGTCTATGTTGAAGATTAAGAAAACTAAAATGCATGTTGATGCAGTTTCTATCGACAGGGGTTCACTCCGCACTCTCGCCAACAAACTATCAAACCAAACTCCCTTATACACCGGCTCAGAAAGGTGTAACCCTTCCCAGCAACACTTGCGGAGCAAGTGCAGTCTCACCTGAGATGGATAAGGGGGCTGCTGGAACCAATTTTCCGCAGTGATGTAGCAGATATGCACAAATTACCTTTGCACTAACCAGAGATTGTAACATTCAAAACATACTATTAACTTATCATTTGCACCTTAAGTCGTTTGCATATTTTAACAAACATTCAGAACAACATATTCGACATACTTCTTCAGATTACTTCTTACACCTGAAGCATATTCGCATTAATCAATATAAAACAATCGCATAACATATTTCACATTAATCATCGCATCATTGCATAAGAAAAGACAGAAATTGCATCATAACCGAACATCTCCATTCATTCACCAAACCTGCGGAATCAACCTCACAGAAACTGTCAATACACCATATTGTGGATACAAAACGAACCCAAAAGATAGGATAATCATCCAAAACTTGGATTCCCTTAGGCTTACAATCCTACTCTATTTATATGATTTTATCTTATTACAAAATGGTCCACATAATTGACTTAACTAATCTAACAATTCCTGCACTTTCGTGAATACCGCAAATGATCCTTCTTTCGCGGAATGACCCTTTCACACCTGTCTGATTCCGCACTTCCTGTGGATCTATCCCATGCCAACAGGCTCCCAACACAAACTTGTGGTTCGTCCTGATCCACCTCAGCTGGACACTAATGGTTTGTTGTACTGCTGTTGGAAGTCATCATAGGTGGTTCAAATCTGGTCGACTATCTCTTTTACTGATGCTCGGAGTTGCGCACTCTCTATCACCTGCTGCTCCGTTGGGTGGTTGCATACTTTCTGTCGTACCTCCTGCAATTGCTCCTATACCTATTTTATCACTGGTACTACTCGTTCTATGAGGGCTTCAGCCTTTGTCTGAAGCTCATCCAAATGTGTAGCTCATCGTTGCTTCCTTTTGTGGGCCTTTTCAGCTCGTTGCTTCATACTTTGTAGTTCTGCAGCTTTCACCATTCGTATCATTGTGGGCATCGTTTTGAGCTATCCCTTAAAGGTTTCCAACTGCTCTTCGGCTTCACATAGCATTCTCTTCAATTTGGATAACTACTCATCCCCAAGCAACCTGTCCCAAAACTCTGTAAGGCCTACCACAACTTGTTGTGCTGCCTTTTCCATCTCCTAAATCTCTATCACTGCTTCCTCTATCGCTATCTACCGACTCTGAATTTGCGCTGGTGGGGTGCTGGGTGTTACTCAAGTCTAGAGCTTTGCATTTTCCTTTCTGAGCTTGGTAATGGCTACCCCTAGCATAATAGCCTGGGCTTCCGGGGCAACATCTGGATCTAGCACTGCTGTTTCGCATGCCTATGCAAGTGCTCTTTCTAACCTCGTCCATTCCTCTATAATCTTTTCCTTCATAGTGAGTGCGATAGTCTGTTCCTCGATGACCTTCTCTTTGCCAGCCAGGGCTTCTTCTAATCGAGCCTTCTCCTCGATAGCTTGTACTTTCGCAGTCATTTTTGTGGCGTGTTTATCTCAAAGGTGCCAAGCCTCCATCTCGATGTGTTGTAGTTACTTCTTGTATTCGACTATCTTGTTGTGCATCGCAACCTCGTGGTCACGGATTTCTGTAGTTGCTGCCACTTAGACTCGATGTAGTGTCAACATTGGGAGTAAGTTTAAATCGAGCATTGCCAAGTCATCCTTTTGAATCTCGAGGTCCAAGGAATTATCTCCTGTAAAAAAGGTGTGGGTTTCGAAATGGACTATGCGTTGCTGGGTGCCCACTTCTACCTCGACTCTAGGAGTCGGCAAGTTTTGTTGGATGTCCCCATGTGGTACCTTGATGTTGATTATTGTATTTTCCATAGTGTTTAATAGCTCCCCTATGTACTGGAAGTTCTCTTCTTAATGATGTGTAACCTTTTGGCGGTTACTCTCCACGATATGCATAATGTTATCAAGAAATCTGTCGGCCTGTTGTGCAGTGAGCCTTTCCTGTGCGTTGCTGCTGGCACGGTCCATTTTATTCTTCGTCCTTCGTTCTTCCTATTGGAGTTCTAGTTCTGAATCTATCAGGGTGTTGGATGTGGACACCCTGTCATGGCCAAAATCTAATATCTGATCCTCCTGTTCTGCACTTTCCTTCTGGTTGGCGGAAGCTATGTCTTCCTTGGTCGGGTCTTGTCGCCTACCCCTTTTCGATATCCTTAGGATCGGAAGGAACCTTCCATGTCTCTGGCCATTTGGCAATGAGTTTTTAGAGCTCTCCCTCGATGAGCTTGTACTGTTCCCTCAGCCACTGCTTGGTCAGATCTGTGCGGGCCTGGAGGTAAATTCTGTGTTCTTCGACCGATATCTGAGCAATGGAGTGGTACTTTGTCGCAGCTTGCACTGTGATTCGTGGTATCATCTGTGTGTCGACCCGAATTCTCTCGAGCCATATATAAAACTGTATGATGTTTTATTTTTTCGTTCCTTGTCAGTGGTCGCCCATAAGTTCTGGTACCACGCCCCATCGCATCTTGTGGTTCCATGGGATCCACCCCTTGATAGTCATTTGGTTCCCTCCATGCTTTTAAGGCAATGAGGAGGAGTAGCCATGAATATGTGAATGGCTTCCCATATTCCTATGCATCATACATGTCCTCGGTCAATTCGTGGAGCAGGAACTGAGCCCAGTTCATATGTTCTCCTGCGGCGCACCGTTCCGCGGCTGCGATGATGCCCGAATTGCATTGCACCAGTCCATTTTTTTGTGTGACTTTGACCGCAAGTATCTTTGCCCCTACTTGTATTTCCTGGTTGTTGATTGTATTGATCAGGTAGCCTCTTGAGTCTTTCTCTATGCCATACTTTGCGGACAACTGTTCGGCTAATTTCTTATCATTGTCCTTACCCTGAAAAAACTAGGAAGTGTCGGCTCCCTCTTGAGGCAGGCCGGTGATTCTGGCAATTAGGTCGATGGTGATTTGGATTATCTCATGTAGGCAGAGGGATCTATCATGGAAGCATGCGAGGAGTTGCTTGACGCATGAGTTGACCTGTGCCAGGCACCTAAAATGCGGTAGGAGGGTGATACTGAGTAACCCTCAGTGTGCCAGTCCCAATGCCCACTTCTTAGGCTCCTTCGTAGTTGGGCCTCCTGCATGAGGGACATCCTCATAGGCCTCTGCGTATTCTTTGAGCTTTGCTAGGTCGTGGTCAGTATACTATAACCTCTGCAACTTGGCGGTAATATCCCCAACTGTAGTAACCCGTGGTGGTACCGGTGTGACCTCAATGGGGTATTTTTCGTTCTTGGTTATCCATGGTGTGGGCGCCCTCACTCGACGGGGTGGAACATACTGTGATAGCATGGGGCCATCGTATCCATATTGCATGGCTTCAGCATCTCAGGGGACTGCAGCGTCAGTCATAAGCCTTGCGGATGCTCGGGTGCCTTTCTTTTTCTCCCGACCAGTATCAGGGGGTCGAGTCATGCTCCTCTTTTCCTTGTGTGGGACTGCAGACATAGCTTATGGATTCTCCTGCACAACTGGTGTGGGCTACGGTCTTTCGGTGCTAGTGCTTGAAACATACACTTCCATTCAGATCTCGAAATACTGATGTAGCTAAATCTATTTTCCCTTCGCCTCCTATATATTGGCCGGTAGTATCCATTCAAGCATGGGTCATAATTGCCAAATCACATTGAGATCTGCCAAATCCATCGCGTGCATTGGTTATTAACTCCCATTGTTCTCGATTTTGCCGTTTTCTGGTGTGGTATAACTGCGGCATTTATTACCGGATTGGACCATCATGCATCGTGGCAGCTTCTGAATTGCCTGCAATGTGTCGATAGCTATTTTCTTTTTCTTACTCTTTTTTTTTTTTTGTACATCGACGCAGCGAGTGCTGTTGTGTCGATATGTCCTCGTATCGTTGGCTTCTCTACCATGGCCAATTTTTGCTGGTTTCATTGGGTCGCTGTTGTGTACTTCTCGATGTCGTTTTTCAGTGGTTCTGCTTTGATCATTCTGCTTATTGTGGTTGTTTCTGGTTGATGTGCCCACTGCTTAACCGGCTTCTTGATTGTTAATGGTTGCTAAACTTTGTGCAACAGTTTATCTGGTGCCACAACACTACGACTGCCCTCTAATTCTGGTAAGTATGTATCCCTGGGGTCATCATCATCTTCGGTCTCTCCGGTGACATTGTAACACTCCATCAGCATTTCTGTTGTCGCAATCCATTGAAGTGCTATTGGTTGTCCAGTCAGTACCGCTTCAAATATATTTCCATGGATCGCTTGTGGTGCGGTGTAGATTAAGGGATTTTCGTATGAGGATGAGAATGATTGGCTGAAGCCAATGGTAAGCCATTCCCAAGATGTCATCCCATGTCTCAGTTCTGTTGTGACATACTAGCTCCGTGGTACCTCATCCAATGCATGTACCCACTCTGTGGTATGAATGCATGTACCCACTCCTGTCGTGCTCTCGATCCCCATTGATGTTGAAAGGCATTCAAATGTGCCTTCAGGTCTCCTCGTTCATCATATCGCATATGGTCGACTTCCGTAGCTTCCATGAAATGAACCTCCATGAGGTGTCAATATAGTGGCCAAGATGTGATGTTTGATTATGCGCTGCCCACCATCGCGTAGGGGTAGCCTTTAGGGCTTCCTCCAGGGCCAGTAGACGCTGTGGTTCTGCCACTTTTTCCTCAAATTCTGTGAGAAACATGCCCAAGTTGGGCAATCCCTCATAGGTAGGTAACACATACTCCTCTATGGCTACCCTTCGCCGGGATTGTGTTATCCATGCACATCTTCGAAAGGACACCTCATGCAACTGATTTTGACAATTCTCTAGGGCCTCGTCTGAGTCTGAGGATGCTGAACCAGTGCTACGCCATCCTAATTCTCCATCCGTATCGGGATTAACATAATATTCAAAAATGTTGTACAAGTTGTCCCACCCTTTTGTAAACTCATCTTTGGCAGGCTCCGTATAGTGCAGCCCTTCCGCAGGATCGAGTGGTGCAATGACCCTCATTTCCTGATTCTCGAATGACATTATCCTTTTCTTAAAGTTAATAATCGCTTGGTTCTCCATGGCCCAGTCTATCCCCAACAATACTGGATAGGGATTAGTGTTATCCACAATTTCAATGACATCGAAATCCGCATACGTTCTGAGCCCTTCAATTTCAACCAAAATTTGACATACCCGACCGAGCGGGGTGACCTTGCTCTGGTTCGCCAATCGCAGCTGTACTAGTGACCAAGTCATCCGTGGCTTTCCCATTGTTTCCCATGTTTGTTTAGTTAGGATATTCACATCCGAACTTAAATCCAGAATGATGGAGTCGACATCAAATTCGTCGATCTGTGCTGACATCCGCATCTCCCTACCTATCTTCCTTTTATGTATGCGATTAACTCATTGTTCCAGTCGTGCACCTCCCCGTCGTTGCAGTATAATAGCTATTTACTCCAGTGCATCTGGGTCTTTATCCAAGTCCAGGAAACCCTCCAAGAAGTCTTTTAGAGTGTTTTCCCTCCTTTGCGACTTCGTCGAGTTGAACGTCGGTGGCATATCATAGAGTTCCTCCTCAATAGGTAGCTGTCGCGTGTTCCTCATTACCTCCTATGCCTTCAAAAAGACATCTCTTTCTGCTTCTGCATCGAAGGTGACCTGCTTCCGCTGTGTTTTTGTTGGTCTAACATTGGCGTGTGACCTATCGCCGCCTGTCACCGCTCCTCGTC
This sequence comes from Larix kaempferi, assembly GCA_027924585.1. Classification (NCBI taxonomy): domain Eukaryota; kingdom Viridiplantae; phylum Streptophyta; class Pinopsida; order Pinales; family Pinaceae; genus Larix; species Larix kaempferi. The sequence continues at coordinate 6,863,265 of BSBM01001433.1, read as the reverse complement.
TGGTCACTATTCCAACCATCGCATGTATACTCCTGACTTCTATCGATATCATCTGCACAGCTGATTGGACATTCTGATTATTTTGGTTCTGGTTCTGGGGTGGATGCTTATTTTTCCATTTCACGATGAGCTGAGGGCATTTCTCTACACTATGATCTACAACACTGCAGTATGTGCACTGTGGCAATGAATTTGGTAAATCTCTTTGGTAATGCCCCTGCTGTCTGCAATTGTAACAGATGATTGGACCTCTTCCTCATCCTGCAGCTCCTCCATGTACCATACCGGCACCTCGGCCTTCGCGGAATCCTCCCCCGAAACCTCCACGTGGAGGTCCATATTGTTGATACTATGGTTTCCCATACTAAGGTTGCTAATACTATTGCTACCCATACTACGACTGGCCATACGATGGTGTTCGATACTGTAGGTGCCCATACTGCGACTGCCCGTATTGCCCCTGGTCATATTGCTACGATTGGTTAAATTGCGGTTGACTATATTGCGATTGCTACTACACCACCGGTGGTTCGTCCCCCTTCATAAAATACATGTCAACTGTCCGATCTTGTAGCAGGCCATATGCCCTGCAGTCCTTCTCATGATGGCCAACCGATCGAAAAAACTTGCAGTATAAGTTTGCTGGCTTTGATACCATATTTTGTAGATATACACATTCCTCTGGTCGATGTCCACTAGTCTGGAAGACCGTACACCATGGCATGCCTCCTTGATGAAGGGGGTTTGGTGCCCCCAACTGCAAATACTCATAGAACTCTGGGTAATTGTCCTTATGGTGCCCCTCACTTCCGCATCTGGTGCACCATATGTCTTCATGGGTTTCCTTTCCCTTCTTAATATCCTCCAATTGAAGTGTTAAGTTGGTCAAATATGATTGGACTTTGTCCATTCCCATCCATGCTTCACCGATTGGTGAAGCCTCCAGCTTCATCGCAATCTCTAATGCTTTTGCTTGTGTCGCAACCTTTTGTTGCATCAGTGGTCCTTGGATATGCAGTACCAGGCCTGTGATGAACCATTCTTTGTGTTGCAACTCATTTATCGGGAAACTCACTTTTTCTATCAGCTTCTTGTACCGCTGAATGAATTCCCACACCGACTCTTTCAGGAATTGCTTAATCTCCTTAAGTTCAGTAACATATTGTGACTCAAATTTTGGTTTTTCCAATTCATGAATCATCACCATTCTGACCTACGCTAATGTTTTAGCTGTTATTCCCACTAGAACCTTTACAAATTTCATGTACCAGTCTAATGCCCGACCCATAAGGGTCATCGCTAGCTGTCCCATCTTTATCGCATCGTCCTAGACCTTCTTCAAGGTCCAGAATGCTTCACATATAAAAAAATATTGTTCGGGATCCTCAGTCCCGTTCCCCTAGAAGGTAGGCATCTTTGCCTCATCTGCCATCCTAATGCTGCTACTATTGTTGTTTACTGAAGCACTGCTCTTGCCGTTGCACATAGGGCAATTTCATGAATAATTTGAATTTTTTCCTATAAAATTTGGAGTAGTGTGCGAGGTCGAAGGTACATGGTAACTTACGATTTGACCTCCTTCTACCTATGGGCTAGCCTGGTCGACGTTTCCTTCGCAATAAGGTTGCTTTCTCCCTTGTGGTCCTATCTTACAGTTCTCTGTTTAGGTCCTCTCAGGAGACTCTCTCTCAGTCCTCCTCTTCTTCTTAGGACGTCGGAATATTGCCCCACTCCTCAAGGTACCACACTCTTCATCAGCCTCCCTTAGAAACTCGTCGTCACTCATGTCCATCTACCACATCTTTCTATCAGACTCACATTTACGTGATACCTTCACCCTCCGCACACCAATTTTTTTACTCGTCAAAAGACATCCTCAATATTCCTTTTTCACAGACAAGCATCTTAATCCATAGTTTTAGCGATGATAGGAACCTTCCTCTTGGCCCCCTGAAGAAGTTCCTTTCGGCGTCGCTGTATGACTTGATAGTATCTACCGCAAACTCAATCACGTACCCTTTGAGGATACTATCTACCCAAAAATCAACAACTCACGATACCTTGTTATCGACTTGCTTTAACTGTTGCACCAATTCTCGGGTCCAACAATCAGGTTCAATCTTCTGGCAGTGGTTCTTTTGGAATGTCAGCTGTGCCAACCACTCATGCAACAACACTAGGAATTCACAGAAGAATATTTCGTGGATGTTTGAGTAGATGAATTCCTCCACCTTCTTGTCGAACCACTCTTGGATCTCTGGTTTTTTCGGATGCCACAACATATCCTCTTTTCTTCTTCCTTAGGGTCTCAACAATGGAACCATTTGTTGACGTAGCATCTATCGACAGGGGTTCACTCCGCACTGTCGCCAACAAACTATCAACCCAAACTCCCTTATACACCGGCCTAGAAAGGTGTAACCCTTCCCAGCAACACTTGCGGAGCAAGTGCAGTCTCACGCGAGATGGATAAGGGGGATGTTGGAACCAAGTTTCCGCAGTGATGTAGAGGATATGTGCACATTAACTTTGCACTAACCAGATATTGTAACATTCACAACATACTATTTGTTAGGATATTCCTATACTCCATCCTAGTCCTAGCAACATTTTCATTATTTGCATTTTTAGTCATGCATGCACTTTTAGGGTTTGCATGCATTTGCATGCACACCAGTCATCAGTCCTAGCACCTAGCCCTCAGTTAGCTATCCCCCGGAGCTTCTTTCCACTTAGTTTCAGCCCTCCTAGAGCTTAGTGCGCCCTCCTTTCATCTACCAGTTGAGAAAGGTTCCCATCCTTACCTACCAGTTATCTTCAGTTATATTCAGTTCTTTCCTTGATTTAAGGCTAGACTGACTCTCCACTGACTGTATCACTCTGATGGACCTCCAGTGAGGCTTGACTGCCCATTCTAACTTCAGTTAGCTCCTCATGCGCCCTCCATTGAGCCTCCTTCATTTAGTTAGTTCCAGTTACACTCAGTTACACCTACCACACTCAGTTAGACTCAGTTTGACTGATGGTTGACAGTTACTTGAGCATTGATGACTCCACTGATGATGAGATAGACTACTAGTTGTGTTCTGATGACATTCCCATGATCTTTTAATCACTCCATGAAGGCTAATTCAAATTTTCACCTTGGAATTCGAATCCTCATGCATTGTACTACTTATTTGTCTATATTATGATTAATTAATCAGTGTGTGTGAAGTATTTTTGCTTCTATCCGAGTTCTACTGTATTATTATTCTGTTGCTCATTAGACTGCATTCTGTTGCTCATTAGACTACATTGACCACTCTTCTTCTATCTTCTAGCTTAATCATAATTACTCTTGTGAGGTATATATTAGCTCTTAGATCTGCTGTGAGGATTTTCACATGGTATCAGAGCATGTTGAGAGTATTGTTTATCTCCATTTCTGAGAGTTTTTTGCAGGTTATAATCAAGATTTCGAGTGCAGTAGTTGCAGCAGTTTCTGCATTTATGCAGCAGTAGCAATTGCAGATATTCTCTATTGTTTTTGTAGGTCTTCTATAGCTTCAATGTATTCATCAGGAATTACTCCTCCTTCTCCATTCAACTATGATGAATGGAAACCAAAAATGATAGCATATTTGAAGAGCCATGATCTCTTTGATTGTCATTTTGAAAGAGAGTTCGAATCCTCTGAAGAGGAGATTGATTGGTTAAATAAAGGTGACGGAGCCTTTGGAGCAATAATGCTTTCTTTGCCTGAATACATGATATACCAATACCTTGATGTTATTGAAACTCCAAAAGAGCTATGGGCCCATCTAGATGAAAGATTCAACAGACATAATGAAGGAATTGGTCCAAACCCTTTCGAGAACAAGCAAAGTGATGCATTCTCCCTCCTTGATGATCTCATTGATCATGAACCAGTATCAAACACATCTCATATTAAAGTTGTTCACAAAGAAGAACTTGCAGATTCTACACTCATGCTCCAAATTTCTTCTCTTTCTGTGCCAGCTCACACTCTAAATATTGCAAAGGTCCTAAATCTTCTCTTGCACCAGAGTTTGTTGGTTTGCATCATGATCAAATGAATATTTCAGAGGTAGAATCAACTATTGGAGGTAATGCATTCACTCTCCTCAAGCAATCACCTCTTATTTACTACTATATGATCATTATTTCATGCTTTCAGAAGGTTATTGAAGATTATGGCTATTGCCATTTGCTTGGGATAATTTCTCATGCATATCATGGTTTTGATATCACCCCTGCTGGTTCAAAGGAGATCTCAAGAAACCATGGCCATTCACTTGGGATAATTTCTCATGCATTTACTGGTTTTGATATCACCTCTTATGGTTCAAAGGAGATCTCAAGAAACCATGATTCAAGTCTTGGATCTAATTTGGATTCTAAGCAATTACTACTTGGGATAATTTCTCATGCATATGATGGTTTTGATATCACCCCTATTGGTTCAAAGGAGATATCAAGAAACCATTTATCAAGTCTTGGAGTTGATTTGGATTCCAAGCAATCATTATTATTTGATGGTTCTTTTTGGCATAATCTCACCCATGATGGTTCGAAGGAGAAGACAAAAGACTATCTGCACATTCATAGATTTGATCCTACCTCAGCTGATTCGAATCACAGGTTCAAGGATCATCCTCATACTTTTGGATTTGTTCTCATCACATTCGATCTGAAGAGCAACTACAAGCACATGCCTTTTGAGCATGATCTACTTCTTCCCAAGAAGATGATACCTCCAGACATATGACCAAGCATCACACCTGCTTGAGTTTGGAGCATTTAGTTTTTGTGTGTGCCTTACAGTCTATTTTGAGGGGGGGTATTTTTCCCATGATGTTTTCTCCATTTCCTCGGTTTATTGACTGTTGTTACTCATTGTATTGGGTGACCTTTGGTCTTAGTTACCAGGTCCCAGGATGGATTAAGGGGGGGTGTTAGGATATTCCTATACTCCATCCTAGTCCTAGCAACATTTTCATTATTTTCATTTTTTAAGTCATGCATGCACTTTTAGGGTTTGCATGCATTATTTAGGGTTTGAATGCATTTGCATGCATCCCAGTCATCAGTCACAGCACCTAGGCCTCAGTTAGGTAGCCCCAGGAGCTTCTTTCCACTCAGTTTCAGCCCTCCTAGAGCTTAGTGCACCCTCCTTTCATCGACCAGTTGAGAAAGGCGTCGTTCCTTACCTACCATTGAGTTATCTTCAGTTCTTTCCTTGATTTAAGGCTAGACTGACTCTCAACTGACTGTATCACTCCGATGGACCTCCAGTGAGACTTGACTGCCCATTCTGACTTTAGTTAGCTCCTCATGCACCCTCCACTGAGCCTCCTTCAATCAGTTAGTTCCAGTTACACTCAGTTAGACTCAGTTTGACTGATGGTTGACAGTTACTTGAGCATTGATGACTCCATTGATGATGAGATATACTACTAGTTGTGCTCCGATGACACTCCAGTGATCTTTTGATCACTCCATGAAGGCTAATTCGAATTTCCACCTTTGCATTCGAATCCTCATGCATTGTACTACTTATTTGTCCATGTTGTGATTAATTAATCAGTGTGTGTGAAGTATTTTTGCTTCTATCCGAGTTCTACTGTATTATTATTATGTTGCTCATTAGACTGCATTGACCACTCTTCTTCTATCTTCCTGCTTAATCATAATTACTCTTGTGAGGTATACATTAGCTCTTAGATCTGCTGTGAGGATTTTTACACTATTAACTTATCATTCGCACCTTAAGTCATTCACAGATTTTAACAAACATTTGGAACAACATATTCGACATACTTCTTCATATTACTTCTTACACCTAAAGCATATTCGCATTAATCAACATAAAAAAATCGCATAACATATTTGACATTCATCATCGCATCATTGCATAAGAAAAGACATAAATTGCATCATAACCGAACATCTCCATTCATTCACCAAACCTGCGGAATCAACCTCACAGAAACTGTCAATACACCATATTGCGGATACAAAACGAACCCAAAAGATAGGATAATCATCCAAAACTTGGCCGTCGTTAGGTTTACAATCCTACTCTATTTATATGATTTTATCTTATTACAAAATGGTCCACATGACCGACTTAACTAATCTAACAATTCTCGTGCTTTCGTGAATACCACGAATGATCCTTCTTTCGCGGAATGACCCTTTCGCACTTGTCGGCTTCCGCACTTCCCACGGATCTATCCCATGCAAACAATACATCTATCATACAATTCATGAGGAAAAACTAAAATAGATACAATTGAAACAAAGTGAATGAAGACTAAAATACATTTAACAAGAGGATGAGGTCACCATACCTCAAGGATTATGATTTATCTTTGCTTCAAATGTAAAATTCTCTTTTGATGTATCCACTATATGTAAGAAGAGTTCAAGTGTGTCCAAGCATCATGAGAATTCAATCCAAGGATCCAAATAGAGTCCAACTGTTGTGTATTCAATCAGAGGAGCAAAATAGCACCCAACTAGTGTGTATTCAATCCAAAGAGACAAATATATCCCCAACTGTTGTGTATTCTATCCAAATTGTCAAAGAAACACCAAATGGTATGTGAATTCAATCCACAATGCAAATGGATGTTGGACTATGCGTGAAAAAAATGAAAAATATGCGAGAATGAGAGAAAAATTGCGGGAGAAGAGTGCGGGTTATTTTATGAATTTTATGCTCAGCTAGGCCACACAGACGCTAGGAGCGCGAGCATGTTGCTAGCGCACGCGCACCTCTGTTGAATGTTGCATAGTTCGGTGGGTAATGTCTACTGCATTTATTTCCCAATAAATCGATATGTGTCGGTTTATTCCTAGATCGCCTCCCCCATAATGGCCTTCAAGCCCTCTTCTAAACCATAATCCCTAAGTGCATAAGTGCTTCTAGGTGTTTAGGGGTTAGGGTTATAAGGATTGTAGGTTAAGAATTAAATGTTATAGGGATTGTAGGCAAGTTGTGGGGTTAAATGTTATATAAAAATAAAAATCTAACAATCTTCATCATCATAAGGAGCTTCTCTAATTTTGTTGAATCATTACTAGTGTGAGATGATAATGATGGTGATGATGATGATGATGGTGGTGGTGGTGATGATGATGGTGGTGATGATGATGATGATGAAGAGGATGATGATGATGATGATGATGATGATGATGATGATGATAAGGAAGAGGGTGATGCCAACGATGATGATGAAGATGATGATGATGAAGATGATGATGATGATGATGATGATGATGAAGATGATAATGATGATGATGGAGATGCCGATGAGGAAGAGGGAGATGATGATGATGATGATGATGATGAATATGATGCATCATATTCATCATCATCATCTAAATTGTCTTCATCACCATAAGGAGCTTCTCTAATTTTGGATATAAGGAGCTTCTCTAATTTTGTTGAATCATTACTAGTGTGAGATGATGATAATGATGATGATGATGATGATGATGATGAAGATGATGATGATGATGATGATGACGAAGATGATGAAGATGATGATAAGGAATAAGATGATGATGAGGAAGAGGATGGTGAGGAAGATGATGATGATGAAGATGAGGATGAGGAAGAGGGTGATGACGACGACGATGATGAAGACGATGATGATGATGATAATGAAGATGATGGATGATGATAAGATGGTGATGATGATGTAGATGATGATGATGAAGATGAAGATGAAGATAATGACGATGATGATGACTAAGATGATGATTATGATGATGATGATGATGAAGATGAGGGTGATGATGACGAAAATGATGATGATGATGAAGATGATGATGATGATGGGGATGTTGATGAGGAAGAGGGACATGAAAATGATGATGGAGATGAGGATGATGATGATGATGATGATGATGATGATGAGGATGAAGATGATGATGTCATTGATGATTATATTCATCATGATCATCATCATCATCATCATCATCATCATCATCTTCATCATCATCGTTGTCATCATCATCATCTTCATTGTATTCATCATAATCACCCTCTTCCTCCTCCTCCTCATCATCATCAGCAACAACAACATCTTCATCATGATCTTCATCATCAACATAAGGACCTTCTCAAACTTTGGATATACGTACAATGACAATGATGATGAAGATGAGGACAACAATGACGATGATGATAATGATGATGATGATGATGATGATGATGACGACGATGAATATGATGATGATGATGATGAAGGCCATGAAGATGATGGTGGAGACCATGAATATGATGGTGATGACCATGAATATGGTGGTGAATACCATGAGGATGATCATCATCATTGTCGTCATCATCACCATCAACTTCATGGCCTTCATTATCATCATCATCATCATCATCATCATCATCATCATATCCATCATTATCAACATCATCATCATCATTATCATATTCATCTTCATCATCACCCTCATCATCATCATCCATCATCATCATCATCATCATCTACATCATTATCATCATCATCATTATCATCATCACTCTCTTCCTCATCATAATCTTCATCACCATCATCACCCTCTTCATCATCATCATCTTCATCATCATCATCGTCATCGACATCATCTTCATTGTATTCCTTCATCATCATCTTCATCATCAATTGTCATCATCATCATCATCAATCATCATCTTCATTATCATCATCATCATCATCATCTTCATCCTCATCATCCTCATCATCATCATCATCGTCATCACCACCACCACCAACCACCACCACCACCACCATCATCATCATCATCGTTCATCATTATATTCATCATCATCAGCATGATCGTTGCCATCGTCATCACCACCACCACCATAATCATCATCAACAGTAGCAACATCTTCATCATGATCTTCATCATCAAAATCAACATCTATCATCATCGTCATCACCATCTGTATCTATCATCACCATCATCTTCATCTTCATCTTCATCATCATCATCTTCATCGTCTTCATCATCATAAGGAGCTTCTCTAAATTTGGATATAAGGAGCTTCTCTAATTGTGTTGAATAATTACTAGTGTGAGATGATGATGATGTTGAAGATCATTATGAAGATGTTGATGATGATGATGATGATGATTATGATGAGGATGATGATGATCATGAGGAAGAAGTTGATGATGATGGTGGTGGTGGTGGTGATGATGATGATGATGATGATGATGATGATGACGACGAAGATAGTGATGATGATTATGATGATGATGATGATGATGATGATGATGATGATGATTACGATGATGATGACGACAAATATGATGATGATGATGAAGGCCATGAAGATGATGGTGGAGACCATTGAAGATGATGGTGGAGACCATGAAGATGATGGTGAAGACCATGAAGATGATCATATTCATCATCATTGTTGTCGTCATCATCACCATCAAATTCATGGCATTCATCATCATCATCATCATCTTCATCATCATCATCATCATCATCATAATCATCATCATCATCATCATCTTCATCATCATCATCATCGATCTTCATCTTCATCTTCATCATCATCATCATCATAATCACCCTCTTCATCATCATCCATCATCATCATCATCTTCATTATCATCATCATCATCATCATTATCTTCATCATCAACATCATCATCATCGTCATCACCCTCTTCCTCATCATCATCTTCATCACCATCATCACCCTCTTCATCATCATCATCTTTATCATTCTCATCCTCATCACCATCATCTTCATCATATTCATCATCATCATCATCATCAACATCATCATCATCTTCATCATCATCATCATCATCATCATCTTCATCATCATCATCTTCATCATCATCATCATCATCGTCGTCGTCATCATCACCCTCTTCCGCATCCTCCTCCTCCTCCTCCTCATCATCATCAACATCATCACCATCATCATCATCATCATCACCATCATCATCATCATCATCATCATCATTATCATCATCATCATCATAATCATATTCATCATCATCATCATCATCATCATCGTCATCACCATCTTCATCATCATCATCATCATCGTTGCTGTCGTCATCACCGCCACCTACCACCATCATCATCATCTTCATCATCATCATCAGCAGCAGCAGCATCATCTTCATCATCAAGATCAACATCATCATCGTCGTCATTACCATCATCATCTTCATCACCATCATATTCTTCTTCATCTTCATCATCATCATCATCATCATCATCATCATCATCATCTTCATCGTCTTCATCATCATAAGGAGCTTCTTTAATTTTGTTGAATCATTACTAGTGTGAGATGATGATGATGATGATGATGAAGATCATGATGAAGATGTTGATGATCATGATGTTTGTTGTTGATGATGATTATGGTGATGATGATGATGAAGATGATGATGATGACGACGAAGATGATGATGATGATGACGCTGATGATGAAGATGATGATGACAATGAAGATGATGATGATGATGATGATGATGATGATGATGATGATGACAATGAAGATGATGATGCTGATGATGAATATGATGATGATGATGAAGATGATGATGATGATGATTGATGATGATGAGATGATGATTGATGATTATGATGAATGCCATGAAGATGATGGTGGGGACAATGAAGATGATGGTGAATGAGCATGAAGATGATGGTGAAGACCAATGAAGATGATGATCTTCATCATCATATTCATCATCATCGTTGTCATCATCATCACCATAAACTTCATGGCCATCATCATCATCATCATCATCATCATCATCATCATCATCATCACCCTCTTCCTCATCATGATCTTCATCACCATCATCACCCTCTTCATCATCATCAACTTCATTATCGTCATCGTCATCACCATCATCTTCATCGTATTCATCATCATCATCATCATCATCATCATTGTCGTCGTGCGTCATCACCCTCTTCCTCATCCTCATCCTCATCCTCATCCTCATCCTCATCATCATCGTCATCACCATCATCATCATCATCATCATCATCATCATCATCATCATCATCATCACCATCTTCATCATCATCATCATGATTTTTGTCGTTGTCATCACCACCATCATCATCTTCATCATCATCATCAGCAGCGGCAACATCTTCATCATCAACATCAGCATCATCATCACCGTCATCACCATCATCATCTTCATCACCATCATATTCATCTTCATCATCATCATCTTCATTTTCTTCAACATCATAAGGAGCTTCTCTAATTTTGGATATAAGGAGCTTCTCTAATTTTGTTGAATCATTACTAGTGTGAGATGAAGATTGTTGATGATGATGATGATGAAAGATCACGATGAAGATGCTGATGATGCTGCTGATGATGATCATGATGAAGATGTTGATGATGATGATGATGGTGATGATGACGACGACGAAGATGATGATGATGATGATGATGAAGATGATATGATGATGATGATGATGATGATGAAGATGATGATGATGATGATGATGATGATGAAGATAATGGTGATGATGACGACAACGATGATGATGAAGATGATGAAAATGATGATGATGATGATCAGATGATGATGAAGAAGATGTTGATGAGGAAGAGGGAGATGATGATGATGATGATGATGAAGAAGATGACGATGAGGGATGATGAAGATGAAGATGATGGTGATGAAGATGATGAAGATGATGATGACGATGATGAAGATGGAAATGATGATGATGATGGTGATGATGATGATGATGACGATGATGATGATGATGATGAATATTATCATGATGATGATGTAATGATGGTGATGATGATGGTGATGATGGTGGTGAGTACGACGACAATGATGATGATGATGAAGATGGTGATGACGACGACAATGATAGATGATGATGATGAAGATGAAGATGATGATGATGATGATGATTGATGATGATGATGAAGATGACAATGATGACAATGATGATGATGATGATGATGATGATGATGATGATGATGATGATGCCGATGAAGATGATGAGTTGTTGTCAAGGATTATACCCTATAGCAGGGGAAATGATGCTATCAACGTACATGGGGTGACATATATATATTATACTTTGCATTAATTACTATAAACAAAATGAGATTAGGATTCAGAAATCAGTACCTTGTTTATCGGCATATGGTCCCTAGCTTTCTCCCAATCTCCACAGCAATGTACCTGCAAAATACACAGGAGCTTCCTCAGCGTATCCATGACTACAAATATATAATGATATTGAAGAGAATATGACATTAACGATAATAAAAAATTCAATAGAAACAAACATTCCATTGGGATGGGAAGGGTATCTCGATCTTTATTGGTCAAAGAAATGCAACCAAATACAGTTTATACCTGATCTGTTCCAAGCACTTCTGCAATCGAGTTCCGGGCTCCTGCTCCTCACAATGACTTAGAAATTTCTTCAGCATAACAATAGCTTCTTCTTCATTGGGCCCCTTCCTCATAGGCTTCCCCTTGTATCTATGGCCAAGGCAAGAAGTTAGATTCGTGAGGTAGTTGAATTGGGAAGTTGGGGGAGTTACAATACCAACCTCAACTAATCCCAATTCGTATTCTTAATATATTTTTTCATTTCATTTTAATATATGCGCAAGTATCATACTAGATAACTTGCGCATAGGGCGCAACTATTGCTCTCAAAGACTGGCGCATACAACTTTTGAGATAAGTGCATGGGTCTGCTTTAGTAGAACCAATGCATAGTGCGCTAGATGCCCAATTGTAAGAGTAGTGCATCTTTAATAAAATAAGAAGAAAAAATATAATTTTCAGCTGAAGAGGTGTGATCTCAGCAGTAAATCATCTAAGGTCAATCTAGCTCTTCCATCCATAGTGTCCCTTTGTGTGATCGACAGGGCAATGTGATCATGGATAGAGAAGTGCAGATTTGACCTATAATAGATGCCCCCTAATGTGTGAGGTCAGAGGGAAAAGATGGCCGAAATACATTATAATTCCAAGTAAGAGGGAGGAGCAAGAAACCCCAGAGACGAAGTCACAAAAGTACATGAAAAAAAAAATCAAGGTTCAACAAGCAATTACAATCTTGACATCATATAGATGTTCGTACAATACACCATGATCTCTGATACATAACTGAGAGATGTATATATAGCATGGCCACTGAAATACAAGCATGTATCCATGTCAATGATGAGAGATCATAGCCATAACAAATGGCTAGATCTATGTCTCATGAAGAACCAAAAATGAGTGTATCTCAGTTCTTGCGCAGCTTGGGTAATAACATGAATGATAATGCTATCAGAGTCCCAAGGTCTTCATCCAAAACATCCCAAGGTATGAACCCTATCCATGTGAACAAATGAGGCTAGAGTCGAACATGGGGGGGTACCGTTTGATTACCGATAATTGATGTATAATGTTAACAAACGCGAGGACTTTCCATCGATAATGTTAATGGGGCCCAAGGTACCTAGTACATTCTAGAAAAAATAGGAGACATTAATGTATTCTCACTATTCCATAGCCAGGGAAACTGCCACTGATGACTGCAATCCCCGAGGTACTATCCGAAACTCTAAACTTCATTCCCAGAGGAACAATGAGTTGAAGTCGATGGGAAGAAGTCCATTGGAAGGGACGCCTTAAGGCATCCTCCATCATCCAAAACGAAGAGCACTCATAAGATTGAGCTGATTTGGAGTAGGGACAAATACAAGATGAAACATACTGACACCAGGATGGCCGTGTAACATCCCATAATTTCATAAAAAATTTAAAATTTTTTGATAACAGCATTAAATATGATATTTATAATTGTGGAAGTAATAATTGTTGATTATGATAGCAACAAATGAAAAGTTGTTAGCACTAAACATACTTAATTTCCGTTTAGCAGCAATATGACAATGATAGTTTTAATAAAGTAATTATTGAACATGATTATGACGACAAATGAATTAACAGATTGGAAAATGATGCGACACTTTTTCTTTTGCCATGATACTGAACAGTTTGAATTTTGATGCATAAGGGTGTCCTACGAGGTACCCCTGGAGCTTATTTAGCTGCAATGCTAAAGCAAATTGAATGTTCTAATGTGCAGACGATAGGTAAGAGAAAAAGTACGTGTATAGTTCAGTTTTCAACGTCGTAATTAAATAAAATGTTAGAAATTCTGTTGCGACTCACCAAGTATGCCAGTATGAATTGCATAGCTATAAATATTGTTTTTCAGATGTATGTCTTACAACTCCACAATGTTTAAAATAGATTCATCTATGTACGTCATCCTGCTGATAGTCTTGTCATTGTAATTCTTGTTGTTTGTTAAAGCTAGCTTTATCGTCATCTTAAGATAATAATATTGTAAAAATTAGCGTCGTGCTAATCATCATATGCAATGTTATAAGAAGTCAAGGTATGGATTTTATGACTAAAGCATGGTTTATGCTAGTTACAAACATTGGCCTTGTTAACAAATCAAAAGTGTAAACTCCTACATTATTTGACTTTTGAAAAAGGAATAATAGACTTATGGGTTATTCTACTAACCATATAACTTTTGTAATCGACATCCTATATAGTAGTTTATAAGGGCAACTATTCATACTATATATTTATATATGAAAGTTTAAAATATTCAAATGTTATGAAAATGCAATATTATAATTATCCTATATAATGGTTCACAATATCGAAATAACATGAAATTTATGGCTAAACCTAAGTCTTGATACTCTAATCTGAAATCATAAAGTTAGAACCTGTATCCACTATGCAATCAATGTTTTGGGTTTAATATAGTCCTACGTGAAGGTTTTGAATATCCAATGGAGCTATATCGTAAGTTCTCGATGACACTGACCTGCATTGAATGTTGACAGGGTGACGAGTGTTGGTTCATTAATATGACATGAACGTTGAGCTATCGTGAAGATTGTCCTTCAATTTTGCATTAATAACTTGGGTCGACTTCACCAGCTGACAAGGATTTCCAGAACTCCACATAATTAGAATTCGATGTAATTGTTGCTGCGGTTGCCAATGTGTAATGGTTAAGTGTTTTGAAATGCCTTCGAGCTGGTTGTTTGATCGGTTCTTCGTGTGCCAAAGTGGCAATGTCGAGCTTGTACTGTGGAGTGGGCATTAAATGTAATTGTTGCTCGTCCCAATGCTAGTTCGCTGGCACTATTGTGATCGTTGATGGTGGTGAGTTGGGACCGTTAGATTGGAACCCTAACATCTGTCATTGATTTTGGTTTTATGAGTTTGAAATGTTTTTTCATTGTTTCTATTGTTTTCAGTCTGTGTGGCCGACAGGTCTACTGAAAAATCTAGGGTTAGAAAGTTTGCAGGAGGTCTCGATCTCGAGTCCCTGTAGGGTAATATTTCTAGGTTCTAGACCCTTGGTATTAGTGTTGTAAAAGGAGACCGGCTCTCTAGTTTGAGTTGTTAATGTGTTGATGGTTTCAAAACTCTTCGTTATGAATTTGTAATTGGATAAGTCAAGTTGTAGAGTGATAGGAGTTCCCTCATCTTATTTGCAGTAGAGATCTTGTCGTCTTTCTGGTGTTTGCAAGGAACTTGGTCCTCCGTTTATGAAGGTGAGCTTCCTTGAAGATATAGTAAAACCCTTGTTTGTATTCTTCGTTTTTCAGTTAAGATATAATAATACCATTGTCAAAATCTAAGCTATGAATTTTCTGTTAGTTTGCAGTGTTGTGAAAAAAAAGATTCGAGCAAGGTTTGGAAAGGAAGGCATGCTTCCAAACTGGTAAGCTCCGGGTCTTCGAAAACCCTTGTAGGTGCTCTCCGTCTGCATGTTGAAGTGGTTTCAGTGGGTGAATAACAGGTCCTTGCAAGACTCATCGTTGTTGTTGGTTGAAGAATTTTGAAGCACAATTTGTTATTTAAAAGTTGTTTGTTCAGTGTTATGACTCCTCATTTGATTATGTAATACTTGGTTTTTATTACCTTGATACTTATCTTCGTCGGATCTTGGAAATGTAAAACTCGTTAATGCAGAGGGTTTAAGGACTCGTTTCAAATGTTTGAACTTGGGAATAAACCTGTATGATTTTGTTTTGAAATCATGTTGTAATTTGTTTTTCCTGAGAACATCGAGTTCATTTTAATGAGAATGGAACTTGTGCTGGTTTAAAACCATTTAGCCACAACCTGTTTTGTTTAAGTTATAAGAAATGAAAAGAGGAGCCGAGGCTCGTTTGTAGTGAATACAATGCTCTCTTCTTGGCAATGTATGCTATTTATTTCTGTGTAAAATCGTCCTGTGATATTTGACTTAATGTTGTAGGTTGACATCATAAATTTTGATCGATTACTAGGGTTTGTGAAATGATAACTCTATAATGTATGTTGTTTGAATGGTAATTAATTCGTTGGTAAAGGAAAACGAATGGGACATACCCTAAATCGTGTTTTGTTTGAATAGATACTAAATTTTTGAAATGAATTTTCAAAGGAATTTGGTTTGATCCAAAGCCTGTGTAGATTGTAATGGTTTCTGTTTGCAAAACGATAAAAATGGGAATCGAAATTCTAACTTAGGGTTTGATAGGAAACCAAGTTTTACTTTGAAAATAAAAGCAGTTCATAATATATAAAGTTTATAATATAGATGAATAAGATGGGAGGAAAACGAAATATGGTTTATCATGTTTTCAATATTGCTAGAAAAATAATATTTGAAATGTTTAAAGAGGAAAAAGAAAAACAATGTGTCTGTGAAATATGAAGATATGAAGACATGTGTAAGATGACTGTAATTTGTGACTTGTGATTATAACGAGCACTTCTAGTTATTACAACAATAATATTTTGTTTTCTAAATATAATGTACAGAACTTTTAAATGTATTGATTTCCTATGTAAAGATAGAGGTAAGAAAACATAATGAAATTGTACAGTGAATAGGCTATATTTTTTTTTTCATGAAAACAATAGAGTCTCCTCTGTACTGTAGTAAGTACTATATAGTAATTACTACTGTTAGTTATAGGGCAGAAATGAAAACATAATTCAATCTATGCACTTGTCTATTCGAATCAGTGGCATTTTCCCTATCTTCTAATCTATTCTTAATTTGCGTATCTATACTAGAGTACGATGCATAAAACAACATGTGGAAAAATATAGATACTGGTTTATCAATTCGTAATCATCAGTAAACTTTAACATTCATACTTTAAACAATTTAGAAATAGATTCTTCCTTCAAACAGAAAAGAAAGATTAGTAAACTTACTGAACAGAAACTACTAGCTGAGATAAAGTAGAAAATTTGTAAAACCTGGATAAATCTTGTAGGGCAACAAACAACCCAAGAAGACTGTTCCCACCCAACCAATTCCTGAAAGAAATTAAGTACTTGCCCTTAGGACCCCCGAGCCTGTTCACCTGAACCACCAGGAGGAAGAAACTTAGGAATTTTAGGATCTCCACTTACAGTAGTACTAACTGTTGAATCTTTAAGAACTAGCAGTCTAAAAGACCTGCTCCAGCACCTCTGGTTCTCCTTAACAAACAATTTTGCAGACTTATGCTTTGCAATCATCACTAGCCTCCTATTCGAATCTCTCAGTGATCACCCGATGCACATGAGGAAATATTTCTGCAGAAAATATTGTGTAAGGGCTGCCGGCCCAATTCCGAATTTTCCTTAAGTAGGCTGCCTAGGCCTTTTCAGATGTTACTGGGTCATTAAATGAGCTGCCTACTCACTCCCTCCACCTGGGGGATAATGCCACATTTTTAGGGGCTAGTTGTCCCATAACCAACAGCTAGTGGTGTGATGCAATTACTGCCATCTGTCCCATAACCTCCCAAAAACTTCCATTCTCCCAGTGGGTCAGTGAACACTCATTTAACAGCCCCCTTGGGTGTTAGTCTCCTAATTAATTTATTTAAATAATAATATTTCAGTAATTACATTTATCCTTGATCCAAAACTGATCATAAATTACAAAACTTTGTAATTAAATTTAACATAAAGTATTTTGCAAATAAAATAATAATTTTCAGAAATTTGGGGGGTTAGGTGACAGGCTGACACATGAGGTCAAGGTTACTGTAGAATGGCTAACACAGGCTGTATCCTTGAACAGTGAACACGACACAAGAATGACTTAGGCAACTTTTAACATGAGGGGGATGTGATATAAACCTGCAATGTAGGAGACATTAGCAGATTCTACATATGATTGGAAGAATCACTACTACATTTTTGGCCTTTGGGGGGGTTGTCTTACACCCCCAAAAAGTGACCCTACGGGGGGGGTTTTGGCTTTGGAGGCGGTTTTGGCAAAACCGCCCCCTAAATGCACCCGATGTTAAAAGTTTTTCCCTTTAAGGGGCGGTTTTTGACGAGATTGGAACCACCACCAAAAGTGACTTTTGGGGGCAGTTTGTGACCCCCTTCATAGAGGTCTACGGAGGTGGTTTTAAACCCCCCTCGTAGACCCCCTTCATAGAGACCTACTAGGGCGGTTTTGAACCCCCTTCATAGAGAACTATGAGGGCGGTTGTGAACCCCCCTCAATAAGCCCCCTTGTACAAACCTACAGGGGCGGTTTGGAACCCCCCTCGTATAGGACTATAGGGGCGGTTTCAAACCCTCCTCGTAGAGGCCTATAGGGGTGGTTGTGAACCCACCTCATATAGTCCTATAGGGGCAGTTTTGGAGCCCCCCTTGTAGAGGTCTATAGGGGCAGTTTAGAACCCCCCTTGTAGAGGCTTATAGGGCGGTTTTTGAACCCCCCCTACGTAGAGGCCTATAGAGGTAGTTTGAAAACCCCCCTCGTAGAGGCCTATAGGGGCGGTCCGGAATCCCCCCCTGTAGATGCTTATAGGGACGTTTTGTAACCCCCCTCGTAGATGCCTATAGGGGCGGTTTGGAACCCCCCTTGTAGGTACCTACAAGGGTGGTTCTAAAACCCCCCTCGTTGTAACATACAAGGGCAATTTCGAACCTACCCCCCTCGCATATGATGTACATATGAAGGTTGGCTTAGAACCCCCCCTCGTAGTGACATATGAAGGAGGTTGAGAACACCCCTCGTAGCAACATACAAAGACGATTTGAAACCCCCTCTATAGCCATAATAAATCATAATAAAATATATTTTATTAAAAATACCCAATATTACAATATCAATAGGGCATGGAGGTTGGTTGGGTTTTAAAAGCTACCATGCTGCAACAAAAAACAAAGAGAACTCACCCATAATAACTACTTTGGTTTGCATAAAGTAAAGATAAATTGTACCATAAAGGATGACGATGGAGACATTCTCAAACCCCATACACCAGCAATAGTAGGCACATTGACAGTTTGGGAAGGTAGATTCTCATTAATCACAGGTCTTGGATGCTAATAATATGTTAAAGAAAGCACATGTGATGAAGGTGTTGGTTGAGGCTACTGAGAATAGGATGCAGAAGGCAACTATAATGTCATGTCCCAAATTTGGAATTGGGTCACAATGGCCTAATCACATTATCCATATTCATTAGAGTTTGTAAATTTGTGTTAAGGGTCAAATAATTGCCAAGGAGGAAAATTACTAGTTTCCTAGGTTTGGGGTGTGGAAGCTTTGGGATTTGGAATAAGGGGGATAATAAATGATGTTTAGACATTATAAGAGTTCAAGTATTTAATAAATAGAGTGAATAAAGAAATTCAAGAGAAATCCTAGGTGACAAATGGTTTTGGGGACATATGGAGGATGTGGGACCCACACTAGCTTGATTTTTCATAATACATGGTATCTCTCTTTTGCAAATTCGAATTAATGGGAATGTGAACACTCTTGGGTGAGTTGGTAAGTCATAACACATGTCATTGAGCATCTTAGGTCGAATTGGGAAGGATTGGTAACCTCCATGGAAGATAAAGAGTCAAAGTGGAAGTTTGTGGACACTTGGGCTAGATCCCCTAGCCCCTATGACACCAATGATGGAGCATCTATGACAACTATGACAAATTGCAGACCTGACCTCTGACATCTGACCACTATGACATGTCAGCCCCAAAAATAGGCTCAAATAAGACGAATTTGGGAGTTGGAGAAGCCAAAGAGACTCAAAATCGAATTTGGGAGAAGATGGAAGGTTGGAACTAGGAGACAAGTGGCAAATGTGGAATATTTCCTAAATGGAAAATCTATTGAATCTATTGAGAGGATTTCGACCCTTAGAAGTATAATGTTGGTTATAAAATGTAGCAATGAAGTATGAGAATGGATTTTGATCATTTGTAGAATTTGCAATTGCATTTGTGAAGAGGGAGAGCTAGTGGATGACTAGTTTCTTGCCTTAGCCAATTTCGAGGGTGAAAGATTCCCATCCAAGTTGGTAATTGGAAAGGCCATTCAGAAATTTCATTTGGAGCTTTAATGGAGTCTTTATTTTCAGGTGTAATATACAGGGCAGCTCATGGTTTCTTCTATTGCAGCTCACTCCTTCAACCATTTCCAGTTTTGATGGCATATTCTTGAGCCTTGAGGGAGGGCGTTTTTGGTGAGCTATTGTACTCTTTGGGGAAGATTTTAATGACCCATTTATTTTGTAATATGAATTAAATACTATGTTCTTCATCTCCAAAAAGTTTCAGGTCGAAATTCCAAGTAGAAATGTATAAATCTCATTTTTAATGGAAGAACAATGCCATTTCCCCACTACCTTGTTGTGAGCCAATGTATTTGATGATGATTTCGAATGAATGGATGATTATCTGATAGATTTGTGATCAATATACTGCCATGGATGTATTCTACAAGTTTCATTTACTGTACTTGAGCATTTGAAGCATTTTTACTCAGTTTAGTTGTATTGAGAGTGAAATAGTGCCATTTCCCCAAGGGTCGAATTGGGGATTTTTGTAGTTGAATGGGAGAGGGTGAGAACAGTTGTAATAATCCATTAATGGTGCATATGAGACTTTAATAACATACTTAACACATTACATACCTCTGTTCATAAATTTGAGTGGGTTTGGGAGGCATTTGGGAAGCCATTTTCATTGTTTACCCCAGGGGGATTTGAACCCCAAATTACTAGTAAAATTGCATAATTGGTCCAGAATATTAAGAGAGTTTGCAGAGGTATTTTGGTGGCCATATGTCATCCATAAACATCAATATTCAAGTTATAATATCATTCATACACCTTCCTTGAAGATTTGAAGGCATTTGGAGTCAATTTGAGACCTAGAGACCAATACTAGTCAAAGGAAAATCACTAGTAAAGTTACCTACATTGATCAAAATTGAAAGAGGATTTGCAGAAGTATTTTAAAGGTCCAAAGGCATCCATGAAACACATATTTATGTTCTAATATCATTCATACACCTTCTCAGAATATTTGGGATCATTTGGGGCAAATTTGGGACCTAGAGATCAAGACTAGTCAAAGGTCGAACAAGGGAAAAAAAAGTGGAAAATTGCAATTTTAATAAAATTTTGAAAAAGGGTCATTACATATAATGAAGGTGTTGATAGAGGCTGCTAAGGATAAGGTGTAAAAAACACTTTTGATAAAGAAGCTAGTGGAGGCTGCTGAGGTGAGGGCACATAAATCACTTTTGAAGAAGGAGGTAGTGGTTGTTTCCCTTCAAGAAGAGGAAACCGATGAACTTGTGGAGTATACTGTGCAAGTTGTGGTTGAACTGATGGAGACACACCCACGGTTGTCTGTAGTGTACCTTTTCTATTGGAAACAATTTCTAGGTGAATCTGTTGGCTTTCTGGTGGCATAGATTTATGCCCTGACTGTGGTGAAAGTCCAGGCTGAGGCTGCAAAATGTCAAAGTTAGACCACAGGAAAGTATTAATAATTTTTTGTGTATGCAAGGAAGACAACAAGGAAATGGACATATAGTAAATAAATACATTTAGACTATACCTGAAATGGTTGTGGAGCCCCAAATCTCTGATGTGATTCAGAAAAATCCAAATTAGACAACAAGGGCAGGTTTGATTAGCCTAGGAGTATTAGTTGCTTTGTTAACAACCAAAGAGTATTGATCTCTACTCCATTTGCCACCTCTAGTACTGGCAGATGCAAGCCTAGCCATGGCCCTGCTTAGGAAGAGAGGGGAGTTGGGTAAGAGTTCTTGGTCTTCATTCCTATATTCCCTTGCAAATGATGACTGGACAATAGTAAATACTGTTAGATGCTAGAAGTCTGCTACAACCATTAGAAGTGTTTCTCTTTGGAAGAGGAATTTATACTTCAACTAGCTGAACTTGGAATGGTTTTGTGATAAGCTAGTCATGGTCACAGACTTGTTGGAACATTAAGACTTGAACCTCCTCCTATTGCAAGCCCATGAACTATTGAGACCTGGGATATAAAAACAAAATATTATGCATGCAATGAACTATTTATAACCATGTCTGTAGGGTATTCCTTGTCATTGTCCTCAATAATTGCAGGTTTGTGTCAAGATGGTTTCAGATCCTTGTTTATAATTCGCAAAAACATCTAAAACTTGCATTAAAACAAAGAATAAAAATTCATCTTGTCAAAATAACCTCAAAAATAAGACAAATTAGAAGTTCTAGTGCCATACTGCACATTCATTATGTTAGCTACCTGCTCATGGCCGCACGTTACAGGTGCTGGGGGAGTGAGGTAGAAAAGAAAGCAATGCATCTACTAGTACATCCATTAATGCAGGCACTTCACCTCTCATCATCATCATTGCTTGCAACAAGATCAATAACATTCCCAAAGGCCTTATTGCAGCATATCATAAGTTCAACAATTGTTTCACAAATTTCCCCATGCCTAAAGGGAATCTCAAGTAACAACTATATAAGTAAAAAGTGCATTACTTGCTTTTTGCTAAAGTTAGATTCACCCTTAGAATCCTATCATGGAAAGACGAGTATTAGAGATAATGATCATACTTTAAACAAACAAAATTATTAACACAAGGGATAACAAATTTCATTGAACACAACATGAAAAATATGAATCCTGCTTCTGATGAGAATTATCAATTGTTACTCTCAAACTGTAAGAACAAACTATTTATATGGAAAAAGAACAGAAAGGACATTATTTTAATTATTGATATGATAAGTTATATCTTTTCAAGTTCATAAAATAAAGAAAAAATAGCTAATTCATGAGTCCTACTTACAGCTTGGAAAAGTTTGTGCTTCTGCATTATGTAGTTTGTTGAATGAATCTTCATCATCCCTACTTAAAGGAAAAAATAAAAAGACAAATGGAATATTCTGAAATGTCCCCGAGAAGCCTCATCATAGATGCACCTAAATAATTGGAATCCAAGGGACTCACTTCATGCTGCATACGTTTAATCAACTATGTGTTTATGTGAAATCATCGATTTTTGGTGCATCCACAAATAAATGTTGCATTTGCTCAATGTTTACGCTCCCAATCTGCAGTTCTATTAACTTTGGCATATGTCAACGTCTCCCAATCTGCAGTTTTGTTAACTTTGGCATATGTTAAGGCATCAAGGATTGATAATTTCAAAGCCATGAATTTACACAATGGCAAGAATTCTGAGTTCGATTCTTACATGGATAAAATCTCATGCTACAGGCTTCAAATAACAATTTACCAGCAGGACACGCTCACCTATGATTCAATCCATAGATTCAGATTTCAAATAATTCTTGAAACGCTATTCATTAACCATGTATTATACTATGTAAATCAACTCATAGAAGTCACAACTTACCTTGGTTGGAGATAGGGCATTATTCACACATCAAACTCACTAATAACCTTTTCAATGCTGATTTTTTCTTCTTGAATCAAAACCTTAGTAACATATGAACTTATGTTATGACACAAAAATTGCTATCTACTGTCAGCTCCTATTCATACTTATATAGCTACATATCCTTTGACTCATTATAGCATGCTCCTTAAGAAGCTCCCTACTAGCTAGTGATGTTCCATCTAGATCCTTTGAGACTCTTCTATTAGCTAGTCCATATAGACCTAGTACTCCCCTATACAAATCATCATCTTACTAGTCCAAAAGAGACACCTCAACAGAGCTATACTGCTCCCATAAACAAATATATATGACTCCTCCATAATCACATTAGGAATATTAGTCTTAGGACTTGTGAAAGCCATTAAGAATATCTTACTCTATTAGTCTTCTTAGTTTTGATTTCCTCTTTTATAACGCCATCATTTCTTTTCTGGACTATTTCTTTGGCACAAGGTTATGTCTTTCACCTAACTGGATAGTTTTATGGACTCCATAGAAACATAACCTCATTTAATCACTCTATGATTTTATCCCAATATGGGTTTCAATACAACTCCCTCCTTGAACTTATGATCGTTACACCTACGATCTGATCTAAGTTTTGAAATTCAGATCCAACAATCCAATCATAGTACTTTGTATCCACAATGGAGATAACGATTTCTTCGTAGGGTTGCATTCAAAACAAAGCGATCCCCTTAAGAACCTCAATCATCACTTAAATCTTCGATTCCATAATATGACCCATATTCAGGAAGCTTGAAATATCAACCAATTGTAGCAAAAATCTGCATCTTGGAATCACCCTCGATTTCTTATCTTCTTGACTATTCATACACAGTCCTAATTCACATTCAGATCTTCACTACTGGACATAAAATACACAATTTACTGATCAATAATTCGTCCATTCAACTAAACATTAACAGATTAACATAGAGAAGCATATACAGATTAACACAATACTTCATTAGCTATAAAATCTGTACATTCATCTTCAGGGCCTGATTTTACATTTCTTGGCTACATCTAGCCTTGATATATTAACACAACACTTCATTAGCTATAAAATATGTACATTCATCTTCAGGGCCTGATTTTACATTTCTTGGCTACATCTAGCCTTGACCTCCTCTCGCTCTCTACTACCCCGAATTGCATTCGTTTGGCCACTCCTTCTTCATACCCTCAGGCTTACATTAAATGGAAGAGTACAATTGCTTCCAGCTCACCAACTAACTTTTTAAATTCTTGTAATTGACTTCTAACAACTCTGCTGCTCTATATCTTTCAACAGCGGGTAACCCACGAGCTGGACTATGATTTCCGGGCTATGATTTCACTAGGGTGAAGGTCTTAGTCATGGGGCTCTATCTCACTCTCACCACTCTTGATCCTTAAGTATGCTGAGAACACTTAAAACCTTATGTAACTACCCAGTATCAAGGAAATTAATGTAATTCCTAAATAAGGGCTATAAATTTAATTGGACATACTAGAGAAAACCATAATAGTATAATACTTACACTAATATTTACTAGGTAATAGTATGATAAGTTATAACACAAATATTTTGTAACTTATTGATTGCATAGTATTACTGAAAATGCCTAGGATTGCGTAACTTCACAAAATCTTGTTTCTTGAAGTAGTTTACAGCTCGAAGCAGCTTCATTGAAACACCACTCAGAAAACCCTGTGCATGGAACGACTCTCCTTGAATTAAATGCTAAAATAAATGATCCCACTGGAAAGCACATCAATCCCCTCCAAATAAACCATTGAGAGGCCTATGATGGTCGTCTAACACATAGGATGGCTGTGAATACATGAAATTGTGGTGGAAAACATATGGTTTACCACAAAGAAAATGTCTTATGGCGTGAAAATATTTAACAAATTTCAAGAACAACAAATAAACCTAGCTTGTCCTTTATCCCTCTACTTTCTCTTCTATAACAGGTAGAGAAGGTGCATGTTAATGGTTGTAGCATAAACTTAGGTATATGTATGTCCAATCATAATGGTTTGATAGTAATTTGGATTGAAAAATAGCACTTGACTCGTCGATAGAATTTTTAATTTAATGGGGATAGGTTATAGCATTAATAACTTAGACTATAGTCCTTCATAAGCTACTTCTTTTCTGGTGATCAACATAGAAGTATCCTATCATATGATGTTGGAGGTAAAAAATGACAAGAAGTGGCTAGGAGAAAAGCATGCACGGGTTCCAATAAAGAACAACTGACAACTTCTCAAGAGGAAGTTTGGAGTCCTCCTAGGGAAGACCAAATTAAGTTCAATTTGGATGGGGTAGCAAAGGGTAACTTAGAGAGGACAAGAAACATGGGAGCATTAAGAGATCATGAAGGCAATATAATAGCAATATATATATGGAGAACACTAGGAAAGATTTGAGCAACCAAGTGAAAGGTAAAGCCTTGATTGGAGGAGTACAATTATGTAATTATGTAAATATATTCCAATAACTTCATGCAAGAAACCATACATTTTTGGAATGATGTTTTTTTGGGATTCCCTTGTGCATCGAGTGGTGGCTTCCGTTTTCTATCTCTACTCATATTAATTTCCAATTCTTTGATCAGAAACTGGAATCTACAAAATAACAATTTTAAACATGAGAATAATGAAAGTATAAATCCTAGCTAAATCTCCTCGCCACAACAGGAGTATTTTACAAGAAGAGCTAGTTCTGATCCCAAAATTGAAGTTCAATCCATTAAAATAAAGAAAGAATAAACTCTAGGGTGAAGCTCATTTCTTGTTAATGTGCTAGTGTTATGTAAACTTAGCCAATTGAAAGTAGATATAGAGGTGGTAGCATATATAGAGTTCTAACATACACACCCCTTTATTTCCACACAAGAAAGATGTAGATATACCTATAACTCTACCATTTTCCCTTCAAGTGTTTCCATTTGAGCACCATGTGACTTTGAAACATAACGTTGATGGTTACACAGAATTGCTACCTAATGATGACAATGAATTTCCATAAGAACTATAACATTGCATTTTGAGGTAGCGATGAGAATAATCTCCAAATCATATTGATCCTGACCTCCTTGTTTGCATGTTGATAATCAACAAACTTCTCTAGTGAAATGCTACCAATTGTATCTTGAAGTTGTTTTGAGATCCAAAGGAAAGGCATTCAGGGGACATGGAAAAAAAATATGACCAAACATAGAAAATGAAGTTTGCATTGAATTTGTTGGAACTGTTGTGTGTCAAATAAATTCATAATGTTGAGGGAAATATGACCAATTAATGTTAATGAACATATGCTACAGAAAAACTATAGGAATCAGAATCAGACTTGTGAAAATAGCAACAAAAACAACAACATATCTTCTCTGCAGTCATTTAATAAGCAATGTAATCAACATAACAATAGGAAGATGTTAGACTAAGAAAAGACAAACCAATGGCTATTATCCTCAACTCCTGTGCATATTATTTCATGCCAACGATGTGAAATAATGCCAGCAACAATTCTCATATAAGCTGAGATATGGAATGCCTCAGATCTGACTGTATATATTCCAGTCTATATAACCATATAGTCATTAATACTACTGTATGAATGATTATTGTTTGACAATAATTTATAAATAATGAGAGTTAGGTCACTATGAAAAGTCACAGTTGACGCCTTCTATTAATTATGATAAAATAACGGTCACATAGAGAGAGGGTATGTTACACATTGGCTTGAAGAAATTCCGAATTTAATTTACATGAAAACTAAGTGATTATCAAAATGCTATAGCCTATGTAAACAACCTAATATGGAAATTCCAACTCTATTGATAAAAAATCTAGGGTGGCATAGGAAATGAATTTTGTGCTACCACCTATTGTATGAGGAAATGACAAAGGCGGGACAAATGAAGGAACATAGATACACAATAGAGCATTGAAAAACAGGTCTTGTTCAAGATGTGCATGAGCAGCCATACATGCTCGTGGCTGACATTCCTTCATGTATTTCTTCAAAACCTTGCTTCCTTTGAGTAGATATTTCCTTTGAATGCATTAGGTTCTTGCATTCACACAAAACATGAATTTTATCCCCTCCCTACCTTTTGGATTCACCTTAGGAACATTTCTTCTCCCTTTTCTGGCAAGAAATTGCATGCTACAAATTCTCCAAACCTATAAACTAGAATCATCTCCTTTTACTGTCCAAGTATCCAACGTTCAAGCAAGATACATGCAAGAGTCCATACTCCATTGTTATTGATAGTTTGGGAGCATAGTTGGAAAAGGGAACTTGTTACTCTACAATGATTTTTCACTGACTTTGGATTAAACTGTCTTCACACCCATTTAGTTTATCCAGATTTCAAGCAAGACACATGCAAGAGTCCATACTTCATTGCCATTATTAATTTCAAAACATAATTGGCAAAGGGCACTCATTACTCTGCAATGATTTTTCACTAACTTTGGATTAAAATATCTTGAAACCCATCTAGTTCAAAATGTAAGGTCTGTTCCTGACATCCTTTTGTCCAACAAATATTTATAAGATGGCTTTTTGCATATTTGTGGAGGCCAATCATTGTTCGACCTTGCTCTGTTTATGATTATCAAATTAAGGAGTTGCTTGTTTTCTGACATTTCCACTGTATTGTAGGTTTTTCTTTTGGCTACATGGAAGATAAGCGTGATGCAAAAGATTCTATACGAGGTCTCAACAACATAGAATTTGGCCCAAAAAAAGCATCTCCTTTCTGTGGAGTGGGCAAGGGCAATGTTCTAGTTTGATCTTTTATTCTTTTTAATATTTACATGTTGTTTTATCATGTATTTCTTGAAATTGTCCAAAGGTGACTCATCAGTAATTTTTTTAGAGAATCACTATTTTTATGAATACATAGCATGCTATCATACTATACAATACCTATACTAGATGAACTAACTGGTTGCACTTCCTTGTAGCTCACAAAACTTGTCTGTCCTTAAAAGCAGTTGTCTGCCTGAATAATACATTGTAGCATAAGTTGAATAATGAACACATCAATTTAGATTTAGAAAACAAAATCAAAATCACTTCTAGGCCATAGGATGCAGCTACCAACCCTCCCAGGGATGACAAACCTGACATGCAAAAACAATGCACAATGAGATTAGTTGGCATAATCATTCAGCCAAATATTTGCAGTCAGAAGTTGTTCCATCATTCTCTGTTCTTTTCGTCTCTTTCTTCATAAGATCCATGAAATTGATTGGTAAGAAAATACTAAAACTATAAGTGATGTAGAAATTGTTTAGATTTGTTTGCTTGTCGAATTTCATGATCATATTGTTAGGAGGTTGAGGGAATTGCAAGATATATCTTGGATTTTGCTTTTAGACCGTATCTATTCAATAAATATGAATACCTCCTTGCAGTACCATTTATTTTAATCGGTTCCTTCCCCCAGGAACAATACTTAAGTCTTACACATTACTTCAATCGATACATCCCTGTAGATAGGTACAGGGATCACAGCTTGCCAGTTTATCTCTCGTTCTAGGGTAAGAAATGGGTCTCAATCATCCTCATTTTGTCACAATTACAATCTCTTTAATTTTAATTATAGTTAGGGCCCCCCATCTACTCACTATTGGTTCAAGTAGATTCACAACACGCTTAAATGGCCCTTGCATTGATTTCTCATAAACTTGTCTAATCAGCCAACAAATGATG
Organism: Larix kaempferi; assembly: GCA_027924585.1. Taxonomy (NCBI): domain Eukaryota; kingdom Viridiplantae; phylum Streptophyta; class Pinopsida; order Pinales; family Pinaceae; genus Larix; species Larix kaempferi. The sequence goes on along the minus strand of BSBM01001433.1, from coordinate 6,833,729 downwards.
GTATAAATGACAAGATATTATTTAAGCGTAGTGATTCAACCCTGAACCTGTTGTGAAATGCTCCTTGTCTGCAATCATTAGTTCGAGATCGCATACAATGATATCTATGACTTAGAGCATCATATCTAACTTAGAATTCACTTTGGTAGCTATTGCATTGGGAACTTGGGACCTCTTTATAAATCCGATATCCTACAACTCTACATGAGATAGAATTATGAGACCTCCTTGTAAACCCGGTGACACCTGAGGCAAAAGTGAAAGAGGGGCTAGCAAAGAAACCACACCTGCAAAAATGCTTTTGATGAGACCTGCAACACCATGAAGCAGGACCGCCCTAAGCAGTTTTTACACATGACTATCAGAGCGATTTATCCTATATTTTTCTAGTTATTTCGCCATTGCTAGTGTAGCAATTTTCCAGGATAATCCGACCTTTGGAATTGAGGTATATTGTAACCTTTATTTTTTTATTTTTTCTAGGATTCATTCCTTACAATTAATACAGAGAGCTCTTAATCTAGTTGTTGAAATCTGTGTTTCCAGAATCGCCAAGTAATTGGTAATCCTTAAAAAACACCAAAAATGAAATTTAATTTGTGTTCCGTCTTGAATTGTATCCTAATTCTTATCCATTTAATTTGCTAGACCCTTGCCTAATTATTGGAATAGATATAATAAGTTGCAGCTGCTATCGTTTTGTTAGGGAGGCATAGTGTGGGAAGAAACCAGCTGAGTTGAATGGAATGTGAGCAAGCTCCACGCAGGCTTTGCTTTGTGAATCGATGCAGGCATGTGCTTCTCTACCCTGGTCATTGCGTCTAGGGATGATGGACCAACTGCCTGATGGATCGACTAAAGAATAAGTTTCTTAGCCAATGGAATAAGCTACTAGAACCACTACTCAATATGATGCTAGTGGTGTTGTTGGTTCTGATAGTGGTGCTGCTTATAGAGATGGTACTCCTCCACACTTGGTTATATAAGTGAAGGGAAGCAGAGCATGTCTGGAAGGTTTAACTTGTCCCTATCAACAACTAGAAAATATGATACGGGAAATTTGTCTGAGTAAGATGATTATGAATATTAAATTCCTTTGCATATGGCCTAACCACCATAAGGGGCTAATAGTTGGACTCAGGCTAATAGGTTGGACGGCAAGCAATACGTAGAGCTGACGGAAAAAACTATTATTTGTTGTTTGTTCTTATGTCCTACCACCCCTTAGATAAATAGACAGGGAGCAAATAAACACTGCTAAGACTTGGTTGGCTATAAATAAATGCCAAGCCCTCTTCTTTTCGATCCAAGCTCCCTACTCAAGCAGCGTAATCCTCTGTTATGCCTAGTCCATATATTGTGGAGAAGTCTGATGAGGTACCAACCCTCACGATTCTGATCCAAAGGTATCCCAACATCAAATTTATTATGAATCATCAGCTATAAATTGTCGTTTAAATGGTTTTTGGCCTCACACAACAGATTTATATCAATGGATTTGCTCGAACTATATTATAGGTCACATTCACTGGTTATGGCACGGGGTCCCGATCTGGGTATGGGTATATATATGTATCTACTACCTGTACTTCTGTTGTTTAAACAAATGCGTCTGCTATTGGTGTTGCTTAGTATCGATCATGAGGGTTTTACTCTTTCTCTCTAAACTATGGATCTCGCTCTCGATCTGCTGAAGAAACTACTCACTTTAGATATGCTTCTTTAACAATGGGTTATTCGACAAGATCAATTATTCCATAACCATATGAGAATAAACCTAGAGACTGGAACCAAAAATTATAATAAAAATTATAAAAATAGAAAGTGCAAGGATTCAACTTACGGGTGATTTCACATTATCTAGAGCCCTGAGAAGCTGTCAGTATGAGTGGATGAGATTCGATATTTGGTGGTTCCTCCGGAGGAATTTGAAGGTTGAATATCAGCGTGTGGTCGAGTGATCTGAGGGATTGTAACCAATTGGTTTCTTTGTTGAAACCCATCTCTATCCTTCTCCATATCTATCTTGGCTTTGGTCTGTAATGGATGTTTTCAATGCTATGTTGTTTTCTGTCCCTGATCCTGCCTTTCCTTCCAAGTAGTTGGATCCTTGATAGTTTCCCCAAATTTCTTCTCCAATTTCTTTCTCGCTGATTGTTTCTTCGTTGAAACCCATATCTATCCTTCTCCATATCTATCTTGGCTTTGGTCTGTAATGGATGTTTTCGTGGCTATTTTAATGGATGTTTTCAATGCTATGTTTTTTTTTTGTCCCTGATCCTGCCTTGCCTTCAAAGTAGTTGGATCCTTGATAGTTTTGCCAAATTTCTTCTCCAATTTCTTTCTCCCCGATTTATTCTCCCAATTTTTATTTCCCTCCAAATATAAATTTGAGTTTTTAAAATTTATTAATATTTTTATATTATATAGGGTTTTATGACGTCAGTGAAATATTATAGTGGACGGACACTTTTAGGGCGTTCAAATTTGAACCCTTCCCGGCCCTTCCAAAGGGTTCTATCCTTTTCTAGAAGTCTAAAGTTAAAATTGCCCTTAAAAAAAAGATTAAAATATGAATTTTACCTTTGTAATAGGAAGGACATAATTTATATCAACATTTCAAAAGAAGGGCAACATTTGAAATTACCCATCCATATAAATTTCATTTTCTATGTTGAAATTCCTATGCTATAAAATTCCACTGGTCATTCAAAATATTGGAAATATCATAAATTATAATCATTTGAATGCATGAAGCCAATAAAGCATTTGAGACTTTATTGTTTGAATGCATGTTGCCTACAAAGCAAATGGGGTCATAATGATTGTTGATGAATGCAACCTTCTAAGCATTCAACCAAATCCATTTTGACACAATCTCCATCAGAATATTGTGTAGTATTTATCAGCAGGAAACCATAAAAAATCTCAATCATAGAACTAGGAAGCAAAGTTGGGGTGCAAAAGAAGTCATCCAGCGTTGTACTATGCCAAAATATCAGTTCTTGGGGCATGCAACAACTACCAAAATAACTAAACCTGTTATCAATTTGCATGTTTGGGGAATAGAAGGAATCTCACTAGTTCTCATGCAGGACCAATAGTGGTCATGGTGAAGTATTTTGGATTTGTTGAGCTAGCATTTTTATATTTAGATTTCTAATCATTCACCTAGTCCTTGTTTTTCAGTAACACAATTATGCTATGTTCAAGGCATGTCCATGCCCTTTAAAATTTTTAGATGTTTGCTTAGATTTATTTTAGGAGTTAGAAGGTGATGCATGCCTCAACTTCCATTTTACTGCAAGGCATACCTTTTTCTCTTCCAAGCTTATTGTTGATCCTTCAAGTGATCAAGAAGGTAAGGAGGAAAGCAAGGAAATGGAACAATAGACTTTTAGGAAGAAGAGATTTGGTGCAATGTTTGAATTTTTTTGCATGCAGGTTTCAATTACAAAGACTACAATTGTTACTCTGATGTCTATTAGTGGTGTGAGGAAATACAAACAGGATTTGGTATCAAATATTTTATGATGAAATATTGGTTTAACAACTTGTTTTGAAGAAACTATTCTCCTCCTTTGCTTGCCTTCATCAAGCACCAGTGCATATTGCAACCACTTCTTAATGAAATTCTCTTTGGTGTACATGATCAAATACTAACTTTAAAGATTGAAAATACAACTAATACTCGATGACTACACATTAGGCTTTTAAAATGTGTCGAGCATTATATTGTCAAGCTTACTTGATTGCATTTTACAATTACTTTTTGTTAAGGAATTTTTACAGGAATCACTAAATTTTCTTCTTGGAATGGCCTGGAGTTGTAACAACTCTGGGTATAGACAACAATCAACTGGGAAACATATATCCTGAATAAATTTGTTCTTAAAAAGGATATGGGATAGGTATATAGAATGGATATGTTTTTTGTGAACCTTGTAATTTTAGTAAGTATGAATCCTTTCGGTATGAGAAACCATCATTATCGGTAGAGAAACCATCGCTATAAAGTCTAATGCAAAAGCTAGAAAAGAAATACCACTAAGTTGTAAACAAGAAGACAAATCCAATTTCAAAAAGAGCAATCAGTTGGCTGAGCATTAAATCCTACATAGCCACAACAATCTATGACTATTAGCATAGATAGAAGCCTCTATGAAAAGCATAAAGGTGACTAAGGTATTATATCAGAACTATACGTTTATGGATGGGTGGAGAAAGAAGAGTTGGCATATCTTCAACATTTGAGGTCACTGGAGAACTTATGCACATAAAAGTTTGAAGCTAAAGAGTTGTTGGGTCTTGAACATTTGAGATCGTTTTAGAAGTTGCGGGCATATGAATGTGTGAAGTTAAAGAGCATACAGAGGCTGGCACAGCAGCCACAGCTTTGAGAACTATACGTTTATGGATGCTCGGAGTTAGATGAGATGTTAGATCTTCAACATTTGAGATTGCAGGAGAAGTTGTTGGGACATAAATGTGTAGCTGAAGAGCATATAGGGTTTGGCAGAGCTGACACAGCTTCAAGAAATTGATGTTTCTGCATGCTCTGAGTTTCAATATCTTCTAGGTCTTGAACATTTGAGGTCGTTGGAGAAGTTGTGGGCACATGAATGTGTGAAGATAAAGAGGATAGCAAAGCTTCGAGAACTATACGTTTATGGATGCTCGGAGTAAGAAGAGATGCCAAGTATTGAACATTTGAGGTGTCTAACATCATAGAATTCAAGAAAGCAATTTAATGTGGTGCATACTATTACACTGGATCTTGAAAGCCCCGCCTTCAAATCAAATAAGACATTGCAATAGCAGTTATTCTGGTAACAATTTTCCCAAATAAAAAGTAAAAGGTATAGCATGCCTCTAGTTTTAAATATTTACAAGCTTTAGACTATTTGAAATTACTTTCCAATAGAGGTATCATAATATGAAAAGCGGACCCACAATATCCATTATATACTCATCACTGGAAAAAAAATTCAAATATTTGTGTATTATTCAATAGAACTGCAAAATCAAAGCCAAAAAATATTCTTAATATCACTTCAGTTTTAGACCCACTAAATTAAATTAAAGGTAATATGTATAGATAACTCATTATTCAAAGACACATAAAGAAATGAACTTACTAATTCATGTGACAATCTTAAATATCAAATGAAGCCCATCATTGTTTTCCAAATCTTCAAAGATAGACAACACAAGAGAAACACATAGTTAGGGAAGCATTGTTAGTTACCATATCTTGTCTCTGCGGATGGAAAAAAAAGTTTAGTGTGCTTATTTTTCAAGAGGGTTTTGTATTTTGGAGAAAAGGGGAAGAAACAGAGGATGGCACTCTGTATGTAAAAATAAATAAAAACATCAATTTTATTAATGATACGATAAAGCTTCTTTGTGTAATGTAATTTCTGCAAAAGATATCTATGGTTTTAGCTATTCCTTTGTGTAAATGGTGTAGGTAAAATGTTTATATGTAGTGAAATTCGACTGGCTGGAAGTCATGCTATTGAATGTCCAATCATCTAGTGTTTTATTTTGGATTGATTAATTGTGTTTGCAAGTTAGAGCCATTACCTAAGTAAAATCGATGATGACTACCCATTTAAACTTGTAATCAATGTTGTTGTTAGGCAGAGAACGACTCCATTGCATTGAAGTCAAAGAACATTGAAGGGATACTGAGTTGCATTGAAGGAAGAGAACAGTGCATTCTCTATATCTGACTTCAAACCATTGAAGATTAAAACTAGGAGATACGAGAGACTGTTTTTATGGCCTGCGTCCTTGTCTCATTGAGTAGAGGCACACTCAAAGAGAAGAGGGGTTTCAAGAAGGAAGAGCAACAACTGCTCTTGTTGGTGTTTTCTTTTTGACGGAGTAAACAAAACCTAATATTCAATCTAGGTTAACTGTGCTTCATTTATTTATTTTAGATTGAAGGTTCAGATTGATTGGGGTAGTCAAGATGCTCTTGATAGAGTAAAATCCAATCTACACTATTATTTAAACAAGAAAAAGGTCAAATGACTAATAGAAGCCATGGCCCTAAAAATTCAATCCATGACACTTTACAATGATTTTGCAGTCGAAATATTACCAAGTCTGTTTTCGCGGCAAGAAAAAGTTAAAGTGGGTAGTATGTGGTGAAAGGGAGCTTCATTTCAAAATAAATATAGGGCACAATCGGATTGAAGTCAATGAAGAACTTACCTCATGGGAAATTTCTTTGGCTCTACTTTTCCCTACTTCTCGGGATTGGTCTGCTCGGTGATCCATCCACGCTTCTGAATGGGGTAAGAGAGAGGGTTCCATGGATTTTGGTTCATGTATGAATGGATCCACGTTGTCTGTTCTTTGGAGGAGTAATCCACTTCTCCTTTGGCTATTCGCTTACTTGGTCTCAATCCTCCTTCCTCCTCTACGTCCATGGTTAACAATATCCTAGCTCTCCCATCCCACTCTTCGGTCCATATACATATTTCATTTCTAGGTGCATCTTCAACTCATGATGAAAAACTAAGGTGGAAGAGGTGTTTCATGTTCCTATCTCCTAAGGCTAATAAATTATATGGAATTTTTAAGCTAAGAAAAATAATAAGTTCAATAAAAATGACAAGATATGCATTTGGCTTTCATAAATTAAATGTGTAGGTGTGGGACATGACAATTTGGACATGCAACAAATTTTGAAGGTAATAAGATCAATCCTACTAATTTTTCTTTCATAGTGTATGGGTGTAATAAGGGTATATGAAGGTGTCAAATTCATTGATGAAAATTTGTATTTTTTTTGTACTGGGAGAATTGGAAATTGGGGTGGGGCTCGCAGTACTTGCATGGCATGGGGTTGATTCCCATCCACTACAACTATACCCCTAGGTACACCCACACAACCCACCAACATGGCACATATGTTATCTAATATTTTAACCTTTGACGTCACAAGGAGTGCCTTAAGAATACACTCTATCACTAGTCGGTCTACACCCCTGTGAGAAATGAAAAATTACAATTTAACCAAAGATTATATAGTTTAATTCCAATTATGATAGTTTCAAAATGTCCAAATCATGTGACATTTAGACTATTTCCTTCTCTTTGTGTTGACATGCTCCCTCTATCTCGATTCTAGTAAGGGGTAGTGGTGAGGAACCTGGACTCACTCGATGGGTACAACCCCCCAATGGTTTCTTTAGGGCTAAAGTCATGGTCTTATTCCCTAGAATGTCATTACCAAGGCATTGGGACACCTACATAAGGCTCTTGCTTTCCTCCTTTGACTCTTGCCAAGGCCTTGAGATCTATCCCACTATGTAAAAACTCTTGATTGTTCCCATATCAAAATTTTATGCCAAATATCAACTTTAAAGGGCATATGTTATGGTTCATGGCCTTTGTCATTGCCCATTACCTCAATAATATTATGTTAAGGTATACTTCTTTCAATTCCTTCCTCGACCATTTTCTTATAAGACCCATCCCTAGTGTAGTAGGTTAAGAGTTTATTCATGGCCCTTGAGTTTCAAAGGCTACATTTTAGGACTAAGGCTAATGTTTCATCACTTTATCTTGGTTTATCCCTCAATACTTACACATAGTTCTCAAAATACCATAATGGTTCCAATATGCTCTATTGAAGGTGAAGGATCCCCTTGAGAGGCCATTTGTGTTTGTTCAAGGCATTGTTATTAGTATTGGAAGCACAAAATAGCCCTTGTGAACAATACCTTGTGCTAAAAAAATAATAATGGTGTCTAGTATATCACCATTTTGAGGTCAAATATCCCCTTGAGAGGTCATGTGTTTTAGCTCAAGGAATCAATATTCTTGGGACTATATTCCATGGGTCGAGCATCAATCCATCTTTTGGAATGGGATAATCCTAAGTATGCCCACTTTGGAGCATTTTTATGAAGCCAACGTAACCTTGAAAGGGGGATTTTGGGACATCCCCTTGTGATCACTAGTTATTATAATGAAGCATCCCCTCTTTAAAGGCCTTTTTTATATCTAGTTGACGTTGAAAAAGTGGCTTTCACCGCTATTTATGCTTATTTTGAGGTTAAGCTACCTTTGGTGATGGGTTAATAAAGATTATTTTATGGGCGTGGTTTCATTACTTTGAAGAAACCTTGGATTGATTGCTAAGTGGACGACATTGGAAAACAACAAGCAAATCAACATTGCAATGAAACACACTTTTAAGTTAAGGATTTGGTATTTGAAAGGCTACAACCATGAAAATAGATGTCCTTCAAGCAACAAAAGGACACTACAAACTTGTGGCACCATATAAATTCCTAGTCCATAACATTTTCCTCAAGGGATTAGGGCCCATGCATGAGGCCCTAGTCCATAACATCATCCCTATGTGGGGAATATTTGGCATACATGCAAAATATGGCCATTTCAATCTCTATGAGACCAAGAATGGCTATCATGACTTAGTCCATATTATCAAGTCAAAATATAACGTCTAAGGGTAAGGGGATCATGGTTCATGTGTGATTCCCTAGACCACCACAAAGGCCCTATATACAACATAGGGACTATTTAGACAAATTATGAGTAAGATATGTTTTCCATTTTGAGGTTTGACACACCAAGTAGGGATATCAGTCCCTAAGCCATGGTTGAGTCAATTTCCCACGATCCATGATCGAGGAAACAACATCATGCAAATGAAACGACGAGACACCTCCACCCTCAATGAAGCCAATCACACGGGTCGTAGTCATCTCCCACCCCACATCTTAGTGGGATCCAAACTCCTACACCCACTAACTGAGGTAGCCGCATTGTGTGGATGGAATGGCGAGGCACCACTGCCAACAACAAATATGACCGCATGGGTCATGCAACTATCCCCAAACCCACAAAGGGGTATCATCCGATACTCTCTTGTTAATGATCCTTCCGTAGATTCACCTATGGTAACATCATGCAAATGAAATGACGAGACACCTCCACCCTCAATGAAGCCAATCACACGGGTCGTAGTCATCTCCCACCCCACATCTTAGTGGGATCCAAACTCCTACACCCACTAACTGAGGTAGCCGCATTGTGTGGATGGAATGGCGAGGCACCACCGCCAACAACAAATATGACTGCATGGGTTATGCAACTATCCCCAAACCCACAAAGGGGTATCATCCGATACTCACTTGTTAATGATCCTTCCGTAGATTCACCTATGGTAACCTTGTTATGACTTATCCTTCTTCTAAATGATAAGGTTCATTAAACTTCTGATAACGTTGAAGGCAGTGAGCCACCTTCATTGACATGATCCAAACAGTTCACCAAATCATTCAATCGGTAGGAGAAATTAGTAGTGTGTACAAAGGGTAGGGACATAGTCAACATGAGCTGTTGACACACACTTACTAGGAATTCCTTGTTGAATACCAATAATTGCAATGGCCTAAGAATATTTCCCAATCCTCTCAAACCAGGGAGAAAAACCCATTGGTTGCATCAGTGTAGGACGTGTGAAAGCCATAACATATAAGGGCATCACAGACTTGTTATTGTCTCAAACATTCATGGCCTAAATGGCCATAGTCCCTCTAAGAATATATCCATGAAGGGGAACCTTCACGTAGATAGTTAGCAAGTTAGTCTCGTTCATTATTGGAATTAACCGACTTGATTATGTCTTAAATAATATGGTTCCTAAACATACTAGTGGAACTTCATCTAAAGGGGAATTGCTAGTGATATTAAACCTAAGAGGCTTGAGTCATGTGTTGACTTGAAGACAAACTAAGTAATTTTCATTACTTGAGGAAAATGATACCCTCATGCCACTGATAAAACTAAAGAAACAAAGCAAAGAATTGAAGACACAATATGTAAACATCATTTTGATGGAAATTATTATGTTTATCAAAATGGAAAGCATTTACTTATTAACAGAAGTGAGAAAGAAACTAATAAAAGTATAGTGTCTAATGAACAAAGTGTTGGCCCCAAAGTGTGATTGATGAAGGATACCAACTGCTCATAGAACCAGTCTGTCCAAATCGCGCGGGATTGAACCAATTTCTTAAAAAAATATCACAAAATGGAGTGGCGAGAACTAGTATTCCAAATGGCACGGGATTCCTAAAAGGGATTTTGATTTTGATTTCATTCCCATGATGAAAAGTTAATTAGACATTTAATACAAGGCTAGGCACATCACATATTAAAATACATTTATATGGATTCGCAAGAAAGCTACTAAATTCAATAAATTATTAAATACATTGTTTAAGTAAATAATTATGATTCCACTTTAGAACTGAGTGGAGCGATGGAGGATGCGTCCAGTACATAAGCTTTTCGGGTCTCTTTAGGGTTTTTATGGTGTTTTAGAAGTGCATGAAGACTTTCTCCATTTAGCTGTGTATATGTGGAAGAATGGAGTATTTTTTAGATGTGGAATGGGAGGTGGAGACTTGAGTCACCCTTCACAAAAATGGGAAAACAATGAGAAGAAAGGGTGATGGAATGAAAACTACTAGCATGTTGAAATTGGCAGGAAAATTTTCATTTTTGGTCTTACAGATCTAAAAATTACCAACATATTCGACTTGTAGTTGAAATTAGATTCACTCTTTAGAGATTATGTGATGTCGCAAGGCCTTAATCATCACTCAAGAGCAATAGAGGGAATTGTTACATATAGGCTAGATATTCCATATGTAGGTCATATGTAGTAGTCTAGGTTAACATGCATGTACCATCAACCCCATAGCAAATTAATATGGTATTAGGCCCTAAAATTATTTTATAGATATGGTATAGGCCACGAGAACCATCGTCAATGTTACAAATATTGAAATGGCCACAATATATTGCTTGTAAGGTAAAGTAATTATGTGTAGGGCCCTACACATGGACCATGAATCATATGTAAATTTATTAACCATGGACCATTATTTAGGTTATGAGAACCACTATTGGTTTACATAACCTATATATATTAAACCATGGTTGGTTTATTGGTTTACATAACCATGGACAAACCAACAACAACAATGACATCGACGATGGTGACAATGATGATCACGATGATGTCAGATGTAGGCTAGAGATTCTTATGTGGTAATCTAGGTTAACATGCATGGACCATCAACTCCATGGAAAATTAATATGGCATTAGACCCTAAATTTAGTTCACATGCCATAATCCAGGCCACAAGAACCATCCTCTATGTTACAAATATTGAAATGGCCACCATAAATAATGCCACTAATTAGACACTGAACTAACACAAACAACCCATGTAAATGACTCATGCACTTGGCACACTTAATCCATGCAATGACTTCATGCACGTAGGAAGCTTCAACCTCTAACCCCCTCACCTTGTACCCAACCTTACCATCTAGCCCCAAACCGAATAACATGATAACTTATAAACCACTAGTACCAACAAAACCAGAACCCCTTTCCCACTAACCCAATGATCCCTTAGGTGCCTCGCTTATAATCCAAAAACTCCCCAAAGCCTACCACATTATGAAATTGTAGAAAATATCCCCTTAATCCAGTGTCCCTCTAACCCTAATCCACTACCCCTTAACCCAATCACTAACATGCCTACTGCACCAAATCAACACACTAACACAATAAACTTTGGCCTTGGGTTATTTATAACCAAGGTTTTAGATCAAAGACTTTGACATCATGAGTCTTAAGGGGGGTTCCAAAAAAACCGCCTCCAAAAGTTCAATTCTCGTGACTTTTAGTGGGGGTTTTGACAAACCGCCACCACAAGTTATGAGAATTGGGCTTTTATGGGGGCTTTTCAAACAAGCGCCTCCAAAAGTTCAATTGTCATGACTTTTAAGGGGGGGTTCCAAACAAACTGCCTCCCAAAGTTCAATTCTCATGACTTTTAGGGGGGCTTTTGACAAACCGCCCCCAAAAGTTATGAGAATTGGGCTTTTAGGGGGGTTTTCAAACAACCGCCTCCAAAATTTTAATTCTCATGATTTTTAAGGGGGGTTCCAAAAAACCCGCCTCCCAAAGTTCATTTCTCATGACTTTTAGGGGGGGTTTTGACAAACCACCCCCAAAAGTTATGAGAATTGGGCTTTTAGGGTGGGTTTTCAAACAACTGCCTCCAAAAGTTCAATTCTCATGACTTTTAAGGGGGGTTCCAAAAAAAACCGCCTCCAAAAGTTTAATTCTCATGAGTTTTAGGGGGGGTTTTGACAAACCGCCCCCAAAAGTTATGAGAATTGGGCTTTTAGGGGGGGTTTCCAAAAACCACCCCCAAAAGTCAAATTTCAGGACTTTTGGGGGTAGATTTAAAAAAATCGCCCCCAAAAGTCCAATTTCCATGACTTTTAGGGGTGGTTTTAAAAGACCGCCTCCAAAGGTCTGAAAAAACTTTTGGGGAGGGGTTTTACCAAGACCCCCGCAAGCCAAAACCGCCCCTAAAGGGCTATTTTGTTGTAGTGAATAACCAATCAGAGGAGTAAAACAATCTGAGATTAGGTTCACCCTAAGGTCAAAAACTCAAACCCAACTGTATGATGGACTCAAAACGGGTGTTGTGTTCAAGGACATGATTGACTAGCTACCTCTGAAACTGAAAAGATGTCTGATACCCTTCTCTTCCCTTATTCTTTTTATCAAAGAATATCTTTCTTGTTATTTTAATGAGTCCAAGAAAGAAAACTCAATAGTCTTTCTTCATTTTTTACAGAGTTTGAAGAAAATATAGACGAATACTCTATAACACTGATCTATGGATTTTAATATCGAGCCTGGATCGGTTTATGCTCGCCGATGTTTTCTTTTTGGGGGAGTCTGAAAAACTTAAACAATAACTCCATACACCTACTCATGGATTTTATTATCGAGCCTGAGTTGGTATGTGCTCGCCGGTGTTTTCTTGTTTAAAGAGTGTGAAAAACTTAAAAAATCCTCTATATACCTTCTCATGGATTTCACATCGAGCCCGAGTAGGTAAATGCTCGTTGGTGTTTTCATTTTTTGAGAGTTTGAAAACCCTAAAGAAGACTCCAAAAGGTCTTTTTTCGTACAATTAGTCTCATCACCCGAAAAAGTGTAAAACAATGAGAGAAGAACTCTTCTAGTCACGTATGACTAGAGTACTCATTTTTCGTAAATAATCTGCAAAAGGGGTAAACTTATACTTAAGCTGATGTTGCTTCAAATCCTTTAACGAGTCTGAAAAGACAACTATACTCGGAGATCTTGTTCGTTTTGAAAAAGTCTAACAAGGGCTTAAAAAAGACTTAATCAGCTTCAAGGACATAAGTTATCATGACCTGTTAGATGATAGAATTCTAGACACCCAATTTAGTGATGTAGCGCTTAATCAAAAAGAAAATTTCTCAATGACATAAAATACTGAACAGTATGGTACCTAATCTGATATGTCAATGAAGAGAAAAAACCTTTGACGGATTGATTTTAAAATATAGCGAAATTCTGCAATGTATACTTTAACTAATCCACCATAACTCAAAAGACATTAGTGAATTAAATAAGACATTTTAAAAACATTCAAAACTATACCACATTCATGAAAGTGGGTAAAAATTTAAAAGAACATTTTTATAAATAGTTTCAAATAAAAAACAAAATTCACTATTTCAAGTTTTTAGGGCAAAGTGTGGAGAGAAAACCTCAACTTTCTTTGCTTGTTGTGATCAAACCGGGCTATCAAACCATCTTCCACTTCTTCCAAGTAAGTAATAATATCCTTCTCATTCATTTGCATGCAAATTTATAGTTTTTTAGTGGTCAAATTAATTTTTTATTGAAGTTTTAGTTTTGTTTCTGCGGGTGCACGGGTCTCTTTGAAAAAGACTAGCGCACTCGACAAAAGTGCGCTAGTCTGTTTGCAAAGGAGCTGCATTCAAGACAATACTGTCCATTTATGACAGTAGAGAAAAAAGCAAGAAGTAGGGCAAAAAATAACGTTCGACCAATGCAATGCTTGATTTATTGCAAGATGGTTCTTGTGTGGCGTGAGGAAATGGATCGACAAGCTATGGGCGATCCATTAACTATTAATGCACTAAGAAGATGCGAGCTATTAAAATTCTATTGAACCATCAATATGCGAGTGCAAACCCAATTTCTCAAAAGGATGATACAGTATTGGGATGCCAATGCTGGAGTGTTCAATCTCCAAGGGGAGATTCTCAAACTTATTGTTGATGCCATCTACTTTATCAATGGTCTCTCTCGAAGAGGAGAGGTGGTGAATCTCAAAGGTACCTCTTGAAGTGCAGGTTCCCTCTCCGTGCAAGATTATATCAACACCTACTGCCTGCCGGGTACTACAAAGACCGATAGTCAAGTTTCCATAGCAAGCATTGTGAGCTTTCCACTGAAAGTTATCCTGAGTACTCTGAACCAGATGGGAGGAAGCGCAACACAACACCTTGCTTCACAGAACTATATGCATGTGGGAACAAAATGCTTGCATGGGGTTGTTTATGACTGGTGTTCGAGCTTACTGGTGAACATGAAACTTCAGCTTACCGGGTGCAAAAACGGTATGATAAAGAACTTTGGTTACAGAAGTATCCTCTGTACCTTCTTATTTGAGAGGGTACCTGCACTGAGTCTGGGGATGGCCTTGCCCCCGCTCAATCCTCGTGAACCCCTTATTATTCATTGGGGAGATATCTTCAAGTGCCAAGGTGGCGGCGAGAGCAATCTCTCTTACAATGATGAGGATTACTGGGCATGGTGGGATCGGCAAGTGTCGGCTTTAGAGCAGTTCCCAAATGCGGGTATGGACTTATGTCATGACCCTGAGATGACTCTCCCTCCAAGATCTTCCTAGGGAGAGATGGGTAAGTTATGTTTTTGAAAAATTATTTAATTATTTAATTTTATATATGTAATTTTTTAATAAGTTTGAGATACTGAATAAATTGTCTTCTGTAGATGTTGGGCCTGTGCATCCTGATGGACACCCTCGTACCTTTGTACGACCAGTCATTGTAGGGGCAGCTGATTCCATGTTGGTGAACATATAGGGGAGGATGAATTGATTGAATCATGACATCCCTACATACAAGATCGAGTGGATGCCGCTCGCCATGCAGGAGGCTGTGGTGGGTTTTCCCCCAGCATGGATTCGACTACTTAAAAAAGTAGCGAGACTAGTCATCTGCTACAGAGAGGTTGTGGCAGAGATGGCAGAGGCCCTTACTTCTCCATAGAGGAGGACATATATATGCATTTTTTTAAGGCCATTGAGCCCTTTTTGTATATTGATATGACACTGTGACAGACTTATGACTCAAACTCATATATTTTTTGATACGGCTTATATATAATATCGGCTTTATTTACATGTGTGTTTTTATCTTATGTGTGAATTGTTTATTATGGATGCGTATGATGTATGGTGAGCTCTTAGAATGGATGCCTAATGAGGGAAGCTAGACTAGGAGCCTACTTTAATAATCAACCCGGGGCACGTACAAACTTTAGAGGTGCAGGCACTATATGTGCTCTTATAGGATAGTCTTTGTCGTGGTTGGGTGTTGGTATCAATGTTTAAGGGTTTCCCTAAAAGAAATCGAATAAGCTGGGAAAGGATTGCCTAATCTACGGATGAAAAATACCTATGCTAAGAAGTTCAAATGCTGAAAATAGTAAATCTATATTAAGGAATTTAAATGTTGAAACAGGAAATATGTCCCTAAGAATTGACTTGCTAAAAACAATGAATTTATACTATGAAATTGAATGCTGAAAACATAGCAGATCTATTCTAAACTAATGAAAGTTGGATCTTTAATCTAAGAAGCAATCACTGTAAATCGAATGCATAAAACTAGAAGTTTGGTCTAACCTATTCAATTTCCAAAACCAAGTTCAGAATGCCATTATCTAATGCTATGAATTAATCAAAACTTTAAGAAGTGAATATCATTAATTAACCACAGTATTGAAAGTAAGCAATCTTTATGAGCAACCATAATAATGGGAGAATGCATAAGCTTTAAGATCTGGATCACTGTTTCAAAAGCAATGCGAACACATAGGGAAATAAATGTTTAAAATATGCCTTGGAAGAATGATGCTACAAGACTACTGAAACAACGTTATCGAACTACAGAATGCGTTATAACCAACTACGGAATTAGAATGGTCATTTTACTACAGAAATAAAATCGTACTATTTAACGCCATTTAAATGCTTTCATATGCAATATAGATTCAGTCAATGTAAAGCACATAATGAAAAATACCTGAACAGTAATATCTCTTGACTTATGTGTTGGAGGGGCCCTCTCCAACCCGTACTCAGGAGTGGAGAAAAGTTATATACGCCGAATTGAAAGCAACATCAAGTCTTTATTCAAAATAGCAACTTCATAGTTTAAAAAAAGGTCTGTAACACAAATTGTCTCAGCAGTATAAAAACGTAAAATGATGGTTCTCAAAAATGGCAAAAGGCTCCTCTCGCTAGCCAATAGGCCCATATATATGTGCCTCTAATGCTCAACCTAACTATATGTCTAATTGCCGATTCTGTTTGAACAGGTGTTCTCTCTAGAAATCAGGAAAAAGGTGCTGAGCTATGCTTGATCTTTCAGTCCTCTGCTTGATCTACGTGTTTGTCCTTTAGTGTACCTAGACCTGCTGAATCATACTTGATTTTTATATAATTAGTGTATTGAACACACATTCAACATACAAGAATAATCCTTAAAACAACTTCATTAAATAATCAAGGTAAATCATTTCTCCCACAAAACAAGTGTATTTCTTCACCATTTCTTGTGCTTCATTATGGGAAAAAGGCTATTAGGATACCTATTATTCAGGCTTATTATCTCCCCCATGCTTGAAGGATTCACCCATCCTTGGGTGACGTATTCAGTTCTTCAACAACATCTCTGATGTTTCGTGCTACCACCCTGGGGGTTCCTGCCTGCCTGTAGTAACCCAAGCTCTGATCCTCCTTGACCCATGCTCTCCTCTCTTCTTCCTCATTAATATGTCCCTTAATAATCGGGGGAAAGAAAAATGGGGGATTTAGCCTCATTCCAAGCCATCTGAGCTGATTCTTTACCAAGGATTCCTTGTACATTTTAGCTATGACAAGAGCCGCTTCAAGTCTGAGAGGGGAGTGAAGCTCTTTTATTTTTAAATCACTTGCTACTCTTTGCCATCTTTCATTAATAGACTCATGAACTTCTTTGTGTGTGCTCTAGAGAGTAACATCAAAGTGTGCCACAGCCTCCTGCTGCTTCCCAAGGAGAATGGGGATCAACTCCTCATCTTGGGTGATGTTCTTATGGTGGTAAATTATTCTTTCAGCGTGAGTCCCCTCTGTCCTGACCCATAATGGAGTTTTCCATTTTTCTGCAATGTAAATGTGGTAGTCCTGAGCTTGTTCAATTTCGTGATTCATCCATGAACACAGTGCCCTCAACTGGAAATCGCCCATGTAAGGGTTTGGCGACCAGTTGGGTGAGCTAGAAAATACAAAATTGTGCAAGAAAAATTCACTTAGGTGGTCCTTCTCCAACTCTGTGGAGTCTAGAGATGTATCCACAAATTTCTTGGGGGAGTTTATCTCTATCGGGAGTCCCTGTTTTAACCTTTGGAGCTGGAATTTGCCCCACTTCTCTTGTAGATAAACAGCATAAATTGTTGATGGCAGCCTGAGGTCCAGTAGTTTATCATATATTTTAGTGGTAGTAGCCAAAACATCCCTCAATTTAATAATCTCCTGGTCATTTTTGGCTAACTCCTATTGTGCCTCAGCCAATTTCTCTTTAAGTGCAGAATTTTTCTGCTTAGCCAGTTTTAGCTCCCCTGCATGATGCATTTTCAGAATTTGTGTCTTTTCAGGTGAAAACAGGGGAGACACTGGCTTGCTTCTGGATTCAATTTTCAATGTTTCCAACTCCTTTCTGAGCTTTTCTAGTTCAGCAAGTGCCTCAGCGAGTTGGTTGACGACCCCAAGGTTTTCATTGTGCTTAGGAGGGTTCCCCTGGAAGTTGTCTTGCTCTTCTTGTGCATTCCATTCTTCTTGTTCATCCTACTCTTCTTGTTCATCCTATTCTTCTTCTGCATCCTACCCTTCTTGTTCATCCAACTCTTCTAGTGTAGTGGGATCTTCCTGATTTACCCACTGAGCATCATCCTCATCAAACACATTTTGAACTAGATTGGGTTCCCTTTTCTCTTCCTTGGTAATTCGGATTCTGGATGCTTGTGTGAATCTTTTACTTCGTCTCTTCGGCCCTTGATTACTGGTAGAAATCCCTGGGTTCGTTTTGGGGGAGTCATCTCGTGAATGCTTTATCTTCACCAAGGTATCAGTTATGCTATCTAGGTCGATTTTCCTCTTAGTCCCTGATGTAGAGGCGGTTTTGCTCTTTGATCCAGGAGGTAGGGGTAGGCCAACTGTGGGTGTACCCTTCATTCTTTGAACATCCTTAGCAGATACCAACACGAATTCTTCCCAAGAAAGCTCTGGGATCTGCACTTTTAATTCCTCATAAACGATTAATTTGATCAGCCCTTGATGGGCTAAAGCATCCTCCTTTCCTTTAATCACTTTCTTGCTCATTTTTGCTAGAGATAGGAGAAGGTAGTATGGAATACTAATGTTGTTGTTCGGTGGAAGATGGGCCTTTTGCCTCAACAACTTTAGAATTCAAAAATGAAAAATGGGGACATAACTTAACCTACCAGTGCATGTAATGTATTTCTGGACGATTGCAGCCATTTCATCCCATGGTGCCGACATGGAGAGTCTTTTGACTCCATTTTTATCTTCATCGTAGACCTCTCCTTGCTCGAAAAATGCTGCCTATTATTCATGGTTTGCCTCCCGGTCATCCCTGCTCCAATGCAGGCCCATTGGTAGACCAGTGAATTTGGAAATCACTTCATCATCCAACCTTATATGTAACCCCTTCACTCGGGTGACAAACTGTTCATCCTTGATATGTTTTAAATTTCTTGCAAGCTCCAGAGCCACCCCTGAATTGTATCCTCGCAATCCTAAGATGAAAGGCATCCATCCCATGCTGTGGATGATTGCTGGGATTCGCAGGTTCTGATAAATAGCATTGTGTTCCTCAGGTTCGCTTTTCTTGAAACCTTTTGTCATCCTGAAATCCTTTACTATAACAATAAACCAGCACTTGGAGTGTGGCTATCTTACCTCAAATGGTTGAGGTTAATTACAGGTTCGAGGGTTGGATTGCAGGTTGCTTGACCACACTAAATTCCAGTTCCTTGCTTCTGGAGAGTTCTGAGAGGTTTCGTGTTATGTCCCCTTCCATCAATACTATGCAGGGAAGGAAACACGACCAACCTACCGGGCCTATAAGAAATCTCAGCCCCGTTCATTACTAAGAAATTCATAAAAATTAAAAGACTTCTGTGTGCAAATACATAATCAATATATACACAGCGAAAATAAACGCAATCAATCTGCAAGCTTAAATGCATCCGCATATTTATCTCAAGCCAATGATAAATCAACAGGCAGAGAATCCACCCCATTCTCATTCTATGCACAGACTTCATATCAATTCCATTAACATGAACAATTATCATTCTGAATTAACACAGTGCAAGAAACAGAATGCATATAACTTAAATCACAAAGATTTTCACACCCACAAATAGCAATGCATAACATATATATCCCAGCAGAGGATAAATTCAACATCTAGAGACTCAATCTCGTTCCAATGCCATGCATAGATCCCATATTAGGATAATCATTTCATTTCATCAAACATGGACAATTAACATATTGCAGAACACAAAATGCATATAATTTAAATCACAGAGATAACACTTATCTTGAAGATGAAGCAGTCCAAACAACTGGCTATGAGAGATCAATGTTCCAACCAACCATAGATATCTGTCCAGCCTCTATTATTTCACCTGAGAGATCACCCCCGAGCTGGGTTGTGTATCCACTAAAGAGGAACTAGATGGGCTTACTCACAGTCATGGTTTCACTCAAATGGTCATGCTAAGCCAACACACAGCTGGGTTTATCAAGCATGCAAATAGTAGAGGAGGAGGGTGCTAAGTCAATGAACTCAACCACAGAGCTACAGACATCTCAAGCTAAATTCAAGCAATCCAATCCTCTGTTCCAACATCCACACTTGGATTTCTCACCATTCTGTCAACGAATAACTCAAATCCGTCACTGGTTTTCTGGGCTGCAAAAACTAGGTTTTCCTATGGATTTTGGAGTAGCTAATACTCCCAATTTCACCCCAAGGTTCATATTTATGGATCCCCGATTGGTTTTCACTATCCAATACCAGATCTGGCCATTTTTGGTTCTTCAAAACATGGGTTCTTGCACAGTTGCGATTTATGGTTTTTCTCATTGCTGGAAATTCATTTTTGGGTGGAAAATGATGCTAGTCCCTTCCACAATGGATTGGGAATGAGGAAGAAGCAATCCCCCTGAGGTAGAGTGACTTGTGGTACAAGAAAACAGAGCCCATACCTGCAAATACGAATTTATGGGCTGCCCATGCTCCATTAAAGCCATGGACTATTTTCTTCAACCACTTCCTTACAACAGAAATAAATGTCAGCAATGAAAGTCAAAATGGGTTCTCGCAATGACATTTGGCAGCTTATGGCTCAATCCCACAACCCCCTCACCACTCCCTAGTGGATACACATGGCTCCTTCTCATTCATTGTCTCCATAGCTAGTTTTGGTATTTTATTGCATGATGTTTATTTATGTCATGTTTACAATGTTTCATGTCCAAATAGCACATGGGTAACATAATGTCTAATACTTGCCTTTAAATAAAATTCGAGCTTCCACTAGCGGGGGCCTTGGCCTCGAGCTCCACGCTAGGAAAACATACATCACATGTATACAATATTTACATTAAAATCTAGTATATCCTAAGGGTCAAAATGGGGTATTACATTTCGTATATGCAAAACTAGCTTTCTGGAAGATTATGTAGCCTTACTTAACTGCCTTTCCACACTTATTCTCATTAACGTTTGTTGTACCTACTGCTTGATTGAGCCCTGCTTTTCATTTCATGATTGTATCTTGCCCCATTTGCTCTGATTATTTGGAAGTATGGCAGCTAGATGCGGGTTTATCATTTGCTGACATGAGAAAGGTAGTAATCATGATTCATTGAGGCTTATATGACTGAGGTAGCAATCATGATTTATTGAGGTCATTCTGAACTGAACCGTGCCGCCGAATGAAGATGTAAGTTGTCCTCAACTTCAGAAAACAAATGTCTTGAAGGATAACGATTTGGCCTTAAAAATAAAACAAAGATGTTTAGAGATTACCTCGTTATGTTTTAGCGTACCCGAGTTCATGATCTGGCCCAATTTTTATGAATGGAGGATTTTGTAGTAGATTTGGCAATGTCTGTAGTAAATTTTGGCATGTTAGTAGTTACGTGTGCTTGCTGCTTTTTTCCTTGAGTTCGTTTGAATTTACTGTATTGGCTGCTTTTGAACTTTGTGCCATCTTCTGATTCGAGTTTGTGATGATGCTTTTGCATTTGGTTTCGGATTCTTCATTGTATTGTTGTAATCTATGTTGGCTCTCTTGAATAGATGGCAGGCTCGCGTGAAGATATTGCAGATGTGATTGAATAGCTTGTTTGCTAGAAATGAATTCTGTAGTAGTTGATACCTTTGCTTTCTTCCTTGATATACGTGGCTAGCTTGCTTGGTTGCTTTAATGGTTGATAATAATCGGGCTCACTTGATTAGATTGTTGGCTTGCTTGTATTATGATGATAGACTCGCTTGAATAGTAGCAGGTTTTGAATAATAGCAGGCTCGCTTGATTGAATTCTGTAGTGTGATATCTTTGCTTCTGACTTGAATTTATGACTGGCTCGCTTGATTATTGATTGTCTGCAGTTTGCATGTTGTTTCTTCATGGGGATGTATGATGCCCTACAATTTTACCTTATCATTTCTGTAGTTTGTTATTTGGCATTTTGCTCATCCCCCTTTTCATGTTTTTTTTCTTTTTTCATTCCCTTTTTCCATTTTGCTTCCCTTTTATTTTAGCAATTTTTTCTCTTCTTTTTTTCTCTTTTTTTCTCTTTTTTAAATTTTTTTTTAATTTTCTTATGAACTGAATTTCAATGATTTTCGATTCTCTCTATCAGCATCAGTTGTTGCTGGTAGAGTGCTTGTGTAAAATCCTCCTTTGGCTGTGGCTTCTTGTAAAATTTGAGCCGATGTCCATTTACTATCATAGGAAACTCCTCTTCATCAATTGTAATGATCCTTACAGCTCCATTTTCATAGATCTTTTGAATTATGTAAGGTCCTAGCCATCTGGTTGTTAGCTTTCCCTTGAATGTGTGAAAGTTGGAGTCATAGAGTAGTGCCCAGTCACCTTCTCTGAACATTTTATCCTTTAGGTGTTTGTCATGCCACTTCTTCCTTTGCGATTGGATGATTTCAGTATGGTTGAGTGCTTGCTGGCATTGCTCATCCAGTTGATTCAATTGTAGCATGCGTTCTTGTTGTATCTCTATTAGTTCCATATTTAACTCAGTTGCAATTCTTAATGTCTTTATTTCAAATTCAATTGGCATCATGACTTTCTTTCCATATACTATTTCATAAGGTGTGAATCTTGTTGTTGTCTTCCATGTGGTATTATAGGCCCAAACTGCCTCACTCAGTCTGTCAGCCCAATCTCTTTTGTGGAGTTGGACAGTCTTTGTCAAAATCCTCTCTAATTCTCTGTTGGTTACCTCATCTTGACCATTTTCTTGAGGGTTATAGGAGGAGGATTGCATGTGCTTGACATTGTTTCTTTTAATCAAGTCTTCTATTAAATTTGATGTAAATTGTGGCCCTTGATCAGAAACTAGTTCTCTTGGTACTCCAAACCTGTGAAATATCTGCTCAATGAAGAATTTTTCCACGTTGGTTTCATTGGTTGCATCAAGTGCTGCTACCTTAGTCCACTTTGTGAGGTAGTCAGTGCATACTAGGATGTAGCTCTTTTGATTTGACTGTGGGTTGATTGGACCAACGAAGTCAAATCCCCATTTTTCGAATGCCTCCAAGGAAATTTGTGGATGGAGTGGCATTTCTTCTTTTTGTGTTGGTTTCCCCATCCTTTGGTAGTCATCATAGTGTGAAACATATTCATAAGCATCTTTGTGGAGTGTTGGCCAATAGTACCATGTTTGCAAAATTTTATAGGCTGTCCTCTTTGCAGCATAGTGTCCTCCACATGGTTCATTGTGAGTGGCATGCATTATGTCATGCACTTCATCTTCTCTAATGCACCTTCTGAGTATTTGATTTGGTCCTTGTCTGAAGAGCATGCCCTCTATCCATGTGTATGTGGCGCTTTGCCTTATTACTTTAATCTTTTCTTTATAACGGTAATGTTCTGGAAACTTTCCAGACACTAAATGGTTTGATATGTCAGCAAACCATGGGCTTCTTATGGATATGGCAAAAAGGTGCTCAGCTGAAAAATTGTCATTGATCACTTCATTGTCTTGTCCATGTGTGATCCTAGATAGAAAGTCAGCCACCACATTGTGTTTACCTAGCTTGTCTAAAATCGTGATGTCAAACTCTTGGAGGAGTAGCAACCATCTAATGACTCGAGCACTTGTGTTGGGTTTGTTCATGAGATACCTTATGGTTGAATGGTTTGTATGAACAAAAACTTGGCAACCTATTATGTAGTGCATAAACTTGTTAATGGCATGGATGAAAACAAAAAATTTCTTCTTTGTAACAGTATAATTTAATTCTTTCCCTACCAATTTTTTACTGATATAATATATTGCATAGTGCTTCTTCTCTTTTTCTTGTCCAAGGACAGACCCGATTGCCTTATCTGATGCATCTGAGTGGATGTGGAATGGAAGTGCCTAGTCTGGTCCTTGGAGTACTGGAGCTATAATTGTTTTCTCCTTAAGTTTATCAAATGTTTTCATGCAATGGTTTGTCCATATGAACTCAGTGTATTTTGTGAGAAGGGAAAACATTGGTGCAGCAATCCTGCTATAATTTTCAATAAATCTCTTGTAGTACGCTGTTTGTCCAAGGAAACTTCTCACGTGCCTTTTCTTAACAGGTGGTGGCAGCATTTTGATTACTGAAACATTTGCTTGATCAACCTCTATCCCCCTCTGTGATATATGATTCCCTAGAACAATGCCTTCTTCCATTAACATTTTGCATTTGTCATTGCTCAGACATAGGCTCATCTCAATACATTGTTTCAATACCAATTCAAGATGGTTCAATGCTTGATCAAATTTTTGTCCATAGGGTGTGAAGTCATCCATGAAGAATTCCATTTGATCATTTATGAAATCAGAGAATATACATAGTATGGCCCTTTGGAATGTTGCTGGGGCATTACATAACCCAAAGGGTAGTACTTTGTATGCATAATTACCCCAGGGGCATGTAAATGTTGTCTTATCTTGATCAGCTGAGTGCATTGACATTTGGTTGTACCCACTGAAGCCATCCAAAAATGAAAAATACTTGTTCCCAGCTAATGTGTCCAACACCCGATCTATAAATGGTAGTGGAAAGTGATCTTTCTTGGTTGCTTTATTTAGCTCTTTGTAGTCCACACAAATTCTCCATTTTCCTCCTTTTTAAGAGACTATAACCAGTGGCAAGACCCATTCGCTGTTAGAAATGGGATATATGAACCCAACATCTAATAACTTCTATAGTTCTACTTTGACAATGTCCTTTAATGCTGGGTTCAACCTCCTTTGTGGTTGCTTGATAGGGATAGAACCTTCTTTGATGTAAATGTAATGTTTGCAAATATCAGGATGTATACCTTTTATGTCTGCATATGTCCATGCAAAAGCTTTATTTTGTTCTGATAATACTTTCATTAACTGTGTTTCTTGCTCTAGATTGAGATTGAAATTAATGTTGACTGTCTTTGCAAGCATAATTTCCACTTCTTTGCTTTTTCTGATTGTTCTTCCAGAGATAGCACTTATGCCCACATTTTATTTAAGTTCTGGTTTGAACTTTTTCCTTATTGTTGCTGGCCTGTGTCAAAAAATCTTTCAAGAACATCATTGTTAGAATATGCATTTTGTATGAACCTATCTATATGACCATCTTCATCTATTTCTTTTAATGATAGTGCAACATCAATTGTTAGGACAGGTCATAGGTTTTTATTTGGTGTGTCATTATAATCATCAGTCCAATTTTGATATTCTAAGTCTGAATATTTCCTTGCTGGTGGGTAAATCATGATTTTCTTCCTGGCATGTCCACTTGTGATAGTCATATTTCCTAATATGCAACCTATGTAAGCATCTGCTGTTGCCAACCAAGGTCTTCCTAGTATGATTGGATAACCACTAATCTTACTTTTTACTTCAATGACTATGAAATTAGCTGGGTATTCCCAGGATTCAATATTGATCATAATGTCTTCGAGCATCCCTTCGGGTTTCACAGTGGATGTGTCAGCTAGCTGGAGTACTGTAGTTGTTGGTCTGACCATTGATTGGAGTCCTAGATATATCATGGTTTCCTTAGTCATCACATTGATAGCAGCTCCAAATCGATTAAGCTTCTATTTATTTGTCTATTATTGATGGTGACGTTTACTACAGGACTGCCAGGATCAAGATATTTATGGTTAATAATAATACCCAGCATTAAATCATCCAATTGTCCCACTACATTTATGGTTGGAGGGTCACACTTCCTTCTCCCAGGTTTCTTCAGACAAGTTTCTCTAATAAATTTGTTATAGATGGGCACATCCCTTATGGCTTGCAAAATCGAAATTTGGATGTTTAAGTCCTTCAATTCATTTAAGATTGCATTTTCTTCTTCCTCTTTTGTACTGCGTATAAGTTTCTTTGGAAATGGAGGGTTTTTGTTTCATGGGAGTGGTTGAGTTTCTTCCTCTTGAGGATTTGGTTCATCCGGATGCTGAATATAGGGTTGTGTTGTTTGTTCTTGAGCTTCAGGTTCTTGGATATTCTGTGTGGGTGTGTTTTGCAACGTTTTCCCAGACCTGAGGTTTATTTCATTTATTTACATGGTGTCTACTACGTAGGTAGGGAATTGTGTGATTTCAACGTTATAAGTCTATTGCTGTTGTGGAGGTCTATTATTATTAGGGTTTGGGATGGGCTGGGCTTAAATTGGTGGGGGTCTGGGGGGTGGTTGAGTTTGTGGGGGCAGCATAAAAAGTCGATGTTGTATTGGGGCTCTCCAATTTGATGGATGGGGGTATTGATTTGCATAATTTGTGGTTGATGGAGGAAAATGTGGGGGGTATGGAGGGTAAGACGGTGGGTAATAAGATTATTGATAGGGTGATTGATAAGTTTGTTGATTTTGCTGATAAGTCTGCTGATTTTGATGCCATTGATTTGGATTTGGCTGTGTTTTCCATGGAGTTGGTGCAGAGTTCCAATTTTGCTGGACCTGATTATAGTAGGCTTGATTGCTAGGTTGGTATGGTCTGACAAAATTACTCCTCCTTTGATTTATAAAACATAGCTGTTCTATTGCTCCTTCAGCTGCGGGATCTTGAATAGAAGCCTTGCATAAGGGTAAGAGAGGACATTTATCAGTGGAGTGATCGTTAGTGCAGAGACCACATATTTCTATGGTGTTTAATGTGCACTGCCCCTTCTCATGTTTCTTTCTACAACGAGGACAGAATACTACCAATGCTTGGTTAATTTCGTCATGTTTCTTTTTTATTTGAAGTGCATCAAGTTGCATGGCCAGAGATTGTAAGATGTCGGTCTTCATGTCATCTAACAGGTTGCCTAAATCAGATTTTGTAAGATTTGGTCCTGAAGATGATGATGATCCTATGGATAGATGTGTATCTCTTGTCCCATTCTTGCTTTTCCTAGACCTATAATGGTTCTTGAAGATCTGTAGTATCTGGTCATAAGATTTCTAGAATATGTCTCCATCTCCCAAGAGGTTTAAGATCTCAAAATTCTCTTCTTTGATCCCTCTAATAAGGACAATTTTCAGCAATTCAGGGTCTAGGGTGCAATGGTTAGCTCGTTTGTAGCTGAACTGAAACACTGGGCATAGTCTTCTAAGGATTCACGGTCTCCCTGTGGCATCCTAAATATTTCATCCCTTGTATCTTTTGATTTACAGCAGTCCCTATATTTTTCTACGAATGCTTGTTTCATTTGGTCCCAGCTGAAAATACTATTTCCTTCTAAACTCATGAACCACCTAAGTGATAAATATTTCAGTCTAGAGGGAAAAAGCCTAAGCTTTTGTGCATCTGTAGTGTAATCAAAGGATCTGCAAACTACCTCAAACGCAAACAGGAATGTGTCAGGATCTTCTGAAGTCAATCCATGGAAGTTTGGCAGATTGTTAGGGCTGATATTCTTCATCCTGACATATCCAAGAGGTATGCTAATGGGAAAGGTGAATAGCTCCCTAGGTTCCTCTTCTTCATCTTCCATAGTGGTGTTTGAGCTAGAACTAGCAGAGAAGTTGTCTCTGTTTGGATCGTATGCGGAATTAGTTTCATTTTTAGAGTTTAAGAATTCAAATTGAGAGTGGTCAGAACTGTTGTTACCGTTGTTGCTAATGGGACGCTTAGGCAGAAAGCATCCAAACTTATCTCTTTGCTGACGAGGCATTCATTGGTAAAATCTTTATGTTTTTTTTTATGTGATTTTTTTTTCTTTTTGTTTTTTTTTTTAATATGTCTCCTAAAAGATTTAGCACCTCCCCGGCAATGGTGCCAAAAAGTGGTGAGCTCTTAGAATGGATAACCTAATGAGGGAAGCTAGACTAGGAGCCTACTTTAATTATCAACCCGGGGGCCGTACAAACTTCAAAGGTGCAGGCACTATATGAGATCTTATAGGATAGTCTTTGTCGCGGTTGGGTGTTGGTATCAATGTTTAAGGGTTTTCCTAAAGGAAATCGAATAAGTTGGGAAACGATTTCCTAATCTACGGATGAAAAATACCTATGCTAAGAAGTTCAAATGCTGAAAATAGTAAATCTATATTAAGGAATTTAAATGCTGAAACAGTAAATATGTCCCTAAGAATTGACTTGCTGAAAACAATGAATTTATACGATGAAATTGAATGCTGAAAAAGTAGCAGATCTATTCTAAAATAATGAAAGCTGGATCTTTAATCTAAGAAGCAATTACTGTAAATTGAATGCATAAAACTAGAAGTCTAGTCTAACCTATTCAATTGCCAAAACCAAGTTCAGAATGCCATTATCTAATGCTATGAATTAATCAAAACTTTAGGAAGTGAATATCATTAATTAACCACAGTATTGAAAGTAAGCAATCTTTATGAGCAAGCATAATAATGGGAGAATGCATAAGCTTTAAGATCTGGATCACTGTTTCAAAAGCAATGCGAACACTTAGGGAAATAAATGTTTAAAATATGCCTTGGAAGAATGCTACTACAGGACTACTGAAATAGCGTTACCGAACTACAGAATACGTTATAACCAACTATGGAATTAGAATGGTCATTTTACTATAGAAATCAAATCGTACTATTTAACGCCATTTAAATGCTTTCATATGCAACATAGATTCAGTCAATGTAAAGCACATAATGAAAATACCTGAACAGTAATATCTCCTGACTTACGTGTTGGAGGGGCCCTCTCCAACCTGTACTCAAGAGTGGAGAAAACCTATATACGCCGAATTGAAAGCAACATCAAGTCTTTATTAAAAATAACAACTTCATAGTTTAAAAAAAGGTCTGTAACACAAATTGTCTCAGCAGTATAAAAACGTAAAACGATGGTTCTAAAAAATGGCAATAGGCTCCTCTCACTAGCTGAGAGGCCTATATATATATGCCTCTAATGCTTAACCTAACTATATGTCTAATTGTCGATTCTGTTTGAACAGGTGTTCTCTCTAGAAATCAGGAAAAAGGCGTTGAGCTTTGCATGATCTTTCAGTCCTCTACTTGATCTACGTGTTTGTCCCTTACTGTACCTGGACCTGCTCAATCATACTCGATTTTTATTTAATTAGTTTATTGAAAACGCATTCAACATACAAGAATAATCTTTAAAACAACTTCATTAAATAATCAAGGTAAATCATTTCTCCCACAAAACAAGTATATTTCTTCACCCTTTCTTGTGCTTCATTGTGGGAAAAAGGCTATTAGGATACTTATTATTCAGGCTTATCAATGTAGATGCCAATATAAAACATAATTTGCATATGAATCAGCTAGAGCATTTAAATTCCTTGGAATGTGTTGATATGTAATGTAATCAAATTGTCTTTCAGGTAACTTAACTCGCAAGAACTGATGTAGAAAAATAGGATCTCTAACTTGATAATCACCCATTAACTGAAACACAACCAACTGTGAATCGAGTCTTACCTCTAGATGTGAAATGCCATGATGAAGAGCATCTTGGAGTAACTCTATGACCACGCTGTATTCAGCTACATTATTCGTTGTGGGACCCAAACAAGCCCCTCTCGAAGAGACTAGTTGGCCAGACAATGAGTATATAACCCAAGCTGTTGCAGCCAACTGACGGATGTGGCGACTAGCACCATTAGCAAATCCTAGGAAGTATTCAGTTGACATATGAAACAAAAACCAATAGACACATAAGATGTAACAATAACCATAAACAAAGTTAACTCTACAAAAATGTACAGCTATAATACATGAAAAAGCATCGAGGCCTAAGAATAATACTTTTTGTTGGTTTACTACACTGTCTTTAGGTTTTCTATAAAGACCCAAGTTCTTTGCGGTTCAAGGAACCAACAAAACCCCTTTTCATCGGCCCTTTTGGAAACAATCTGCGAGCAGACTGAGGTCTCACTCGAGGCGAATTTATGGGGGGGCTGTGGAATCCGGTTTCCACAACCACGTGATGAGTGCTTAACATATCTGATGAACAGCGTGCTACGGAGCTCGCATTGTGGACTAAGGACTGCACGAAAATCACCTTCATCGCGGTTATTGTTAGGATATTTAGACACTTAGTAGTTACTTAAGATCAATTTGTGTAATATATGCGTTAGGGAAAGTGTGTTTCTTTAGTATGCATTTGTAAATACTTAATCCGACGGTCACGATATGTTCCCGACATAGAGTGATCCGACGACTCAACTTCTCTTAGATCATACCTAACCTTGATCCGTGGCTTAGCACTTGATTGGTCCATGATCTCTATTTAAAGAGCATGGAGGGTCATTGTTTAGTTAATCGATTATGAGAAGCTCATTTGTAATTTTCTTTCTTTGCATAATAAATTGTCCTGTAGAAGCTATTTGGCTAGGGCCGTGGAGTGTTTCCCTCACGATGGTTTAAACCATGTCAAAACATCAGTGTGTTGATCTGTGATTTGTTTGTCTGAAGTGGTTGCTCTAGGTGTTCATTCTTTTGGGTGTACCCTGTGTACCCGAACATGGTATTAGAGCTTTTATGAAGAGTCGCTTCCTGTTATGATCTAGATCTTGAACTGTTGTTGTCAAAACTCGAAAGGGTTTCTGGTTCTAGTATTTCTATGTATTTATGGGCCGTGGGAGGTGTTCCATTGCGTCCGGAGCGTCGTTTACA
Organism: Larix kaempferi; assembly: GCA_027924585.1. Classification (NCBI taxonomy): domain Eukaryota; kingdom Viridiplantae; phylum Streptophyta; class Pinopsida; order Pinales; family Pinaceae; genus Larix; species Larix kaempferi. The sequence continues at coordinate 6,803,103 of BSBM01001433.1, read as the reverse complement.
TTGGGAAATAGTTTTTGTTTGATAAAAAACGGTTCTCGGTTGCTCCAGAAATGCGTATTTCATCATATCTGAAGGTATAATGTTACAGCGACGCATTTTTCTATTTTCTGTTTTAAAAGAAAAAAAACTCATATTTATCAATTTTTTTTTACTGTTAGATTTTTTTTTGGTTCCAGATTGTTTCTTTTCCTGTTTTCATATGCTCTTTGCCGTGCACCTTGAGCGATCTCGGCAAATCAGAAACAGAAGGGAAATGGTTTTTTCTCGGCTGTGTATGCTCTTTGATGTGCACCTTGCGCGATCTCAGTAAATCAGAAACAGAGAGAAAACGTAGAATTTCCAGGCAAGCTAACAAGATCTAAGTCCACAAGTGTGGAAATTTTTTTTTGTTTCGGTTTGTGGTGTGATTTGCAGGAAAAAAGGCAAGCACTGAAACCTAGCAAGAAAAGAAGAGTAAAAATTAAAAAAAATTAAAAAAAAGGTCCCCTTCCTCATTCCCATATTTTGCATACCTTTTAATCTAGCTCACTTGGTTCAAAGTTGCTTTATTCCTTAATAGGTCTTGAGTTCAAGTCTTAGGAAGTTACTTTTAAAAGGCAAATTGCATGCAATTTCTATTTTCAAGTTACTTTATTGTAAAAGTGCATCTCACTTAAATAATAAAAAATACAAATACAAAGTGAGTCACTTAAGTTATTTTTTATTGTTGCACTATTTAAAAGTAATATCATTGTAAAAGTGAAATCACTTATTTTATAAAAGTGATTCACTTAAAGCAACTTTTTGTAAAGTAATTGTAAAAGGTTCATCTTGGGAAGAGGGAGGTCCTTTTTTAAGCTGGTCATTCTCTATGTGCCACGTCATTATTGGGGACATCTTCAACAGTTTCTTTGTTCAAGCATAACTTCATCATCCAAAGTCAGTTTTGAGTGCCATTTTTTTTGGAACCGCCTATTTTTTCAAGCTCTTCACTTCCAGACTATTGGTTTCTACTTTTACAGCTATTAATTTACAAGTATGGCTGCCCCTTGTGATATTCTACTTAACAGTTCCAACTATTTCTCATGGAAATCTCGTATGGAGGATGTTCTGCGAAGTAGGGGACTTTTCAGAATTACATCAGGGAAAGAAACAGAACCCACTGATGATGATAAGAAAATAAAATGGGAAAATAGATGTGACGAAGCTCGTGGATTGATTGGGATGTCAATCTCTACTGATTTGTGATTCCACATATCTGGAATTGATGAACCTGATGCTGCTTGGGACAAGTTGGAATCTGTGTTTGGTAAACACAATGAAATTTGAGGTCATCAACTCGAAAATGAGTTGATTCTTTAAATCCAAGTGATTTTTCATGCATTCAAGATTATTTATCTAAGTACAAAACTCTTAAACTCTTATGTGCAGAATGTAAGATTAAGAGGGAAGACAAACAATGCATTTATCATATTCTTTCCAAACTTGGACCTGCATATTCTGTTTTTGTATCTACATTTTACTCCATGAAAGAATCCTTGAATGCAGCTAGCTATCAAGAGCTTAGTCTTGAATCCTTTTGTGATTCCTTGATTAGAGAGCAAGATAAACTCATTCATCTTGGAATAATCAACAATGCAGATACATCTGGGAAAGCCTAATTGTACCAACAGAAAGAAAAGTCCAAGCCTCCCAAGAAACAAAATTTTCGCAATAATAAGTCAAACAAGGGTCTCAAACCCTCTCAGTCAGCTCCTTCTTTAAAAAATGACAAAGGATCCAAGCCAAAAGGCAAGAAGACTGAGCGTCATTGCAACTATTGCGGGAAAGATAATCATGATGAATCTAAGTGTTTCAAGAAGATGGCAGCCTTGGAAGCATCAATGAAGAAGCACCACATCAGCCTAGATTCGCCTTCAAAATCTACCTCTCATGGACATGCACTTTGTTCTTTTGGTTATTCTTATAATGCATCTTCTTCTTCTACTTCAAATGAATGGCTCATTGATTCTAGAGCATCTTATCATATGGATAAGGATCAAGCCATCTTTTCTACTATGCATGAATGTAACACGAAACAAATATTTGTTGGTGATGATAGATCTCTAAGTGTTGTAGGATCTGGAACAATTCCAGTAGATAATGGTCATTTCAGTGATGTACTATGTGTTCCCAGAATTTCCTGCAATTTGTTATCAGTCTATCAAATCACTCATTTTGGTGAAGGTAAAACTGTGACGTTTACCCCTCACCAACTTGTAATCAAGGATTTTAAAGATCCTCAATAGGTCCTAGCTACCGGAATTGTTGATGATGTTACCAGGTTGTACAAGTTTAACAACTTTGGGTCATTACCTTTTCCTTTAGTTTTTGTTGCTTATAGTGATAACTTGAGCAAACTTTGGCATGAGCGATTTGGTCACTTAAATTATCACTCATTGCAATAACTATGTAAGAAAATATGGTGACAGGTCTTCCTATGGTATTTTGCAGGGATGGTGTTTCATCCAGTTGTGTACTCGGAAAACATCATCGAGACAGTTTTGAAAAACGTGCCTCTTGGCACGCCTCGGTTCCCTTAGAGCTTGTGCATAGTGACTTGTGTGGTCCTCTTCCATCTGCTTCCTTTTCTAGTTTCAAATATTTCTTAACTTTCATTGATGATTACACCAGACGCACTTTGGTTTATTTCCTAAAACTTATGAGCGAAGTATTTAACATGTTCTTGGCCTACAAGGCCCTTGTTGAAAAACAATCTGGTCATTAAATTATTAAGTTAAGATCTGACAATGGAGGAGAATATGTCAACAAAAATTTTATTACTTTCTGCACTGAACATGGAATCCAACAACAACACCCTGTTCCATATACACCACAACAAAATGGTGTAGCTGAGTGGAAGAACCGCACTTTAAAAGAAATGGCTAATTGTATGATCCAATCCAAGGGACTAAGTCTTCAATTTTGGGTTGAAGCCATTAATTATGCAAATTACATAGTTAATCGCACTCCCACTAAAGCATTACAAGGTATCACATTGGAAGAAGCATGGATTAAAACTAAACCTAATGTAAGTCACTTTTGTGTGTTTGGTAGTGAAGCATGGGCTCACATTTCGGATGAAAAACGGAAAGCATTGCAACCTAAAAGTGAAAAGTGAATATTTGTTGGATATTCTGAAGATGTAAAAGGTTATAAACTTCTTCAACCACATTCTCATGATATAATCATTAAAAGAGATGTTAAATTGATGAAAATCTCTTAGCGTGCGAGCCTAACTCAGCGATTGTGTCATCTTTGGCCTGCGACCTGATTCAGCGTTTGTGCCTTCTTCTTCTTCTTCCAACTTCCTTGATAGGTTTCCAACTCCAGTTTCTGATGATGATAGTGAGAATGAAAATCCACCTCCACCTGTTCATGTTCCTCCAGTTGCACCAACACAAGTGCTTCCTTGATGGGTCCGTTCAACATGTGAAGCAGCTGGTGATCTTGCCGGTGATCCTAGAGATCAACGTCGAGCACGTTCTCAGTTTCAGCAAGCCTCTTCTCTTTTGGCTCAGGTTTCCAAGAATCATGATCCAGAAAATTTTGGAGAAGCTTCAGGAAATCCAGATTGGGATACAACTATGAACGAAGAATATCGTTCCTTAATGGAGAACGATAGTTGGGATCTTGTACCTCTTCCAAAAGGAAGAAAACTTGTTAGATGTAAATGGGTCTACAGAACTAAGTATGCATCAGATGGAAGTGTTGAAAGACTTAAGGCAAGGTTAGTTGCCAAAGGCTTTTCCCAAGTTGGAGGGATTGACTACAATGAAACCTTTGCTCCTGTCGCAAAAATGAACTCCATCCGTCTTGTTCTTTCCCTTGCAGCCTTACACAACTGGGAAGTCTATCAAATGGATGTCAAGTCTGTCTTCTTACATGGTGATTTACAGGAGGAAATTTACATGGAACAACCTCCTGGATATGTTCAGAATAACTCTAGCCTTGTCTGTCGCCTTAAGAAATCCTTATATGGCCTTAAGCAAGCTCCTAGAGCTTGGTATGCCAAAATAGATAACTTCCTCCTTGACACTGGTTTTTCTAGATGCCATTCTGACCCCAATGTCTATACCAAGAAAGTAGGAAACCATCTAATCATACTTGTTCTCTGTGTTGATGACCTTATTCTTACTGGTAGTGACCCTAAGCTTATAACCCACGTGAAATCCAGTCTTAAACAAAATTTTGAAATGTCAGACTTAGGACATTTGCATTATTTTCTTGGTCTCCAAGTCCTGCAAACTAAAGAAGGAATCTTTCTTTCTTAGTTTAAGTATGCTTGTGACCTTCTTCGTCGCTTTCACATGGAATATTGTACACTAGCCCCTTCTCCCTTCCAGTCTGGAGTCAAACTTTCTGCCACTTGTACTTCACCTGAAGTTGATGCCACCTTGTATCGTCAGCTTGTTGGTAGTCTCTTATACTTGACTCATTCCCGTCCTGACCTTTCCTTTACCGTTGGTCGTGTTGCCCATTATATGTAGACACCTCATGAAAGCCACTGGAAAGCAGCTAAAAGAATACTTCGATATATTCGAGGTACAGTTCAGTTTGGGATTCATTATAGTATAGGGGGGAAACCTTTGTTGGTTGGTTTCATTAATTCAGATTGGGCCGGTGATCCTGATGATCGAAAGTCTACTGGAGGTTATGTTTTCAGTCTGGGATCTGGACCTATCACTTGGGCTTGTAAGAAACAACAAGCTCTTGCTCTTTCTTCAACATAAGCAGAATATCGAGCCACAGTTAATTCCAGTCAGGAAGCTTTATGGCTTCGACAGATCCTTTCAGAGTTCGGATTCGAGCAACAGTAGCCTACTCCACTTTGGTGCGACAATCAAAGTGCCATCAAGCTTGCCAAAGATCCAGTTCTACATCAATGCAGCAAACACATTGAGCTACATATGCACTTCATTTGAAATCTTGTTCATGATTATGTTCTTGAAGTGCTCTTTTTCCCTACAGATGATCAAGTTGCAGACATCTTCACCAAGTCTCTTACAGAAGCAAAGTTTTCTAAACTTTGATCTATGTTAGGAGTTCAGGAACTTGTCATTAAGGGGCGATAGGCTCTAATGCCTCCTTCCTTCTCCTAATAGTGTCACTTTTGTAAATCCTTCAATCCTATCCCAAGTTGTTCTTAAGGGGGGATGTTAGGATATTTAGACACTTAGGAGTTAGTTAAGATCAACTTATGAAATATATCCGTTAGGGAAAGTGTGTTTCTTTAGTATGCATTAGTATGCATTTGTAAATACTTAATCCGACAGTCACGATATGTTCCCGACATAGAGTGATCTGACGGCTCAACTTCTCTTAGATCATACCTAACCTTGATCCATGGCTTAACACCCAATTGGTCCATGATCTCTATTTAAAGAGCATGGAGGGTCATTGTTTAGTTGATAGATTATGAGAAGCTCATTTGTAACTTTCTTTCTTTGCATAAAATTGTCCCGTAGAAGCTATTTGGCTGGGGCCGTGGAGTGTTTCCCTCATGAGGGTTTAAACCACGTCAAAACATCGGTGTGTTGATCTGTGATTTGTTTGTGTGAAGTGGTTGCTCTAGTTGTTCGGTCTTTTGGGTGTACCTTGTGTACCCGAACAATTATCACTTCTACAAGCCCAAACGCTTGATACAACTCACACATCCATGAACTACGCGGTTCAGAAATAACGCAACACAGGATAGTGGAATATATAATTGTGCTTCCTCTTCAGACTTAACCAATTTCAACAAATAACACTTAGTGTTTCACCTACTCATCAACTGAACTTAGATTATTGATCTTGTGACTTATGCAAAGTGATGGAACTCAAATTACTGTGCACTTCTGGTGCTGCGCACTGTGGATATATTATCTATTTAAGTGATTTTCCAATCGATTCATACATTCACAGACTTAGAAATACTCATGCATTTAGCCTTCAACCACATATGCGAACTTAACATATTATTCGCATCTCAATCCCCATGGTGAATACATAAAAAAGTAAACACATAACTGATAAGCAAGATCTCAAGCATTCATTGTAAGCAAATAAACATATGCAAACATGTAAACAATCACATAACACAAGAATTTAACGTGGTTCACCCCTAGGATGGAAGCTACGTCCACAGGAACTATTGTTGCATTAGTCTTTGGGAAGGGTACAACAGTTCCAGTCTGTGCACTCAGCTGCAGGCTCTCTTCTCTCTCAATAGGTATCTGCGCACATAGCTTGCAGAGCCTTCACAAAAGTGTCTCTCAACAGAGAACTATTTAGTCTTTACACTTAGAAGATTTCTCAATGCTAAGCATCAACAACAACACGAGAGATTAAAAACCCAACAACCCTTTCCCTTACAAAATGGTGCCTATTTATAGATCATGCCCGTAGGTCATGTCTTTACAATATGTAGGCAAAAACCCTAAGGTTTCCCAAAACTGTCGTAGTTTTCCCTTACCCGGATTGTTGGCTTCTGGTAGCGAATCTTCCATCGTGGCCATCCTCTGCGCGTGGTCACGTCACTTTCAGCTCCCCTGTCGAGCGCACGCCAACATGTCACTTTCACCTAGGCGTTCCTTCTCTAACGACCTTATGCGGCCGGTTCATGTAGTGGTTTCTTGCTTATGCGAACGATCTCTTTCCTCCACTTTGCTCCTTACCCGCCGCTTGGTAATCATGGAGCATCTTTACCAGAAATAGACTGTAGATGGTCTAACCGGAATATATGCCATCTTTCTTCCAATATTCCGCCTAGACGGATATCTGTAGACCAGCTCATTGCAACGTTGTACTCCTCCGCAACGCTGGACTTCGCAGCTCTTCTGACCCCGTGCTGCACTTCGACTTCGCAGCCTCCCAAAAATGACTTGTTCAAAAAGTCTTCAACTGAACTACACTTAACTCCACAGTTCCAAAACTTCACTTGCCCAAAAATTTCCCACTTGGGCCAGGTCCTTAACACTTACATGTGGCTCGTCCTCGAGCCACCTTGAACTTCTGCTTCTCCAGGCTGCTCTTCTTCCCGCGAAGCTAATTTAGCAGCAAATTCTTGATAGGTTGTGCTCAGCTGAGCAACCGTGTCCTTAACATCTTGTTCCATAGTTATGATGGTGTCTAACACATCGACATCTATGTCATCATCAGTTTTCTCTTTGACTGAATCATGTGCATCGCGCATCTCTATTAGCTTCGCTTGTATCTTCTGTGATATCTCATGAAATTCTTCTTGGAGGGACTGTGATTTGACTCTAGCTTCGGCCTCCTTGTATCTCAACTCTTGGACTTGCTTTTTTAGTTGTTTGACTTCTGGATATCTACGAAGGCGCTCTCTTGGTAGCAGAGCCTTGACCTCTGCGTCTAGCAATTCCAAAGTTGCCTACTTATCCTTCAGGGTACTCTTGACTTGTAGCAGCTCTAGGTTATCTTCCATCATAGTAAATGTTCTTATTGCTTCATCAAACAGAGCTTGGCACTTAGCCACTTCACTAGATATACTCTCCTTAGTAGCTTTCGCTTCGTTTTCTTTGAGCTGTTGCTGATCAGGTGGAGTCTTCAGCTGATTCTACACTTCCAACGCAGCAATCTTAGCTTCGTAACTGACCTCCATATCTTTCGTTTCGGCTTTAATATCGCTGACCACCTCGCCAATCTTAATGACAGTGTCCGCAGGTTCTGGCTGCTCGTTGCATTCGGATATCTCCACAGCTACCGTGGTGACTGTAGACTCCAATCTCATGCGGTAGTCGTGCTCATCTTGCAATTGCATGGACCTATTTAAGTTGGAAACCTACAACTTCTTATAGTTTGTAACTAAGTCATGGTGCCAGTTCCGAGCAACTACATCTCTCTCGTGATGTCTACATCCACATACGGGATGTCGTTCTCACCCGAAGTTAACTTCTCGCACGGTGGCAATATTACACTTAGTGGGTCTAGCTTGACTATATGCGGCTTCGATGGAAAAACTGGGGCTAGTTGCACTGCCTTCGGCTACGAAGTGCCCCCTGAATTCCCTTCTGATTCTGAGTCTTGCGGCAAGGGTAAGCGACAGTGTACTTCTTCAATATTTTCTGTAATTCCTTGCAGCGTGATCAGATTCTTCTGCAGGATCTGCTGAATTGCCTCATTCTTTTTATCTTTTTTGGTCATCAGGTCTTCCATCTGCAATGTTACTGTAGACACGATCATCTTGTAATCCTCCTCATGGAGTTTGGCTTAGGACGGGCCCTTAACTGCTTTCTGCTTCTTCTTCTGCACCTTTTGCTATATATGACTCTCAGCTTCCTTCCTTTTTCCTATCCACGGCTCTTCAACAATGGGCATAGGAATGGGATTGATTTTCGTGGAATCACTTTCAATTTCCACAACTTCGACTCTAAATTCAGCAGGCCATTCTTTCATAATGTTATCAATGTCGTCTTCATTCATGTGGTATCTTCCTACGAACCATTCAGGGTTCTTCGTCTATGCCTTGGCTGAATTGTGAATAAAATGCATGTCAGCATAAAAATTGACAGTGTGAATGTACTTATCCATTACCTCTTTTGTTATCCACGGCGTGACGATAATGGCTTCGCACAGCTGCTCATAATAAGTGTATAGGACCTCGGCTATCGTGTGATGTCTTTCGGAATTCAAGTTCGCCCAAAGGTTTGTATAACGGGCTGCTCTGCAATCATTGATGTCAGTTCTTACGCCAACATAATCCTTCGAGTCCTTCCATCCTACGAATGCAATTAGTACTATTAACCATGTAAAATGGAAATTACCGCCATGGGTCTGTGTATCATTCAGTTCCTCCAGGAACTCAGTCAACAATTACTAACACCAGTTGAATCTTCCTCCCTCCACGGCTTTTGCACCAAGCAGCACTGCGCTCGCGGGTACTTCCAATGGTCTTTTCTTTCTCATAATTTTGCTGGCTAGCAGCTGTGTGACAAACCACGTAGCCTCATCGTCTATGTCATCCATGACAAAGCTTCTCTTCCCTTTGACAATGGTTTTCTTTTTCTTCATCTTCACGGTGACCTCTTTTTCCCTGCTCTTTCCTTGAAAGAACTTCTTCGGGTCTTCGCCCCTCTTGCTTAATCCAGTGATCCGGTGGATCAAGTTGATGTTCAGGTCGATATTGCGATCAAGCCACACATATCCTTGGTGAATGCACGACATAAGGGTTCGCACCATTGCATTCAGCTATGGCGATCGGTCGAAGTGCGGGAGCCTCAACAGGTTGAGCAGTCCCGATACCACTACTCCGGATAACCAAGTGTCTGCGACCAATGTAGGATTGCCTTTGACGTCTTTCTTCCAGCACATGTACTTGTCTTGCTGGAACTTTGGATACTTGGGTTCATAGGGGTCCTTCTGCATCTGAAGCAGGTCGTAGTCTTCCCACTTACATTCTGGGCCAATATAATTCTTTCCACTTTGACATGCTTTGACATAGGCGAGAGAGGAATCTCATACTTGGAATTCTTCATTAGCTTGATGGCCGGTGCGTCTTGTTCACGCGACGAGATATACTCATGGGTTAGCTTCAAAGGTATTTCCTTGTCGCCCAACGGAACTTGTGGTATTGTGGAACTCATTACTTTTGGATTCATTTTTGGTGTCGCTGGTTCTTTTCCCTTATCTTGCATTCCTGCAATGTGTCTTGGTGATCTTCGGGAAGCCTGACCTTGTTCTATTAGAACTTTCTTGACGGGGGTTCTCATCAACCCTTTGATTCCCCCGTATCTAAACACCTTCATAGTCTCTTGGACCGTCAACTCTTGCTCAATAGATGACCTCTTAGACATTCACTAGATAGGTCTGGAAAGAACGACAAGATTTCTGATAGCTTGCTCTAGAAAATCTCAAAGTATCGCTCACAAGAAAACTCAAAGGTTTTGGTAACGCCCGCGAGTCAAAATACAACGGTATTTATAGGCACAGCTAGCCTCCTCCGTGCCCCTCAACGGCTAGATAAGCATTAAATGCGGTATCCGTTGGCCAAATCCAACGAAGATTTGGGTCCTTTTCTTCATTAACTCGCTCAAAACAACTATTTCTGCGGTAAATGCCCTAGAGGTCGTTGGAAAAAATACTGTATAACGTCTATATTTGCGACCGACATTCTAACGGCTACTTTTCTGGAATGTTGCATCAAACTACGCGGCGTACCGTCTCTACTCTAGCACAGTTGCTTTGTCATGTCGAGCTTCTCGGTCCTGAACTTGAACATTCTCTGCTTCATTGGATCTGCGCAACTACCTTTTTTAGCTTCGCGCTTCACGCTGCGTGGTTCTGCTTTTATTTTTATTTTTCATTTTTTTTTTTCTATACTCTATAGAAGGTTCTGTGAAGTAAGTCTATCCTGATAGGGTTTTAGCCTACTTCCATTGACTAATCCAAGTAGATCATCTCCAGCTGATGTGGCTAACTGAACTGTGCCAGCGTTAGTAACATGTACAACAATATATGGACCAAACCAATGCATCTTAAAATTTCTAGGAAATTTCATAAATTGTTGTGATACAGGAGGACTAGATCACCTACCTGAAAGGACTTGTTCTTGATGTGGCGATCATGCCATGCTTTTTCTCTTTCTTTTTGCACTTGTTGGTGAAAGCCTGTGATGAAGCGATCTTCCTCCAGACTAACCCTGTGTAGAAGCCTTTCTTCTAGTGCCTCTTGATCTTCCATGCCTGTAAATGCAACTATTCTCAATTTGGGAACAATATACTCCATTGGCATCACTACTTCCTGTCCATAGACCAATCTAAAAGGCATGTGACCATCCAGTTTCTTGCAAGTAGTTCCGTATTCCCACAACATAGCTGGAATGTGCAGGTCCCAGTCATCCCTATTCACATTGCATATCTTAGTTAGCACATTCTCTAGTACTTTATTGAAAGCTTCAATGGTTCCATTTGCTTGCGGATGATATGGTGTACTTCGCTAATGATGAATGTGGAATTCTTCTGTCAATGCCTCAATAGTTATGTTTATAAAATGAGTGCCTTGATCACTCATCAAAATCTTCGGGCATCCAAACCTTGTAAGGATGTTCTAAAAAATGAATTGTGCGGCAACGATTGCGCTACAGTCCTTCACTGGCTTTGCTTCTGCCCATCTGGTGAGATAATCAATAGCAGTGATGATGTATCTCACCCCAATCCTTTTCCTCGGTGGGTTTATAGGTCCCACAAAATATATGGCCCATTTCTCAAATGCCTGAATTGTTAACTGCGGATTCAAAGGCATCTCGTCTCTTCGCAACGGCTTCCCTGAAAAACATCGCAGCTTTGGCAATGTACCTTTGCATCTTTGTGAATAGTAGGCCACCATAGACCTTCTCGCAATATCTTCTGCGCAGTGGCTCTTCTTGTGTAGTGGCCTCCTGATATACTTGAATGTGCTTCAGCCAAAATAAATGGGTTCTCATGCTCTAAAACACATCTGCGCAGCACTTCATCCGATCCCAATTTGTATAGTTTTCATGCAATTATGGTGAAGTCTGCTACTCTCACTACCAGCTGCTTCTTCTGCTGCTTATTGAACTCTATGGGTTCCAACCCTATAGTCAAGAAGTCTATGATATCTTTGTAGTAGTTATCGACAATCTGAATAGAAAACAATTGCGCATTAGGCAGATTGTCTTTGAGGTTCATAGGTTCTTCTCCTGACTCGATCCTTGACAGATGATCAGGTCCTAAGTTCAATCTACCCGACTTAATGACAATTTGAAAGTCATACTCCTGAAAGAGTAAAAACCATCTACAGATTCAACCCCCTGAAACTAACTTGTTAACCAGGCATTTCAAAGCAGAATGGTCAGTGAACATAGAGAAGTGCGCACTGAGCAAATAGTGTCTGAATTTCTGCAGTGCGTAGACCATAGATAGACCCTCTCTCTCAGTGGTCGTGTAATTATTTTCTGCAGATGAGATATTTCTACTCGAAAATGAAATGGGATGGTCAATACCTCCCTCTCCTATTTGTGCTAATACAACACCCAATGCAATACATGAAGCATTGACATGTACATGGAATGGCTTCTCCCAGTCTAGAAAAACTAGGATCGGCGCAGTTACCATTTTCTCTTTTAATGTGTTAAAGCCTTGTTCACATTATGCATTCCAGATGAACGGTGCATCTTTCTTCAACAACTTCTCCATCGACGTGGTTATCTTAGCATAACCCTTTATAAACTTTCGATAATAACCTATATGCCCCAATGTGGTGTGCAACTACTTTACTAAATTTGGTGTTAGCAAGTTTACAATAACTGCGATCTTTGCAGGATCAACCATCAAGCCTTGTTTGCATACTATGTGTCACAATAGAATTCCATAGGGTACACAAAAGGCACACTTCTTCAGGTTCAATGAAATTTGATGCTGTCTACACTTTTCTAGCATCAATCTGAGGTTTGTGCAATGGTCCTTCAGTAACCCAAATACTGTCCAATCATCAAAATAGGCTTCTAAAAACTTATGCATGAAATCTTTAAATGCTGCGACCACAACTCTAGAAAAGATGGCAGGTTCGTTCTTCAAACCAAATGGAATTACTATGTACTAGAATGACCCCCATTCAGTGGCAAAAGTTGTCTTGTGTCTATCTGTTGGATCAATTCTTATCTGATGGTATCCCAAAAATCCATCTGTGAAAGAGTATGCCTCATTTCCTCCAACATTATCGAGCACCTCATCAGTGAAGGGAGTAGGAAATGGGTCATGCATCGAAGCATCATTCAATTTTATGAGATACACGTAGATCCTGATCTCACCTTTAGTTTTCTTGTCCTGGATCCCCATCGGGCTAATCCACTCTGACTCTTCAACCGGCTCGATGATCCCTGCATCGAGCATTTTATCAAGTTCTGCCCTGACTCATTCTTTATATCGCAGATTCAGTCAATAGGGTCTTTGTTTAACAGGATTTGCGCTTGGATTAAGAGGTATCTTCATAACCCCTAAGTCGCCCAGAATACCTTTCATTTCTATAAACTTTGTTGGGAATAAATCCTGGTACTCATGTAACAGGTCTGCAATCTCCGCGACCATCTAATCATCCTAGTAGTCTCCAATAGATGCGAACTTCGGCTCTTCGCTGGTGCCAATGTTCACTTTCCTTATTTTTACAGGTCAAATCATGTCTGGAATTTCCAGTGGAGGTCCCTCTACATCGAGCACACCTTCGGACTTAGGTATGTTTATGTTACACGGGTCCTCATCATCACTTTGTTCTTGTTTATCTTCTTCTTCAGCAAGGTTATAGCATTCAAGGGCATGCTCTATCTGTTTCGTGTACTCTGGCTGTAGTATTTCAGGTGCTTCTCCAAAGAATTCCTCTAATGTCATGTTTCTATGTGGACATTCTGGTCTAAATATTATTTCTTTAATAATATGCAAAGCATCATTTATGCTAGGGTTTTCGTCTTCAAAACTGAATCTCACCTGGAATTTCACAGCCAGGGTAGGCCAATCTATAGTTTCTCTGCGCAACTCCATGTCTAGATACCACTTCTTTGGAATTTGTTCCTCGAACGTGTGCACAGACAGATGCACCCATTCTGTCTGTGGTCACTCCTCCCATGCTTGTGAACAAATTTCAATATGCTCCCTTGGATCTGTCTATCCATTATATTTTTCAAAGGTCAGCGCAACCTTCTCAGTGAATCTAATCTACATCTTGATTCTGCACTGATCCCATGTTGTCAATGTTTCCTTATGTGCAGCCCACCATCTGGCAGGTGTCTCGCGCAGTGCCATGTCTATTATTGGTAAGCAATGTTCTTCTGCAATTGCTACAGTATATTATTTGATAAAGGAATAAACATTAGATGAACCATTATAGGTAGGAATTGGACTTACCTGCTTTCCAATCCATCGCAATGACTTTGTAATATGAGCGCATCTCCTTGCAAATACTTCATGCATACGGCCTTGTCGGTTCTCCAATCTTGCGTCAGAGTCTGAGATGCAAGAGCTGTCACATTGCTAGTTGAGTGTTCCATCCGTAGTGGGATTAATATAGTCTTCCCGGTTTGCGGTCATCTTGTAAAGGTGGTCAAGATCTTGCGCTCTGGATTCTTCCTGAATTGGCTCACTGTATCAGTCTCCGTCTGCAGGGTCCAGTGGTGCGATGACCCTGAGATGCTTTCCTTCGAAGATCATCTTCTTCATTTTCAAGTTTATGACAGCGAGGTTATCCATAGCCCAGTCAATTCCCAAAAGTGCAGGATAAGGATGACTATCGTCCACAATTTCGATAACCTTGAAGTCTGCATGACTTTGCACTCCATCAATGTCAACAATAACATTGGCTAACCTTCCAAAAGGTATGAATTTCTCTTGATTGGGCATTCTCAACTGTATAGGTGACCATAACAGCTTTGGTCTCCCCATCTGCTACCATGTCTGTTTAGTTAAGACATTTACTTCAGATCCCAGATCAAGAATGATCTCATCCATCTCATAGTCTCCTATCTGTGCATTGAGCCTCATTTCTCTTCCTATTCTTTTGTGTTTCCCGATTTGATGAACTGCGCTCTATGCAGTTTCAATCTCGCTGCGTGGTTCATACTAATCTAACAGTTTTTGCAATTTTGCGATAACATCTGGGCTCTTTAATAGTTTCATGCAGCTTCTGAGGAACTACGTAATAGAGGTGCATGTCTCTGTTGTGTGGCACGTTTTGTCGTAAGCCGTCGGCATATCCTCTGTATGCGGTATTTCATTGTGCAACGGGATTCTTGGTGACCTAGGTGCTTGTCATTTGAAAATGTCACGTGCTTCTTCAAATGCTCCTTTTATTTTTCTCTACATCAAAAGCAGGTGTCTTACCAGTAGCTTTTCTGATCCAAATTGTTTCAAGAGGAGTCTGCTTCGTTTCAAAGTCTGCAGAAGTCGAAGCTTCTGATCCTCTATCTCTCCCTGTTGTAGCGCCACTTCGCATCACGACATTGATACTAGGATCTGGAGGCCTTCTCTCTGCTGTGATCAACTGAATGTTTGGGTTCGATGCATATTGCTTTCTTTTCTGTGTTTTTGCAGCTAATACTGGGCATGCCTCAATGACATGATCAAAATATTTCCAGTAATTACAAGTAGTACATTCATTGGTACAATCTCTGGATAGGTGACTTGCCTGGCCAAGGTTGTACCATATCATCTGGCCTCTTCCCCTTCCTTGTCCTGGACTATTATTTCTTCCTCTTCCGTGAAATCCTCCACGGCCTCTATATGCGCCTTGGTCATACTACGCATTATCTTGCTTTGGTGGGGTTTGTTCTTGTACTCTGTATACTCCACTATTGTGCATATGCTCTATGTCTCGCTTCCTTTCCTACATGAGCTCATATGCTCTACAATTGGATTCATCATGTCCAACTGATTTACAGAAATTGCAATATAGATTCTTAGGGGTGCGCACATACTTCTGTATGATGTAGCAGTCTTCAGGCCTGTGGCTTCGTGTTTTACAGATTTCACACCATGGTTCTTGATTCTGATTTAGTGGATTCTAGGCTCTATTGTTAAGGTACTCTTAAAATAAGGGACAATTCTCTCTAGTGTTCGCTTCTCCTTTGCATCTTGTACACCAGACTTCTTGTCTTTCTTGTTTTCCTTTCTTCATATGTTGAAGTTGTAGTGTTAGGGTAGCTAACAGGGTTTGAATCTGGGACATCCCAATGCTAGTTTCTCCAATTGGTGAAGCTTCCAACTTCATCGCAATCTCTAGGGCTTCTGTTTATGAAGCCACTTTCTGCTACATCAACGAGAGTCTGATATGGGGCAACAATGCAGCTACAAACCATTCTTGGTGTTGTTGCGGAGCTATGACAAAACTTAGTTGGTCTAATAGAGTCTTAAATTTCTGGTCAAATTCCCAGACTATTTCATGAGGTTTTTGCTTAATCTCTTTTAAGTTTGTTATACATTGGGATTCTGACTTTGGTTTCTTAAACTTAATCAATAATGGGGCCTTAATTTTTGCTAAGGTTCTATTATGTCCCTGAGAGTACTTCATGAACCAATTTAATGCTCTGTCTCTGAACGTGGTGACGAGCTGCGCTCTCTTCACAACATCATCCTGGACTTGCTTAACACTCTAGATGGATTCACATAGAAAGCAGTGCTTGTCAGGGTCTTCCAGACCCGTTCCTTTGAATATAAGCAACTTGATATCATCATCCATCCTTCTGTTAGGTGGTGTAGTGTTCTGCGAAGGGTTCTGAGTGGCAAAAGTAAATTGGTACTATGCAGAATGTTCTGGAGTAGGTTATTCTAAGTCGAGATAATGTGAGTACTCACTACCGCGATGTTACTGGTATCAACACTCTGAGGATGAGGGATATTAACAACATGAGGGTTCTGAACTGACGGTTTCTGAGATATAGGAGGCACAGTACTTGCAACCGGCGGATTCTGCGGTGTAATAGGCTGATAGGTAGTGGATAGAGGTGCAGTTTGGCTATCAGTCTAAGTTTGTAAATCAATATCTATGTGGAGTCTAGTCTTCTGAGTGGTACACTTATATCTTTTTCCACTTCTCAAATTATGTGTCTCTTCATCAGAATCACTATAAATTCTATTAACCATTACAGATTCAAATTGCTAGGAATATTTACTGCATTTTTAAAATACCTTTTTCAGCTAAAAGAATTTTAATGTATAAACTCAAATTGCTCAGTTACTTACCTCTGAAACCTTTGAAAAAATCTGCTTCAGCTGCGCTGTAGGTATTCAAGGTGTCCACAGTGAACTCTGTCATGAAGCCTTCTAGGATATTGTCAACCCAAAAGTCGTCTGCTCTTGAAAATGGACTATATGTTGCTTTGAGCCTCGCAATGAGCTCTGGAGTCCACTCGGTCAGTTGTCTGGCAGGAAATAGTTCTTGCGCTCTACGAGCCATGATAACCACTCATGCAACGCGTTTCCAAAAGATGCCCAGAAAATATCATGGATATCTTTCCATAGATATTTGTTTAACCAATCTATATTAGAGAGATGTGGATCTCTATTTTCTTTCCTGGTGAAGCCTCTTTCTGTCTTGTCACACCAAGCCCAGATTTCTTTCTTGTCCGGATGCCAAATTTCTGCAATCAATGGAACCTTTTCTCCCGAGCACATCACTTCTTTTAAGTGAAGCAACTCATCACGGATTCTTAGCATGGAAACGGAACCATTTGTTGGCTTACTATACTGTCTTGAGGTTTTCTATAAAGACCCAGGTTCTTCGCAGTTCAAGGAACCAACAAAACCCCTTTTCAATGACCCTTTCGGCAACAATCTGCGAGCAGACTGAGGTCTCACCCGAGGCAAAGTTATGGGGGGGCTGTGGAATCTGGTTTCCACAACCACGTGATGAGTGCTTAACAGATATGCTGAACATCACGTTACGTAGCTTGCGCTATGGACTAAGGAATGCACGGCGATCACCTTCATCACAGCTAACACTTCTACAAGCCCAAACGCTTGATACAGCTCGCACATCCACAGACTGCGCGGTTCGGAAATAACGCAACACAGAACAACACAATAGATAACTGCGTTTCCTCTTCAGACTTAACCAATTTCAACAAATAGCACTTAGTGTTTCACCTACTCATCAACTGAACTTAGATTATTGATCTTGTGACTTATGCAAAGTGATGGAACTCAAATTACTATGCACTTCCGGTGTTGCGCACTGTGGATATCTTATCTATTTAAGTGATTGTCCAAATGATTCAGACATTCACTGACTTATAAATACTCATGCATTTAGCCTTCAATCACATATGTGAACTTGACATATTATTCCCATATCAATCCCCATGGCATACATATTATTACACCCCTGTCACGCACATGCCAACAGGTTGCTTTCACCCAGTCGTTCCTTCTCTAACGACCTTATGCGGCTAGTTCATGTAGTGGTTCCTTGTTTGTGCAACCGGTCGCTTTCCTTCGCTTTGCTCCTTACCCGTCGCTTGGTAATCATGGAGCATCTTTACTAGAAATAGACCGCCAATGGTCTAACCAGAATATATGCAATCTTCCTTCCAATATTCTGCCTTGCCGGATATCCATAGACCAGCTCATCGCGGCACTGTACTCCTCTGCAATGCTGGACTTCGTAGCTCTTCCAATGCTGTGCTGCAATTCGACTTCGTAGCTTCCCAAAACTTACTTTTTAAAAAAGTCTTCAACTGAACTGCGCTTAACTCCGCAGTTCCAAAAATTGACTTGCCCAAAAATGCCCCACTTGGGCCAGGCTCAACACTTTTTCAAGTAGAGCCCATTTCTAGGCTGCTGCAATTTATTACCCTCGTAATCCGTTAACTCATAAGCACCCTTCTTCAGAACCTTAGAGACTGTGTAAGGACCGAGCCACATTGACTTGAACATGCCAGCTCCTAAGGGTTCCTTGTCTTGGTCGTAAAGAAAAACAAGGTCTCCTTCGATAAAAACCCTAGGTTTGACAGATTTATCACATTGACCTTTAACTCGATTCTTATGTGCTTTTTTTGCTGTGAGCGCATCACGGTGCTTCTCATCAAGATGTTCTAGGTGCAACAAACGTTCTTCTAAAACTGAAGTGTCGGGGATTAATTGGACAACCAAATTCAACGAAGGAATTTTGCATTCGACTGGAACAGCTGCCTCTATCCCATGAACAAGTTGAAAGGGAGAGATCCCTGTAGCAGTCTTAAAATTAGATTGGTATGCCCAAAGAGCTGGATACAACATGATGTGCCAGTTGGATCGACTAGCATTAATGGTCCTTTGCAAAATGGTTTTCAAAGTTTTGTTGACCGCTTCGACTTGAGAATTCACTTGTGGATAAAACGAAGATGAATGTTCCTTCTGAAAACCTAACATGGTGTATAAGTCAGCCATCATGTAGTTCTGAAAGTGTCGACCATGGTCTGTAATGATTTCTTTGGGTACACCAAACCTAGCAATGATCTAGTTGAATATGAAGTAAGCAACCATTTCCCCATCTGCTTTGACAGTAGGCATTGCCTCAGCCTACTTGGTGAAGTAGTCGATGGAAACAATGATGTGATGATGACCTCCAGCAGAAACTGGATTACAATTCATGAAATCAATCCCCCACTTGGTAAAGGGGCCTGCTATAATCACAGGATGGAGAGGAGCTAGGTGTGCTCTCATCTTTTTGGTGAAAAACTGGCATGGCTGACAGTGTTTCACAGCTTCCACACAATCTTTGAAAATCATGGGCCAAAAATAACCAGCACGTAGTATCTTCTGGGCAGTTGCCAACCCAGAAAGATGACCCCCGTAGGCTTCGCTATGAGTGTCATTCAATATTGTTTCGGCTTACTCTAAAGTCAAACAACGGCGTAAAATGGAATCTATCCCATGCTTGTATAGAGTATTAGAAATGATGAGACAGTTCTTTGCATGATTCTTCAGTTTCCGTCGTTCATCCCTAGAGAAGTAGGAGGACACCTCAAAGTCTGGAGATATACTAAAATATCCCCATACCATGGGTCAGAAGACGCAATAAGGAATATGTGTTCATCTGGGAATGATGACTCTTCTTCATTGTGTACTATGTCACTAGGAAATTCAGATATTAGTTCGGTGAAAACCAGTGACTTCTTTGACTTAGCCGATTGAAAAACTATGTCAAATTCTTGCAAGATTACAATCCATTTATTGAATTTCCAACCGATGATACGTCGAGTGAGAACATATTGAAACGGATTGACCTCAGCAATTACTGTGGTAGTTCGTAATAAGATGTAGTGACGTAGCCTCTGAACAACATGGACAATAGCTAATGCCAACTTCTCCACATAAGAATACTTAATCTCGGGAGCTATTAAGGCGCGCGACAAATAGTAAATGACATGCTCTTGGAGCTTGTCATCCTCCTGAACAAGTACTATGCCGATCGTGTATACGGATGCAGCTAGATATAACAGGAAATCCTTGGTATAATTTGGCAAGCTCAACAAGGGGGCTAATAATAATGCCTTTTTCAAATCCTCAAATGAAGTTTGAGAAGCCTCATCCCAAAGAAAATAGGTATCTTGTTTGAGCGGTCTCATGAAACCTTTTGTGATTTTTGCATAGTTAATGATAAAACATCATAAGAAGTTGGACATACCCTGCAAACTTTGAAGTTTTCTTAGGGTTCTAGGAGGAGGCAGATTTACAATAGCCTCAAATTTAAGTGGATTGACCATGATACCACAGCTGGATACAATAAAACGCAGTAAATGTCTAGACTCTACGCATAACACACATTTATTAGGATTCAATTGAATCTTATAATATTTGAATCGTTCAAACACAAGTCTCAAGTGATCAGGATGATCCCGTTTCTTCCGAGATCGTGCTGGGAGATCATCAAGATAAGGTTCAACTACGTGCTTGATATCATGAAAAGAGAAGTTCATTGCGCGCTGAAATGTGGCTCCAACGTTTTTCAGGCCAAATGGAATCTTTCGGTAAGCAAAGGCCCCCCATGGAAAAATAAAAGTTGTCTTATGCTGGTCTTGAGGTTTTATCTTAATCTGGTTATATCCTGAAAAACCATCCATGAAAGAAAACATTTCATGGCCTGCACACGCATCGATAATCTGATCTATAAACGGTGTGGGGTAATTATCTTTAGGACAAGATTTATTTAAATCCCGAAAGTCTGTGCAGACTCAAATGGTTCCTTGCTTCTTATCTAACGAAACAAGATTTGAGACCCATTCCGTCATAGCAATTGGATAGATGAATCCGGCTTTGAGCAACTTCTCAACTTTTGCCTTAATGGATGTTTCTTTTCTAGGATTGACTGGATGGAGCTTCTATCTCATAGGCTTAGCATTTGGGTAATTTGTGATGACATGCTCTACAATGCCAGGGTCAATGCCTGGAATCTCCTCGTAAGACTAGGAAAAAACGTCGTGGAATTCCTTAAACAAATTGGTGTACAAAATGATCTCCTCGGGAGAATAATATGCCCCAATGAAAAGGTTTTCCACAACTCTAGGTTTGATGGAAATGTTGATCGGAATAGTTCTCGATATGTTTTCCATAATCCCTTCGGCATAAACTACTTTTGAAGTAGAAGGAATAGCGAAAAAATCAACATTACCACCGGGTCTCATTGAAAACTCTCACTACAAGATTTGAACCCAAAATCTGACGACAAAACCGACGAAAAGGACTGTGTCGTTGGATTTCACCTTCAAAATTACAAAATTTGATGATTTTTTTAAAAATTGAGAGAAGGCGTCGTCAGATATCCGATGGCTCTTGGATATCCGATGAGGTCCCTGAAATAGTGAACAATGTCGTCGGATATCCGACCTAATATTAAGCACGCGGGTGTCGGATATCCGACAATATATTATGGTCGTAGCCGTCGGCTATCCGACGACAAAGGATACCCGAGACTATCAGATATCCAGCATAATATGATACTTTAGCATGTCGGATATTCGACATCTACTCTCCAATGATACCTAAGTTCAAGACGTCATATATCCGACAGACTGTTAAATTTTAAAACCTATAAATTTCGAAACATTCCGACATGTTTGCTATACAAGCGATGATTTGAGGAAGTTTTTTTATTCAGCGGACTATTTTTCGGCAGACTGTTTTTCATTATTTCCATTGTTTTTGTGATTTCAGCGAGCGAAGTGTGTAGCTTGATTTTCTAAGATCGATAATCTTCATCCAATCTCTTTATGAGAAAATGTCAACTAGCAATATTCCTTATCCAGACGAACAAAATCGACAATTGCTTGCTAGATTGTGGGAAGGAGTGAAAATAAGGGGTGATTGGAAATGCTATTTTCCATGTAGTCAATGCAGGGGCTTTAAGAGGAGAAGAATTTTGATCACAACAGTCAGAAAACATTGTAGGGAACATGGACACGTTGAGGGGGGGCATGAATATCATCCATTTGTAAGTTTTGGATTATATATGTTTTTAGTTTGATTGCTTTTGTAAATGTATGTATTATTTTAATATTTCTTATATTAATTTTTATCTATTGGATCATGGTTTTAATAGATGGGGGACTAACATGGACAATCAATATTATTTTAATATTTAATATTTATTATAATAATTTTTTCTTGTGTGCATGTTGAATCTAGGGTATAGTAGAAATAACGATAATAGAAATAATAGAAATAACAACTATATTGGCATGTTGTTTCTCTTCTATTTTCTCTATGGAAACTGTAGCATCGTTTATCTTACCTTAGTGGACAGTATGGAAAATTTTGAGTTATATTTGAGTAGCTTTGCTCAGTAATTGGGTTAATTTTTATGTCTCTTGGATAGTTTGGATGCACCTATTTGACCAACAGTACAATTGGCCATTGTTCTTTTCATCCCTAAAGTAGCAACTCGACCCTTCTTGTTTCTTCCTTTTATCTAATTGTAGAGACCACTCATGAAAAGAGTCATTTTTAACCTGTTATTTTTAGTTTTTCTTGTATTTTTCTCTTCTTGTTTGTATGACACTCAAAGGTAATAATAAAGAGTAGTTGATTGATCTATTTGATTGATTGCATGTTTTGTTTACCAAGAAAAATCAGAGCACCTCGCTTCTCTAAATGAAAAAATAAAACATGAACATTAAAGTACTGATTGCATTGTTGATTATATAATATTCTCTATTAACCATACAAAATTTATTTCATTTTAAATGCATCAAAAAAATGTTTTCATTTTGCGTTTGAAATTTTTACATTTTGCGTTTGAATTTCTTATATTCAATTTTATCTATTGGTGGTTTCATGTAATTTTAAAGAAAAAACATCCTACGGAATATCGTCCGGAGGAAGTGCTTCCAGAACAAGTACTGGAGGAACATGGAGCTATGAATAATGGAGAACAAGTTAATGATCATATTGAAGAAGATGATCATACTGATAACATAGTTGAAGATGATGTTACAAATACTTTGATCCATGATTCATTTAATGTTAGAATGGATGATGATGATGATGATGATGATCATCATCATCATCATCATTTTGATGATATTCATGATATACCTCTTCTTGAGAAGGCATACGAACCCCTTTATGAGGGCTCCAATACAAATCTTATCTCTACTATATTGTTGATAATGAACTTGAAGGTTATGAATGGTGTTTCAAACATATCAGTCACACGGATGTTAAGGTATGTAATATATTCCGTCACATAATATATATGATCGTCTAATAATTTTATTGTTAATTCATAAGTCAAATTAATATGGATGAAATGTGTTTCATTAATATTATTTCTATATTATATTAACTAGATTTTTATTTTAATTTGTTGTATTATGATAGGTGAATATTTGTTACCACTGTCAAATATTTTACCTCGCACATATCGAGATTTATCTGCCATCATGAAAGAAATTGGAATGCAGTATGAAGCAATTTATGCATGCCCTGATGACCATGTTCTATATTATAATCAGAATGAATTTGCAATAGAATGTCCTGAATGTCATATCAGTAGATATCGAATAGATCAAGTAACAAAAAAGGTGCCTCGCAAGGTTCTTCGTTATATTTCCATTATTCCACGTTTGCAATGACTGTTCAGGTGAAAACAAATAGCATAGTTTATGGATTACCATTCACAGAACAGAAGTCAAGACGACATTATTCGGATGCGTGCAGATGGGTCTGCTTTTAGAGATATGGAGGAAAAATGGCCTCACTTTAAAGAAGAACCTCGTAATCTTAGGATTTCTTTGGCAGCAGATGGTGTCAATCCATTTGCAGAGATGAGATCCATTTACTCGGTGTGGCCTATTTTTGTTATCAACGATAGCATTCCTCCATGGTTGTCAATAAAGAGGGAGCACATAATGTTGTCGATGATTGTTCCAGGTATATCATGTCTACAATTTTTTTTTAATGTAGTGGTATCTCATTTGTCGTATTTTGTCACATGATGTCATGCATATATTTATTGTTTTTCTCTTGTGCAATATGCTTTATATATCTAAATTGTACGTCTCATAATTATATTTTTAATATGTTCATATCAATCAGGTAAGTACCAAGTCAAATATATGAATGTATATATCGAACCTCTTATTGACGAGCTACTAAAGTTATGGAATGGCATCACTATGTATGACGTATCTAAACCAATACGAGAAAGGCAATTTCAATTCCATGCAAGGCTTGTATGGACAATACATGATGCCCCAAGGTTAACCCATTTTTGCGGTATGTAATTATAAGTTCCACTTTATTTGCATTTAATTTTATGAACTAGTTAATATACTACGCACGCATGTTTTTCTAAATAATCCATGCATTTTGTATATAATTATAATTGACATAGATATTCCATCTCTTTATGTAGGTCTTTAGACAAAGGGGAAATTTGCATGTCCAGTTTGTGGTCCTAAGATCAAATCTCGCCGTTCAATAAGCTTAGGAAAGAAGGTGTTTGATGAGTATAGGCACTTCCTCTCTAAGAATCACAGGTATCGAACTACCGAAAAACATCATTTCAATGGCAAGTAAGAGACTGCATTAAAACCGCAGAGAATGACACTTCACCTGTGGAAGTTGCAATATAATAGAAATTGTCAAGGTACGTATAATGAATCATCATATATGATATGTTGTATTGTATTTTTTTATTGTGTGTTGTTTACTGTAATTGACATTGATTTATGTAATTTCTTTATAAACTACTATTCATGATTGTCGTTCATGTGATCATGAAGGCATTAATGGGCTTCCACGAGGAATGAAAAGTTATCCTAGAAAATTTAGTAGGTTTCCCTACTATGAGTACCTACAAGTTTCTCATTTGTTTGATACAATGCATATCGGAAAGAATGTGACTGAAACATTATGGTGAATATTGGATGGAAGGAGAGAGAAAGAAAAAATTGTCAAAACTTGCAAAGACATTCAAGAAGGAAACCATGCAATGAAAGACGTCATTCAATTTCATAGCAATGGAGAATAAATTAATATAAAATCACTTCCATGGATGTTAATGGACCAGCAAAGTAATGATGTAAAAGAATTCATGCGAAAAATTAAATTTCCAACCGGATTTTGTGCGAACATGAAGAATATCATAACAAAGAAAGGTGATTTTGCGGGGGTGAAAACGCACGATTGGCATATCTTCATGAAGGTAATTATTATGGTATGCATTTAAATTATTTTTTTTCTATTCCAGTGAATACGGTTGGTATTTTTGTTTGTCTACTCCTTGTTTACAAAATGAAATGATTTTTATATTGTTACAGTTTGTTCTACCTCTCTCTCTCCTAGACAACTTCGACAACAATATAAAACAAGTAATATATAATCTCGGGAAATACATGAGGTAAGTGGCCATGATTTTTTCCATGCGCTTAGTGTTTGTTTAATTCATTGTAGAACTTATATTTGATGTTTGTTCTCTAATTCATGTTATGTAATTATATAATGTTTTTTTTTAATCTCTTGATTGGGTTGTCATGTCACTTGTAGATGGTTGTCATCTAAAGAATTACATAAAGATGATATAAAGTATTGGAGGAGAGAAATTCCCCGTCTCATGTGTGAAATGAAGAAGCATCTACCTTCGTCATTTTTCAATGCAC